>CM061750.1:27124133-27724133 GCA_030979885.1 Lolium multiflorum
GACCGCTATCCAATCATCTATGCCTAAATAATCACCTTCAAGTTATCATTCGAACCCCTTCCGGTATTAAGTTTTAAACAACAAATAATTGCATTAAGTATGGTGCGTAATGTAATCAGCACAAATATCCTTAGACAAAGCATGATGTTTTATCCCTAGTAGCAACAACACATCCACAACCTTAGTACTTTACATCCTTTGTCCTAGATTCAATGAGCACATGAACCACTATAGGAGCATAATTACCTCTTGAGGTCACAGTATCAACTTGGCGAGCCTCTACTAACTAACGGAGGACATGCAAGGAAATATAAACAACACATATATGATAGATTGATAATCAACTTAACATAGTATTCTATATTCATCGGATCACAAAAAACACAACATGTAGCATTACAAATAGATGATCTTGATCGTGTTAGCAGCTCACAAGATCTAAGCAATGATAGCACAAGCGGGAAACAACCATCTAGCTACTGCTATGGTCCCATAGTCCAAGGATGAACCTCACGCATCAATCCGGAGGGGGGCATGATGATGTAGAGCCCTCACGAGTGATGATTCCCCTCTCGGCCGAGTGCGGGCTTGATCTCTGAATCCCGAGATGGGACCAGGCGTGGCGGCCTCTCGATGTGTTTTTTCCGTATCGTGGCTCTCGGTACAGGGTTTCGCGACGAGGGCTATTTGTTGGCGGAAGGGTAGGTCAGGGAGCGTCACGAGGGGCCCACACTGGGCCGAGAGGCGCGAGGCGGGCACAGGCCGCGCCGCCCTGCCGGTGGTATCGCCACCTCGTGGCCCCACTTAGTCTCCCTTCGGTCTTGGAAGCTTAGGTGTGAAATAGGCCAGGGCGTTGATTTGTCCCAAAGTCAAGAATATTTCTACTAGGATTTCTGAAACCAAAAACAGCAGAAAAGCAGCAACCGGCACTTCGGCATCTTGTTAATAGGTTAGTCTTGGAAAATGTATAATAATGTTGTAAAGTATGTATAAAACATTCAATAGTGTTGTAATAAAAGTAGCATGGAACATAAGAAATTATAGATACGTTTGAGACGTATCAAGCATCCCAAGCTTAGTCCCTACTCGTCCTCGAGTAGGTAAACGATATACAAATAATTTCTGAAGTGACATGCTACCAGCATGTCTTGATCAACATTATTGTAAAGCATATGAGATGAATGTAGTGATCTGAACAAAAGATGCTAACAAATATAATGACTAAACAAATGAATCATATAGCAAAACTTTTCATGAATAGTACTTTCAAGACAAGTATCAATAAGACTTGCATAGGAGCTAACTCATAAGCAATAAATTCAAAGTAGAATGCATTGAAGCGACACAAAGGATGATTAAGTTTCAGCAATTGCTTTCAACTTGTAACATGTATATCTCATGGATATTTATCAACATAGAGTAATATAACTAGTGCAATAAGTAAACATGTAAGAATGAATGCACACGGTTAACACAAGTGTTTGTTTTAAGATAGAAAGAAGTGGGTAAACTGACTCAACATAAAGTAAAGAATGGCCCTTCGAGAGAGAAGCATGGATTACTATTTTTGTGCTAGAGCTTTTGTTTGAGAAACATAGAAACAATTTTGTCAACGGTAGTAATAATTCATATGTTCTATGCATAATAATACTTCCTACAAGTTGCATGTCTCATACATAGGGTACTAATAGTGCTCGCACCTTGTCCTACTTAGCTCGGAAACACGGATTATCATCATAGCATATCAAACAACCAAGTGTCACAAAGGAGTACCTCTATACCGTGTACAAGTGTCTAAGGAAGAAAGCACGCACATTGGATTTCTGCAGCTTTGATTATTCGTCAACAGGCATCCATCACAGGGACAACATAGACAACAGATAATGAACTCCTCTTTTAATGCTTAAGCATTCAACACGAGTTAATATTCTCATAAGAGATTGAGGTTGTATATTAGCTGAAACTTCCACCATGATACATGGCTTTAGTTAGCGGCCCAATGTTCTTCTCTAACATATGCATACTCAAACCATTTGATCGTGATAAATCACCCTTACTTCAGACAAGACGAACATGCATAGCATCTCACATGATCCAACAAAGGTAAAAAGTTGATGGCGTCCCCAGAAACATGGTTACCGCTCAACAAGCAACTCATAAGAATTAAGACACATAACTACATATTCATCACCACAATAGTTTTTAAGCTATTTGTCCCATGAGCTATATATTGCAAAGATAAAGGAATGAAATTTTAAAGGTAGCACTCAAGTAATTTACTTTGGAATGGCAGAAAAAAATACCACATAGTAGGTAGATATGGTGGACACAAATGGCATGGGTTTTGGCTCAAGGTGTTTGGATGCACGAGAAGCATTTCCTCTCAGTACAAGGTTTGGGCTAGCAAGGTTGTTTGAAGCAAACACAAGTGTGAACAGGTACAGCAAAACTCACACAAGAACATATTGCAAGCATTATAAGGCTCTACCCTGTCTTCCTTGTTGTTCAAACACTTTACCCGAAAATATCTAGACTTAGAGAGACCAATCATGCAAACCAAATTAAACAAGCTCTACGGTAGTTATTCATTAATAGATTAAACTACATGATGCAAGAGCTTAAACATGATCTTTTAGAGCTCAAACAATTGCCAAGTTGCCAAACCATATGCAGCTTTTGATTCCAACCAAATAGCAATTTATCGAAGCAATTTCAGCCTTCGCATGAACATTAAAGCACAGTAAGAACACAAATGTTCCATATGAAAAAGCAGAGCATAATATAAGAATGTTGGGATCCAACTTTATTCAAACCAAAACCAAAATAAAAGCAAACAGGCGCTCCAAGTAAAGAACATAGGATGTGAGATGGAATAAAATATAGTTTCACTAGAAATACCTGGTAATGTTGTCGATGAAGAAGAGGATGCCTTGGGCATCCCCAAGCTTAGATACTTGAGTCTTCTTAAAATATGCAGGGATGAACCACGGGGGCATCCCCAAGCTTAGACCTTTCTCTCTTCTTGATCATAGTATATCATCCTCTTCTCTTGACCCTTGAAAACTTCCTTCACACAAACTTCAAAGCAAACTCATTAGAGGGTTAGTGCATAGCCAAAAATTCACACATTCGGAGGTGACACAATCATTCTTAACATTTCTGGACTTTGCACAAAACTTCTGAAAGTTAATGGAACAAAGAAACTCATTGAACATAGCAAGCGGCAATGCGAAATAAAAGACAGAGATCTGTCAAAAACAGAACAGTCCGTAAAGATGAATCTGTCAGCACATAACTTGCTCAAATGGAAAAACTCAAAACTAATGAAAAGTTGCGTACATATCTGAGGATCACTTACGTAAATTGGCATTTTTCGATTTTTTTATAGAGACTTCTGCGAGAATTCGTGACGATTGTAATGCTGTTTCTGCGCAGCGATCCCAAATATAGCATCAACTTTAGCATAGAAAGCTTTACTTGGCACAAAAACATGATAAGGAGAGGTTACTACAGTAGAAACAACTTCGAAGACTCAACAATACAGTAAATAAAATAAAACATGGGTTATCTCCAAAAGTGCTTTTCTTTAACGCCTTTAAGCTAGACAGTGCAAATCAAGTAACATCAGAGAAGAAGCATCAACATCATAACTTTTGTTCTAATAATAGAATCAAAGAGCAACTTCATTCTCTTTCTAAGGAAGTGTTCCACACCTTTCTTGAGAGGAAATTGATATTTAATGTTACCTTCCCTCATATCAATAACGGCACCAACGGTTGAAGAAAAGGTCTTCCCAACACAATAGGACAGATGCATTGCATTCGATATCCAAGACAACAAAATCAGGGGACAAGGTTATTGTTAACCGTAATCCGCACATTATCAATCCTCCCCAAAGGTTTCTTTTTACCATTATCAGCAAGATTAACATCTAAATAACAATTCTTCAATGGTGGCAAGTCAAGCATATCATAAATCTTTTAGGCATAAAGATACTTGCACCAAGATCACATAAGAAACATTACATTCAAAGTCATTGAATTTCATTTTAATGATGGGCTCCCAACCATCTTTTCTACCTAGGAATAGAAGCTTCAAGTTTTAATTTCTTTTCCCCTTTAAAGAGAGCATTTGTAATATGTTTTATAAAAGCTAAATTTATAGCACTAGCATTGGGACTTCTGCAAGTTTTGTAAGAACTTTATAACTTCAGTGATGTTATGAAAATCATCAAAATCTAAACCATTATGTTCTACAACAATGGAATCATTGTCACAACTATTTGAAAATTTAATGGGATTTATCTGTGACGGTTTAAGACGGTTTCGAGGCAATTTTGTACGCTTTGCACTAGGAGTAGAAACATTGCCAACACCAATTATTTTACCATTGATAGTAGGAGGTGCAGCAACATGTGAAGAATCAACATTACTAGTGGTGGTAATAGTCCATACTTTAGCTACATTATTTTCTTTAGTAATTTTCTCTTTCTTCTCTATCCCACCTAGCATGCAATTCAGCCAACAATCTAATATTATCATTAATTTGAACTTGGATGGCATTTGTTTTAGAAAACCTAGCATCTTGAACTTCCTCAGGCATAAATTTCAATTTTAAAAGATCAACATCAAGAGCAAGACTATCAACCTTAGAAGCAAGAATATCAATTTTCCAAGCTTTTCTTCAACAGTTTTATTGAAAGCGGTTTGTGTACTAATAAATTCTTTAAGCATCACTTCAAGACCAGAGGGTACACTCTTATTATTGTTGTAAGAATTACCATAAGAATTACCATAACCATTACCATTATTAGAAGGATATGGCCTAAAGTTGTTGTTACCATAATTATTCCTATAAGCATTGTTGTTGAAATTATTGTTCTTAATGAAATTCACATCAACATTTTTTCTTCTTGAGCAACCAATGAAGCTAAAGGAACATTATTAGGATCAATATGAGATCTACCATTTGCAAGCATAGACATAATAGCATCAATCTTATCACCCAAAGAAGAGGTTTCTTCAACAGAATTTACCTTCTTACCTTGAGGAGTTCTTTCAGTGTGCCATTCAGAGTAATTGATCATCATATCATCAAGTAATTTAGTTGCGGCGCCCAGGGTGATGGACATAAAAGTACCTCCAGCAGCTGAATCCAATAGGTTCCTCGAGGAAAAATTCAATCCTGCATAAAAGGTTTGGATGATCATCCAAGTAGTCAGTCCATGGGTTGGGCAATTCTTTACCAAAGATTTCATTCTCTCCCATGCTTGAGCAACATGTTCATTATCAAATTGTTTAAAGTTCATAATGCTACTTCTCATCTTAGCAGGAGGATAATATTTACTAATAAAAGCATCTTTACATTTAGTCCATGAATCAATACTATTCTTAGGCAAAGATAGCAACCAATCTTTAGCTCTTCCTCTTAAGGAGAAAGGAAACAATTTCAGTTTTATAATATCACCATGTATATCCTTATACTTTTGCATTTCACAAAGTTCAACAAAATTATTAAGATGGGCAGCAGCATCATCAGTACTAACACCAGAAAATTGCTCTCTCATAACAAGATTCAGTAAAGCAGGTTTAATTTCAAAGATGTAGTAGCAGGTGGAGCAATAGGAGTACATATAAAATCATTATTATTTGTGCTAGTGAAATCACACAACTTAGTATTTTCAGGAGTACCCATTATAACAGTAGTAAAAGTAACTAAGAAAATAAAGTAAAGACAAGTAACTAATTTTTGTGTGTTTTGATATAGAGAACAAGATAGTAAATAAAGTAAAGCTAGCAACTAATTTTTTTGTGTTTTGTTTAAGTGCAGCAAACAAAGTAGTAAATAAAATAAAGCAAGACAAAAACAAAGTAAAGAGATTGGAAGTGGAGACTTTGACAAAGGATTAACTTGTCAATGCCTACAGATTGTAGACTAGGGTTTTGCTAGAAGTAGAGGGCAAGTAGATCTCGAAGGTTTAGGCGAAAAGTACTCGGCGATTATGAAAACTAGGGTTATGTTGATAGTAGATTCGATCCTTTCTTTGTCCCTCGACTCCCCCTTATATAGGAGGTGGAGCCGAGGGTTTCGTTTGTACAAGTTACAGAGTCCGGACGGTTTCTAACTCATCCCGCCAGATTACAAATAACACTTCCTATTACAACTCTAGCTTTCTTTAATATATCTTGGGCTCCCGAATCTTCTTATTCTTCGGATAGTGGGCCTTCGGTAAACTCCGGGTACTATCTTCGGCAGGCCCATTTGGGATGCCTATGTCAGTAGCCCCCGAGATTTTGCTTGAATCGTAGAGTCAGGGAAATCTCGACTGTTTATATTTATTCGAGAACTTTTATTTATACTTCTTCACATAAAATTCTATATTGTACAGGGATAACGGTAGTTGGGGCTAGTTCATCTGACGGATCAGGTACTAGTTAACTGCTCTAGTGGCAATCCGCAAAAACCTACTTCAAGATCACGTCCCTGGACATGATCTCGGGATACTGGTGTAAACTTCGACAGGTGCCGCTTAAGGTCTTACCATTATGTCGAGTCCCAGTCAAATTTATCGGGTACCTAACGCGTCGTTAGGATTTTTCTTCGTATCTGTTGATACGGATAAAAGTAGCAGAGCGCAGTCTTTGGCGATGCCACGCCCAGCAGAACGGATCTGGGGTCTTACCTTCGCAAATTTGCGGCATTCAGAAATTGATCGCAACTTTGGCGTTCTGAGAATATATTGTCGAGTGCTTTTCGCCTTTGGAATAGCACATTTTATCGAGTCATATTTGATGACTTATTTTGTCTTCCCGATGGGAGTATATGTAGAGTTATCTGTGTAACTCGAAATATACTCACTTCTGTTTCTTTATTTTGATAAAATTCATCGGGCACGCGAACAGCGTTCCCGATGGGAGTAACGAGGAGCTACATCCAAGAACTTGTGCTTGGGTGTAGGCTCCACAGATTAGTATCCGTTGCCGCTATATTTATAATCTTTCTCGATAGTTTTATATTTATCGGGTGCGCGACCAGCGCTCCCGATGGGAGTAGCCCCCGAGGCTATGAACAAATGCTTGCATTTGGTCATAGGCTCTCGCCATTTCTATCTTGTCATATTCGAATTTTTCTATTTTTCCAAAGTAGCCCCCGAGCATTTGGGCAAAAACTTGTATTTGATCAAAGGCTCTCGAAATAATCGTTGTCGATAAACTTTTGAAAACTCGCAGTCGAATTTTTCTTTTATCTTGACGACGTCATTGCTGATGATAGCCACGATCTCTATTTTGGAAACTGACCATTACCACTTGTTTCGCTGCCTTGTGGGTCCCAGTTCCTGATCTATCGGACACGTCGTGCAAGTGGGGGACACATGTTCTCCCCTTTTTCTGGCACACGTTCTGTAACCTCGTTAATGTTAAAATACCATTGTGCCCTTGTATCCACGTGGCGATCATCTGCTGCATTCTTTTTTCATCCAACGGTTCCGTCGTTTCACCGCACCTGTATATAAGGTCCTCTTCTTCTTCCTCGAACACTTCCGCTCGCGCCGTCCCCCTGCTTTCCTCTGCAAAATTTCCTCCTGCGCTCCTCATCTCTCAAAGCTCTTCTCTTCGTAGCTACAGCTCTCCGCCATTGTTGATGCCACCGCGTCGATTGACCAGGCATAGCACACCTGATTCCTCGATGGCCGCCGCGGATCTGGGAGCCGCGGAGTGGGAGAGGTCCAAGATCACGAACCAGGACCTCAATCTCTTGAAGAAGCTGGGGATTACCAAGAAACCCAAAGCGGTTTGCTTCCCCAGTGAAGAAAGCTACCCAACCCCTCCAATGGGGTATCGGGTAAGTTTTGTTGATCATCTCATCCGCGGTCTTTCCGCCCCCATTCACCCTTTTCTTCGCGGGTTACTCTATGTTTATGGTCTCCAACTTCACCATCTCACGCCCAACTCTATCCTTCACATTTCTATTTTTATCACCCTGAAATAACTTCCTTGGTGTCCAGCCTAACTGGGCATTATGGAAGCGCATTTTCTTTTGTCGCCGCAATGGCTCTGCCAATGTCGCCTATAATATAGGCGGCGTTGTTATTTCTGTTCGCTCTTCTGTCAACTACTTCGACGTCAAACTCCCTGACTCCGTTCAAGGGTGGCGCAAGAAGTGGTTGTACATTCGTGAAGAAAACCATGGATGCGCCGAAGACAACATTCCTCCTTTTGACGGTGCCGAGAAAATCCTTCGCCGCCGTTCTTGGGACGCAGAAGCTACTGAGGAAGAAAGGACTTCGACAGAGGCCCTGATGACTCGTATCCATGAGTTGCAAAATACTCGTGGAAAAGAATTATCAGGCATCAAATTACGGCGTACTTCCTTAGGACTAGGGTGCAGCCTCTTCAGGCTCGCAAAAACCCTTTCTGGAATTATGGCGATGAAGATGCAGATCGCCTGTCGACGAATTTGGAAGTCAAGGATTTGGATAGACTTATCCGTAGGATTTCATCTCTCAAGAAGAAAGACTCCATCCCTTCCACTTGTCGCGTAAAACCATACAGCGCCGCCCATGCGCTTCCCAAGGTAAACATTGTCGCGTAATTTGTCGATTGCCTTGCTTTTTGTGTTGTTATTCATTTCTGACATCCTTCCCTCTTTATATACAGGACCACCCAAATCTTGTTTCACTTCCTCCTCTTCCTGAAGGTGGGGATGTCGAAGAAAGGGCCTGTTCTCCGATGATAACCAGGATGCCCCCTCTTTTGCAAATGAACCCGCAGAATCTCGAAAATCTGCGGGATCCGACGAAAAAGAGGATGTCTCTGAAGCCACTGCGTCGGCACAATCTCCTCCTCCTGCTGTTTCTCCAAGGAACAAAAGGAAAAGAGATGATGCCGAAGATTCCGGCACCTCCAAAGTCGACGAAGCTGTTCCTTCGCACCAGAAGGCAGGCTATGATCCATACCTCGAGTCTCTCATCAGTTCGTAAGTACCCTTTTTCTTGTTTACTTGTACTCGAAAATTCTTGTCTATCTTGCTTTTTATATTGTCGACGCTTGCTCGTAGTGATGATGAAGAAGAAGTACCAACTGCTGATGTGGCTGCTCGAACGAGTACGTCACATACATTAGTCGCCTCGGAGACGCCAGTCGAAGGAGAAGAAACGTCGCCTCCTCGACAAAATGTCGGCGCTGCTACTCCTCCGGCAAGCCCCCTTGTCCCTTCACCAAAAAGGGCAAGGGTTGAAATAAATCCAGAGCTTACTCTTCAATCGAGTAGCTCTTCTAACCCTCTCTTGGATGATGTAAGTTGCTAACACTCTTGTCGTTGTTTATATTTTCTCTGTTTGCTCCTATGTGTCGTCATTTTTCTCATGCCAACATTTTCTTTCTTTGTCTCTCTTTAACAGCCTATGATCAAAGAGCTTCTTCGCATCGGTGCCCAATTCGTTGGGTACCGTGATTACGCCAGCAAGACTGAAGGTAATGCCGACTATTTTTTGCTTCCTTTCTGCATGACTTGTCGACGTTTATAGCTAATCTTGTCTTCCTTTTTTCAGAGAAACTGGCAGAAGCCAACGAACGTGCTGACACGCTTGCTCTAAAGTTAGAGCAATGTGAAGAGGCTCGTAAGAAGGCCGAATCAGATGCAGTTGAAGCTAGGCAAGAAGCTGACAAAGCGAAGGCTGATGCTGCTGGTGTCGAAGATCTTCGGAAACGTCTGCATGACGCCGAGACTTCACTAAGATCACATAACTGCGCAATCTGCTCGCGAAGCGGCGATCACCAAACGCATAAAGACACAAAGTCGTCGCTTTGTCGGTAAGCATTTGCACCATTGCATACCCTTTGGATTTTCCTTTTTTGCACTTGTTTGTTGACAAAAATTTCTATTTTTATTTTGTCAGATAGGACCTCTCAAGAATTTGAACTTGAGGATCCCGACAACGATGTTCTTCTTGACGCCGTTTCATTCCTTGAGTTTCATGGGACGGAAGCGCGTGAAGGCATGGATGAAGCCAGGGCGGGGTTGTCGGCTTTTCCCCTACTTCTTCCCGAAGAAAGAGCCCGCAACTTTCCTTGGTCTTGCCAAGTGCTTTAATCCTCCCGAAGATCTTGGGCTGAAGATGCGCCATGAGAACATGAAGGTTGCCGTGGAAAGCACTGTTGCCCTAGTTGCTGACAGTCAACAAACTATTGACTGGGCCAAAGTTGGCGACACGGAGCAAATAGAGCAAGCAAAATGGCGATCCTTGATCAAGGCGGCAAAGCTTAACACGAAGAAGATCCTGGCCTATCTCGGGATCAAGCCATCTTCGACTCCTAGCTCTTCAAGGCCGGAGGTCTAGTTTTTGCTTTCTTTATTTCCTTTGCTATTGTCGCCATTCTAGTCTTGGCGACAAGTTCCCTGCCAGTCCCTTAGGAGAACTTCTTTTGTAATGGCCATGTAAATTTTCTACAATCAATGAAATTCCTTTTGGTGCTATCATTGATTCGGGGATTTTCTTTTCCAGTTGATATTTGATAATTATTCAACGAATCCTTCTTCTCCCGATGCTGCTCCCGCGTCTTCCTTGTCGAAGAAAGTAAGAACCGATGACAATTTCCTTGAAGGTTCTTCCAACACACCTTTGTCGGAAGATTTACAAGAACTTCGACAACAACTTCAGTCCACGAAGAAACAAACTCTGGCAATGATGGAACAGTCTCGGAGAGCATCTGAACAAGAACAACTTGCTCGTCGACAAGCCGAAGAAGCTATGGCTGCTAAGGATGCTGCTATATTGGAAGCAAAAGGAGCTAGTGCCCGCGAAAATAGCATGCTCGAGCTGATGTTGGAAGCTAGCACGGATATGCTAGGTATGTATCTCGAGCTTTCTGATGCCTTCTTTTTATTTTGCTGTGCTTTCTTCCAAGTTTCTTCCCTTGTTGTCCAATAGGCTCAGTTCTTGATGCTGCTGCCGAAGATCTAAGAGTAAATGAAAGAACGAATCTTCTTGTCAACCTTTCTCTGAACCATGGCTCTTTATTTTGGGCCACTCCTGAACGAACCCAGCAGATTGTCAGGTTCCAAGATCGTGCTTGCCAAGTACGCGAATTTCTAAATTTTTGCACGACAACGTTGACCCTTGTTTTCAAGACTTTGTTTCCTCGGAATGAGGTTCCTGCGACTCTTCCTGAATTGCTAGAGACCTTCAGAGATGCTCCTCGTATTCATAATTTCGTACGAGCCCAACTGACTGCTGGAGCAAGATTTGCCATGATTATGATAAATATTTGCCATCCAAAGTTGGACCTGTCGACGATTGTCGTTGATTGCATGGCAAAGAAGACGCGGCGGAAGAATAATATTGATGCAATCAATGAGATGGTGACTCCTGTGGCCGAGTCGATGATAGACGAGCTTCTTCGGATGGATGCAGAATTCTTCGTCAAAGGATCTTATGCCGAGCATAAAACGACCAGAGGCTTGTCAATAGATACTATTTTGGGTTCTGATTGATTTGTAAAACTTTGTCGAAAACATTTGTTGTATACCGCAGAATGCTCTATATTGTCGGAGCCCCCGAGCCTTTTTGTCTGGAGTTTGTACTATTTTTCTCTTCCCAAGGTTCCTTCTGAGCTGTAATAAAACACCTTGATGGGCTGCATGATCTTGGCGTCGAAGTTCTATATTTTGTTTGTCGGGTTTTTGGACCAAAGTAATGAGATATTCTGACGTGTGCACTATATTTAATCATGACCAACTTCCAATTTATGTATTTGGCGAGGTATTATTGTACCAAGGCGAAATATTTTCAATAAATCGAGTTTGTCTGTTTTGATATTTGAGGGTGCAGAGCCCCCGAGTATGTCGACGAATAAGAAGTATATCTTTACTATCTTTATTATATTGCAGCACCGCGAGCCCGCCTCATTAAAAACCTTCTCCGGCCCCACTCGGTGCCCCGAAAAAGGAAAAGAGTGCGTCTGAAAACTCGCGGGCGTTTCAGTACATTGTATGTTTACAAAGTAGACTATATTTCGGCATCTAAGCGTAAAAACGCCTGAGCTGTGCCACGTTCCAGGGATTTGGCTGGCAATCCCTGTCTTCTTGTCTTTGATTCTGTATGCTCCTCCTTCGATTACCTCTGTGACGATGTAGGGTCCAAGCCATGGTGACTCGAGTTTTTCGTGACTTTTTTGGTTGAGTCGCAGAACTAAGTCACCAACTTGAAAAGACCTCGGGCGCAATCGTCGACTGTGGTAGTTCTTCGAGTCCTGTTGATATTTGGCGACTCGTGACAGGACTTCGTCTCGAGCTTCGTCAAGTGCATCGATCGTCCTCCAAGGCTTCTCTCGAGGTTTCTTCATTATATTCTGTGACTCTTGGAGAATCGTGCTCTATTTCTATCGGTAGGACTGCTTCGGCGCCATGTACCAGAAAAACGGCGTTTCCTGTGTCGCCGTATTTGGTGTTGTTCGGATACTCCACAATACACTTGGCAGCTCCTCCGGCCAAGTATGCCGAGCTTTTTCCAGTGGTCCTACAGGCGTTTCTTGATGCCATTGCAGATAATGCCATTGGCTTTCTCGACTTGTCCATTGGTTTGTGGATGTGCGACAGACGCAAAACCACCCACTTCTGCGCAGTATGCTTTGAACTCTTTGGACGTAAAATTGCTGCCGTTGTCTGTAACGATGCTGTGAGGGACTCAAATCTGAAGACGATGCTTTTCACGAACTTAATCGCTGACGCGCCGTCCGGTGAATTTATCGGCTTTGCTTCTATCCACTTTGTAAATTTGTCGACAGCAGGCATATACTCGTAACCTCCTGGCGAAGCTTTGTGTAGTTTTCCCACCATATCGAGACCCCATTGAGCAAAGGGCCAAGATAGTGGGATTGGCATAAGTTCTGCTGCAGGAGAGTGAGGTGGCGGCGAATCTTTGGCACGCGTCGCAAGTTCTCACTATTTCCTTTGCGTCCTCGATTGCTGTTAACCAATAGAATCCTGCTCTGAAAACCTTAGCCGCGATAGCTCGGCTGCTCGCGTGGTGCCCGCATATTCCTTCGTGCACGTCTTTCAGGATGATTCTTCCTTCTTCGGGTGTAACACATCGTTGTAGCACGCCCGAAATACTTCGTTTGTACAGCTCCCCTTTTACCACAGTGAAGGCTTTTGATCTCCTGATTATTCGCCTTGCTTCGACTGGATCGTCGGGTATCGTTTTCCTTAGGATATATGATATGTAAGCCTGCATCCATGGAACTTGCACCATCATGACTAGCTCTTGCTCTTCTTCTTCTTCTGCTATGTCTTTGGTGATACTCGAGGTTTTCTCTTTCTTCTCCTTTTTGTTTTTGCTGGCTTTGTTGATCTCTCGCTTATCTCTTCCCAAAACACGCCTGGAGGAATCGCGAGACACTGTGACCCGATGTTTGCAAGAACGTCGGCTTCATCGTTGCTCATCCTACTGATGTGATACCTAACCATCGAATAACTTCTCCAGCTCATTGTACACCTCTTTATATGCTATCATACTTTCGTTGACTGCATCGCATTGGTTCATGACTTGCTGTGCTACCAATTGTGAGTCGCCGAAAATTTTCAGTCGGGTTGCACCGCAAGCTTTCGCCATCTTCATCCCATGTATGAGAGCTTCATATTCTGCTTCATTGTTAGACGCGTTTGGGAACGTCATCCGCAAAACGTACTTCAACTTGTCGCCTTCAGGTGATACTAATATCACGCCTGCTCCAGCACCTTCCAATCTTTTGGACCCGTCGAAGTTCATGGTCCAAGTTCTCGATAAATCTGGGGGTCCCGTGTTTTGTAGCTCCATCCACTCTGCAATGAAATCTGGTAAGACCTGTGATTTTATTGCTTTTCTTTTTTCTACGTGATGTCCCGAGGGAAAGTTCTATTCCCCAAAGGGAGATACGACGTATACAGGTTTGTTGTTATGTTGACAAGGCCTCATTGACCACTATTATCGGGTACGCCGAAAAATAGTGTCGCAATTTTCTTCGTGAATACTCATATACGATTTTGATATTGCGGGTACACATGTTTGGAAGGCATGATGCTCGCTGATGAAATATCTTGGCCTCTGAACTCCATAAGCTTGCCTTCTTCTTCTCTCTCGACTACTAGAACTGTGCTGACCACCTGAGTGGCGGCAATGTACAAGAGGAGAGGTTCTTTCTCTTTGATTACCAATATTGGTGAATTAATAAAGTGCTCATAGTTCTCAAGAGCTGCTACACTTCCTCGTTCCATTAGAATTTTTCCTGTTTGATCAATACATAAACTGACGTATCTTTTCTCCTACTTTGACGTGAATACGCAAGGCTGCGACTCAATAGTTAGCGTGTATTTCTTTCAGCTTTTGTTGGCTTTCTCATAGTAACGATGGCTTTATTTTTTTGGGATTAGCTTCAATCCCCTTTAACGTAGAACAGAAGTTCTCTGGGAACTCCAAAAGAGCACTTACGTTGAGTTCGCTCAAGTGAACTGTCGAGGTTGTCGAAGAGTTTCCTTCAAGTCTTCGGTCAGTCGACCCTTTCTTTGATGTTATTACGACATCGTCGATGTGGGCACCACATTTTTCCGATACGTTGCTAGGCATACGCATCATCCGGCGATATATTTGCTCCCGCGTTTTGGGCCAAAGGGCATTGTTTTAGCAGCAAAACATGCCAGGTGTGATGAACGTTGTCTTGGCTTCATCTTCTTCTTTTAATATGATCTGGTTATAACCAGAATATCGTCCAAGAAGGAAAGACGTTCGCATCCTGCCGTGGAGTCGATGATTTGATCGATCATTGGAGAGGAAAGTGATCCTTAGGACAATGTTTATTGAGACACGTGAAGTCGGCGCACATGCGAAGGACTATTATTGTGTTTCTTCGACACCATCAGGTTAGCTACCCATGTGGCCTCTGTAGATATTTCTCTGATGAAGCATCTTTGAGTCGATCTATTTTTGATAACATGGCTTTGCGGCTAGGTTCAGAAAAAACGCCGCAAAGTGCTTGGTAGTCGTGCGAGATCCAAATTGAGGGTGGTGCTCGGCAAGTTCCATGGGTACTCCTGGCATGTCAGCCGGACCATGCGAAGATTTTCCAGTGCTCACGGAGGAACTCGACGAGCGCGCTTTCCTATGCGACATCCATGTTTGTGGCAATGGACGTCGTTTTCTTTGGATCTGTCGGGTGGATCTGTACCTCTTTTGAATCCTTGGTTGTGTTGAAAGTGGGCTCCTTAGAAGGTCTCCCTACCTACGTGACACATCTGTCAGGCAGCAGGTAGTGACACTTTATGTCTTGCATCCAGAAAGGTTCGTGATGAAAATCCATGTCGCATTTATCAGACAACGCTGAAACTTCCTTTGATTGTGATAGGTCCCTTAGGCCCGAGCCTCCACAACAGATATGTATAATGCGGCACTGCCATGAGCCTGGCATATGCTGGTTGTCCCAACAAAGCGTGATATTGCGGCAGGGGAAATCTACAGCTTCAAACTCAATTCTCTATCCTATCGTGTTTCTCGGGTTCCAAGCCCGAACGTGAGGATTGATTTTGTGGCACGGTGCTTGGCTTCTCTGGTGTAATCCCGTGGAAACGTGTCAGTTGGTTTCAAGTTTGCCAAGGATATGTTCATCTTCCTCAATGTATCTGCATACATGAGGTTTAAGCTACTGCCGCCATCTATGAAAACTCTCGACACGTCGAAACCAGCGATTACTGCGGGTAAGATGAGTGCTGATTGTCTGGTCGGGGGACTTGCTGCGGATGGTCTGCGATTGTGAAGCCGATATCTTGCCCCGACCAATTTAAGTACTCGATTGTTGGTGGAGGCATCTTCTGCATACATGAACACTTGTCGGGTACATGCAACGCCTGTTGGATGGCACGGCTTTACGAATCCTTCGAGACCTTGCCGTTAGGTTGGTCAACATATGGAGGGTGGATGTGGTGCTGCCAATTCTAAGCTGGTGTCGATTTTCGTCCATTGCGGGGAGGAGGTGGAAGGTGGATCTCGCTCCTTGGCTCCCGAGGTCTGTTATTTGCTTGAGCATTTGCAATTCCTGCGGCTCGCAACATTGCATGAAAGTTGGTCTTTGAGTGTCTGTGCCTCTTTCCATTGTTGTCAAGATAAAAATGCATCATGAGCATTCATCATCTCTTCACGGGGACCACGTGGAATGCTGAATCGCTTGGTCCACTATTTTACTTGTTGCCACAATCACATCCTATTGTAGCCTTGTTGCTCGGCCATCCTTTGATGATCATCCTGACTATTTCCTCCCGATTTCCTCGAAAACCAGCGATATGGCGAGAACATCGTTGTTGTGATCAAGCGAGAAAGGCTCGCCTTCTATTTTGATAAAATTTCGTGATCCTCTTAAAGCGACCCTATTAATAACTAAATACATGTACGTCTTCTCCATCTTGCCCATTTATTAGCTATCCCCACAAGTGCTGATGTGGTCATGGGTTAGTTCTCCCTAAGTCCTCGATGAAATCTGCTGGCGGACTCCTGCCACATGCGCTCTAATGCCTCTCAAGTGGATATATCTTAACAGGTGATTCTTTGATGTTCCATCTGTTGTATATACTTCTCATCGACTGCGTCGTGCTTTTGTCAAACACGCCCTCAACTCTTCCAATGACGCAAGTTTCTTGCAGGTGGATCGGAAGTTTTTCACGAAGATATCCTGAGGATTATCCCGTTGCTCGATGGAACTTGGGGGATTTCTTTATCCAAAGATCTGCGGCACCGCTCAAGTGAACTTGGATACTTTGCATAAACTGATACCTCTTCAAAGTTTATCTACAGCCTTTACCATAAAATTTTGTCCCACGAGCCAATCACTCGGGATCTTTGCGAGGCCGTCGAACTGCCCGAAATTCTCGGGTAGTTTGAACCACCTAGGACTAGGACATGACTCCCGTGGCTCTGATTCACCTCGTGGTGCAACTTCGGCTGTTCTCGACACTTTCCTACTGCTTGCTGGCTGTGTCTCTCTGCTGGCTGCTGTATCTCTGTACACCCAGCTCTTGGGAGGCCTGGACTGCTTGCGTGGGTGTGGTTTGTTTCTCTGATTTTTCTTGAGTGTTGTTTATGGCATATTCTGTTTTCCCCCTTCGATGTTTCCATGTTGAACAATAGTTTCTCTGGATCCCGGAGGTGAGTGCGGATGCCGGATGTAAGCATGTTGCCATGTAACACACTGCAGTTTTTTGGGGATAATCTTCCCTTTCGTAGTCGACATAAAAAGGACATGCGGAATTTTGGATTATATTTTCCTCTCTCGCCCGGGTATGTTTTGCGATTCGGACATTTATGTCCTCAGAGCTTCTCTTGTGGCTATCTCCCCGAAGTTCTTGGGTGTCTGACTTTAAGCTCTGCCAAATGCAGCGATGCACGAGCTGCCTCTTTCTTCTGTTGTGGTGATCTTTGTCACATTTTCCAGCTCTCTGCTTACTCGAGAAGCAAGTCTATATTGATATGCTTGTAGCTCTTGTCTGATGGCGGTAGTATTCATTGGTTGATCTTCATGTCTGCAGCCTATCCCCGCAGCTGCGGAGTTGGTTTTGTGCGAGTTGAAGATCCGGCCATGTTTAGTGCCTAGACTGTCCTGAGATCGTGGGATCGTGATATGGATTTCCCAAATCGTCGAAAGCCTGCGGCGTTGTGGTTACGTGTTCTGCTTCTTCTATCGCACAGATCTGGTGGTATTTTGTGTATTGATTTTCTATAAGGTTAGTGACACCATCATAAGTGGTGAAGACCTTTCCGATGGCAGCAGATTTATCGATGAAGTTGAAAGTATCTGACGCACAGATCGGCCTTATAAAAGGAGTCCGCGAAGACGACTCGAAGAGATGTGTTGCGAAGATGGCAGAACCGCTTGCTGTGTCGACGAGTATGGCGCGAAACTCCTCGTCACTCGACGAAAAGTTAGAATCGGCCGCTGAAAATTCCGAGCGAGATCGGAACTTCGAGACGGTAGGATCCGTCCTTGTTGACGCCAAATCGGAATTCTCCCGAACGTCATGATGGGCTCCTCGAGATAGGCACATGCATCCATACGGGAGGGCGGTGAGGAGTAAAATTGAATAGATCAGTTTTTTCTTGTTACCTCGATCCATCGCGTTACTTGCTTGTCGACGATGTCGAAGATCTTGAACGTGCCATCGAGATCGGCTCCTTGCAACCTCTATCCCACGAGGCCAGGCGCCAATTGACAAAGGATTAACTTGTCAGTGCCTACGGTGTAGACTGGTTTTGCTATAAGTAGAGGGCAAGTAGATCTCGAGTTTGTGCTCGACGATTAAGAAACTAGGGTTATGTTGACGATGGGAATTCGATCCTTTCTTTGTCCCTCGATACGATGACCCACAAGTATAGGGGATCGCAACGGTCGAGAGAAGTATTACCCAATTTATTGATTCGACACAAGGGAGACAAAGAACCATAAGCCTTAACGACGGAGTTGTCAATTCAGCTGCACTGGAATCAGACTTGCTCGCAAGAGTTTATCAGTGGCTAACACAGTTTTATAGCGGTGGAAATAGTGAAATACTGACGGCGGTGAAACAAAGACAGCGTGGTGGTGCAGCAGCCTTGGGATTAAAATACGCCAGGCACGGAGACCCAGTTTAGCAAGGGCGTTGCATGGATGAAAGAGCTCATGTAACAATCAAAGCATGGGCATTTGCGGATATACTAATAAAACGGTATCCAAGTACTAATCAATCAATAGGCATGTGTTCCATATTTTGTCGTCATGCGTGCTCGCAATGAGAAACTTGCACAACATCTTGTGTCCTACCAGCCGGTGGCAGCGGCACTCTAGAAACCTCTTGGACATTAAAGTACTCCTTTTAATAGAGTGCGGAGCAAAGCAGTAACACTCCGTGAACACATGTGATCTTCACATCACTACCATCCCCTCCGGTTATCAGATTTGTCCACTTGGAGACCATTGGTTCGGACAGCGACATGTGTATACAACTTATAGGTAAGATCATAAAACCAACGAATATCTTCATGAATCAATAACATGTTCCAGATCTGAGATCATGGCACTCGGGCTAGTGACAAGCATTAAGCATAACAAGTTGCAATAATATCACATAAAAGTGACATCTACGGATACTAGGCACTATGCCTAACAACCTTATGACTATTACATGACCAATCTCATCAATCCCTACCATCCCCTTCAGCCTACAGCGGGGGAATTACTCACACATGGATGGAAACATTGCTGGTTGATGGAGAGGCGTTGGCGGTGATGGCGGTGAGATCTCACTCAATTCCCCGTCCGGCGGAGTGCCGGAAACGGAGACTTCGAAGCTCCCGCGACGGAGTTGCGATGGCGGCTCTGCGGAGGTTTACGGCGATGTCGACTCCTGTGCGTTTGGTCGGAAACCAATAACTAGTCGAGAAGGGGCGTCGGAGGAGCCGGCTAGGGACGGACCACATGTGGCCGCGGGCCCCCACAGGCAGCAGCCATGTGGTGTGGGGCCTAAGACCTCCACCTCTTCCTTATACAGCTCCGTCCAATATTTTAGTGAATAGGGCCATCTGAAGAAATTCTGAGGATTTTCCCGAAGAGTTGGATTTACGCACAAAAAGCAGAGACACCCGAGCGATTCTTTGAAAACGGCGTTAGTCCGTGTTAGTTGTATCCAAAATACACAAATTGGAGGCAAAACAATAGCAAAAGTGTTGGGGAAAGTAGATACGTTTTGATCAACTCCCCCCAAGCTCAGCTTATTGCTTGTCCTCAAGCAATTGAGTTAACAACTGAGCGATAAAAGAACTTTCACGAACACATTTGCTCATATGATGTATATATTCTCATGCTATGGCTAATACTTAAGGAGTTCATAATGAGATACATGCAAATAAGATCATCCAGCAGCTATGTCAATCATGGAGATGTACCAACAATTAATAATAGCACCATGAATCATGTATATAAGAAGGATTGCAATGTTCATAAGAATATGATAAAGTGGTATCTAGCTTGCACCATGTTTGATAAGCAAAACATAAATGCCGGGGCACCTCTTGAGTTCATAGAAAGACTAGATAGTGATTGTCCAAGATAAAAGCATCAAAGTTATACCACAATTAATCATATTTTGAGACAAACATATTATACAAGAATGATGGTGGCCTCTCAGAGTGAAGGTAAACAAAGAAAATTGGAGGCTGTATAAAAGTAAAAGTTGACCCTTGGCAGAGAGCAGGGTCATATAGCTGACTTTCGTTTCGTAAAACCGAAATAAATTATTTTGAAAGTGTTTGTTGTTGTCAACGAATGGTAATACAGGTGCACTATTATATCAGCGGACTCTAAGAAGCGACTCCATTATTTAAATACGGTTGGCATCATTCGCTTTTTCCACCTGCTGCTCATATTCGCAGGTCACCAGATTTTGTAACAATCTTAACACCATGAAGAATTTGCTTTTGTTTGGTTTTATGCGATGATGACCTCCCCAACCTTTGCTTCACCTAATGCAGCTAACAGAATCCTTGGGGTGCCGTCCAACAATCACAAACCATGGAAGTGTCTATTTAAGTTAATTAATTTGGGCTGGGAACCCCATTGCCTGCTTATTGGATTAGCGGATGTGCCACTAGTCCATATGAGAGTCCATCAAAAGTAATGACAAGATTGAAAGCTAAACACCACATACTTCTTCACCAAAGCTGCAAACCATTATTTCAAATTGAAGGCTTATTTGAAAGTTTTAAAAAGATGGCGCGAATTTCCATGGAATGGTTTGAAATGCAGCCATAGGTATTCTGGTGACCCTTTGAAAACTTGGTTTTCAGTGTTTGGAAGCACGAGCAGTCCCGCTCAGTACAAGTGAAGACTAGCAAAAGACTAGGCGACAATCAAATGATGTGCTTCCTTCATCATAAATGACCTTGCAATAAATAAAATTAACGAGTATCAAAGTGATACAAGAACTTCTACGAAGCAATATAAATCATGAGGCTTAATTGACTTTTTGTTAGTCATATACATCTGCGTGAGCATGTGCAAGTGATATAAATGAATTATTCGAGAGGAGATACCACAACATGCCGCATGAATAAAACAATGCAAGCAAACATCATGACATGCTACTTATATTAATAAATTGGAATAAACATGAGAGATCATGAGCTACTAGACTTTCTCAAATATCATATACCTCACATGAACCAACTAAGCATGCTCATATGGATGAGTATATTTACAAAAATGAAAGCAAATAAAGTTCATACCACCCTCTCACCACAATCAGATTGTAGTAGATCGTCATTATTGCCTTTCCACTTGTGTAGCTTGGATAATATGGAAAATGAAAACCACGCTCCAGCCACAGAAGACCATTATTGATGATAAATTCAAATGAAAAGAACAATAGAAATATTTTAGACATTTTAGTCAGAAACTCAACATGAAAGAAAAAGCAAACAAACAAGCAAAATCTTTTGGGTTTTCTTATATACAAACTAACGATAGCAAATAAAGCAAACTAAGAGCAAGGTACCAAATAAACAAATGGTGAAGAGAAACTACAGAAATATTTTTGGTCTTTTTGTGTTTTAGGAAAGAAACAAAGTGAAAACAAAAGAATGCAAACTAACAGAAACACAGAAAAGCAGGATGACAGAAATCTGCCAAATCCTGACAGCAGTACAGAAATCGAATTTAACAAAAATCTTCCATTGCTCAGACCAAAAAGTGTTCAACTAATGAAAGTTAGATAACAACCTGGGGAACATGCTCAAAAATTGGCAACTCAAAATAACGTTCTGGCTGTGCGTACGAATTTTTTTGGTAACAGCACAGAATCTGTTTTTGGACAGCACTTCCCCAAATATCATCTCCCTCTCATTAGAAAACCACTCTAGAGACTAAACAAGTATGTACAAGTATCCAGCAATCATAATATGCAAAGAATGAGTGATGCCGGTATACCTCCCCCCAAGCTTAGGCTTTTGGCCTAAGTGGAGTTCATTCCCACGGTCCCCATGAAGTGGTGTCTTCGTAATATGACGAAGAACGACCCGGTTCCATGTATGTGCTGGAGGAAACGTCGGGGTACGTGACGGTGTAGTCGTAGGAGGGCTCGGCGTTCTCGGAGTCATGTTGCTGGTGGAATTCTTGTATCTTCATATGTTCCTCCACCACCTCCTTTGTTAGCGACCATGATTGCCTGTCAATATTAAACAAACCCTGCTGGGGAAGAGGGATTTCTTTCTCATTCCCATCAGCAAACAACATTTATAGACCATATTATCTATAGTGGAGTCAGTAGTAACAAAACGATGGCTCTTCATAGCAGCAATATCTAGCTTCCTAGGGGTTAATGGTACATCATTAGAATCAAGAGGAATATCTAGATGTGTTAGAATGCGCAGTGCAATAGTTCCTCCAAAAATAGGCCCCCTGCTAGACAGGCGGCGAGCAATAAGAGAACCAAGATGATAAGGTGTCTCTCCAGTAAGTGCGACATTCAAGAAAGCAAGATGGTAGCTAGAGATGTTACTAGTATTTTCTCTACCCAAAATGCTAGTACCAATGTAATATGCGAAATACTTAATAGCGGGGAGTTGAATGTTTCTTATCTTCCCTCGCTGGATGGTGCGGCAATCATCCCCGGTGATCCCTCGGTAGAGCTCCAACAAGTCCCGAGGGTTGTCATCAATCCTCCTTGCTGTACCTACAGGGGCAATACCCAATGCACAACAAAATTCTTCCAATTTCATGGTAACAGGAATATCATAAATTTGAATGCGACTGTCGGCTCATATTCCGTGTTGTGGAACTTGAAGCTCTCAACGAAAATTTTGGTGAGCCTGTGTGTCCCCTCTCGTCTCCCACGTAGGTGGCTAGGCCTGCCCTGTTGACGAGGGTGAAGAAGTCATCCAATATCCCTGCATTGGTCAGAAACTCATAACAAGGGAAGGATGAAGCATTAGGAGCCCCATGGTCCTCCTCGGGCGCGAAGCTAGGCGCGATGACATCCTCATTGTAGGATCGCCTAATTTGAGTAGACGCCCTTGAGGGCCTACCGGTGCTGGTTGTTGCTTTCTTGAACAACTCTCCAAACTTGAATTTCTTCATCTTCCCCTTCTGAAATTTTCAACAATCATTATAAAATTTGATTTCAAGGTGTGTAATTGAAGGGAACTACTATAGGAACTTGCTAGAGTACTACACATGCATCAAAACTAATTTCTACCACTTAGAACAAGCATGCAAGCTCACTAAACATGTTATCTACAGCAGCAAAATATTCAAGATATACTCAACCAAATGAAATTCTAATTGGACAATCAAAGGAGTCACATACCAAGGAGTAAATGTGCCAAATTTCAGACAGAAATCTGGGCTGAGCAAGGAGATCGAAAAATCGCGAGTTCTTGAGCAGAAACACGAGTGAGAGAAACTTGGTACGAGTTTTTTCGGGAGAGAGAAGGTGCTGGGAGGAAGAGATGGTGTAGTGGGGCAAGGGGTGGCCCACACCACATGGTGGCGCGGCCCCCTTGCTGGCCGCGCCGGCCTATGGTGTGGCACCCCCTGGTGCCCCACAGGTCATCCTCTGGTGCTCCCAGGTGCCTCGTCGAAAAATAGGACCAACGGTGTAATTTTTGTAATTTTTAGAGAACTTTGAAAAATGCACATTTCTGGGTATTAAATTAATGATTACTGCGCAGGAAAATGATTTCTAAAATCTTAAACGACTAAAGCATATTGCAAAATAAAAAGTGCTACACAAGTAGCAAAATAGGTGAAGGGAGAAGAAAGAAAGAAATGTTGTTTAGCTCTTTTATGCAATAAAATATACTTGTTAACAAGGTTGATCAAGTCTTGCTATCAAATAAATTTTATATGACATAAGAAGAAATAAACCTCAAATCAATCATGTTACCTTATATTGAATTGATATGGATCCAATCACAAGAGTTTGATATTCTTCTTTAGGCTCATATATAGGACAATCAATGGATCCCACTTTGATAGTTTTCACATTAAAAATTGTATTGACTCCACATACTTTATCAATCCTCTTGGGAAAATAGACAGTATGTTCCTTATCATCAACATTGAAAGTAACCATGCCTTTATTGCAATCAATAACAGCCCCTGCAGTATTAAGAAAGGGTCTTCCAAGAATAATGGACATATTATCATCTTCAGGCATTTCCAACACAACAAAATAACAATATCAAGCACTGAGTAACTTGAACAGGAACATTTTCACATAAACCAACAGGAATAGCAGTAGATTTATCAGCCATTTGCAAAGATATATCAGTAGTATCAATTTATCTAAATCAAGTCTCTTATAAAGAGAAAAAGGCATCACACTCACACCTGCTCCCAAATCACATAGAGCAGTTCTAACATAATTATTCTTGATGGAACAAGGAATAGTCGGTATACCTGGGTCTCCAAGCTTCTTTGGAATCTTACCATTGAAGGAGTAATTAGCGAGCATAGTGGAAATCTCCTCATTGGGGACTTTCCTTTTGTTAGTAACAATATCTTTCATATACTTTGAATAAGGAGGCAATTTAATAGCATCAGTCAAAGGGATTTGCAAAAATAAAGGTTTCATCCAATCACAAAATTTATTATAATGTTCCTCCTCCTTTGATTTTAGTTTCTTAGCAGGAAAAGGCATTTGCTTTTGAACCCAAGGTTCTCTTTCATTACCATGCTTCTCAGTAATAAAGTCTTCTTTAGTGTACTTTTTATTTTTAGCAGGCTTTTCAGGTTCTTTTTCAATTTCTTCTTTATCAGGAGTATCATCCTTATCATTATCTTTATCATGTTCATTACCACTTTCAGTTTCAGCATCAGAAATAGAAATACTATTAGGATCATTAACAGTTTCAGAGGATTCTACAACATTCTTATGTTTCTTTTTCTTTTTCTTAGATGGAGCACTAGTTTTAATTAGTTGAGAATCTTGTTCAACTCTTTTGGGATGCCCTTCAGGATATAGAGGATCCTGGGTAGAAACACCACCTCTAGTTGTTACTTCATAAGCATGTTTTTCTTTAGAATTATTTCCTAACAAGTCATTTTGCACTTTAGTAAGTTGATCAATTTGAGTTTGAACCATTTGAAAATGTTTAACAAGTATCTTAACATCATTGGAGGTTCTCTCCACAATACCATGCAATTCACTAATAGCTCGGAATTTTCCATTAAATGATTCTCTACTCTCATATTAAAGTTTTCTTGCTTAACAATATAATTATCAAATTCATCTAAGCATTGAGCAGGAGATTTTGAATACGGAATATCTTCCCTAGTAAAGTGTTGAAGCGAGTGTACCTCAATCATGGATGAAGGGGGAATTGTCTCACATATATCTTCTATAGGAGGTAAATTCTTCACATCTTCAGGTTTAATACCTTTCTCCTTAAGAGACTTCTTGGCTTCCCTCATATCTTCATCATTCAATTTAATCATACCCCTCTTCTTCACTATCGGTGTCGGGGTTGGTTCAGGTGTAGACCAATCATCATGATTCCGGCCTATTTTAGCCAATAATTCTTCAGCGTCTGGAGTTCTTTTCCTGAAAACACAACCAGCACAACTATCCAGGTATGCCCTAGACTCAATAGTTAGTCCACTATAAAATATATCAAGTAAATCATGCTTTTCCAAATCATGGTCAGGCTGAGCTCTAATAAGAGAACAAAATCTCGCCCAAGCCTCAGGCAATTTCTCTCCATCTTCCTGGTCAAAATTATAAATTCTCTGCAAAGCAGCATGTTGAGCACTAGCAGGAAAGTATTTTCGAAAGAAAACATCACGCAAGTCAGTTGGACTTTTAATAGAACCAGGAGGCAAATTATTATACCAAGTTTTAGCATCATCCTTTAATGAGAACGGAAAAATTTAGCGACAAAATAAGTACGCATCTTGACATCATCAGAAAACACGCCACTAAGAGTAGATAACTCAGTCAGGTGTTCAACAGCACTTTCTTTTTCAGTACCACAAAAGGGTGTTTTCTCAACAATAGCTATATGAGATAGATCAAGAGAAAAATCATAATCTTTATCCCTAATGTTTATAGGAGATGTGGCAAATTTAGGATCAGGAGATGGTGTATATCTAACAGCATGTTCTGCAAGCAACTTTTTAATTTTTCTTGCATCAGTAGTAGCCTTGCATTTTTCAATAAAATCATTATCAAGCTCTACATAATCTTCATCAAGATCATCACTAGAATATTCAACAGACTCAGGTGAATTAACAGGTGTAGCAGCATTAGGAGTTTCAGTATTTTCAATTTGTCTAGACTTAGCAATTGTAGCATCTAGAAAAGATCCCAATGAACCACTATCATCAAGCACAGCAGAAACATTATCAATATTATGAGAATTTTCAGATTCAGCAGAAGTACCAGCACGCGAAGCATGTGGCGGTGAAACAAGTTTATCAATCACAGATGGTGAATCAAGAGCAGCAGAGGTACTCAGAGTTGTACCTTTTCTTGTAGTGGATGGTAATATGGCGATCTTAGTATCGCGAGGTTTACCCATGATGGAGAATTTGCAGCGAACAATATCAATCCAAGTGAACTTCCAAATAAAGCTATGCTCCCCGGCAACGGCGCCAGAAAATAGTCTTGATGACCCACAAGTATAGGGGATCGCAACAGTCTTCGAGGGAAGTATTACCCAATTTATTGATTCGACACAAGGGGAGACAAAGAATACTTGTAAGCCTTAACAGCGGAGTTGTCAATTCAGCTGCACCTGGAAACAGACTTGCTCGCAAGAGTTTATCAGTAGTAACAGTTTTATGGCAGTGGAAATAGTGAAATAACAGCAGCGGTGAAACAAAGACAGCAGTAGTGATTATAGTAAACAGCAGATTAAAATACTGTAGGCACAGGGACGGATTTAACGGGCGTTGCATGGATGAGAGAAACTCATGTAACAATCAAAGCATGGGCATTTGCAGATAATAATAAAACGGTATCCAAGTACTAATCAATCAATAGGCATGTGTTCCATATTTAGTCGTACGTGCTCGCAATGAGAAACTTGCACAACATCTTCTGTCCTACCAGCCGGTGGCAGCCGGGCCTCTAGGGAAACTACTGGATATTAAGGTACTCCTTTTAATAGAGTACCGGAGCAAAGCATTAACACTCCGTGAACACATGTGATCCTCACATCACTACCATCCCCTCCGGTTGTCCCGATTTCTGTCACTTCGGGGCCATTGGTTCCGGACAGCGACATGTGTATACAACTTATAGGTAAGATCATAAACAACGAATATCTTCATGAATCAATAACATGTTCAGATCTGAGATCATGGCACTCGGGCCCTAGTGACAAGCATTAAGCATAACAAGTTGCAACAATATCATAAAAGTGACATCTACGGATACTAGGCACTATGCCCTAACAATCTTATGACTATTACATGACCAATCTCATCCAATCCCTACCATCCCCTTCAGCCTACAGCGGGGGAATTACTCACACATGGATGGGGGAAACATTGCTGGTTGATGGAGAGGCGTTGGCGGTGATGGCGGTGAAGATCTCCTCCAATTCCCCGTCCCGGCGGAGTGCCAGAACGGAGACTTCTGGCTCCCGCGACGGAGTTTCGCGATGTGGCGGCTCTCTGGAGGGTTTCTGGCGACTTCGACTTCTCCCCGTGCGTTTTCAGGTCGAAACCAATAAGTAGTCCGAAGGGGGGCGTCGGAGGCCGGCCGAGGGGGCCACACCACATGGCCGCGCGGGCCCCCCCTGGGCCGCGCCGCCATGTGGTGTGGGGCCCTCGGGCCTCCACCTCCTTTGCCCTTCTGGCTCCGTCAATATTTTGGTAAAATAGGGCCATCTGAAGAAATTCCGAGGATTTTCCCGAAAGTTGGATTTCTGCACAAAAACGAGACACCAGAGCAATTCTGCTGAAAACAGCGTTAGTCCGTGTTAGTTGTATCCAAAATACACAAATTAGAGGCAAAACAATAGCAAAAGTGTTCGGGAAAGTAGATACGTTTTGGACGTATCACTCCCCCTTATATAGGAGGTGGAGCCGAGGGTTTCGTTTTGTACAAGTTACAGAGTCCGGGACGGTTTCTAACTCATCCCGCCAGATTACAAATAACACTTCCTATTACAACTCTAGCTTTCCTTAATATATCTTGGGCTCCCGAATCTTCTTATTCTTCGGATAGTGGGCCTTCAGTAAACTCCGGGTACTATCTTCGGCAGGCCCATTTCAATCCCCCAGCGTGTCTTGATCTCCCCGACAACGGCGCCAGAAAAATTGCCTTGATGCGCGTAGATGTACACGTCCGTTGGGAACCCCAAGAGGAAGGTGTGATGCGCACAGCAGCAAGTTTTCCTCAGAAAGAAACCAAGGTTATCGAACCAGTAGGAGCCAAGAAGCACGTGAAGGTTGTTGGTGGAGGAATGTAGTGCGGCGCAACACCAGTGAAACCGGCGCCAACGTGGAACCTGCACAACACAATCAAAGTACTTTGCCCCAACGTAACCGTGAGGTTGTTGATACGTCCAATTTGCATCACTATTTTGTATCATAATTTGCTGTTATTCATTGATATATTTCATATTGGGACACAATACTTATGTTATTTCATCTATTTTGCATGTTTCATCATCATTGGAGGATCAAGCACCGGAGCCAGGATTCTGCTGGAAAAAGCACCGTCAGAACGCAATATTTCGGAAGATCAACTGTGGAAGGGAATTTCACGTAAATTCCTATTTTTCCAGATGACGGAGGGAGCCAAAAGGGGGAGCAGAGAGGAGCCACTGTGGGCCCAGACCACAGGGCGGCGCGGCCCAAGGCCTGGCCGCGCCACCCTGTGCTCTGGGGGCCCCACAGCCCCTTTCGCCTCCTTTTCTTCGCGTACTCCTTCGTCCCGAAAACCTAAGCCACAGAGGGATCCTCACGAAGGGTTACAGCCGCCTCTGCGGGGCGGAGAACACCAGAGAGAAAAGAGCTCTCCGGCGGGCAGGAATCCGCCGGGGAAATTCCCTCCCGGAGGGGGAAATCGACGCCATCGCCATCGTCATCGAGCGGGACATCATCTCCATCATCATCATCATCATCTCCACCATCTACACCGCCATCACCACCGCTGCACCTCGTCATCGCTGTAGCAATTCGGGTTTGATCTTGATTGTTTGATAGGGGAAACTCTCCCGGTGTTATTCTATACTTGTTGTAGATGCTATTGAGTGAAACCATTGAACCAAGGTTTATGTTCAGATTGTTATTCATCATCATATCACCTCTGATTGTATTCCATATGATGTCTCGTGAGTAGTTCGTTTAGTTCTTGAGGACATGGGTGAAGTCTAAATGCTAGTAGTGAATTATGGTTGAGTAATATTCAATGTTATGATATTTAAGTTGTGGTGTCATTCTTCTAGTGGTGTCGTGTGAACGTCGACTACACGACACTTCACCATTTATGGGCCTAGGGGAGTGCATCTTGTATTCGGTTGCTAATTGCGGGGTTGCCGGAGTGACAGAAACCTGAGCCCCCGTTAGTATATCGATGCAGGAGGGATAGCAGGATCTCAGAGTTTAAGGCTGTGGTTAGATTTATCTTAATTACTTTCTTGTAGTTGCGGATGCTTGCAAGGGGTATAATCACAAGTATGTATTAGTCCTAGGAAGGGCGGTGCATTAGCATAGGTTCACCCACACAACACTTATCAAAACAATGAAGATTAATCAGCTGTATGTAGCGAAAGCACTAGACTAAAATCCCCGTGTGTCCTCGAGAACGTTTGGTCATTATAAGTAAACAAACCGGCTTGTCCTTTGTGCTAAAAAGGATTGGGCCACTCGCTGCAATTATTTCTCTCGCATTTTATTTACTTGTACTTTATTTATCTGCAATATCAAAACCCCCTGAATACTTGTCTGTGAGCATTTACAGTGAATCCTTCATCGAAACTGCTTGTCAACACCTTCTGCTCCTCGTTGGGTTCGACACTCTTATTTATCGAAAGTACTACGATACACCCCTATACTTGTGGGTCATCAAGACTATTTTCTGGCGCCGTTGCCGGGGAGTGAAGCGCTATTGGTAAGTGGAATTGGTAAGGAAAACCTTTACTGTTTGTGCTGATTTTATTTCTGCCTGCTGCTATAATCATTATGGAGAGATCTTCTCTTCAATTTCTATTTGGGAAATCTACTACTACTGCAACGGTAGTGGATGAAGCGCCAGGTGAGGAAGTAGTACCATATAAAATACCTACGAAAATTATTGAACGTGTTATGGATAACCGCTATGAAGGGGATGGAACTGTCCATCCTGGTGATCATTTACTGTTTTTGCATGAATTATGCGGTTTATTCAAATGTGCAGGTATTTCTATGAATGAAGTTAGGAAGAAACTATTCACTATATCGCTGTCTGGTAAAGCGGCGCATTGGTATAAATTGCTGAAGAATGGTGATTCTATTGATTGGGAGGACATTGTGCCTTTATTTTATTCCAAATTTTATCCTCCAAGTGAAATTCACAAAGATCGGAACCGCATATATAATTTCTGGCCTCATGATGGAGAAAGTATTGCCCAAGCTTGGGGGAGATTGAAGTCTTTAATGCTCAAATGCCCCATTCATGAGCTTCCTGGTAATGTTATTATTGATAATTTCTATGCAAGACTTTCTTTTCAAGACAAGACCTTGCTGGATACTTCTTGTTCTGGATCATTTACACGCAACAAGGAAGAGTTTAAAAGGGACCTTCTTGATCGGATCCAAGAAAATACTGAAGGATGGGAGAATGACAAAGATAGAGAATCAGGTATAATTTATGATTATAAATGCATTGAAGCTTTTATGGATACTGATAAATTTCGTAATATGAGTGCTACATATGGTCTTGATTCCCAAGTTGTTGCAAATCTTTATAGAGCTTTTGCCTCTCATTATGAACTGCCTAAGAAGAATTTTGATAAGTATCATGAACCGTATAAAGATAAAATTGATTCATCTGTAAACAAATGTGTAGTGATTGAAACTGTTGATAATGTTATTCCTGAAGCTTATATTGAAAAAACTCCTTTCCCTGCTAAAATGAAGGAGTACTCTGTCATATCTAGTGCAGTTAATAAAAGTGAAAAGAAACCTAAAGAACCTGAAGAACAAATTAAAATTGAACCTGCTGTTGCAATAGTTAAAGATCTTGTGACTGAGAATGTGGAGGATGGTCATATTATTTTCTGTGAAGATGCTTCTAATATTGTTTCACATCCTAATAAACCCAAACAAGTTAGTGTTCCTATGCTATCTGTTAGAATTGGTGATCATTGCTATTATGGTTTATGTGATATTGGTGCAAGTGTTAGTGCTATACCTTATGAACTTTACACGGAGATTATGCACGAAATTGGTTCTTGTGAACTTGAAGATATTGATGTGGTTATTCATCTAGCTAATAGAGAAACTATTTCTCCAATTGGTATTGTTCGAGATGTGGAAGTTCTATGTGGTAAAATTAAATATCCTGCTGACTTTTTGGTACTTGGTTCTGCTGCTAGTGATTATTGTCCTATCATTTTTGGTAGACCTTTTCTAAATACTTGTGGAGCTATTATAGATTGTAAGAAAGAGAAAATTTTGACTAGATTTGCTGGTGAACCTTATGAATTTAACTTTTCTAAATTTACCAAAACTCCTTATAAAGTTGACTTGCCTAGTAATGATTTTAAAATGGAGCAGTGTGCATCTATTGTTCTTGTTCCTAATAACCCTTTGCAGCAACATTTGGAGAATAGTGAAAGTGAAGCTTTTAGGAAAGAAAGAGATGAGCTTGAGGAAATTTTTCGTCGCCAACCTATTCTCAAGCATGATTTACCGGTGGAAGATCTGGGTACAACACCGCCACCGAAGGAAGATCCTGTTTTTGATCTAAAGCCTTTACCTGATAATCTTAAATATGCTCATATTGATGATAAGAAAATATATCCTGTTATTATTAGTTCTAAGCTTTCAGAAATTGAGGAAGAAAGGTTATTGGAAATATTGAAGAAACACCGAGGAGCTATTGGCTATACTCTTGATGATTTGAAAGGGATTTCTCCTTCTATTTGCCAACATGCTATTAATATGGAAGATGATGCAAAGCCTGTTGTTGAACATCAACGTCGTCTAATTCCGAAGATGAAGGAAGTGGTAAGAAACGAGGTATTAAAACTCCTTGAAGCTGGTATTATATATCCTATTGCTGATAGTAGATGGGTTAGTCCTGTTCATTGTGTTCCTAAGAAAGGAGGAATGACTGTTGTGCCTAATGATAATGATGAGCTTATTCCTCAAAGAATAGTTGTAGGTTATAGAATGTGCATTGATTTTCGAAAAGTTAATAAAGTTACTAAGAAAGATCATTACCCTTTACCCTTTATTGATCAAATGTTAGAGAGGTTGTCTAAAAATACTCATTTTTGCTTTCTTGATGGTTATTCTGGGTTTTCACAAATTGCTGTTAAAGCTAAAGATCAAGAGAAAACCACTTTTACTTGTCCTTATGGAACTTATGCTTACAGGCGTATGCCTTTTGGTTTATGTAATGCTCCTGCTACTTTTCAAAGATGCATGTCTGCTATTTTTCATGGTTTTTGCGAAAGTATTGTAGAGGTGTTCATGGATGATTTTTCTGTCTATGGGAATTCTTTTGATAATTGCTTGCGAAACCTCGATAAAGTTTTGCAGAGATGTGAAGAAACTAACCTTGTTCTTAATTGGGAGAAATGCCACTTTATGGTTAATGAAGGAATTGTATTGGGACATAAAATTTCCGAGAGAGGTATTGAAGTTGATAGAGCTAAAGTTGAAGCAATTGAGAAGATGCCCTATCCAAGGGATGTTAAAGGTATTCGTAGTGTTCTTGGTCATGCTGGGTTTTATAGGAGATTTATTAAAGATTTCTCTAAAATTTCAAAGCCTCTTACTAATCTTCTTCAAAAAGATGTACCTTTTGTTTTTGATGATGATTGTAAGGAAGCTTTTGAAACTTTAAAGAAAGCCTTAACAACTGCTCCTGTAGTTGAACCTCCTGATTGGAATTTGCCTTTTGAAATTATGTGTGATGCTAGTGATTTTGCTGTAGGCGCTGTTCTTGGACAGCGAGTAGATAAAAAATTAAATGTTATTCATTATGCTAGTAAGACTCTTGATGCTGCTCAAAGAAATTATGCTACAACTGAAAAAGAATTGTTAGCTGTAGTCTTTGCTTGTGATAAGTTTAGACCTTATATTGTTGATTCAAAAGTTACAATTCATACTGATCATGCTGCAATTAGATACCTTATGACAAAGAAAGATGCTAAGCCAAGGCTTATTAGATGGGTACTTCTGTTGCAAGAATTTGATTTACATATTATAGATAGGAAAGGTGCTGATAATCCTGTTGCTGATAATTTGTCTAGATTGGAAAATATTGCTTATGATCCTGTTCCTGTTAATGATAGTTTTCCAAATGAACAATTGGCTGTAATAAAGGTGAGCTCGCGAGAGAGCCCTTGGTATGCAGATTATGCTAACTTTATTGTTTCGAAGTATTGCCTCCAACCTTTTCAGCTCAGCAAAGGAAATTCTTTTATGACTTGAGGCATTATTTTTGGGATGACCCACACTTATATAAAGAAGGAGTGGATGGTATTATGCGAAGATGTGTTCCCGAATATGAACAACAGGAGATATTGAATAAGTGTCATGGAAGTGTTTATGGAGGACATCACGCTGGAGATAGAACCGCGCAAAAGGTTCTACAATCAGGTTTTTATTGGCCAACACTCTTCAAAGATGCAAGGAAATTTATTTTATCTTGTGATGAATGTCAAAGAGTTGGTAATATCTCCAGACGCAATGAAATGCCTATGAATTATACTCTTGTTATTGAACCATTCGATTGTTGGGGATTCGACTTCATGGGACCTTTCCCTTCTTCAGACGGTAACACTCATATACTTGTCGCTGTTGATTATGTTACTAAATGGGTAGAAGCTATACCTACAAAAAGTGCGTATGGTGAGACCTCTATAAAAATGCTTGTAGATATTATATTTCCTAGATTTGGAGTACCTAGATATATTATGACTGATGGAGGTTCTCATTTTATTCATGGAGGTTTTAGAAAAACTCTTGCTAAGTATGGTATTAATCATAGAATTGCTTCCTTATCACCCTCAAACTAGCGGTCAAGTAGAATTATCAAATAGAGAGATTAAAGCTATCTTGGGTAAGACTGTTAATAAATCTAGAAAGAATTGGCCTAGCAAATTGAAAGAAGCGTTATGGGCTTATAGAACTGCTTATAAAAATCCTATGGGAATGTCACCTTATAAAATGGTTTATGGAAAAGCTTGTCATTTACCTTTAGAACTAGAGCACAAAGCTTATTGGGCTGTTAGAGAACTAAATAAAGATCCTAAATTAGCCGGTAATAAGAGGTTGTTGCAATTAAGTTCTCTAGATGAATGGAGAAGTGAAGCTTATGAAAATGCTAAACTCTTTAAAGAAAAAGTTAAGAAATGGCATGATAGAAGGATCATCAAAAGAGAATTTAATGTTGGAGATCAAGTTCTATTGTATCGGTCTCGTCTCAGATTCTTTGCAGGGAAATTACTCTCGAAGTGGGAAGGACCATATGTTGTTGAGGAGGTGTATCGTTCAGGAGCAATTAAAATTAGCTCTCTCCAAGGCAATGCCACACAAGTGGTGAATGGACAAAGACTCAAGCATTATATCTCGGGCGATTCTTATAATGTTGATGTTGATATTATTCAAGTGGAAACACCGGAGGCTTTCATCAAAGGACAAATTGACAGTCCGCCAGAACTCGACTTTGAATAGGTAACAGTACTGGTAATGAAAAGTCCGCGTTTACCTTTCCGAACATTATTTCTGCTGTTTTTGGAAAATATGAAAAATTACGGAATCGAAACGGAGTGGAAAAGACGCACGAGGGGGTGCCACCATAGGCCGGCGCGGCGACCTGGGCCCGCGCCGACCTATGGTCGGCCGCCTCGTTGCCCCTTTCCGACTCGTTTTCGACCTGGAACCTTCCTTTTGTTGTAAAAATTTTGCTATATAATCCCCCGGACCCCGGAGGTCCGTAATATCGTTTTCTCGTCGTGTTTTGTTTCGAGCTGTTTTCTGCCAGGATCTGCTTCGGATCTAGATCCATCATGTCTTCGTCGGGAACTCAGAAGGACAGCTTCTTTGAGGACGTCGTCAACCCGTACATGAACGAGCTGAAGATGCACCCCAAAGAGTTGCAGCTCGTGGATGGAGAGTTGCAGATCAAAGATGTCCAGGGTCCTAAGGGAGAAGGGAGCTTGGAAGACAGGATGGAGAAGCTGGAACAAGAGGTTTTCAACTACAAGAAGATGGCTGAGCGTGAAGTGGATATCTTTCACAAGATTGTGTCTGAACTCATTGATGGACACAAGAAGGAGACTGCGAAGCTGTGGGACGATATCTTCTCACTTCACGACACCACCAACAAACTCCAAGCTCAACTCTATGATGTCCATAATCAGAACTGTGAGTATGAAAACAGGTTTAAGCGCATAAGTCATGCTGCTAGTTTCAGGTTTCCGGAAACCAAGATGTCTTTTGTTGATGGAGGGCCTCTTCCATGGAAGTCTGATGACGACAAAGAATCACCATCATCACCGAAGGAGTAATTCATCATCGGTATTGGCATCCCCTTGGTTTGTTCCAAGCTTGGGGGAGTGCCGCGGTATCACATCACCACCACCTTTTATCTTTTAATATCAAGTAGTGTCATATCATGAGTAGGGAAGTTATCATATGGAATAGTATGCAATGTGGAAGTATCTCTCTTAGTTAGTTATCTATGTATCCGTTGGTGTGAGTTATCGTTATGGAATATTAATGAGAAGTCTTATCATTTACTTTTTGCACACCTTATTTTAGTTTGCAATCTCCATTATATGATTACTCTTGACATGAGTATTGATATCACTTTGGGAGCATCAAGTAAATCTATTTGGTTTTGGCAAACTTAGCATTGGTCAATAGCAACAACATCTTGATGTTTAATGAAGGAGAGAAATACACTTAGATACATTACTCCATTATCTCTATGCTTAGTATTCTTAAGTTAAAATTGCTTGTGCTTATGGGAAAGATGCATGATTGTTTCTATCATATGTATATTTGTTTGTTTCCCTCAACCTTTATGCTTGCTATCAAACCTTGCTAGCCAAAGACCTGTATCGAGAGGGAATGCTTCTCATACATCCATAACCTTAGACCAAACCTATGCCATTTGTGTCCACCATACCTACCTACTACATGGTATTTTCTGCCATTCCAAGTAAATACTTCATGTGCTACCTTTAAATTATTCAAACTATACTACTTCTTATTTGTGTCAATGTTTTATAGCTCATGAGGAAGTATGTGGTGTTTTATCTTTCAATCTTGTTGGGCGAACTTTTCCTAATGGACTAGCGGCACATCCGCTTATCCAATAACTTTGTAATAAGAGCTGGCAAAGAGGTTCCCAGCCTCAATTAATAACTTGCATTAATAATTCTCTTCACATGTTTTGCTCTGATTCATCAGTAAGCAACTTAATTTTGCAATAGACACTCCTCCATGGTATGTGAATGTTGGAAGGCACCCGAGGATTAGCCATGGATTGAGAAAGCCAAGGTTGGGGGAGTGTCATCCTAAATAAAACTAAAATACATGTGTAAACAAAAGAGAAGGGGGATGATCTACCTTGCTGGTAGAGATGCCGTCCCTCATGGGAGCCGCTCTTGGAAGGTTCGTTTGGCAAGGGGGTTAGAGTGCCCGCTACCATTCGTTGACAACAACAAACACCTCTCAAAATTTTACTTTTATTCTCTTTATATGATTTCAAAACTTGAAAAGCTCTAGCACATGATTTAATCCCTGCTTCCCTCTGCGAAGGGCCTGTCTTTTACTTTTATGTTGAGTCAGTATACCTATTTCCCTCTATCCTAAGCAAGCAATTGAGTTGTTGTGAACCAATCATTTATGCTATGATTTAGTTGATCATGTCTTTTATACTTTCTTGTTTAGTACCAATTTTATCTGAATGAATATGACTTTGAAGTTATCAATGATTATGAAGAGATTGTTATGCTTAAATATGAAGGCTCAGCTATAAATTCTAATATGAAAGCTTTGCTTAGAAGTACAATCCGTTAGTAGTTCTCTGACCAAGAACAAAGTTTGCCATCACCAATTATGATTTCTTATGCACCTTTACTTGTGATTTCTCTTTACTTATTTCAAGATGAGTTATATGAGAAAGTTGTTTACTAGAATGTCTTGTGTGAATGAATATGATGCTTCTTGTCCGTATTTTATTTATCGACTCTTCACTCCATAAACATGTGGTCTTGTTTATCGAGCTCAGTTTCGCTTGGGGACAAGCGAGGTCTAAGCTTGGGGGAGTTGATACGTCCAATTTGCATCACTATTTTGTATCATAATTTGCTGTTATTCATTGATATATTTCATATTGGGACACAATACTTATGTTATTTCATCTATTTTGCATGTTTCATCATCATTGGAGGATCAAGCACCGGAGCCAGGATTCTGCTGGAAAAAGCACCGTCAGAACGCAATATTTCGGAAGATCAACTGTGGAAGGGAATTTCACGTAAATTCCTATTTTCCAGATGACGGAGGGAGCCAAAAGGGGGAGAGAGAAGAGCCACTGTGGGCGACCACAGGGCGGCGCGGCCCAAGGCCTGGCCGCGCCACCCTGTGCTCTGGGGGCCCCACAGCCCCTTTCGCCTCCTTTTCTTCGCGTACTCCTTCGTCCCGAAACCTAAGCCACGAGGGATCCTCACGAAGGGTTACAGCCGCCTCTGCGGGGCGGAGAACACCAGAGAGAAAAGAGCTCTCCGGCGGGCAGGAATCCGGGGAAATTCCCTCCCGGAGGGGGAAATCGACGCCATCGCCATCGTCATCGAGCGGGACATCATCTCCATCATCATCATCATCATCTCCACCATCTACACCGCCATCACCACCGCTGCACCTCGTCATCGCTGTAGCAATTCGGGTTTGATCTTGATTGTTTGATAGGGGAAACTCTCCCGGTGTTATTCTATACTTGTTGTAGATGCTATTGAGTGAAACCATTGAACCAAGGTTTATGTTCAGATTGTTATTCATCATCATATCACCTCTGATTGTATTCCATATGATGTCTCGTGAGTAGTTCGTTTAGTTCTTGAGGACATGGGTGAAGTCTAAATGCTAGTAGTGAATTATGGTTGAGTAATATTCAATGTTATGATATTTAAGTTGTGGTGTCATTCTTCTAGTGGTGTCGTGTGAACGTCGACTACACGACACTTCACCATTTATGGGCCTAGGGGAGTGCATCTTGTATTCGGTTGCTAATTGCGGGGTTGCCGGAGTGACAGAAACCTAAGCCCCCGTTAGTATATCGATGCAGGAGGGATAGCAGGATCTCAGAGTTTAAGGCTGTGGTTAGATTTATCTTAATTACTTTCTTGTAGTTGCGGATGCTTGCAAGGGGTATAATCACAAGTATGTATTAGTCCTAGGAAGGGCGGTGCATTAGCATAGGTTCACCCACACAACACTTATCAAAACAATGAAGATTAATCAGCTGTATGTAGCGAAAGCACTAGACTAAAATCCCCGTGTGTCCTCAGGAACGTTTGGTCATTATAAGTAAACAAACCGGCTTGTCCTTTGTGCTAAAAAGGATTGGGCCACTCGCTGCAATTATTTCTCTCGCATTTTATTTACTTGTACTTTATTTATCTGCAATATCAAAACCCCCTGAATACTTGTCTGTGAGCATTTACAGTGAATCCTTCATCGAAACTGCTTGTCAACACCTTCTGCTCCTCGTTGGGTTCGACACTCTTATTTATCGAAAGTACTACGATACACCCCCTATACTTGTGGGTCATCAGTTGTCAATCTCACCGGCTTGCTGAAAACAAATGATTAAACGTATCGAGTGGAAGATGGTGTTTGTTTGCAAAGAACAATAGAATAATGTATTCAGATGTAAAAGAATGGACCGGGGTCCACAGTTCACTAGAGGTGTCTCTCCAATAAGATAACTAACATGCTGGGTGAACAAATTACAGGCGGGCAATTGACAAATAAAGATTCAATACATATCAACGATGATTACTATGTGATTTAATCAGGGCATTACGACAAAGTACATAGACCGCTATCCGGCATGCATCTATGCCTAAATAATCCACCTTCAGGTTATCATCCGAACCCCTTCCGGTATTAAGTTGTAAACAACAGATAATTGCATTAAGTATGGTGCGTAATGTAATCAACACAAATATCCTTAGACAAAGCATCGATGTTTTATCCCTAGTAGCAACAACACATCCACAACCTTAGAACTTTCTGTCACTGTCCCAGATTCAATGGAGGCATGAACCCACTATCGAGCATAATTACCCCCTCTTGGAGTTACAAGTATCAACTTGGCCAGAGCCTCTACTAGCAACGGAGAGCATGCAAGAACATAAACAACACATATATGATAGATTGATAATCAACTTAACATAGTATTCTATATTCATCGGATCCCGCCAAACACAACATGTAGCATTACAAATAGATGATCTTGATCATGTTAGGCAGCTCACAAGATCTAAACAATGATAGCACAAGCAGAGAAGAAAACCATCTAGCTACTGCTATATATGGACCCATAGTCCAAGGATGAACTACTCACGCATCAATCCGGAGGCGGGCATGATGATGTAGAGCCCCTCCGGTGATGATTCTCCTCTCCGGGTCTGCGAGGCGATCTCCGAATCCCGAGATGGGATTGGTGGCGGCGGCCTCTCAAGAATGTTTTCCGTATCGTGGCTCTCACGGGGGTTTCGCGACGAAGGCTATTTGTAGGCGGAAGGGTAGGTCGGGGGGCGCGAGGGGCACACACTAGGCCGGCGCGGCCAGGGCTCGGGCGCGCCCAGTGTGTCGCCACCTCGTGGCCCCACTTCGTCTCCCTTCGGTCTTCTGGAAGCTTTGTGTAAAAATAGGCCCCCGGGCGTTGATTTCGTCCAATTCCGAGAATATTTCCTTACTAGGATTTCTGAAACCAAAACAGCAGAAAAACACAATGGCACTTCGGCATCTTGTTAATAGGTTAGTGCCGGAAAATGTATAATAATGCTGTAAAGTATGTATAAAACATTCAAGTATTGTAATAAAAGTAGCATGGAACATAAGAAATTATAGATACGTTTGAGACGTAATCATCAACCATAACCTTTCATTTATAAACCCTAGTATGAGCACCTCTCCCCATGAGCTTGGCCTCCCAGTGAAGACCAACTGTCAACCTGGGAACTGCACAGGGCTTGGCCGTACAATTCACCTCAATTCACATCATTCATCAACAACGGAGGCAGCCTCGGCATAACCCCTATGATGTGTGTTCAGAGGGAACCCATACTAAGGTACATAAACTTCTAGTTAAGCCCTTACCCATAATCAGGTATTGTGGGGGTACTTATGAATTGGAAAGGTATCGCATCCAAACCAATATTAGTTTTTAATCAAAAATCACTATCTTCTCTTGGTCATATTCACCTTCAAAATTCATTCAATGGAATGCATCATCATTCCAAAGTTTCAATTTCATTTCAAGTCACATGTTCCCATCTAGAGTAGTCAAGTTTTAATATTAGCACTAGCATCTAGTCATGAGGGGTGCTAACTACTTGGAATGCTAGTTAGGCTAAGTTTGATACTCTTGTAGTATTCTAGACTTAGTGAATCATGAATCAAAAGGTACTTTGATAAAACCAAAGCAATAAAGCTTGTAAGTAAAGCTTGTAGTAAAACTTGGGATGGGTTCATGAATTATAAGAAAAGATGAGTGTGCCTTGTTCTTGGTAGAACTTTGCACTTTGCAAGAATATTAGCTTGCCTTGGTAGTTCTCAAAGTTTTCCTCCTCCTCCTCTTGGTAGCAACCTTCTTCCTCCGGGTATTCTCCGGTACTAGCGTCTAAATTTGAATACGAGATATAATCACTCCACTAATTCAATGGCTAGTCCAAACATCAGATATATTCACACAAACTACTCTAAGCACACAAATAACATAATTAAGGTGCATTGGTTGTGTTGTTTGAGGAAAAATAATTTCCTCTCATTACATATGTAAATGATAGTTTCCATTGGTTCTTGAGGAATAATTTCCTCTCATTGAAATCTTCTTAAGATTTAATTTCTCAACAATCATTCATGAATTTTCTATTGACCTAAGTCAACCATTCATGATCATTAATTGAGAAAACAATTTAAATGAGGTAGACCACCTCATACCATTTAATAATCCTACACATGATTTAAATCTCCAAGTAATTCATATAAGAGTGTTTGGACCAGGGGTACAAACATCACATGAATTCATTTGGGACAAGATTTAAATGAAGCATAATACTTCATATAATTTACATAATAGTTTTGGACAATATCACTTTAATAAACTAGCCATATTGTCCACTACTTTAACTAGGGCTTGATCATGTAAAGTGACCACACCATTTTCTTGCAGAAACAATTAGTGTAGGTCAAATGTGAGCTATAAGAGTTGGAATTACTAAATTATCTATTTTGGTTGATTTTTAATAATTATTTGAACATGCAAAAGTCCCTGCCTTCTTCTTTTTATCAATTTAATTCTACAACAAATCTTGAGGTGAGACCAGTGGCATATTGTAGATATTTTTACTATATTTCCAACCATATAAAGTTTTCTAAATTTGGCCAAGCCAAACAGATTCTATGAATTTTCAAACTTGGGTCCAGTGTTGAATTCAAACTAAATCATTTAAACGAAATTTGAATAAAAGGGCCGGCGGGAAAATCCTAACGGGCCAAAAACGAATAAAACGGCCCAAGCCAGCCCACCACGCGTCCACGCACGCGTGGGCTGCCTGGCAGGGGGCTCCACCCGTCAGCGGCTGTTGCACGCCGAATCGGTACTGGCTAACGTGGGGCGTAGGATTAGATCCGCGTCGGACGGCGAGCGCCGAGTTCGCCGGCGACTCTAGGGGGTCGGAGAGCTCACCGTGGCTCCAGCGGCGGTGGGCAGTGGTGCTCGACGAGGTGTAGACGACGGCGTCGACTGGCAGTGGCGGCTCGGGGAGGTCTGGATCGTCGGCGATTTCACCACGGCTTCCGCGGCTCCGATCGCTCGATTGAGCTTGCTCCGGCGACGATCGAGGTGGCTAGTGGGGCGTTGAGAAGCAGGGATGGGAGGAGAAGGTGGCTGTGTGCTCAATGGCGTCCAGGGAACGCCGTATTTATAGAGGGGCTTGGGTGCTGCGGGGCAGTGAGGGTGGCGACATGCGCGCGGCTGCTCCGGCGGGCTAGAGGGCTGGGCGACGACGCGAGGCTGTTCAGCATGTCCAGGCGGTCCTTCTGGTGGCGACAGCAGGGTCGGAGGGGGGTGGCGACGCATTGCGTCCATGTCTGCGGCGGCGTTCACGGGATCTTGTCGTCGTCTCCGGCGGCGGTCCAGGGCAGCGGTCGCGAGCGTGTCTGGCGCGTCTGAGGTGGCGCGGCGGTGCTCAACGCGTTGATGGAGGGGCCAGGGCTAGCGTGTGCGCATGAGGCGGCGTGTGGCCAGTGGCGTCCGTGGCATGTCCACGCGCGACGCGAGCGGCATCCAGGGGCGATTTGGGCGCGCGTTCTCCGGCGTGGTAACGGCGTTTCTGTCGAATTGGCCGGTGCTAGGCGTCGTAGAGGAGTGTGGTGGCGAGCCAGGGCACCAGGGCCAGAGGAATGGAGGAAGGGGAAGAAGAGAGGGCACGGCATGGCCGGCATGGGCCGGCATGGCCATGCCTTGGCAAGCTATGCTTGCCTCCTTAGGTTTCTGTGGTGTGATGAGGCAGAGGGGGGCAGGGGAACATGTAGATTAGGTTTGGTTCATTAGGGGTGGTGTAGGATTGAGGTAGATCACTATTTCAAATAGTGTTATTTGTCCCCTATTTGTATTTCACCAAATTTTTCCCAAATTTGATTGAGTTCAAATGGTTACAAGTTTTGAAAATGGGATGTTTAGTTGAGTGGTAAATGATCAGAGAGAATGAGAGGTGGTGGTGAAAATTTTAAATTCAAAGAATTGCAAAAATGCTAAGTGTGAGATTGTTCCAATTAATAAAAAGTTCCAACTTTGCATGAGCATAGATTTTAATCCAAAGTGAACTTGGCATAGTTGTCTTTACAAAAGTTGTTCACCTTGATGTCCTCTTGGATGACATGCAAATAGTTGAGAAGGTTTAGTTTAAAAAAATTGAAATGCAGGGGCTCAAAGTAGTGACCAGATTATAATGGGCAGATTTGACCATTATTCTATGTGACCTCATTTTGCATTGGAATTTGATTTGATTAGGGTTTCTATGATTCAACAAGTTGTAATAAGTGTTTAGTAATGTATTCCAACTAATGGTGAAGACCAAATTGGTCTAGGGTCAAAATTTACAAAAATGGCGTAAAGCCTATGTGAGGGTTTTTGGGTTTTAGTATTTGATTTTATTCTCTTTTATTTTATTTGGTTTGTGATCTTCACTTGATCACATTAGGGTTTTTAGGGTTTAGCACACACACAAGGTAACAAGCATCATGGCATATCACTCAAATGCACAAGTCCTATGCATGGCACTATATGTAAGAAAAAGTTTTTGTTGGTTTGAAATTTTGCTCTCTGGAATTCTTCTCAGAACTTTTAAGACAGTCATGGTGTCTATACGGACGCCAAGTAAAATGCCACCGGACCTACCACGAGGCGGCGAGAAAACCACTGAAAGTTAATCCCGCCTGACAATCGGTCGAGAAAACTTTGTGTGAAATTTTGCCTACCCGTCTCCGATATAGCAATGAAATCTAAATCATAATCTCTACAACCATCGGCAATGTGGGAATGTTTAGCCAAGTCACCAAGACCTCTGCTATTCCGAAACATGTCATTCATCGAGAAACTATTTTAGATTTAGTATTCTTGCTATATCTACGAGATTTCTTTCCAGCCGACGATCGAGAACCACGTTCAGAAGCTTGTAGATCAGAACTAAGCTCCACGTGTTCTAAATCGACTTCTGAAATATTACCAATAATAGCCGAGAGAAGCTGACCATCTAGGATGTCATCCTCTTCCTCATCGTCTACTACTGTTGTTTCATGCCCAGTGGAAACATTCGGAACAACCGTTAGACGGTCAAGCTCCGTCTGTCTCAACACATTGGCCGAAACTGAAATCTCATCAGACCTACTACCCATATTAACTCCTATGCTACTCAAATTTGAAGAAATACGAGTATCTGAAAATGAATTAAACGACTTGGATGGTTGCTTAGTACCTGCCGTGTCGAGGTTCTTCTCAGCCTTACGCCGCATGGCTCTCTGCATGGTGTCCTCATCCGTCGGCCCCGCCCCATCCACCGCAAGAGCGTACCTCCCACTCCGCCTCACCGTCGGCTGAACAACGGGAGGAGGGACCGTGGGTGGCGGCTGCTGCAGGGTGGATACCGGCGATGGAGAAGTCGAGGGCGGTGGAGACCAAGCCGGTGAGGGAGAAGAGGTCGTCGATACAGGGGTAGAAGGTGATGTAGCCCCCTGTATCACAGCAGCCCCAGGCGAGTCCCCCTTCGCGGGGGAAGAGGGTGTCGAAGAAGAAGCGCCCTTCGTCCCATCAGCCTGCCCCTCCGCCCATGGAGGCGGTATCACAGGCTCAACGGGTCCGTCCGCGGGACACGACGAGACCCTCAAGGTCCGCTGCCCCGCATCCAGATGGCGCGGTAGCGTAGCGTCCTCCGCCGCACCGTGCAGCTGCGTATCGACCTCCGAAGTCGGCTGCGGCGACGAAGGTGGCGACAAGGCCGGCTGCTGCATAGCCGGCCGGTGCATCGGCCCCAATGCCAGCAGGCCCGTGGTCAACTGCAGCGACGCTGGGGTCACCGCGGCCGCCTGCTGCATGTTGTCGATAGGGACGCAGCGAGGCGCCTTCTGCACAGCCATCACGGCCCGACCGAACCAGGCCCATCGACTTTGCGGCCCACTAGAGGAGGCCTCCAGTGCCGCATCCGCCGGTTTGAAACGCGGCTCGAGACCCGCCGCGATCAACGGCCGCACCGCCGGCTCCTCGGCCGTCACCGAAGGCGAAGCTGCCGGCGTCGCCTCCACCACCATGCAAGGGCGAGCGGCGGCGGTGAAGATGACTCTGGAACGATACGGGACCTGGTCGATCTCCCGTGATCGTATGCTGTTGTCGATAGGGACGCAGCGAGGCGCCTTCTGCACAGCCATCACGGCCCGACCGAACCAGGCCCATCGACTTTGCGGCCCACTAGAGGAGGCCTCCAGTGCCGCATCCGCCGGTTTGAATCGCGGCTCGAGACCCGCCGCGATCAGCGGCCGCACCGCCGGCTCCTCGGCCGTCACCGAAGGCGAAGCTGCCGGCGTCGCCTCCACCACCACGCGACTCAGCGTCGGAGACGCCCCAAGCACCACGGAGGTAGCAGACCCCAACGAAGGATCCACCGGCGCGATCGCCGCCGGCCGACGTGCCGTAGCTGCAGCGAGGAAGTCCCCAAAGACAGGCGCCGGCGTGACTCGACGACGCGGAAGCGGGCCTCTCCAGGGCTTCATCCGCGGCATCCGGGAAAGCCGCAGGCCTACCGGCGACGAGGACGCCGCCCTCATCACAGACCTGACCTTCTTACTTAGGCGGGAACAATTTGTGGCTTTCTTCTCTTCGTGTGCTACATTGCGGAGAGTCGATGGGTGATAAGTAAAAGGCATGAGTGGAATCCACTGTACTTATATTACTATTGAGGAAAATAGATGTGCGAGTGTACTGAATATTTTTCTTGTCCTCTCCAGTGGGTCTCATGTCCAGATAGGGAAAAATTTAGTGTGTTAAGACAAATTTGCGTAAAATTCATGAAATTCATTGCTGGTCCCATATGCCTTACCTCTGCTAAATCTAACTGGACTGTTTCCGTGACATCTGTAGGCGGCGTATCTTCTGGGGTTCATTCATCTTCTACCAGTGTAAATCTTTTGTTTTTCGCTCTTGGCTCAATAGGCACTATGGAACTGCTGCTGAATGCTATGGCTGGGCATCTTGCCTGTTTCGGCACATCACCGACGACATGCTTTTTGCGTACACTGCCGTGGGACATAATCTGTTTGATCTCTAGTAGTTTCCACCATTTAGTATCCCATATCCACATACCGAGGTAAGACAAAAGGTCGTACATTCTTCACCAATATGCAAGAATATATGCATATGATTAAAATGTATGATTGTGGAAATCATTTTAGATCATAGAATTTTTTTTCTTTTATCTAGAAGTTCTAATGATTACCTTTCTTTGATAAGGTTCATGTCTGTAAGTTATGTATTAGATTATATTTTTGAAAATATAAATGTTTACTGTGATACCTATATAATTGTATATCAGTAGTGTTGATGGCGAAGCTTCAGAAGGCAGTGTTTATTCAAAATGTAGAAGTAGTGGTTATTAGAAGAATTTACTTATATAGCATATGTCTCTCCATCCGCGTGGGTCCTCTCCTGTGCCCCTTGCTACCATCCCCGGGGCTTTGCCGCCGTCCAGCGCACCGGCGCGTCCTCACAACATCCTTCTGCGGCCCTGGCGTGCTGGGGAAGAGGAAGAAGAAGCCGATGGAGGTTTGGTCACCACCCCAATCCGGCCGCTCTACCGGCAACGTCACTGCGGGAGAATTGCCGACGGCTAGGCGATGTGCCGACGGCCAAATGTCGGGGCCGTCGGCACAGGAGCCTCGGAGCGCGGCGACAAGGATGGCCGTCGGCGTTAAATTGGCCGTCGGTACAGGCTGGAGGTGCCGAGGTCACCGTGCCAGTTCTGGTCCGTCGGCACAGTCTGGCCGTCGGCACAACATTTTTTTTATTTTTTTTCCACTACAGACCTGTGCCGACGGTTATACCGTCGGCATAGCTTTTTTCTATTTCTCCATGGCAGTCTTCAAAAAAGCATAACTAAATCATTCTAACTGAGAAAAATAAGTATAATATATCAAATTGTGCAGAAAACCAAGATCTATCATAGAAAAATATCAAAAATGGAATATTTCAAATATCTAAATAAATTTTCTTAGAAATGAGCTATAATGTTCGAGGTTTCATGGCTTTCACACACGCCAAAAATAAAAAAATGGTCGCTCGTGGGTCGGATTAGAAATCCGCGTCCGGGGTATTGCTTACCATCCTAGGGCCCACACACGTGCCAAATATGACCTCGTTTCGGCAAACTATGCCATGCCGAGACCGTTTCCCACCTCATTTCCCCTGAAATCCATAGAACTCCGGACGTGATAGCTCTTTTCGTGAAGGGTTTTTCAAAATAATTGCCATATCCTAGTTTTGACAAACGAAATAGTTACTATGACATATAAAATGACGCCACGTGGCTCCGTGGGATTTTTTGACTTCGTTCAAATTGCCATCTGGCCAAAACAGCCCCCCGGGACATGCGGTATCGCCGTACCGGGCGTGCGGGTGCACCCATTCGCGAACAAACTAAACGGAAAAAAATTAGCACATATAATGATGCGTCGTAGAACTAAAAACATTTTTCCGGAATTTCTGGAGCGACGGATAGTTGAGCCCTAGTTCAAATCCCGTTTTCCAGTTCGCGGGACGTCGGCCCCGGAAGCCGCATGGGTTCCCAAAAAGCTAACGCATGCACATGTCATTTGATAGGTGGTGCGTAGGTGGTCTACTATCATCGCACGGAGGTTTTACGTCATACTAAAATGCGCCCCATGTAGCTGCTTCACAAATAAAAACCGTTTAGGCACGCTAAAAATGAAAAGATGGTCGCCCGTGGGTCGGATTAGAAATCCGCACCCGGGGTCTTGCTTCCCATCCTAGGGCCCACACACGTGCCAAATATGACCTCGTTTCGGCAAACTATGCCATGCCGAGGCCGTTTCCCACCTCATTTCCCCTAAAATCCATAGAACTCCGGAGGTGATAGCCCTTTTCGTGAAGGGTTTTTCAAAATAATTGCCATATCCTAGTTTTGACAAACGGAATAGTTACTATGACATATAAAATGACGCCACGTGGCTCCGTGGGATTTTTTGACTTCGTTCAAATTGCCATCTGGCCAAAACAGGCCCCCCGAGACATGCGGTATCGCCGTACCGGGCGTGCGGGTGCACCCATTCGCGAACAAACTAAACGGACAAAAATTAGCACATATAATGATGCGTCGTAGAACTAAAAACATTTTTTCCGAAATTTCTGGAGCGACGGATAGTTGAGCCCTAGTTCAAATCCGGTCAGTTTCCAACGGATTCAGCGGGACACCGCCGGAAGCCGCATGGGTTCCCAAAAAGCTAACACATGCACATGTCATTTTATAGGTGGTGTATAGGTGGGCTACTATCATCGCACGGATGTTTCACGTCATACTAAAATGCGCCCCATGTAGCTGCTTCACAAATAAAAACCGTTTGGGCACGCTAAAAATGAAAAGATGGTCGCCCGTGGGTCGGATTAGAAATCCGCACCCGGGGTCTTGCTTCCCATCCTAGGGCCCACTCACGTGCCAAATATGACCTCGTTTCGGCAAACTATGCCATGCCGAGGCCGTTTCCTACCTCATTTCCCCTAAAATCCATAGAACTCCGGAGGTGATAGCCCTTTTCGTGAAGGGTTTTTCAAAATAATTGCCATATCCTAGTTTTGACAAACGGAATAGTTACTATGACATATAAAATGACGCCACATGGCTCCGTGGGATTTTTTGACTTCGTTCAAATTGCCATCTAGCCAAAACAGCCCCCCCGGGACATGCGGTATCGCCGTACCGGGCCCGCTGGTGCACTCATTCACGAACAAACTAAACGGACAAAAATTAGCACATATAATGATGCGTCGTAGAACTAAAAACATTTTTTCCGGAATTTCTGGAGCGACGGATAGTTGAGCCCTAGTTCAAATCCTGTCAGTTTCCAGCGGATTCGGCGGGACACCGCCGGAAGCCGCATGGGTTCCCAAAAAGCTAATGCATGCACATGTCATTTGATAGGTGGTGCGTAGGTGGTCTACTATCATCGCACGGAGGTTTCACGTCATACTAAAATGCGTCCCATGTAGCTGCTGTTTTACAAATACAAACTGTTTGGACACACTAAAAATGAAAAGATGGTCGCCCGTGGATCGGATTAGAAATCCGCATCCGGGGTCTTTCTTCCCATCCTAGGGCTCACACACGTGCCAAATATGACCTCATTTCGGCAAACTATGCCATGCCGAGGCCGTTTCCCACCTCATTTTCAATAAAGTCAACTAGATTTAAACTAGAGGTACTTGATCTAATGCTCATGATTTTTGGGTAAATTAACTTTGTAGATTCAAAATATGATATGGATGTCATATTTGTATTCCTCTCATTTTTCTGATCAATTTAGACATATTATTTGCCAAATTCATATTTACCGATATTAATTATTCCATATTAAATAAAAAGACAAAAAAATAAAATCATTTAATTGTTTTTCAAATTCTACATTATTATATATATATATTCATTGTTGTTTACTTAAGTAATTGATTAGAATTCAAAAATATAGAGGTGTGGCATCACGGTCAAAGGGTTAATATGATTGATATGGTAGTATTAACAACAAGGTGTCATTTCTTTCATGGAAGCTCATTCGAAGAGAACCAAGATGTTAAGCGTGCTAGGAGTAGTGTGAGGATGGGTGACCAAGTGGGAAGTTTGACTACAAGTGTAATTTGACCTAAGATTAGGTGTACTAAGTGTGATTGTGAAAGATTAAGAAGTAAAAAATAATAAGAAGAAAATTGAAAAAAATAAAAAATATTTTTTTTTCAAAAAACATAATTTGAATATTTTTTCAAAAATAATTTGAAAGTTTTGAAATACTATGCCGACGGTTATACCGTCGGCACAACAATCTATGCCGACGGCCAGTCTGTGCCGACGGTGATCGGGCAGTCCCCGACAGGTAACTATGCCATTGATGCCATGCCGACAGCCTGTGCCACAGATGGCCTCTTGACGGCCATACGTACTTGCCGACGACGGCGGCCGGGGAGATGGAGCTCTCCCCGTAGTGCGGTGCGTCCTCTCTCAAATTGAAAAAGGGCTCACCACAGATGGCTGCGTCGGCTCCACCCATAGCCACAACGCCTTAGGATGGAGAGAGGGACGCCAAGGTCCTCCATCGCGCCGCCAGCCGCGTCGGAAGGGGAGGGAGAGCCCCAGAGCTCCTCATCCCCGTCGTCGGCCGCCTCGGTAGAAAGGAGGAGGAGCTCCTCACCCCGCCGTCCTTATCTCAGAGACAAAGGGGAAGCGGCGCGCTGGGTCTTCCGCTCACTGCAGAGGCTCTAGGCCATGGCGCGGCCTGCCGAGTTGCCCAATTGCTGCAGGGGAGGGCGGTGGGGGCAGCCGGTGGCGGTGATTTGCAGGAAGAGGTGGACCGAGTGTGTCTAACTTCTCCTCCACACCGCCAGCCGCTTGAGAGGGAGCGAAGAACGATCACACCTCATGGCTTCCTCCGCACATGCTGTTGTCGGCAAGGGAGGGACCGAGGGCGGCCGTTCCCGCGAGAGAAACGGGGCGGCGGCCGTAAGGGAAGAGAGCATCGTTTCATTTATTTCTTTGCAAATCAAAGCGGTAGGCATCGGAATTTGTTCGATGGTGCTCGACATATCCTCACCACTTTGACCGCTCGGAAAGAGATTGCTGTTTAACCGAGAATGTATCGCACTCAGGGAAGGAAAGAAGAGGGTAACCGAAGGCGGCACGGCAACCTCAGGAGGAAATCAATACGAGCTACCGGAAACTTTCGCATCGATCAAACCACGCATCGATCGCAGATGGGAGAGCAGGCGGAGCAACATGTGGTCTCTCCTCCTCGACTAAAGATCCCGTTCACAGCGATGTTTATGTGTTTGTAATAATTTGGTTCAGAAATCGTCTAATTTTCCTAAAATAGTTGTAATAATTTGGTTCAGACTATTGTTTATGTGTTGTAATAATTTGGATGGTTATTTGATTAATTATGATGATTGTTGTATGTCTTGCATATGAATTCTATGAAAAATCCTGCCTTTAAGGATTCGGAAGCCGCTGGCGCAGAACAGAGCCCGTAAATCAAAACTAAAACAGAATATTCTGTCCATTTTTCGACCCGTAAACACGAGTTCGGTGAACTGAACTCCGGATTTTCAGTTCACGTTTTACGGGTTCTGCTAGAGATGCTCTAATATATTATTGTTGTGGCATGCTAATCACAAGAGGATATGGTAGGTATCATAGGAGGCGCTCGTGCAAAACCCTAGCTTACTTAGCTACAAGGTGCAGCCCTTTCTGGTAAAAGACGAAATGGTGCTTTAGACCGACATGGCCAACCTTTTTAGCAATTTTTTTCTTTTTAGGCTATACTAGCAAAAGTGCCCGTGCGTTGCACCGGGAAAAAAAATTCGAACGCTTCATTGAATCATCCAAAATGATACTCATCTTCAACAAATGTCACATTTTTCCCTAATTCTAAACTGCCATATGCTAGATCATGAAGTGATCGACCAGGTGTTGAAAAAAAGCAGGATGACATATGGAGAACTAAAGCTGAAGGAGCATGACCAATCCAGAAAAAAAAGAGAACCTACACCACAAAAGAAGCAGATCTATTCAAAGTCATACAACTGCAACTCACAGCCAAAAAGATTTCCATTTGTCCCGGTCAGCCAAATCGTTTTGTTGCCGTCTTGTTGGTATCTTTTGCGTTGCTATGGGACTTAGTTATCCGTCCAAGCCAAAAACATGAACATATAATACTACGGATATATAATGTAGATTGCATGAACGAGTTTTCTCATAACGTCCAACATAAGCTAGTTATGAAGATTCACCAAGTGGCAACTTTTTCACGAGGACCGTAATCGCGTTATGATTAGCTTAAGATGTGAAGAAGGATGCCATTTGCAAGTGCTAAGTGTAAACAAGTGACATAATATCACTTACAGAAAAGTTTGTCTAAATCAACCCTAATTTGGTTATATAATCTGGGCACAAAAAGCAACATTAAATTAATAAGAATTTTGTAATATCACCAGTGCATAAAAGTTGTAGCTTGAACCGACATCAAATTGAGTAACCATTAGTAATTACCCCATGGTTACCTAAATAAATTGCAATGAAGTAGGCAAAATTCAGTTAATATCAAACTTCAATAACCATATGTATAAGGCTCTGTACAAGAAAAATGCCCTTGTCTGCATCCGCTGGTGACATGTATCCTATTTTGACAACAAATTTTCCATGTTTTATTGTTGATAAAATTGATGTATGTCCATTGATTCGAGGCTCCACAAACAATTACCGAAATTCGCCTGACTTAGGTATCCAAATTTTTTTTCCGGTGGACTACATTTATGAAGTGATCTCTCCAATACTCAAATACTTTCCTAGAACAAAAATATAATCAGAAAAAAGAAAGTTGATCGAACCACGATACGTATCATTGAGATATTCCGCCGATCTATTTATAATCTGCATCTTTTTAACTATGGTAGATGGCTTCTCAAAAGCATAACATGATGCACATCCAGACTGAGCTCATACGGGATGATCCACTGAAACCACCAATCAATCTCTCTCAAACAAATCATGAACTTGATCAGCCTGTAGGTGCGGCCAACAAAAATGCCTCGCACCCTGAGAGTTTCCTTATTTTGCCTTCCCGCTGAAGAATCTAAAATTGCATTGCACATTAAGCAATATATCTGACTGAATTTAGTGAAACTCTCTCGATCTAGAGAGAAACGGCGCCAGGAAGTCCATCACATTGAAGTCAGATTCAGAGTAAAACCTGTAACACTAACCTGCTCATGTTTGACCTGCAAGGCCATCACACTGATTAGCAGAACTTTGGGAAATCAAAATACATCGAGACCACTACTGGGCGAAATCTGCTCTTTACCTTAGACATGCCCGGCCCTTAGTAGAACGTTAAGAAATACAATCAATTTTCAATACATTGAGACCCAGTGCACGCACGTGGAGGATTGATGGATCTTGGCTGGATGGATGCTACAAGACCACCGTGAACCTAGATCCTAAGAAGCTCCACCATTGATTACACACCGTGAAGCGATGCCTACTACCGTGTCCTGCGTAGCTTCCGACCGCCGCCGATGCCAGCTGCTGCCCCTTGCAGGAGACCACCAGCCGCGCCACTGGATGGCCGGCGGCGGAGCGGCTCAGATAGGGGTGGAGCTGTGAACGCGCGGGGTCGGGGCCGTGAAGGGCGGTTACAGGGGCTGGGGCTGGCGCCGGCGTCTTCACCGGTATCACGAGCACCGTCCGGCTTGGATCCGAGCTCTCCGAGGCCGGATCTTCGGGTCTTTCGGCTGGGGGCATTGAGGCGCCTCTCTCTCTCCCCGTCAGGGGATGCCGCATCTCCCATCTCCTCTGACCCTTCTTCACGAATTAGGCGATGAGTAAAGGAAAGGAAAAGGACTTCGTTTATCCCTGCCGGCGGCGAGAAGCTCGGTTACGCGCCTCAACTCCACCTCTTGAATAGGATCTGCAGTTTGTCCTCCTCCACTTTGGCGCCCACCGATTCGAGGATTTGGGAACTCCTCTCAAGTTCTTGCAGTTTGTCCTCCGCCAGTTCGGCCGGATTGTACACGGCGGCGCTGCTCGATTTGAGGTTGTGCGCACGGAAGTCGGGAAGGGGTGGCAAAAGAAGTTTCGGGGATCTAGACAAAGAACTCGATTTCCAGCTTCGATGGCGAGATTTCTGTGGTTATCATGTGTAGAGGAAAGGAACTATGGACGGATTTTCGTGAAGAGGGTGTAAGAAATCTGGATTGATTTGGTAGGAATAGAAATTGAGATCCATACGAACTTTGGTTTCCCTATGCGGGACGACGGATTCCGCGCGGAATCCTTGGAGGCGATGAGCGTGTGACCGATGAAAGAATCGAACCGGTTATTGTCTCACGGGTGGCATTGGCTGTAATATGCGATTTGGTGGAGGGTAAAACGGTCTAAAAAAATGTTGGAAAAATTTTGGCAGAAACCTTAGCTCCTTTATTATTAGGTATAGATTTAGTATTTTTTTCAAAATGCTATTTAAAATATAGCATGATATAGCGTCCATATCGTCTTAACGAGACTGCCGCTATTTTATTTAGCAGGTTATTTTAAACCTTCGATTGTACAAAGGTTGTTTATATACGTACGCTAGCTCGCCTTGGAAAACCGTTGGTTTTGGTTTTATACTAGAAGGACCTAGCGCGCCTTGTCGCGCCGTTCTTTGCTGGTGTCGCATAGATGATGTAGACACAATCTCACTAATCGGTAAGTTTCTTACGCAAATAAGATCACTCCCATCGGTGAAATATTACACCAGCTGAGGAAACATAAGTCGAACTAAGGTAATGTGTAATATTTGAGCGAAGATAATTAAAGTCCAAGAAGTAGATATAGAAAAAAGAACTTGTCTCATACAGGTAAAATCCACATATTTATTCTTTGCATAAAAGAAAAACAATAACTCTACATTTTTTCAAATATCTATTTGCTGGTGATCATATCATACATGACTCGGCTGCAGCTTGTCTATAATCAAATCGTCTAATCCGTCTCTTTTACATGCATCAGACTAAGAGACAGGTAAATGATGAGGGAAGCAAAACATACTAAGCACAAATGGCCAGACTGAGCTTTAATTAAAATCACAACACGAGTTCAGCCTTGTTGATGGACCTGCTAGCCGCCTCTTCAGTGGCAAAATATCTCCGGCTGAAAGATTGCTCGCTCCAGTTTCTGCACCTTGTCGTGCCCTGTTTTGTATGTTGTCATCATAAATTTCCAAGCTATATCTGTTACATTCTATATCGTCCTGAGAAAATCATCAATATATAGATTAATAATACGAAAATACAATCTATAACTGGACCATAACAACCAGAACTCCACCTGGTTGTTGATGCTGCAAAATTAAGTCACTGGCTTATATAGAAAGGACCTCATGAGTTGTTACTATCAGCAAAAATAATGGGTACTCACGTGCTTTGAGAGGGAATGAAACATGGACTAATTATGGAACAAAACTAATATTCAAATAGCATTGGATGAATTCAAATGACATCATCCATACGTAGCCATACCCTGGGTAGCAAGCAGGTAGACACTTCAAAAGGAAAGATCTAGAAAAGGATAGGTGAAAAGCAAGTGAACATACAATGTTCAGGTTAAATAACAAACAACAAGAACATTTACATGGCCACTAATAGGCAAAATAAGATACTCCCTACGTTTCCTTATTATAAGACGTTTTAGCAAAGCCAATTAGGCTTGCCAAAACGTCTTATAAAAGTGAACAGAGGTTGTAGTACTATGCGATGACCTACATGGCTAGCTTAGGGAATAATGGAACATACCATTTTGCACATTGACCGTTGCTATAAGAGAACTAAATAATATGAGGGGAACCTGATTGGTATATCCAGAAATTATAGTTCTTTAACATCATCGATGTCTCTTCTTCATTATTTGCATGAACTCTTCATCCCCTCACAATTTCTCGACAATAGTAACTAAAATGTTATATTTTCCCTGTGTCCATTAGTGTGTAATCTAATGTTACTTCAAAATTGGGGCAGTTTAAATTATAGCTCCCGAACTCATTCCATTAAAGCTGATAGAAAAACCACAACATTACGTGCTTGATAGCTCGTACCACAAAAATCAGTTTCTCATAATTTAGTATTAGTTTCTTGTCATGTCTAATTTAGCTACTCTTGAACTACAAAAATAGTACTACATATGTGCAAAAGAGGATGTCGCAAGTTTATCTAAATTTATATGTATCTAGACACCCTTTAGTATATAGATACAGCCGAATTTTGATAAATCTTCAACATCCTTTTATGGATAGAGGGAATATAAAAGCTTCTAATCCTGAATGAATATAAAGATGATGTAAGAAACCGTCAAGTAATTTTGACCATGCATGTGAAGACATGAACAACTGAATTTTAGAATTCAATGAATTGATACTTTTATATTGAAAGTTCAAAACTTTGGTTAATACTTAACAGAAAACTCGAAGCAACTACTGGGACTTTGTCACAAACCAAAACAAACCGCAGAATGTTGTTTGATATGTATCCAACATAAGAACACACAAAGTTTACAACACCTATGCTTGCAAGAGAGTAGCACACATTCAGATACCTAAAGCATGTATCAGCAGGGAACTCCCACCAGAAGGACTACGAACCACAACAAGCTGTACAACTCTAGTTTTAGTTGGTATCCAGGCAGAAAGCACTTCCCTTTAGTATTTTGAGCAAAACTGGATGTTCGCGAAATAAATAGAGAATTAGCATAAGAATGGAAAACTAAATAGAATTTGCAACTGAAGAATTTATTTCGCAAAAATTGAATCATTGTGAGGGTTATATATGATCTCTATAAGAGAAAAAGAGATTTTGTTTCACATTATGATAAGTACCATTCAACCGGTTTAGAATCTAGTCAGATCCAATGAGCCCAAATTCATTTTCAGGATAAATAATCAAGTCTATATATACTCTACCCACAAAATTAGCTACCGAGTAGATTATGAGAAAGTTGTCTGCCTACCAAATTAGCTCCCACTTTACTAAAGAGAAGATTGTCGAAACGTCTATACCACCCTTTATTATAATGTGCATTCACTCGATGGTAAAATCTATTTTTCCTAGTTTGGCAGTTTATTCCTATGTGCACCAATCACTGCCTTCCTACTTGTTTGATATAATGAGAAGTTGTGAATGTAGGCAGATGCTTCCCTTTGAAGGTCGATGAACCACCTGTTTTGCCATTTTAAACTTAATTTTGTTAACAATTTCTCTTATGACATACACATCAATTCTCTCAAATCTTTTCTGACCTATATTTTAGAACAAAACGGCTATACTTCAGAAAGACAAAACTCACCAGAAAATGACATCGAAGTCAGAGATAGTGAACAAACAATTTTGTAAGTTGCTTCAATAATACAATTTTGTAAGTTGCTTCAGTAATACTTGAATATCCAAATATTGCACAACTGAAAACATAGCCAAAGGAAGAGAAGACATTAGAAACCTGAGAGCTAACAGCCGCCCAACAGACATGAACGCCTTGGCAGATTTGAGCACATATCCATTTTCAGACAGCCACGATGCACACATGAATATGTACTGCACTACATAACACATGAATATACAGGAATCATCCGCAAGAATGAAGATTCGGTAGAGTTCAAGCAGATCAGCTAGTTGTTAATAAAAACCATCCAAGCAGGAACCGCTACTGTACCTTACGTGGAAGCCCACCGGCGTGTGCTCCTGGCAGCCGTGAAACGGACTAACAAGGGTTGAGGACGCCCGCTGCTCACCGTGGTGCTGATGCCACCCATAGCACCGCCTGAAGCCACCAGTCGCTGGGCTCCGAGGCCGCTCTCCGTGCACTGCTCCTCAATCCGCTGAAATCAACAGATCCCATTGCTCACCATAGTTCGCCTGCGGCAAATCACACCCCCAATCGCCAACTCCACCGTTGTCGCCGCTCATCGTAGACCCCCGGCTGCGGACGGCGACAGGCTGGGTGACGGAGATGGAGAAGACCAGGAATCAGCCACTGGCCTCTAGAGAGGATGGGAGGGGGAGGGGGAGGGGGAGAATGATGCTTGATGCGGCTATGGATTTGGCTTGACCGAGGAACCGCCTCGCACGGTAGCACAACCGCAATCTTCCCTGTGCATGCGGGACCCGCGAAAGTGACCTGCTAATCGACCACAAGCGCTCGCAACCCTGGGAGCTTAGTGCTCTTTAGGGATAGGCATATATGTGCATGCGAAGAGTAGACCGGGATGGGTAGGTGCGTGTTGGCTTATCTGGACATGGTTCGATCGACCTGTTATCTCTCTTTCAAAGAGAAGACCGATTGACCTTTTATTTATTTAATCTGAGCGGTCCTACTATACCAATTAATTTATCTGCCTGTGTCACTTAATGTGAAACAGAAATCTGGTACTTCCTCTGTTCCGGTTTACGGGGCCTTCGCGTCTTCCAATATCGTTGATTTGACTAATATAATGTAAATTTTATACTATAAAAATTATTCCATTATAAAGTACAACATCTGAACTTTCTAATGATATATGTTTTGTAGTATATATCTTGTGTTATATTACTTAAATGGACAACCTACAGATATGCGTATCCAACCGGACAGCGAAGGTGTTGTGTTGATGGAATAAAAGCTCACTAGATTTCCTGCAAAAAAACCTAGAGACGCGTAGATCCTGTAAACCGAGATGGAGGTAGTATATTATACGGAATTACAATGTGGACCAGGCATAAAAACTTCTGGTAAAATTCGTTATCCGTGATACACCCCTTCAAGTTTTGAGATTAACTTAACTTGTGCCGCTGGCCTTATGTTTAAAAACCTTAACTTGTGCAAGTTTGGTGTACGTTTAATTAACCCAACAAAAATTTATTTTACTAAAACGAATTGTAACACTGATAGAGTGGAGATTTGGTGCACATATGGGCACTAGTGATCATTTTATTCAATAACAAGTATAAATTTATATTTTTGTGTTCCAAACAATTTTGAGATAATCAGGATGTAGCCTAGTGATGTGTACCACAAATCGTGTAATCTATCAATTAGAAACAAGGGCAATGCTGAGCATCTTCTGGGGAGTCAGAGTGGTTACTGAGTCATTTGATCAGGGAGATCCAGACGTGCATGGCCACTCGTTCAAAAAGAGGGCCACCCCTCCCATGTGGACCTACCACCACCACATGGAAATATCTGCATCCTTGTCACCGTACAAGTGCTCTCGGCTCCTACCCTGCCCCCCGCTTAGCGGACGAGACCATCCGAGCCCGGCAACATCAGAAGCTCCGCATTTCAGAGAGATCTGCCCCGCTCCTTGAAAAAGATCACCACACCACTGAATTTTGGCTTGTAGCATCAACACCAGCTTGCAGGTGCATTGTCATGCTCTGGCAGCACCGTGCCTCAGCAGTGGCAGCAGCACCACCATGCCTCTACAACAACATCGTCGCCTTGAGGTAGCACTGCACCTCCACGCTGGTAGTAGCAGCACCGCTTGCCATTTGCAGCACCGCTACCAAGGGTTGAAAGCGACGCCGGCCTCCCAATTCCCAAGTCACGAACGACTGGATGCCCAAGGCAGCAAAGCCGAGCAACCAAGGTAGAAACCCTGAACCGCTTACAGCGAGTGGCTGACGACTTGCAGCAGGGCGGCCATGGAGGATTCCTTGTAGCAGATTTGGCCAGCTTCTGCAGCAGCCTCGGCCAGCTTTTGTAGCAAAATGAGAGCATCATTGTAGCGCAATGGGTGGGTGAGCTCTTGCAGCAGCGGAGCGTCCATGGAAGACACATGCCACATCAAAAATAGGGGGATTTGGTGAAGTGGTTCAAGGGGGCAAGCTGGGGAAATGAGTTGGTTGGAAAAAACTGAGAGAGGGGAAGGAGAATTGGGGTGGTGTAAGGGTAGAGTGTGGCGGCGTGAGGTTCAGGCGTCGAACTAGCTGTGGCGAGAGCTTCTCCATAGCAAGACACAATATAGAAGATGGGGTAGAAGAAGGAGAAAATTCAGCCGAGGATGTGGGAGGCGATAAGGTAAGGAGGCGCATGGTGGTGTGTAACATCCCAAAAATTTCAAAACAAAGAAAATGAATTTCCCTATTTCCAAAATTTGGAACCAACAAAAACTTTTATTAAATTAAGTTTGATGCATAGTGATAATGCTTATATGTTGTGATATTGCCATGTTTGTTTGTTGAAATATTTTGAAATGATCTAGAACCCTAAACCTTGCTCTTCTTTTTACGATCCAAGATAAAACAAAATAAAAAGAAAGTAAATTAAAAAGAAAAGGCCTATGTAAGCCTAGGGTTATATTTTTGCAAATAAACAACTATGCCATGATCTACCTTGTTTAGATGGTTTGCAAAATCTCAACAAACCCAACCTATCACTTACCAACTAAATCCAATGTGAAACAAAAAGAAAATAAAATTATACCTAGAGGCATATGTGGCACATAGCCATAATTGCAAATCTTGACCTATGACCACATACCTTGCCCAAATAGTTTGAAACCATCACTAAACCTAATATAACCCTAAATGGACCCTAGACCAGGCCCAAGTAAGCAAGTGGAACAAAATAGGAGAATAAGAAAAATGCAAATAGCACCACATATGTGCTTATGGCCAATTTTGCAAATCTTTAATCTAGGGCATTTTACTTTGTTTCAATAGTTGGATAATGTTACTAAACATATAATAACACTTTTTGAATCAAAGAAACTCAAATCAAATCAAATTAGAATACAAATTTAGCTCACATATGATAATGGTCAAATCTGCAATTTTTAACAAAATACCCACTTTGAGCCCTTGTATTAAGAGATTTTTAAACTAAACATTCTCAACTCTTTGCACCTCATCAAAGACCTCATCAAGGTGAACCACATTGGTAAAGCACACCCCTGCAAATTCTTTCCCAATTTCAAATTATCATCAAGCAAAGTGGTGACATTGAAACAGATTCTAGATTCCCCAAATTTTTAGAATTTTCACAAATCAATTCCAAAACCCAAACCAATGCCACCATGTGATGCCAAACATTATTTAGAACCCATCCATGCAGAAAGTTGGCCAAAAGTCAAACACAAATGAGATCATTGCATGAGATCAAATTGTTACATAGAGTAGAATTAGGGTACACCCACTATTCAAACAACTATGTACCTCTCACCCTCTCTCTCTTTGGCTCATCTATAGTGCCTTATACCCTAACAACTCCCCTTTGACATCATCAAGCATATCCATGATCACCATGACCCAAGATTTATCAAGGACATTGCACATGTCACCCACACTTTTGGCTTTGATCAAATATGCATGCCATAGACCCCTCTCACCTTGCCCACCATGTCAAATAACCTGACTCACATCACTCAACCTTGACAAGCCCCAGAGACAAAGAAAAGCACAAAAATCCCAATGCCACACCATGCCGGCCACTGATCACCACCATGCCAACCTGCCCCTCTCTCTCTCTCCACATGTCACTGCTTCTCCACACGTCTTTGCCGGACATGATCCTAGGTCGGAGAAGAAGCCAAAGCCACACCACGCCGGTCACCACGACCACGCGCAGCGTGCACGGCACGTCGCGGACGCGCCAGACACCGCACGCCTCGTCGGCCGCGTCCTCCTCAACCTTTCCTTGCACCTACAGTCCCCTCGACGTCCAACACACCGCCATTGGCTCGCCGGCTGTTACTGCCAAAACCACCCGGGCAATGGTTAAGCAACACGAAGAGCCGGGAGGCTCCCAAGGCCGCTTAGTGGACCCTGGTGATGCGCGTAGATGTACACGTCCGTTGGGAACCCCAAGAGGAAGGTATGATGCGCACAGTGGCAAGTTTTCCCTCAATATGAAACCAAGGTTTAATCGAACCAGTAGGAGCCAAGAAGCACGTTGAAGGTTGATGGTCGCGAAATGTGATGCGACGCAACACCAGGGATTCCGGCGCCAACGCGGAACCTACACAACAAAACCAAAGTACTTTGCCCCAACGAAACAGTGAGGTTGTCAATCTCACCGGCTTGTGTAACAAAGGATTAAACGTATCGAGTGGAAGATGTTTGCAAAGAAAAGTAAAACACAATTTAGATTGTATGCTATGTAAAGAATAGGACCGGGGTCCACAGTTCACTAGAGGTGTCTCTCCCATAAGATAAAAGCATGTTGGGTAAACAAATTACATTGGGCAATTGACAAATAGAGAAAGGCATAACAATGCATATACATGATATGATAAATATAGTGAGATTTAATTGGGCATTACGACAAAGTACATAGACCGCCATCCAACTGCATCTATGCCTAAAAGTCCACCTTCAGTTATCATCCGAACCCCTTCAGTATTAAGTTGCAAAGCAACAGACAATTGCATTAAGTATGGTGCGTAATGTAATCAACAACTACATCCTTAGACATAGCATCAATGTTTTATCCCTAGTGGCAACAAGACATCCACAACCTTAGAACTTTCTGTCACTGTCCCAGATTCAATGGAGGCATGAACCCACTATCGAGCATAAATACTCCCTCTTGGAGTTAAGAGTAAAAACTTGGCCGAGCCTCTACTAGTAACGGAGAGCATGCAAGATCATAAACAACACATGAACAATAGATTGATAATCACCATAATCATAGTACTCTATCCATCGGATCCCGACAAACACAACATATAGAATTACATATAGATGATCTTGATCATGTTAGGCAGCTCACAAGATCCAACAATGAAGCACAACAAGGAGAAGACGACCATCTAGCTACGCTATGGACCCATGGTCCAGGTGGACTACTCACTCATCACTCCGGAGGTGACCATAGCGATGTAGAGTCCTCAGGAGATGAATCCCCTCTCGACAGGTGCCGGAGCGATCTCCGAATCCCCGAGATGGGATTCGCGGCGGCGACGTCTCAAGGTTTTCCGTATCGTGGCTCTCAGTGCGGGGGTTTCGCGACGGAAGCTTTAAGTAGGCGGAGGGTCAACGCGGGGGCCACACGAGGGCCCGTAGGTCGGCGCGGCCGGGGCCGGGCGCGCCGGCCTCCCTCCGGCCGCGTGGCCCCACTTCGTTATCTCTTCGGTCTTCTGGAAGCTTCGTAAAAATAGGACCCGGGCGAAAGCGTCCAATTCCGAGAATATTTCTTTACTAGGATTTCTGAAACCAAAAACAGCAGAAAACAACTGGCTCTTCGGCATCTTGTTAATAGGTTAGTTCCAGAAAATGCATAAATATGACATATAATGTGCATAAAACATGTAGGTATCATCAATAAAGTAGCATGGAACATAAGAAATTATCGATACGTTGGAGACGTATCGCATCCCCAAGCTTAGTTACGCTGGCCGGCTTAAAACGATAACAAAGATAATTTCTGAAGTGACATGCCATCATAATCTTGATCATACTATTTGTAAACATATGTAATGAATGCAGCGATCAAAACAAAGGTAATGACATGAGTAAACAATGAATCATAAAGCAAAGACTTTTCATGAATAGTACTTCAAGACAAGCATCAATAAGTCTTGCATAAGAGTTAACTCATAAAGCAATAAATCAAAGTAAAGGTGTTGAAGCAACACATAGGAAGATTAAGTTTCAGCGGTTGCTTTCAACTTATAACATGTATATCTCATGGATATTGTCAACATAAAGTAATATAACAAGTGCAATTTGCAAGTATGTAGGAATCAATGCACAGTTCACACAAGTGTTTGCTTCTTAAGGTGGAAGGAGATAGGTAAACTGACTCAACAATAAAAGTAAAAGAATGGTCCTTCAAAGGAAAGCATCGATTGCTGTATTTGTGCTAGAGCTTTTATTTTGAAAACATGAAACAATTTTGTCAACGGTAGTAATAAAGCATATGAGTTATGTAAATTATATCTTACAAGTTGCAAGCCTCATGCATAGTGTACTAATAGTGCCCGCACCTCGTCCTACTTAGCTTGGACTACCGGATCTTCGCATGCCATGTTTCAACCAAGTGTCACAAAGGGGTACTCATGCCGCCCGTACAAAGGTCTAAGGAGAATGCTCGCATTTCGGTTCTCGCTTTTGATTATTCTCAACTTAGACATCCATACCGGACAACATGGACAACAGATAATGGACTCCTCTTAAATGCATAAGCATGTAGCAAAGTTATTATTCTCATATGATATTGAGGATATATGTCCAAAACTGAAACTTCAACCATGATTCATGGCTTTAGTTAGCGGCCCAATGTTCTTCTCTAACAATTTTGCATGCTCCAACCACTAAAATGATAGATCCTTCAGACAAGACGGACATGCATAGCAACTCACATGATATTCAACAATAGTTGATGGCGTTCCCCAGAAGCATGGTTATCGCACAACAAGCAACTTAATAAAATATAAAGTGCATAAGTACATATTCAATACTACGATAGTTTTTAAGGCTATTTTGTCCCATGAGCTATATATTGCAAAGGTGAATGATGGAATTTTAAAGGTAGCACTCAAGCAATTTACTTTGGAATGGCGGAGAAATACCATGTAGTAGGTAGGTATGGTGGACACAAATGGCATAGTAGTTGGCTCAAGGATTTTGGATGCATGAGAAGTATTCCCTCTCGATACAAGGTTTAGGCTAGCAAGGTTATTTGAAGCAAACTCAAGGATGAACCGGTGCAGCAAAAACTCACATAAAAGACATATTGTAAACATTATAAGACTCTACACCGTCTTCCTTGTTGTTCAAAACTCAATACTAGATATTATCTAGACCTTAGAGAAACCAAATATGCAAATCAAATTTTAGCAAGCTCTATGTATTTCTTCATTAATGGGTGCAAAGCATATGATGCAAGAGCTTAAACATGAGCACAACAATTGCCAAGTATCACATTATCCAAGACATTTTAGAATTACTACATGTAGCATTTTCCCAATTCCAACCATATAACAATTTAACGAAGAAGAAACTTCGCCTTGAACATTATGAGTAAAGCCTAAGGACACATGTGTCCATACGCAACAGCGGAGCGTGTCTCTCTCCCACAAAGTGAATGCTAGGATCCATCTTATTCAAACAAAAACAAAAACAAAACAAACCGACGCTCCAAGTAAAGAACACAAGATGTGATTGAATAAAAATATAGTTTCAGGGGAGGAACCTGATGATGTTTGTCGATGAAGAAGGGGATGCCTTGGGCATCCCCAAGCTTAGACGCTTGAGTCTTCTTAAAATATGCGGGGGTGAACCACGGGGGCATCCCCAAGCTTAGAGCTTTCACTCCTCTTGATCATAGTATATCATTCTCCTCTCTTGACCCTTGAAAACTTCCTTCACACCAAACTTCAAGCAAACTCATTAGAGGGTTAGTGCATCATTAATAATTCACTCATTCAGAGGTGACACAATCATTATTTTCACTTCTGGACATTGCATAATGCTACTGGACATTAGTGGATCAAAGAAATAAATCGAACATAGCAAAAGAGGCAATGCGAAATAAAAGGCAGAATCTGTCAAAAACAGAACAGTCCGTAAAGACGAATTTAAAACTGGCACTAGACTTGCTCAAATGGAAAAACTCAAAACTAATGAAAGTTGCGTACATATCTGAGGATCACGCTCGTAAATTGGCAGATTTTTTCGAATTTTCTACAGAGAACTGTGCCCAGATTCGTGACAGACAGCAATGCTGTTTCTGCGCAGCGATCCCAAATATAACATCAACTTTGACATAGAAACTTTACTTGGCACAAAAACATGATAAGGAGAGGTTGCTACAGTAGTAAACAACTTCCAAGACTCAAATATAAAACAAAGTACTGTAGTAAAATAAACACATGGGTTATCTCCCAAGAAGTTCTTTCTTTATAGCCATTAAGATGGGCTCAGTAATTTCAGTGATACTCTCGCAAGAAATAAGAGTTGAAGCAAAAGAGAACATCAAGAAGCAAATTCAAAGCACATTTAAGCCTAACCCACTTTCTATGAAAAGGAATCTTGTACACAAATAAATTCATGAAGAACAAAGTGGCAAGCATAGAAAAGCAACACAAGCGCAATTTCAAGATTCTCAACATAAAGAGGGGAAACTTAATATTATTAAGATGCATATAACCATGTTTCCCTCTCTCATAATAACTTTCAGTAGCATCATGAACAAACTCAACAATATAACTATCACATACAACATTCTTGTCATGAGCTACATGCATAAAATTATTACTCTCCACATAAGCATAATCAATTTTATTAGTTGTAGTGGGAGCAAATTCAATAAAATAGCTATCATTATTATTCTCATCACCATAATCATCATACATAGGAGGTATATTGTAATCATAATTAACTTTCTCCTCAATACTAGGTGGACTGAAAATATCATATTCATTATTGCAAGCATCATATATAGGAGGTAAAGTATCATCAAAGTAAATTTTCTCCTCCATGCTTGGGGGACTAAAAATGTCATGCTCCTCAAAACCAGCTTCCCCAAGCTTAAATTCTTCCATAGCTTTAGCAATAATAGTGTTCAAAGAGTTCATGCTAATAACATTGCTACAACTATTTTGTAAACAAAGTTCCATGGGTTTTTTAATTTTCTCTTCAAACACATCATGTCCTAACTCAAGATAAAGTTCATAAAGATCTCTAATTTTTTTGTTGTTTTCCATTAAGCCTAACTAGTGAAAATAAAAACAAGTACAGGACTAGACATGATAACAAAATAAATTAAATGCAAGAAACTAATTTTTTTTGTGTTTTTGATATAGAGAACAAGACAGTAAATAAAGTAAAACTAGCAACTAATTTTTTGTGTGTGTTTTGTTTAGGTGCAGCAAACAAAGTAATAAATAAAATAAAGCAAGACAAAAACAAAGTAAAGAGATTGAGAAGTGGAGACTCCCCTTGCAGCGTGTCTTGATCCCCCGGCAACGGCGCCAGAAAAAGTGCTTGATGCGCGTAGATGTACACGTCCGTTGGGAACCCCAAGAGGAAGGTATGATGCGCACAGTAGCAAGTTTCCCTCAGCATGAAACCAAGGTTTAATCGAACCAGGTAGGAGCCAAGAAGCACGTTGAAGGTTGATGGTCGCGAAATGTGATGCGGTGCAACACCAGGGATTCCTGCGCCAACGCGGAACCGCACAACAAAACCAAAGTACTTTGCCCCAACGAAATAGTGAGGTTGTCAATCTCACCTACTTGCGTAACAAAGGATTAAACGTGTCGAGTGGAAGATGTTTGCAAAGAAAAGTAAAACACAATTGCAGTAGATTGTATGCTATGTAAAGAATAGGACCGGGGTCCACAGCTCACTAGAGGTGTCTCTCCCATAAGATAAAAGCATGTTGGGTAAACAAATTACAGTCGGGCAATTGACAAATAGAGAAAGGCATAACAATGCATATACATGATATGATAAATATAGTGAGATTTAATTGGGCATTACGACAAAGTACATAGACCGCCATCCAACCGCATCTATGCCTAAAAAGTCCACCTTCAGGTTATCATCCGAACCCCCTCCAGTATTAAGTTGCAAAGCAACATACAATTGCATTAAGTATGGTGCGTAATGTAATCAACAACTACATCCTTAGACATAGCATCAATGTTTTATCCCTAGTGGCAACAGCACATCCACAACCTTAGAACTTTCTGTCACTGTCCCAGATTTAATGGAGGCATGAACCCACTATCGAGCATAAATACTCCCTCTTGGAGTTAAGAGTAAAAACTTGGCCAGAGCCTCTACTAGTAACGGAGAGCATGCAAGATCATAAACAACACATGAACAATAGATTGATAATCACCATAATCATAGTACTCTCTATCCATCGGATCCCGACAAACACAACATATAGAATTACATATAGATGATCTTGATCATGTTAGGCAGCTCACAAGATCCAACAATGAAGCACAACAAGGAGAAGACGACCATCTAGCTACCGCTATGGACCCATGGTCCAGGGTGGACTACTCACTCATCACTCCGAGCGACCATGGCGGTGTAGAGTCCTCCGGGAGATGAATCCCTCCGGCAGGTGCCGAGGCGATCTCCGTAATCCCCGAGATGGGATTCGTGGTGGCGTCTCGAAGAGTTTTTCCGTATCGTGGCTCTCGTCATGGGGGTTCGCGACTTGGCTTTAAGTAGGCCGAGGGTCCACGCGGGGGGGCACGAGGGGGTGGGTCGGCGCGGCAGGGCTCGAGGCGCCGCCTCCTCCCTCCGCCTCATGGCCCCACTTCGTTATCTCTTCGGTCTTCTGGAAGCTTCGTGAAAATAGGACCCTGGGCGAAAGTTTCGTCAATTCCGAGAATATTTCTTTACTAGGATTTCTGAAACCAAAAACAGCAGAAAACAACAACTGGCTCTTCGGCATCTTGTTAATAGGTTAGTTCCGTAAAATGCATAAATATGACATATAATGTGCATAAAACATGTAGGTATCATCAATAAAGTAGCATGGAACATAAGAAATTATCGATACGTTGGTATCACACTGGCACCTCGCGTCGTCCCGCAAGTCTTCCAACCACGTCCTGGCGGTTGCTAGGCGTGCCACCCGACTAGACCCGATCAGAAGGTGTTAGATTGCTTCGATTGTTCCGCATGGTAGACACGTAAACATTAAATACGAGCCCTATCGGCTCTCAGTTGCCCGTGGATCGGCTCAAAGAGCCGATCGCCCCATGGTTCACGTTGGATTTACAATGGCATGGGGATCCGCTTGATCAAAACAAAGCTAAACCAATCTACGACAGTTTAGGGTTTTCACCGCATAACCGAACGTCCTACGCGTAGTCGGGCCTAGCAGATACGGAAGATGATGCAAACTACCCCTACAAGAGGCCTAAAAACCAACATTACGTTAATTCCCAGAACATCCCTTGTAGGAACGGTAAACAACACCTAACGCACTACCGGATCGTCCGACCCCAATAAGGCCTAACTATGCAGATATTAAACAATCCTTGCGGAGCAAGGAGCAACAACAGATCGGATCTACTAAGTAACGAACAAGCAAGATGCTGCCCTTACACCCAGATAGGTGTAAGGGCAGCTAGGTGTCGAGGGACGGCATTGCCACGCAGATATGCACGAGAAAGCATTAATGCAAGCCCCTAAACACCTAATGATAAGTAGTGCTGCTCGCCATCAACAACGCTTCAGCACGAGCAGCACAAGGTAGACGAATAAACGTATATTGCCTAGATCGCGAGATGCGATCTAGGCAGCATGATGCTTACCCGCAAGAAACCCTCGAAGGAAGGGGTGGCGATGCGTCTGATTTGTGTTTGTTGTGAACGTGATTGTCCTCCTTTTCCGATAACCCTAGATACATATTTATAGTCCAAGGGACTTTCTAATTGAGGCGTGCACCTAACCGTGCACGGGCCAGACTCTATCTGTTAATTCTAAATATGATACGATCTACTATATTAGAGATACACGGGCAATTCAGCCTAAACTCTTAGCGCAAGGCCGCTTCAAAGATGCTCCACGTGTAATCTTCAAAGCCCATCTTCACTTACGGCCCATCTCCTGATTTGGCCAAAATCTGGTGATAACACATGCCCCCCGGTTTTGGTAATGATAATTTCAAAACCATCTGTCTTTCCTTCGAGGGGTCATGTCGTGGCATAGCAGAACCGTCGCAGTATTCTTCATCATGACGTCTTGCCTTCTCACCTCCTCTGCACGATCTGACAATATTGGCACCACATCCTCGGGAACTGTTCGAGTATTGAATATCCAATATATTCCCTTCTGTTTAACCGCATCGAACAGTTCACCTCCTCATCCCCTTGCTCCAAACCATCCGTCAGCCGAAAAACCCTCTCCCTCTGTAGCCATGTCTTCCTCTTCCTCTTCCCAATCCTCTTCCGTGAGTGAAGGAGAGCCGGAGGTCAATCAGACGGAAGCGTACAACCGGCGCGCTCCCGAGCATTGGGATGAGCAAGATTTTGACTTTGACTTCGTGCCCGAAGGCCGACCCGAAGACCTCGTCTGGTCGGATGGTGACATGCCCCTGACTGACGGGGAAGATGATCTTCGGTTCTTAATCGACGGAGAACTAGAGGCGGAGAGCGACAACGACGACCACCTCCCGTACCAAAGAAAAAGACGAGGAGGATGAAGACGAAGACGTCTCCTCCGACGAAGCAGGAAGCAGGAGGAAGACACCTCCTCGAACCGCCGCCCAAACGCATCCGTGGCTGGGCTTGGTCAGATGAAGACGACGACGATGAAGAGGAAGAAGCCTTCGCTGAAGGTTACAGTAGCAGCGACGAGGAAATCGTCGACAGCAGCGACGATGGCAGCTACCCCGGCGATAGCGAAGACGACAACAGTCCTTAGAATAGGGAGTCGCTAGTAGCAATCTGTTCCCTTTTTGTTGAGCAATCGGCTCCTCTTTGTAATAAATCACCTCTTTTACTAATGAAGATGAATGTGTTCTTCCGATCTTAATTTCCAATCGTCTGATTTCTCATCTTGACGTTTTCCGATTGTCAAAGGCGGCCCACGCCTTGATGAACTGATGGTAACGCATCAGCTCCTCAGGAAAAGTTGCGAGACAGGTTAATTCAGTTATCCCTCATGGTGACCTGCAACCCTTGTCCCAATTCCGATTTTCAAACGGTAATCCTTGAAATTCAGATCCAAACTCCCAATCGAACATGTCCAGCACACAGCCTTGAGACCCTTAGATCTTTGGACTTCAAAATCATCCGATCGTGATGTTTGTCCTGACGGCAAAACTCCTGGGTTAATGCTTCCAGGAAAGCTTCTTAGCCCGTCGCTGACAACCTTGATGTTGAAGCTGATACTCCTGTAAAACAGGTGCCATTTGCTCACAGCTTCCCTTGTGATGTTTTGTTTCTTTGCAGCAACAAACTGGCCCAAAGCCTATCAATTATGATGGCTCCCTCTTCAAATTGGTGGCTCTAGCTCCTCAGAACAAAGAACCTTGAGGGCGAGCTGCCCCCGAGCCTCAGTCAAGGCGAGGATAAAAGTGTACCAACCGAATGGGCCATCATCGGCTTCCCAACTGTAGTGCAGCGTCAGCCGATTCTGACCAAATCGGCTTTCAATAGCAGAGAACCTTCAAGGTGAGCTGCCCCCCGAGCCACTCCAGCTCTTCATCAAAACAGGGCAGGAAAGCTTACGCCCAAGGAGACAATGCACTAGGACGGCTCTGGAAGGATCAGCAGCTCCCTTGAACTAAGAAGCCTCAAACGTAGTGGCCCTTGAACTCTTCCTAGCTCCATTCTTGCGTCTTGCTGCTCAGATTGGCTCATCACCTCGGGCAGACTGATGCAGCTTCTGGTGAGGATGTTTGATGGAGTTGTCACCTTGGTCAAGTCCCCAGGAGGAAACGTCACAGCCAATTGGATGGTCATCGGCTGTTCTCATGATCCTAACCTGATGCATGCAACTTACGCAGGCGCTGCCGATCTTGAAGATTTGCTAACAGACCACCAACCATTCCACGAGGGGCTCCTTTGAGCCTCGCTACGTAACTCGATGACTGCTCCATTAGGCTTCGCTTGATGCCGTATCCCTTGAGTCGATGGCCGTGCATCGGCTTAATTTTAAGTCGATGTCTACGCATCGGCTGTGCCCAAAAAATTTGGATTTTCAATTTTTTATATGGCCGATTTTTTATATCGCCCCCCATACTTGAGCTGTTCTGCTGGGCATTTGACATCCACTCCAAGCTTTGTATCCTCGTGTCTCATCCATCTATGTGCCCCCCGGGCCTGTCAAGTATTTGATGGTATCGGCTCTGGTGCATCTCGGATCAACGCGAACACGGACAAACGCATGTCGAGGATAATTTTGGCCGATTGGGGAATCGGCCTCCTTTCCATTGCAATGTGAAGGTTGAGCACTTCTTGGTTTCCCACTGTAGCTACGTGGCATGCTAGAGATAAGATCCTTTGCTTTTCATTTTTGTTGAGGGCCGATCGCAGGGATCGGCCTTGCCACGTACGTCCAATGTCTTGGACCTGCTACTCCGTCCGGATCACGGATACCATGTTTGTATCGCCGATGCCTCTGCATCAGCATCAGCCGATGCCCTGTGCATCGGCTTTCCGTGTTTGGGCGCCATACTTTCCTTGGCGGCGCGCCTTCGCCTCCAATGTTTGTTGAATTTTCGCGGCCAGGTCGGGCCGCGCTTTTCTCAACGTGTACAGGTACTGTGCCTCGGCTTCTTCCAGGTTTCGCAGCCGCTGCATGATGCGCGTAAATGTACACGTCCGTTGGGAACCCCAAGAGGAAGGTATGATGCGCACAAGCAAGTTTTCCCTCATAAAGAAACCAAGGTTTAATCGAACCAGGAGGAGCCAAGAAGCACGTTGAAGGTTGATGGTCGCAAATGTGATGCGGCGCAACACCAGGGATTCCGGCGCCAACGTGGAATCTGCACAACAAAACCAAAGTACTTTGCCCCCAACGAAACAGTGAGGTTGTCAATCTCACCTGCATTGCGTAACAAAGGATTAAACGTATCGAGTGGAAGATGTTTGCAAAGAAAACAGTAAACACAATTGCAGTAGATTGTATGCTATGTAAAGAATAGGACCGGGGTCCACAGTTCACTAGAGGTGTCTCTCCCATAAGATAAAAGCATGTTGGGTGAACAAATTACAGGCAATTGACAAATAGAGAAAGGCATAACAATGCATATACATGATATGATAAATATAGTGAGATTTAATCCGGGCATTACGACAAAGTACATAGACCGCCATCCAACTGCATCTATGCCTAAAAAGTCCACCTTCAGGTTATCATCCGAACCCCATTCGGTATTAAGTTGCTAAGCAAACAATTGCATTAAGTATGGTGCGTAATGTAATCGACAACTACATCCTTAGACATAGCATCAATGTTTTATCCCTAGTGGCAACACATCACAACCTTAGAACCTACTGTCACGATCCCAGGTGTCAATGAAGGCATGAACCCACTATCGAGCATAAATACCCCCTCTTGGAGTTAAGAGCAAAAACTTGGCCAGAGCCTCTACTAATAACTGAGAGCATGCAAGATCATAAACAACACATAAACAATAGATTGATAATCACCATAATCATAGTACTCTCTATCCATCGGATCCCGACAAACGCAACATATAGTATTACGGATAGATGATCTTGATCATGTTAGGCAGCTCACAAGATCCAACAATGAAGCACAACAAGGAGAAGACGACCATCTAGCTACGCTATGGACCCATGGTCCAGGGTGAACTACTCACTCATCACTCCTGGAAGCGACCATGGCGGTGTAGAGTCCTCCGGGAGATGAATCCCTCTCCGGCGGTGCGGGAGGCGATCTCCGAATCCCCGAGATGGGATTCGCGGCGGCGGCGTCTCTGGAAGGTTTCCGTATCGTGGCTCGGTGGGGGTTTTCGCGAAGGAGGCTTTAAGCAGGCGAAAGGGCAACGCGGGGGCCACACGAGGGGCCAAGGGCGGGCCGGCGCGGCCAGGGGCCAGGCGCGCCGCCCTATCCCCTGGCTGCCTCGTGGCCCCACTTCGTTATCTCTTCGATCTTCTGGAAGCTTCGTGCAAAAATAGGACCCTGGGCGAAAGTTTCGTCCAATTCCGAGAATATTTCCTTACTAGGATTTCTGAAACCAAAAACAGCAGAAAACAACAACTGGCTCTTCGGCATCTTGTTAATAGGTTAGTTCCGTAAAATGCATAAATATGACATATAATGTGCATAAACATGTAGGTATCATCAATAAAGTAGCATGGAACATAAGAAATTATCGATACGTTGGAGACGTATCAGCATCCCCAAGCTTAGTTCTGCTCGTCCCGAGCAGGTAAAACGATAACAAAGATAATTTCTGAAGTGACATGCCATCATAATCTTGATCATACTATTTGTAAACATATGTAATGAATGCAGCGATCAAAACAAAAGTAATGTCATGAGTAAACAAGTGAATCATATAGCAAAGACTTTTCATGAATAGTACTTCAAGACAGCATCAATAAGTCTTGCATATTAACTCAAAAGCAATAAATCAAAGTAAAGTCAACACAAAGGAAGATTAAGTTTCAGCGGTTGCTTTCAAGTATATCTCATGGATATTGTCAACATAAAGTAATATAACAAGTGCAATATCAAGTATGTAGGAATCAATGCAAAACTCAAGTGTAAAGGTAAGTGTGAAGCAACACAAAGGAAGATTAAGGGTTGCTTTCATCTTATAACATGTATATCTCATGGATATTGTCAACATAAAGTAATATAACAAGTGCAATATGCAAGTATGTAGGAATCAATGCTCACACAAGTGTTTGCTTCTTAAGGTGGAGAGGAGATAGGTAAACACTCAACAATAAAAATAAAAGAAAGGTCCTTCAAGAGGAAAACATCGATATGTATTTGTGCTAGAGCTTTTATTTTGAAAACATGAAACAATTTTGTCAACGGTAATAAAGCATATGAGTTATGTAAATTATATCTTACAAGTTGCAAGCCTCATGCATAGTGTACTAATAGTGTCCGCACCTCGTCCTACTTAGCTTGGACTACCGGATCTTCGCATGCCATGTTTCAACCAAGTGTCACAAAGGGGTACCTCCATGCCGCCTATACAAAGGTCTAAGGAGAATGCTCGCATTTTGGATTTCTCGCTTTTGATTATTCTCAACTTAGACATCCATACCGGACAACATGGACAACAGATAATGGACTCCTCTTAAATGCATAAGCATGTAGCAATGATTATTATTCTCATATGAGATTGAGGATATGTGTCCAAAACTGAAACTTCAACCATGATTCATGGCTTTAGTTAGCGGCCCAATGTTCTTCTCTAACAATTTTGCATGCTCCAACCACTAAAATGATAGATCCTTCAGACAAGACTGACATGCATAGCAACTCACATGATATTCAACAATAGTTGATGGCGTTCCCCAGAAGCATGGTTATCGCACAACAAGCAACTTAATAAAAGATAAAGTGCATAAGTACATATTCAACTACGATAGTTTTTAAGGCTATTTTGTCCCATGAGCTATATATTGCAAAGGTGAATGATGGAATTTTAAAGGTAGCACTCAAGCAATTTACTTTGGAATGGCGGAAAAATACCATGTAGTAGGTAGGTATGGTGGACACAAATGGCATAGTAGTTGGCTCAAGGATTTTGGATGCATGAGAAGTATTCCTCTGATACAAGGTTTAGGCTAGCAAGGTTATTTGAAGCAAACTCAAGGATGGACAAGTGCAGCAAAACTCACATAAAAGACACATTGTAAACATTATAAGACTCTACACCGTCTTCCTTGTTGTTCAAAACTCGATACTACCTTAGAGAGACCAAATATGCAATCAAATTTTAGCAAGCTCTATGTATTTCTTCATTAATGGGTGCAAAGCATATGATGCAAGAGCTTAAACATGAGCACAACAATTTCCAAGTATCACATTATCCAAGACATTTTAGAATTACTACATGTAGCATTTTCCAATTCCAACCATATAACAATTTAACGAAGAAGAAACTTCGCCTTGAACATTATGAGTAAAGCCTAAGGACACATGTGTCCATATGCAACAGCGGAGCGTGTCTCTCTCCCACAAAGTGAATGCTAGGATCCATTTTATTCAAACAAAAACAAAAACAAACCGACGCTCCAAGTAAAGAACACAAGATGTGATTGAATAAAAATATAGTTTCAGGGGAGGAACCTGATGATGTTGTCGATGAAGAAGGGGATGCCTTGGGCATCCCAAGCTTAGACGCTTGAGTCTTCTTAGAATATGCAGGGGTGAACCACGGGGCATCCCCAAGCTTAGAGCTTTCACTCCTCTTGATCATAGTATATCATTCTCCTGACCCTGAAAACTTCCTTCACACCAAACTTCAAGCAAACTCATTAGAGGGTTAGTGCACAATTAATAATTCACACATTCAGAGGTGACACAATCATTCTTTTCACTTCTGGACATTGCATAAAGCTACTGGACATTAATGGATCAAAGAAATAAATCCAACATAGCAAAAGAAGCAATGCGAAATAAAAGGCAGAATCTGTCAAAAACAGAACAGTCCGTAAAGACGAATTTAAAGTGGCACCAGACTTGCTCAAATGGAAAAACTCAAAATTAATGAAAGTTGCGTACATATCTGAGGATCACGCCGTAAATTGGCAGATTTTTTCTAATTTTCTCACAGAGAACTGTGCCCAGATTCGTGACAGACAGCAATGCTGTTTCTGCGCAGCGATCCCAAATATAACATCAACTTTGACATAGAAACTTTACTTGGCACAAAAACATAAGGAGAGGTTGCTACAGTAGTAAACAACTTCCAAAACTCAACAAAACAAAAAATTGTTGTAGGTAAAAACATGGGTTGTCTCCCATAAGCGCTTTTCTTTAACGCCTAGGCGCATAAAGTGCAAATCAAGTAACATCGAGAGTAGAAGCATCACCATCATAACCAGGGGTATTGGGAGTTTTCTCAACCAAGCATAGTATATTGATACATAAGTTTTAGCGTCTCCCTTTTCATTAGTCTTGGGCTTGCTACTCTCATCGAACAAATTTTCAGGAACAAGCCAAGCATAGTTATTTTCTAGTGCATCATTCATAGCTAGGAGTTTACATGGTATTGATGCTTTGATTTACCCACCATCATTAATGTTATTAGTGTACCTTATTCTATCCATGTCCATTTTTTCAAGGAGACCAATAAAATTGGTATGAGAACCTAGCATATTAAATTTAGCAAAACCCTTTCTAGCCTCTCTTGCTAGACCACCAAATTCTCTAAGAAGAGTTTCTAAAACAAAATCTTTCTTTTTCCCTTCTTCCATATCACCAAGTGTAAGAAACATGTGTTGGATTATAGGATTGAGATTAACAAATTTAGTTTCCAACATGCGAACTAAAGCAACAGCAGCAATTTCATAGGTAGGTGCAAGTTCTACCAAGTGTTTATCTTCAAAATTTTCAGTAATACTAACATGATTGAAAAATTCTTCTATATTATTTCTCCCAACTATAGACCCACGTCCTACCGGTATGTCTTTTGTGGTAAAATTAAAAGGAAACATGATGCAATAAGCAAAAAGTAGACTAGGCAAACAAAGTAAAGACGAGTAACTAATTTTTTTGTGTTTTTGATATAGAGAGCAAGACAATAAATAAAGTAAAACTAGCAACTAATTTTTTTGTATTTTGATTTAGTGCAGCAAACAAAGTAGTAAATAAAATAAAGCAAGACAAAAACAAAGTAAAGAGATTGAGAAGTGGAGACTCCCCTTGCAGCGTGTCTTGATCTCCCCGGCAACGGCGCCAGAAAACAGGCTTGATGCGCGTAAATGTACACGTCCGTTGGGAACCCCAAGAGGAAGGTATGATGCGCACAAAGTGGCAAGTTTTCCCTCAGAAAGAAACCAAGGTTTAATCGAACCAGAGGAGCCAAGAAGCACGTTGAAGGCTGATGGTCGCGAAATGTGATGCGGCGCAACACCAGGGATTCCGGTGCCAACGTGGAACCTGCACAACAAACCAAAGTACTTTGCCTCAACGAAACAAAGTGAGGTTGTCAATCTCACCGCTTGTGTAACAAAGGATTAAACGTACGAGTGGAAGATGTTTGCAAAGAAAACAAAAACACAATTGCAGAGATTGTATGCTATGTAAAGAATAGGACCGGGGTCCAAAGTTCACTAGAGGTGTCTCTCCCATAAGATAAAAGCATGTTGGGTGAACAAATTACAGTGGCAATTGACAAATAGAGAAAGGCATAACAATGCATATACATGATATGATAAATATAGTGAGATTTAATCCGGGCATTACGACAAAGTACATAGACCGCCATCCAACTGCATCTATGCCTAAAAAGTCCACCTTCAGGTTATCATCCGAACCCCATTCAGTATTAAGTTGCTAAGCAACAACATTGCATTAAGTATGGTGCGTAATGTAATCGACAACTACATCCTTAGACATAGCATCAATGTTTTATCCCTAGTGGCAACAGCACATCACAACCTTATAACCTACCGTCACGATCCTGTGTCAATGAAGGCATGAACCCACTATCGAGCATAAATACCCCCTCTTGGAGTTGGAGCAAAAACTTGGCCAGAGCCTCTACTAATAACAAGAGCATGCAAGATCATAAACAACACATAAACAATAGATTGATAATCACCATAATCATAGTACTCTATCCATCGGATCCCGACAAACACAACATATAGTATTACAGATAGATGATCTTGATCATGTTAGGCAGCTCACAAGATCCAACAATGAAGCACAACAAGGAGAAGACGACCATCTAGCTACTGCTATGGACCCATGGTCCAGGGGTGAACTACTCACTCATCACTCCTGAGGCGACCATGGCGGTGTAGAGTCCTCCGGGAGATGAATCCTCTCTCCGGCAGGTGCCGGAGGCGCATCTCCTGAATCCCCGAGATGGGACGCGGCGGCGGCGTCTGGAAGGTTTTCCGTATCGTGGCTCTTCGCACCGGGGGTTTCGCGACGGAGGCTTTAAGTAGGCGGAAGGGCAAGTCGGGGGCCACACGAGGGGCCCAGGGGGCAGGGCGGCGCGGGCCAGGCCCGCCGCCCTATCCCCGGTTGCCTCGTGGCCCCACTTCGTTATCTCTTCGGTCTTCTGGAAGCTTCGTGCAAAAATAGGACCCCGGGCGAAAGTTTCGTCCAATTCCGAGAATATTTCCTTACTAGGATTTCTGAAACCAAAACAGCAGAAAACAGGAACTGGCTCTTCGCATCTTGTTAATAGGTTAGTTCCGTAAAATGCATAAATATGACATATAATGTGCATAAAACATGTAGGTATCATCAATAAAGTAGCATGGAACATAAGAAATTATCGATACGTTGAGACGTATCACCGCACCCTACGCTTCCGAGAATGGCTGAGTCCATCAGGGCACCACCTTGGTCGGTGATACCTATCTTCTTCTCCATCCGACTCCTCAAAGTCTTCTTCTTGAGATGACTCAGCTTGTTTACTATGAGGTGGGAGAGGCCCTAGACGCTCGAACACTGAAACTTCATTTGTCCTCCTCCTTTGCTGTTTGCATTCTGGGCAGTTCTCGATTGTTGGCAATCGGCTCATTCCGGAATCCCAGCAATGTTTGAAGAAAGGACAGCTCTAGTGCTTATCCATGTTGTCTTGCTCCCTTGACCTCCCTCTAGCGCGACGCTCGACTCCGTCGTTGTTTCGTCGTGCCGACGATACCTCCTGTCCGCCGCATCCGACCGACGATATCTTTCATCGTCTTCGTCGTGGCGCCGACGTCGGTCGTACTGCTGCTCATATTTGTTGAGGAGATGCACGGAGAGTGGGCGTTGATACCGTATGCTTCTCACCTCCCTCTCGGTTAGGTATCGTCTATCATCATCCTGGGGCCGGTCGCGTGGAAACTCCTCCTTTTATCTTTGCCACGAGAGTGGTTGCTCTCGATTTATCTTTGCCACGGAGTGGCTGCTCTCTGCTTTATCTTTGCCATGGCGGGCCACAAGCCCTGCCATATTGATATCAAAAGAGAACCCTGGCTCCCTTATGGAGTGGCTTAGGTCCACCATGTTGACGTCCGGAAACGGACGCATGTCTACCTTCATGGCAAACTGTCCGAAAGTTAATCGGCCTGATTCTATCGCCATCTGAATTTGTGCGCGCAATACTTTGCAGTCGTTGGTGGCGTGCGTGAACGTATGATGCCATTTGCAGTATGGCCTTTTGTTCATCTCTTGTGCCGTAGGATCTTGTGGCCTTCGGTAGCTTCAACTGTTTCTCTTTCAGTAGCAGATCGAAATCTGTTCAGCTTTGCTCACATCAAAGTCAAACCCTCTTGGAGGCCCTGGTGGGTTCACCCATTTGCAGGACAGGTACTGCCGTCCGAGTCCATTCAGCTACTGCGACTTCCCGATCTTCCGCAGAATCTTCATCCTCATCAGCATTGACCAGGCTTATCGCGCGCTTGAACTTGTCTTGGTACGCCTGATGGCGCTGTTCATATAAAGTCAGTCTCTGGATGTGCGCCAGCGAATTGTACTCCACTTGGAACGTCGTATCCTTGAACGACGCCGCAAGGCCCGCCACGGCCAGCTCGATCGTCTTTCGTATAAATGAACCGAATAGCATCGGTTCTGACAGTTCTCAAACTGAATGTATTCGTACACTGCTCTCTCGCTTTGCCGAACTCGTGCTAGTTCGGCAATGCCACAAGAATCGAATGATATTGTGTGTGAAATCGTTCCTCTAGCTGCTTCCACGATCGCACTGAATTTGGCTGCAACGAGGTGTACCATCCAAAAGCTGGACCGGTGAGGGATTGCGAAAAGAACCTCACCCGTAGCTGATCCGATGCTGAAACCATGCCCAACTGGGCCAAGTATCGGCTCACGTGCTCGATTGAGCTAGATCCTTCTGACCCACTGAATTTGGTGAAGTCCGGGAGCCGGTACTTAGGTGGTAGTGGGATCAGGTCAAACTCATTGGGGTACGGCTTGGAATAGCCGATTATCTTCTTCTTCGGGGAGCCGAACCGGTCTCTCAGACCCACCGATCCGATCCGCGGTGGAGGAAGTAGCAGCTGAGCTTTCATGGTAGTGTGCTTTGGCTAGCTACGCCCGTTTCTCACTGTCGCCCCCAAACTCCCCGTTTAATGTCCCTCTCCCGTCGAATACTGCTCCCGCTCCGCAATCCCTCCCTGCGGAGCCTGGATCGCCGCGCCCGCTGTTGTTGCAGGCGCACAAACGTGCACACGTATCCGTGCGGATCTCCTTGGGCGGCTATATAAGAACTGAGTCGCCTGATCACCTCCAACCTTGTAGACAACGTATGCCGGTGAACCTTGTTGTCGTGGAGCTGCCATCGCGTACGGCAATGGTGGCCTGGTGTGGAGTTGCACCTCTCCCTGCTGAGTCCCTAGAGCAGGTCCTGAAGAGTACTGATGTTTCATGATCTCTTGCACCACCTAGAGCGCAACGCGCTCCAAAGTATTTATCAGCTCTCGAATGCCGATGCTGAATGAGCCACCACGTAGTTGATTTCCGTCGCAGGCTCTGTACGTTCCTCAAGGGAGAGACAGATCCAACCCTTCGAGGACGCCTTGTGGCGTGAATCCTTTGAACCTCGATGTCGTGCGAACGGGTCTTCTCAAAGGAGCCGATGAGTTCGGCTTCGATTCAGCTCATCGTACTTCCTCTTGTGTTCCGCAGAGAGATCCTCGTATGTGATCTGTTCCTCCATCTCGGTGCTGTGTTGACGTGGATGTTGCTGAATGTCCCACCGGCGTGCCAGAATGTGTTACCTGCCAAAACCCACCGGCGGGCAATGGTTAAGCAACACGAAGAGTCGGGAGGCTCCCAAGGCCATTTAGTGGACCCCGGCACCTCGCCGTCCCGCAAGTCTTCCAGCCACGTCCGGGCGTTAGCGTGCCACCTGACCTAGACCCGATCAGAAGGTGTTAGATTGCTTCGATTGTTCCTGCATGGTAGACACGTAAACATTAAATACGAGCCCTATCGGCTCTCAGGTTTCCATGTGGATCGGCTCAAAGAGCCGATCGCCCCATGGTTCACGTTGGATTTACAATGGCATGGGGATCCCGCTTGATCAAAACAAAGCTAAACCAATCTACGATGCTTAGGGTTTTCACCGCATAACCGGAACGTCCTACGCGTAGTCGGGCCTAGCAGATACGGAAGATGATGCAAACTACCCCTACAAGAGGCCTAAAAACCAACATTACGTTAATTCCTGGAACATCCCTTGTAGGAACGGTAAACAACACCTAACGCACTACCGGATCGTCCGACCCCAGCATAAGGCCTAACTTTGCAGATATTAAACTAATCCTGAGCAAGGAGCAACTATAAGGATCGGATCTACTAAGTAACGAACAAGCAAGATGCGCCTTACACCCAGATAGGTGTAAGGGTAGCTAGGTGTCGAGGGACGGCATTGCCATGCGTATATGCACGAGAAAGCATCAATGCAAGCCCCTAAACACCTAATGATAAGTAGTGCTGCTCGCCATCAACAACGCTTCAGCACGAGCAGCACAAGGTAGACGAATAAACGTATGCCTAGATCGCGAGATGCGATCTAGGCAGCATGATGCTTACCGGAAGAAACCCTCGAAGGAGGGTGGCGATGCGCCTGATTTGTGTTTGTTGTGAACGTGATTGTCCTCCTTTTCCGATAACCCTAGATACATATTTATAGTCCAAGGGACTTTCTAATTGAGGCGTGCACCTAACCGTGCACGGGTTATCTGTTAATTCTAAATACGATACGATCTACTATATTACAGATACACGGGCAATTCAGCCTAAACTCTTAGCGCAAGGCCGCTTCAAAGATGCTCCACGTGTAATCTTCAAAGCCCATCTTCACTTACGGCCCATCTCCTAATTTGGCCAAAATCTGGTGATAACACCGGCGCCCTGTAGACGACGACATGATCAACGCCCTCTGTCGGTACCGCGCCAGTACGTGACGTCTCATGCCTTCTATCGTCCACCCCCGTCCTCACTGTGACGCGCGTTAGGTCCTCCTCGACGTCGCCTACACAACGCGCCCACTTCCCTGGCCCCGCATGACCTCCATCGTCGTCGTCATCACCCACCTGCTCCGCACCCTCGGCCACCTAGTGCCGCTACAAAAGGGGAGCGCCCCGGCCTCTATTCTTCACACGCCCTTGCTCCCTCTCACTTCTAGACCTCCTCAACCACCTCCCCTCCTCGATTGAGCCCTCCGCCGCCGGAATTTCACCCGGAGCTCGCCGCGGTAGTAGCAAGACGCCGCCGTCGATTTCGTCCACCCCCGGATCTCCCACGACCACCGCTGAACTCGCCGTCGTCGACAACGTCTAGCAGCGTCAACGCCGAGCCTCGCCGGAGCACCAGTAAGCCGCCAAACCCCTACCTCCGCCGTGCCAGGGTTGCCTCTCGTCGACATAGACGATGAGCTGCAGCCGCTCGATCTCCTTTTGATCCAACGGCTCGCATCACCGCGAATTGCGGCGTTTAAACGCCACGACAGTGGAGCCCACCGTCAGCGCGGCCCGCCGTCAGCGAAGCTGGGCCGGCCCAATTTAGCGCTAGCCCTTTAATTCAAATTCAATAATTCATTTCGTTTGAATTCAATCGGGTACTGTTTGAAATTGAATAACTGCAAATCCATTGAGCCAAATTTAATGAAACTTATATATCTGGAAAGCTGGTGATATTATCTATCCCACTACACTGGTCTCAACCCTAGATTCATTGTAGAATTTATGTGATAAAAATATAACAACTCTCATAAATCACATTATTAAAAATCAACCATAAATGATTTTGAGTTGATTCCAACTCTCATAAATCACATTTCATATTGTATAATTGATTATGTAAAAATATAACATGGTTGCTTCATATGATCATGGGTTAGAATCAAATAATGGCTATGTAGTCCTTACTAGCCTATTTAAATTATTTTCAAATTTAGGAATATAAAACTATGAGGTGTAGCACCTCATTTAAATCCCTTTCTCAAGTAATTCAAGGTGAGGTGATGACATTTGTCTTCATGACCCCCTATGTTCTTATTTGAGAATATTAAATCATTTCCATAGTAGTATTTAAATTGTTCAAAGCTATTTATTAAACCATATGAGAGGTATTTGTCTCATTTAAATCTTTGTCTCAAGTAATTCAACATGAGGTAGTGACCTTAGTCTAATAAATCTCAGATTGTATTATTTGACGATATTAAATTATTAATAAGGTAGTATTAAATTGCATGAGGTAAATTACCTCATTTAAATCATTTTCCCAAATGATGAGTATGTGTGTTGACCTTGGTCAACATGGGTTCATATGTTATTATTTGAGGAGATGAAATCTTAACAAGATTCAATGAGAGGAAATTATTTCTCCAAAGAATTAAATAGAAACCCTAATTAATATTTGTAATGAGAGGAAATTATTTTTCTTAAAAGAAAACAAAGTCAACCAACATGTTAATAATGTGGTGATGCTAGAATAAACTTGTGTGAACCATGTGTGTGCTTAGCTAGCTCTTAAGATTTGTTTGGTGATTGTGTACATCGTATTGCTTTTAGACGCTAGTACCGAGGAGTACGGAGGAGGAGGTCTACTTTGAAGAAGAGGAAGAGAACTTTGATCACTACTCCAACCAAGGCAAGCTAATATTCTTGCAAGCTGACCTAGTGCAAAGCTCTACAAGAGCAAGGCACCATTACATATTACTTTATGCTTAATGATCCTATCCCAAGTTCTTACTTACAAGCTTTTGATTTAGTTTATCAAAGTTTACTTTTTGATTCATGATTCACTTAGTCTAGCTATGGAGTAGTACAAGAACCTCACACTTAGCCTAGAAAGCTATAAGCTAGTTAGCACCCCTCATGACTAGTTGCTAGTGCTAACAAATAAAAGTGACTACTCTAGATGGGAACATGTGAAAACCAATGACTTTGAAAACCTTGGAATGACGAGTCATTCTATTGAAAGATTTTGAAGGTGAATGTGACTTATGAATGACATGGTGAACTTTACAAAAACTGATGGTTGGGTTCGGATGCGATACCATTCCAATTTTACAAGTACCCTGCTGGCGTGTAGTTGACGTGGGAGATAGAAATCTTTGTGGTGTAGCTTTTCTTCAGTTCCCCGGCGCCAGAAAATTGCTTGATGCGCGTAAATGTACACGTCCGTTGGGAACCCCGTGAGAGGAAGGTATGATGCGCACAGCAGCAAGTTTTCCCTCATAAAGAAACCAAGGTTATCGAACCAGTAGGAGCCAAGAAGCACGTGAAGGTTGTTGGTGGAGGAGTGTAGTGCGGCGCAACACCAAAGAAACCGGCGCCAACGTGGAACCTGCACAACACAATCAGTACTTTGCCCCAACGTAGGGAGGTTGTCAATCTCACCCTTCTTTGAAACAAAGGATTAAGCGTATCGAGTGGAAGATGGTGTTTGTTTGCAAAGAATAGTAAAAGCAGTAGAATGTATTCAGATGTAAAAGAATGGACCGGGTCCACAGTTCACTAGAGGTGTCTCTTCAATAAGATAACTAACATGTCGGGTGAACAAACAGTGGGCAATTGACAAATAAAGATTCAATACATATCAACGATGATTACTATGTCATTTAATCATGGCATTACGACAAAGTACATAGACCGCTATCCAGCATGCATCTATGCCTAAATAATCCACCTTCAGGTTATCATCCGAACCCCATCCAGTATTAAGTTGTAAACAACAGATAATTGCATTAATTATGGTGCGTAATGTAGTCAACACAAATATCCTTAGACAAAGCATCAATGTTTTATCCCTAGTAGCAACAGCACATCCACAACCTTAGAACTTTCTCCCAGATTCAATGGAGGCATGAACCCACTATCGAGCATAATTACCCCCTCTTGGAGTTACAAGTATCAACTTGGCCGGAGCCTCTACTAGCAACGAGAGCATGCAAGAACATAAACAACACATATATGATAGATTGATAATCAACTTAACATAGTATTCTATATTCATCGGATCCCGCCAAACACAACATGTAGCATTACAAATAGATGACTTGATCATGTTAGGCAGCTCACAAGATCTAAACAATGATAGCACAAGCGGAGAAGACAACCATCTAGCTACTGCTATGGACCCATATTCCAAGGATGAACTACTCACGCATCAATCCGGAGGCGGGCATGATGATGTAGAGCCCCTCGGTGATGATTCCCCTCGGCAGGTGCGGAGGCGATCTCATGAATCCCCCGAGATGGGATGGCGGCGGCCTCTCGAGTGTTTTCCGTATCGTGGCTCTCAGGGGGTTTCGCGACGAAGGCTATTTGTAGGCGGAAGGGTAGGTCAGGGGGCATCACGAGGAGCCCACACAACAGGGCCGCGCGGCCAGGGCCGCGCCGCCCTGGTGTCCGGCCACCTCGTGGCCCCACTTCGTCTCCCTTTCGGTCTTCTGGAAGCTTCGTGTAAAAATAGGCCCCCGGGCGTTGATTTCGTCCAATTCCGAGAATATTTCCTTACTAGGATTTCGAAACCAAAAACAGCAACTGGCACTTCGGCATCTTGTTAATAGGTTAGTGCCGGAAAATGTATAATAATGCTGTAAAGTATGTATAAAACATTCAAGTATTGTAATAAAAGTAGCATGGAACATAAGAAATTATAGATACGTTTGAGACGTATCAAGCATCCCCAAGCTTAGTTCCTACTCGTCCTCGAGTAGGTAAACGATAACATAAATAATTTCTGAAGTGACATGCTACCAACATAATCTTGATCAACATTATAGTAAAGCATATGAGATGAATGGAGTGATCTGAACAAAAGATTGCTAACAAAGATAATGACAAAACAAATGAATCATATAGCAAAACTTTTCATGAATATTACTTTCAAACATGTATCAATAAGACTTGCATAAGAGCTAACTCATAAGCAATAAATTCAAAGTAGAATGCATTGAAGAAACACAAAGGATGATTAAGTTTCAGCGAATGCTTTCAACTTGTAACATGTATATCTCATGGATATTTGTCAACATAGAGTAATATAACAGGTGCAATAGGTAAACATGTAAGAATCAATGCACAGCTAACACAAGTGTTTGCTTCTAAGATAGAAAGAAGTGGGTAAACTGACTCAACAATAAAGTAAAAGAATGGCCCTTCGCAGAGGGAAGCATGGATTACTATTTTTGTGCTAGAGCTTTGTTTTGAAAACATAGAAACAATTTTGTCAACGGTAGTAATAATTCATATGTGCTATGCATAATACTTCCTACAAGTTGCATGTCTCATGCATAGAGTACTAATAGTGCTCGCACCTTGTCCTACTTAGCTCGGGGATTATCATCGCATAACATATGTTTCAACCAAGTGTCACAAAGGGGTACCTCTATGCCGCCTGTACAAGTGTCTAAGGAGAAAGCACGCATTGGATTTCTCGCTTTTGATTATTCTCAACTTAGACATCCATACCGGACAACATAGACAACATAATGGACTCCTCTTTTAATGCTTAAGCATTCAACAACTTAATATTCTCATAAGAGATTGAGGTTGTATGTCCAAACTGAAACTTCCACCATGATACATGGCTTTAGTTAGCGGCTCCAATGTTCTTCTCTAACATATGCATACTCAAACCATTTGATCATGAAATCGCACTTACTTCAGACAAGACGAACATGCATAGCATCTCACATGATATCCAACAAAGGTAAAGTTGATGGCGTCCCAGAAACATGGTTACCGCTCAACAAGCAACTTATAAGAATTAAGACACATAACTACATATTTATCACCACAATAGTTTTTAAGCTATTTGTCCCATGAGCTATATATTGTAAAGGTAGAGGAATGAAATTTTAAAGGTAGCACTCAAGTAATTTACTTTGGAATGGCAAAAAAATACCACATAGTAGGTAGATATGGTGGACACAAATGGCATGGGTTTTGGCTCAAGGTGTTTGGATGCACGAGAAGCATTTCCTCTCAGTACAAGGTTTGGGCTAGCAAGGTTGTTTGAAGCAAACACAAGTATGAACAGGTACAGCAAAACTCACACAAGAACATATTGCAAGCATTATAAGGCTCTACACTGTCTTCCTTGTTGTTCAAACACTTTACCCGAAAATATCTAGACTTAGAGAGACCAATCATGCAAACCAAATTAAACAAGCTCTACGGTAGTTCTTCATTAATAGATTAAACTACGTGATGCAAGAGCTTAAACATGATCTATGAGAGCTCAAACAATTGCCAAATTTACCAAACCATATGCAGCATTTTCCGATTCCAACCAAATAGCAATTTAACGAAGCAATCAGCCTTCGCCATGAACATTAAAGCACAATTAAAAACACAAGTGTTCCATATGAAAAAGCAGAGCGTAATATCTCCAATATAATAATGGTGGGATCCAATTTTATTCAAACCAAAACAAAAATAAAAGCAAACCGACGCTCCAAGTAAAGAACATAAGATGTGATGGAATAAAAATATAGTTTCACTAGAAGTGACCTGATAATGTTGTCGATGAAGAAGGGGATGCCTTGGGCATCCCCAAGCTTAGATGCTTGAGTCTTCTTAAAATATGCAGGGATGAACCACCGGGGCATCTCCAAGCTTAGACCTTTCACTCTTCTTGATCATAGTATATCATCCTCTTCTCTTGACCCTTGAAAAACTTCCTTCACACAAACTTCAAGCAAACTCATTAGAGGGTTAGTGCATAACCAAAAATTCACACATTCAGAGGTGAAACAATCATTCTTAACACTTCTGGACATTGCACAAAGCTTCTGAAAGTTAATAGAACAAAGAAATTCGTTCAACATAGCAAAAGCGGCAATGCGAAATAAAAGACAGAATCTGTCAAAAACAGAACAGTCCGTAAAGATGAATCTGGCAGGGGCACTTAACTTGCTCAAATGGAAAACTCAAAACTAATGAAAGTTTGGGGATCACGCTCGTAAATTTTCAGATTTTTTCGATTTTTTTACAGAGACTTCTGCGAGAATTCGTGACAGACAGCAATGCTGTTTCTGCGCAGCGATCCCAAATATAGCATCAACTTTAGCATAGAAACTTTACTTGGCACAAAAATATGATAAGGAGAGGTTGCTACAGTAGTAAACAACTTCCAAGACTCAACAATACAGAAACAAAATAAAACATGGGTTATCTCCCAAGAAGTGCTTTTCTTTAACGCCTTCCAGGCGCAGAAAGTGCAAATCAAGTAACATCAAGAGAAGAAGCATCAACATTATTACTAGGGGTGTCGGGGGTTTCCTCAACAATGCATGTTATCTTATCTATGTATGTTTCAGAGGCTCCCTTGTCATTACTCTTAGGCTTGCTATTCTCATCAAATATATTTTCGAACAATCCAATCATAATTCTTTTCTAGTGCCTCGAACATTCCTACAAGCTTGCAGGTATTGATGTCTTAATATCCCCTCCATCATTAACATTATTAGTGTACTTTATCCTATCAATGTCCATCTTTTCAAGGGTACTAGCAAAGTTGGTGTAAGAACCAAGCATTTTATATTTAGTAAAGACTTTTCTAGCCTCTCTTGCTACCCCACCAAATTCTTTGAGAAGAGTTTCTAAGACAAAATCTTTCTTTTCTCCTTCCTCCATATCAGAGAGTGTAAGAAACATATGCTGAATTATAGGATTGAGATTAACAAATTTAATTTCCAACATGTGCACTAGAGAAGCAACAACAATTTCATAAGTAGGAGCAAGTTCTACCAAGTGTCTATCTTCAAAATCTTCAGCTATACTAACATGAGTGAAAAAATCTTCTATATTATCTCTTCCAATTATAGACCCTCGGCCTACCGGTATGTCTTTTAGAGTGTACTTAGGAGGAAACATGATGAAATAAGCAAAAGTAAACTAAACAAGTAAAGCAAAGACAAGTAACTAATTTTTTTTGTGTTTTGATATAGAGAACAAGATAGTAAATAAAGTAAAGCTAGCAACTAATTTTTGTGTGTTTTGTTTAAGTGCAGCAAACAAAGTAGTAAATAAAATAAAGCAAGACAAAAACAAAGTAAAGAGATTGGAAGTGGAGACTCCCCTTGCAACGTGTCTTGATCTCCCCGGCAACGGCGCCAGAAAAATTGCTGCTGGCGTGTAGTTGACGTGGGAGATAGAAATATTTGTGGTGTAGCTTTTATTCAGTTCCCCGGCAACGGCGCCAGAAAAATTGCTTTGATGCGCGTAAATGTACACGTCCGTTGGGAACCCCAAGAGGAAGGTATGATGCGCACAGCAGCAAGTTTTCCCTCAGAAAGAAACCAAGGTTATCGAACCAGTAGGAGCCAAGAAGCACGTGAAGGTTGTTGGTGGAGAAGTGTAGTGCGGCGCAACACCAGGAAACCGCGCCAACGTGAACCCGCACAACACAATCGAGTACTTTGCCCCAACGTAATGCTGAGGTTGTCAATCTCACCGCTTGCTGAAAACAAAGGATTAAGCGTATCGAGTGGAAGATGGTGTTTGTTTGCAAAGAACAGTAAAAGCAGTAGAATGTATTCAGATGTAAAAGAATGGACCGGGGTCCACAGTTCACTAGAGGTGTCTCTCCAATAAGATAACTAACATGTTGGGTGAACAAATTAAGGCGGGCAATTGACAAATAAAGATTCAATACATATCAACGATGATTACTATGTGATTTAATCAGGGCATTACGACAAAGTACATAGACCGCTATCCAGCATGCATCTATGCCTAAATAATCCACCTTCAGTTATCATCCGAACCCCTTCCAGTATTAAGTTGTAAACAACAGATAATTGCATTAAGTATGGTGCGTAATGTAATCAACACAAATATCCTTAGACAAAGCATCAATGTTTTATCCCTAGTAGCAACAGCACATCCACAACCTTAGAACTTTCTCACTGTCCCAGATTCAATGGAGGCATGAACCCACTATCGAGCATAATTACCCCCTCTTGGAGTTACAAGTATCAACTTGGCCAGCCTCTACTAGCAACGGAGAGCATGCAAGAACATAAACAACACATATATGATAGATTGATAATCAACTTAACATAGTATTCTATATTCATCGGATCCCGCCAAACACAACATGTAGCATTACAAATAGATGATCTTGATCATGTTAGGAAGCTCACAAGATCTAAACAATGATAGCACAAGCGGAGAAGACAACCATCTAGCTACTGCTATGGACCCATAGTCCAAGGATGAACTACTCACGCATCAATCCGAGGCGGGCATGATGATGTAGATCCCTTTCGGTGATGATTCCCCTCCCAAGCAGGGTGCCGGGAGGCGATCTCCGAATCCTCCGAGATGGGACTTGGCGGCGGCGGCCTCTCGGGCAATGTTTTCCGTATCGTGGCCTCGCACAGGGGTTCGCGACGAAGGCTATTTGTAGGCGGAAGGGTAGGTCAAGGGGCGTCACGAGGGGCCCACACAACAGGGCCGCGCGGCCAAAGGGCCAAGGCGCTGTGTGTCTGGCCACCTGTGGCCCCACTTCCTCCTTTCTACTGAAGCTTAAAAAAATAGGCTCCCGGGCGTTGATTTCGTCCAATTCCGAGAATATTTCCTTATTAGGATTTCTGAAACCAAAAACAGCAGAAAAACAGCAACTGGCACTTCGGCATCTTGTTAATAGGTTAGTGCCGAAAATGTATAATAATGCTGTAAAGGATGTATAAAACATTCAAGTATTGTAATAAAAGTAGCATGGAACATAAGAAATTATAGATACGTTTGAGACGTATCATACCCCCACAATACCTGATTATGGGTAGGGCTTAACTGGAAGTTTATGTATCTTAGTATGGATTCCCTCTAAACAAGCGTCATAGGGGTTATGCCGAGGCTGCCTCCAATTGAAATGTGAAATGATGTGAAATGACGTGAAATGACGTGAATGTCCGGCCCAAGCCCTGTGCAGTTCCCAGGCTGACAGTTTGTCTTCACTGGGAGGCCAAGCTCATGGGGAGAGGTGTCTTTACTAGGGTATGTAAGTGAAAGGTTATGGTTGGTAGTCCGCACACGAGTGTGATAAATCAGGGCAGTTAACCCTGACGGATTATTGCAAATGTTGTGGCAAAAGTGTGCGACCTCTGCAGAGTGTAAAACTATTAGAATAGCCGTGTCCACTAAGATGGACGATTGGAAAGGCATACTGTTCCGTCATCAGACCATTTTCAAAAATGTGACATATGACTTGTGACTTTAACTTGAAAGGTGAATGGTGACTTTGACTTGAATCACAACAGAGTTGTGGGAATGACACTAATGTTCCCACTTGAGTTAGTTAGGCAAATCAAGAGTCTTTTACTACTAAATGATTATGAAATAAAACTGGCTTTATGCAAATGAACCTAGAGCTTAGAACCCCCTTACTATAGTTGATAGTGCTTACACTAGTATTAGTTTGCGAGTACTTTAAAGTACTCATGGCTTTGTCCATGGCTATTCAAATGGCCAGACTATGAAGAGAAGTACCAGAACCAAGAAGATGGACAGCAGGACGTCTATGACAACTAGGACTACTCCTGACGTCAAAAGTTGCCTGTGGAACAGATGGACCGCAACCGCTACTTCGTTTCCGCTATGTGTTTTGTAATTGGATCTCTAGATCCACTATGTTGTAAGACTGGATCATGTGATCCTGTATTGTAAGACGATTATGGTTTGTAATGAATAATGTGTTGTGATATTCAACTGTTATGTCTCGCAAAAACAATCTTCCTGGGATTGCGATGTATGGCATAATAGGCATCTGGACTTAAAAATCCGGTGTTGACAAGTTGGTATCAGAGCCATTGTTTGACCTTAGGAGACCCTAATTAGAATGGACGTCTGAAAAACTTAGTTTCAAAACAAAGGAAGTGAATATTTATGAAAACTTATTCTCACTCGTATCTTTGAAATCTTTTCAAAATAAGAAATCCATGCTCTACTTTTCCTTGAAATTCTACATAAAATTTTGCACACTTGATCATCTTAGTAGAATTTACACCTACGCAGGAGAGCACTAGTGTGAGTTTGTATATGTCCCCTTGTATCGTAGAACGAATGAATGGTTCTTAAAACCAACGGTGTGTTAGCTTTGTAATATGTGATGTTTGGTATGAATGAAAAAGTGTTGTTGGTTTTTACCCCTCAACACTACTCAAGTTTTGAAACTTTTTGAACTTTAACTCAAACAAACCATAGAAATTTCCCTCTTATCTTATCATCTACCTCAATATTCAGATGGCCCCACCAACCCGCAGCACCAACCAGGATGCAATGATGCAGATGCTGCAGATGATGATGGCAGACAGAGAAGCTGAGAGAGCTGAACGCCAAGCCAATATCGCCGCACTGCAGCAGATAGCTCAGAACAATCAAGGCCATGGAAACCACGATCACCCTGGATCCAAGCTGAAGAACTTTCAGAACACCAACCCTCCGATGTTTAGCAAGACCGAAGAGCCACTTGACGCAGATGATTAGCTCCAGACAATGGAGAACAACCTGGAAGTTGAGGGAGTAGAAGCCGCAGAGAAAGTACTGTTCGCCACCCACTATCTGTCAGACTGCAGCCGGTGGACTAGTGCCCGAGCAATGAATGCAGGACAAATGATGACCTGGGAAGATTTCAAGCTGAAGTTTAGCAAATACCATGTGCCCCAAGGACTGATCAAGAAGATGAGAGATGAGTTCTGGGAACTCAAGCAAGGAAGGATGTCCGTGGTGGAATACCGCGACAGATTCCTCACTCTGTCAAGGTACGCGGATGAGACCGACACAAATGAGAAAAGGAAAGAAAGATTTCTGAATGGACTGCATGATGAGATGCACCGTGTTAGTGAACATTGTCGCGACCTAGAAGCCCCGTGGACGAGCCATCCGATGGAAGGAAACTCGCATCAAGCCAATGAGAACCGCAGCGAAGAATGATGCACCAGGCTAGACCTAACCATGCACAGAAGCACCGCAACAACTCAACTGGAGGATTTGCCCCAAGATACAACAAGCCCCCTGCTCAGACGTATCGCCCAAACTACACCAACAACAACGGAGGCCACCCAAAGCCCGGAGGCCACAACAGCAACCACAACAACAACAACCACCCCAATGGTGACAACAACACTCCCAATAATGCCCCAAGGACTGGAAGCAACGCTATCCCTGTCACCCCGAAGGTCAAGTCAACCATAACTTGTTATGAATGTGGAGTTGTGGGCCACTACTCCAATGAGTGCCCCAAAAGGTTAGCCAAGACTGCCCCCAATACTGCTGCACCTGCCCAGCAACAGCACCGCTTTGCAGCTACAAGGAACCAGAACAACCGCAACGGCCATCTCTACCACATGAATGCCACTGAAACCCAGGAAGCACCTCAGGCCATGCCAAGTATGTTTTCCTGTTAATCCAATTGCCCAATCTCTCTTAGGAACCTAACTTTTCTTAAAATCTCGGGACGAGATTTGTTTAAGGGGAAGGGTTTGTAACATCCCAAAAATTTCAAAACAAAGAAAATGAATTTCCCTATTTCCAAAATTTGGAACCAACAAAAACTTTTATTAAATTAAGTTTGATGCATAGTGATCATGCTTATATGTTGTGATATTGCCATGTTTGTTTGTTGAAATATTTTGAAATGATCTAAAACCCTAAACCTTGCTCTTCTTTTTACCATCCAAGATAAAACAAAATAAAAAAGAAAGTAAATTAAAAAGAAAGGCCTATGTAAGCCTAGGGTTATATTTTTGCAAATAAACAACTATGCCATGATCTAACTTGTTTAGATGGTTTGCAAAACCTCAACAAACCAACCTATCACTTACCAACTAAATCCAATGTGAAACAAAAATAAAACAAAATTATACCTAGAGGCATATGTGACACATAGCCATAATTGCAAATCTTGACCTATGACCACATACCTTGCCCAAATGGTTTGAAACCATCACTAAACCTAATCTAACCCTAAATGGACCCTAGACCAGGCCCAAGTTAAGCAAGTGGAACAAAATAGAAGAATAAGAAAAATGCAAATAGCACCACATATGTGCTTATGGCCAATTTTGCAAATCTTTAACCTAGGGCATTTTACTTTGTTTCAATAGTTGGATAATGTTACTAAACAGATAATAACACTTTTTGAATCAAAGAAACTCAAATCAAATCAAGTTAGAATTCAAATTTAGCTCACATATGATAATGGTCAAATCTGCCATTTTTAACAACATACCCACTTTGAGCCCTTGTATTAAGAGATTTTTAAACTAAACATGCTCAACTCTTTGCGCCTCATCAAAGACCTCATCAAGGTGAACCACTTTGGTGAAGCACACCCCTGCAAAATTTTTCCCAATTTCAAATTATCATCAAGCAAAGTGGTGACATTGAAACAGATTCTAGATTCCCCAAATTCTTAGAATTTTCACAAATCAATTCCAAAACCCAAACCAATGCCACCATGTGATACCAAACATTATTTAGAACCCATCCATGCAGAAAGTTGGCCAAAAGTCAAACACAAATGAGATCATTGCATAAGATCAAATTGTTACATAGAGTAGAATTAGGGTACAACCACTATTTAAACAACTATGTACCTCTCACCCTCTCTCTCTTTGGATCATCTATAGTGCCTTGTACCCTAACAACTCCCCTTTGACATCATCAAGCATAGCCATGATCACCATGACCCAAGATTTATCAAGGACATTGCACATGTCACCCACACTTTTGGCTTTGATCAAATATGCATGCCATAGACCCCTCTCACCTTGCCCACCCTGTCAAATAACCTGGACTCACATCACTTAACCTTGACAAGCCCTCAGAGACAAAGAAAAGCGCACCAAACATCCCAATGCCACACCATGCCGGCCACTTGATCACCACCATGTCATCACTTGCCCCTGGTCCTCTCCTCTCCTTCTGCACATGTCACACAACTTCTCCACACCATGCTGAGCCTGCCAGACATGATCCTAGGTCAAGGAGAAGAAGCCAAAGCCCTGGCCACGACATGGTCACCACGACCAGACGCGCCAGAGCGTGCACTGACACGTCTCTGGACGCGCCAGGACACCGCCTGCCCTCGTCGCTGTCGTCCTTCCCTCAACCTTTCCTTGCACCTACAGCCTCCCCTCGACGCCAGCAACTCCGTAGACACCGCCATTGGCTCGCCGGCGCCCTGTAGACGACGACATGATCAACGCCCTCCGTCGGTACAACGCCAGCACGTGACGTCTCCTGCCTGCTATCGTCCACCCCCGTCCTCAATGTGAAGCGCGTTAGGTCCTCCTCGACGTTGCCTACACAACGCGCCCACTTCCCTGGCCCCGCGTGACCTCCATCGCCGTCGTCATCACCCACCTGCTCCGCACCCTCGGCCACCTAGCGCCGCTATAAAAGGGGAGCGACCCGGCCTTTATTCTTCACACGCCCTTGCTCCCCTCTCACTTCTAGACCTCCTCGACCACCTCCCCTCCTCGATTGAGTCCTCCGCCGCCGGAATTTCACCGGAGCCGCCGCGGCAGTAGCAAGACGTCGCCGTCGATTTCGTCCACGCCCGGAGCTCCCACGGCCACCACTGAACTCGTCGTCGTCGACAACGTCTAGCAGCGTCAATGCCGAGCCTCGCCGGAGCACCAGTAAGCCGCCGACCCCCTACCTCCGCCGTGCCATGATTGCCTCTCGTCGACGTAGACGACGAGCTGCAGCCACTCGATCCCCTTTTGATCCAACGGCTCGCATCACCGCGTAACGGTTCGGCGTTTAAACGCCACTGACAGGTGGAGCCCACCCTGTCAGGCGGCCCGCTGAGTGCCAGAGCGAAGCTGGGCCGGCCCATTTCCTTTCCCGCGCTAGCCCTTTAATTCAAATTCGAATAATTCATTTCAGTTTGAATTCAATACTGGTACCCTGTTTGAAATTGAATAACTGCAAATCCATTGAGCCAAATTTAATGAAGTTTACATATCTGGAAAGCTGGTGAAATTATCTATCCAACTACACTGGTCTCAACCCTAGATTCACTGTAGAATTTATGTGATAAAAAGAACAAGGCAGTAGGTTTTCAAACTTCAAACAATTATTATAAATCAACCATAAATGATTTTGAGTTTATTCCAACTCTCATAAATCACATTTCATATTGTCTAATTGATTATGTAAAATTATAACATGGTTGCTTCATATGATCATGGGTTAGAATCAAATAATGGCTATGTAGTCCTTACTAGCCTATTTAAATTATTTTCAAATTTAGGAATTTAAAACTATGAGGTGTAGCACCTCATTTAAATCCCTTTCTCAAGTAATTCAAGGTGAGGTGATGACATTTGTCTTCATGACCCCCTATGTTCTTATTTGAGAATATTAAATCATTTACATAGTAGTATTTAAATTGTTCAAAGCTATTTATTAAACCATATGAGAGGTATTTGTCTCATTTAAATCTTTGTCTCAAGTAATTCAACATGAGGTAGTGACCTTAGTCTAATAAATCTCAGGTTGTATTATTTAACGATATTAAATTATTGATAAGGTAGTATTAAATTGCATGAGGTACATTACCTAATTTAAATCATTTTCCCAAATGATGATTATGAAGTGTTGACCTTGGTCAACATGGGTTCATATGTTATTATTTGAGGAGATTAAATCTTAACAAGATTCAATGAGAGGAAATTATTTCTCCAAAGAATTAAATAGAAACCCTAATTAATATTTGTAATGAGAGGAAATTATGTTTCTTAAAAAGAAAACAAAGTCAACCAACATGTTAATAATGTGGTGATGGTAGAATAGCTTGTGTGAACCATGTGTGTGCTTAGGCTAGCTCTTAAGATTTGTTTGGTGATTGTGTACATCGTATTCGTTTTTAGACGCTAGTACCGAGGAGTACCAGGAGGAGGAGGTCTACTTTGAAGAAGAGGAAGAGAACTTTGACCACTACTCCAACCAAGGCAAGCTAATATTCTTGCAAGCTGACCTAGTGCAAAGCTCTACAAGAGCAAGGCACCATTACATATTACTTTGTGCTTAATGATCGTATCCCAAGTTCTTACTTACAAGCTTTTGATTTTGTTTATCAAAGTTTACTTTTTGATTCATGATTCACTTGGTCTAGCTATGGAGTAGTACAAGAACCTCACACTTAGCCTAGAAAGCTATAAGCTAGTTAGCACCCCTCATGACTAGTTGCTAGTGCTAACAAATAAAAGTGACTACTCTAGATGGGAACATGTGAAAACCAATGAATTTGAAAACCTTAGAATGACGAGTCATTCTATTGAAAGATTTTAAAGGTGAATGTGACTTATGAATGACATGGTAAACTTTACAAAAACTGATGGTTGGGTTCGGATACCATTCCAATTTTACAAGTACCCCCACAATACCTGATTATGGATAGGGCTTAACTGAAAGTTTATGTATCTTAGTATGGGTTCCCTCTAAACAAGCGTCATAGGGGTTATGCCGAGGCTGCCTCCAATTGAATGTGAAATGATATGAAATGACGTGAAATGAGGTTAATGTTCGGCCCAAGCCCTGTGCAGTTCTCAGGCTGACGGTTTGTGTTCACTGGGGAGAGGTGCCTGTACTAGGGTATGTAAGTGAAAGGTTATGGTTGATGGTCCGCACACGGAGTGTGATAAATCAGGGCCAGTTAACCCTGCCGGATTATTGCAAATGTTGTGACAAAGTGTGCGACCTCTGCAAAGTGTAAAACTATTCGAATAGCCGTATCCACGGTTATGGACGATTGGAAAGGCTATACTGTTCCGTCATCAGACCATTTTCAAAAATGTGACATATGACTTGTGACTTGAACTTGAAAGGTGAATGGTGACTTTGACTTGAATCACAACAGAGTTGTGGGAATGACACTAATGTTCCCACTTGAGTTAGTTAGGCAAATCAAGAGTCTTTTACTGCTAAATGATTATGAAATAAAACTGGTTTTGTGCAAATGAACCTAGAGCTTAGAACTCCCTTACTATAGTTGATAGTGCTTACACTAGTATTAGTTTGTGAGTACTTTAAAGTACTCATGGCTTTGTCCCTGGCTATTCAAATGGCCAGACTATGAAGAGGAGTACCAGAACCAAGAAGATGGACAGCAGGACGTCTATGACAACTAGGACTACTCCTGATGTCAAAAGTTGCTTGTGGAACAGATGGACCGCAACCGCTACTTCGCTTCCGCTATGTGTTTTGTAATTGGATCTCTAGATCCACTATGTTGTAAGACTGGATCATGTGATCCTTTATTGTAAGACGATTATGGTTTGTAATGAATAATGTGTTGTGATATCAATTGTTATGTCTCGCAAAAACAATCTTCCTGGGATTATGATATATGGCATAATAGGCATCTGGAGTTAAAAATCCGGGTGTTGACATGGTGGGACCCTCCTTGTCTTTCTGCCACTGTTAGAGATGCGTGTCAAGCGGAGGAGCCAGGGTAAGCGTAGTGATTCCCTAGATGAATTGTTTTCCTAGAAATAATTTGTATTTTGAGTTGTACAACACACAACTTATGGCCCGTAACAAAATTGTAAAGAATATCACATGAAACTTATAGATATGATATTTTTTAAATTTTTTTTTTAGTAAAGAGGATCACTGAGCTTTTGTGCCAACAGAATGTTTTGATAGTTATATCACAACTTCCATTGTACCATATACAACTCAAGTTGACAAACAGGACGACGGAACGGTAAACACATACTCCAACTAAACTTTGCCTAGAGCACATAAATTAAAGATGAACTGAAATCATACTACAAATCAGGGGAAAACTAATGTTTAAAACAAGTAGGCCGTACTGTGATGCATCCTAAACGCGTAGTGAAGCGTTCATCGGCCAGTGATCACCGGAGCGCTCGACATTTTCAGCGGGGAACTCGCGGTGGTCTGGTCGCGACTACCAGGGCACGTGTGCCTCTGATTGCACTCGGCGGCGACGTCCCCGAGTCGCATGGCGCCACAGGACGCCACCACGTCTTGGTGGTTATCGCCCGACAGCTTGTTGAACGTGACTTCAAACGCCTCCACCCCGTTCCGCAGGTCCGCCGCGAGGGTGTCCATGATGTATCCCGGCAAGCGCACGCCGGTGCCCTTGGCGGAGATGGGCATGCTCGCCGACTTCCACGGCCCGACACAGAGCCCTTGCCGCGCCGGGCCGCTGGCGGCAAGCGGGACGCAGCCGTAGGACACCACCACGTACGTGCCCGCGTCCACGCACGCCCGGCGGCCGAGGCTGGACGAGGCCAGGCGGAAGGTGAGGTTGAACTGCGGGTCCTGCGACGGCGCCGGCAGGTCGAGGCCGGAGGCGGAGGCGACGGCGCCGGCAGGTTGAGGATGCACCGCCTGCTCGCAACGCCACCAAGTCCGTGAATAGTGGCGAGAAGAAGTGCGTGAAGGAGGGCGGAGACGCTCGATGGCATGACGGCGTCACCTAAATGGCCAACTAGTTCATCAGCACATTCCGAATTGAGGCCAGATTGGCTAATCTTAATGTGCCGTCTCCCGTACCTGTGAAGAATTGTGTGTACTTTGACGGGGAGAACGATGGATTCTAGTGTCTGCTTGGCGCCATGCAGCCCGCGATGTCGTACCTCACTTTGGGATTATCGGAGACAAACACAGAGTGGAGAGATGGGAAGAGCTTGGCCCTCTCCGCGCAGCGCTCCTAGTACTCGTGCCCGACGTCCTTTCCTAGTCTCCGACTCCGGAAGAACACATCAAAATCACTCCAAACATGGTATAACTAGTCCCATCAAAACGCAGTTAGGTCCAGCGAGGACAGGAGTAGAATGGCATACGTAGGTATACAACTATACATACGGGTGACAAACGAACCAGATCTCCATGGCCAAAAGAACAAAAACACTCTTGAGTAAAATCTATTTGTCCAGTTAGTTACCTCATCGTCGGCTGACTATCACCATCCATCGCACCTCGCCGAGTACCTCTGCATGCTGCCGTCGACCATGGCGATCATCACCATCCCGGATTGCCGTGATGCCGTCCATGGAGCTCGACTAGCAGTGTGACTCCTCGCCGTGATGCCGTCCATGGAGATTGAGTCGATGACGGAGTAAGTCCTCTCTCCTCTCCTCGACAAGTAAAAGTCAAAGTCTAAGTCACACACGCAACCCGCACGCGGTGGGTGACACTACAGGAAAATCAGGCGCTGCCGTGCAGCATATCATTGCCGTGAGGCACCGCACGGCAAAGAATTCTTTGCCGTGCGCCGCAAGAGGCACGCACGGCAAAGAATATGTGCACGGCAAAGTTAAAGGGCGGCGCACGGCAAAGATAAAGAGCACGGCAACCTCACCCATGCCGCACGGCAACGTTCCCTCGCACGGCAAAGTTCCTCAAACGCGCACGGCAAAGAAAACATGACGGCAAAGCCAACAGAGGCCGCACGGCAAAGAAACTGTGCTCGGCAAAGGACTGGGACATTGCCGTGGGCCTCCCTTTGCCGTGCGGCCAGATAAAATGCACGGCAAAGACGCCTTTGCCGTGCACTCCTTCTTTGCCGTGCGCCATACTTCATTTTATTTGTTTTTCTTTCTATTTTATTTCATCTAATACTTATATTTATTTTTTTATTAGTTTTACTTTTTGATGACTATTTATTAGTGTTACTTAAGACAATGTGCAATACAAAATTAATCTCCATGCTCATCCCCCACAAATATGAGGGTTCCGGTGCTCCGGCGGCCGTCCCCCTCCTTCCCCCCAAAACAGCGGGACGGCGGGTCTACCCCCGTTGATTTCTCCGCGCGAGGGTGCACAATGTACTTTTTCATTCTCTTAGGTTTGTTAGGGTAGGTTTTAGGTCCAGTTGCAAGTTTTGGTTGCATTTCGGTGCTCCGGGGGTCATTCCCCCTAAAAACGGCCGTCTGTGGGCCCCGGATGGTCTACCCCCTAGATTTCTCCGCGCGAGGTTCCACCAATATACCTTTTCATAGGTTTAGGTTTGTTTAGTCCATGGACATATGGAAAACCATGTGTGGCACCCTTTGGCACAGTCTAGCCCCCGATATACCCGCGGCGGGACACTTCACCGTACACGTCCAGGAATCTGTTAAGTGTTATCGCCCGAAGGTGAGGGATGTCAGACCGGGGATCCATGCCATGCACCATTTGGTGAATTACACCTAGCATCACACTTTGACACATATCATAGGTCCACATGCAAGGTTTGGTGGGGTTCCGGTGCTCCGGCGGTCGTTATCCCCCTCCCGCGGTCTACCCCCTAGATTTCTCCGCGCGAGGGTGCACCAATGTAACTTTTCATTATTTTAGGTTTGTTTTGTACATATACACATGGAGAACCAAAGATTGGGACCCTTTGGCACATATACCAGCAGCTAGAGCCATTATCACACGATCGACGGTGTGCGATCTACTGGTTAGGGTTAGGGTGTAGGGTTAGGGCTAGGGTTTAGGGGCTAGGGCTAGGGTTTAGGTTAAAGGGTAAGTATTTATGGTTAGGTTTAGGTTTAGGGTTTAGGGTTAGGGTTAGGGTTTATGATGCATGCTTCTGCAGCTCCGGCGTCGTGGTTTAGGGATTTAGAGGGGTTTAGGGCTCGAAGCCTCCCCAGTTTAGGGTTTAGGGTTTAGGGGAGCTACTTTTGCACCATTAGACCTTGCACCACACTTTGACACATATCATAGGTCCACATGCAAGGTTTGGTGGGGTTCGGTGCTCCGGCGGTCGTTATCCCCCTCCCCCAAAACAGCGGAACGTGTGCCCCGGCGGGTCTACCCCCTAGATTTCTCCGCGCGAGGTTCCACCAATATACCTTTTCATAGGTTTAGGTTTGTTTAGTCCATGGACATATGGAAAACCATGTGTGGCACCCTTTGGCACAGTCTAGCCCCCGATATACCCGCGGCGGGACACTTCACCGTACACGTCCAGGAATCTGTTAAGTGTTATCGCCCGAAGGTGAGGAATGTCAGACCGGGGATCCATGCCATGCACCATTTGGTGAATTACACCTTGCATCACACTTTGACACATATCATAGGTCCACATGCAAGGTTTGGTGGGGTTCCGGTGCTCCGGCGGTCGTTATCCCCTCCTCCCCCCAAAACGAACGCGTGCCCGCGGGTCTACCCCTAGATTTCTCCGCGCGAGGGTGCACCAATGTAACTTTTCATTATTTTAGGTTTGTTTAGTACATATACACATGGAGAACCAAAGATTGGGACCCTTTGGCACATATACCAGCAGCTAGAGCCATTATCACACGATCGACGGTGTGCCTGATCTACTGGTTAGGGTTAGGTGTAGGGTTAGGGCTAGGGTTTAGGTTAAAGGGTAAGTATTTATGGTTAGGTTTAGGTTTAGGGTTTAGGGTTAGGGTTAGGGTTTATGATGCATGCTTCTGCAGCTCCGGCGTCGTGGTTTAGGGATTTAGAGGGGTTTAGGGCTCGAAGCCTCCCCAGTTTAGGGTTTAGGGTTTAGGGGAGCTACTTTTGCACCATTAGACCTTGCACCACACTTTGACACATATCATAGGTCCACATGCAAGGTTTGGTGGGGTTACGGTGCTCCGGCGGTCGTTATCCCCTCCTCCCCCCAAAACAGCGGAACGCGTGCCCCGGGTCTACCCCCTAGATTTCTCCGCGCGAGGTTCCACCAATATACCTTTTCATAGGTTTAGGTTTGTTTAGTCCATGGACATATGGAAAACCATGTGTGGCACCCTTTGGCACAGTCTAGCCCCCGATATACCCGCGGCGGGACACTTCACCGTACACGTCCAGGAATCTGTTAAGTGTTATCGCCCGAAGGTGAGGGATGTCAGACCGGGGATCCATGCCATGCACCATTTGGTGAATTACACCTAGCATCACACTTTGACACATATCATAGGTCCACATGCAAGGTTTGGTGGGGTTCCGGTGCTCCGGCGGTCGTTATCCCCCTCCCCCCAAAACAGCGGAACGTGTGCCCCGGCGGGTCTACCCCCTAGATTTCTCCGCGCGAGGGTGCACCAATGTAACTTTTCATTATTTTAGGTTTGTTTAGTACATATACACATGGAGAACCAAAGATTGGGACCCTTTGGCACATATACCAGCAGCTAGAGCCATTATCACACGATCGACGGTGTGCCTGATCTACTGGTTAGGGTTAGGTGTAGGGTTAGGGCTAGGGTTTAGGGGCTAGGGCTAGGGTTTAGGTTAAAGGGTAAGTATTTATGGTTAGGTTTAGGTTTAGGGTTTAGGGTTAGGGTTAGGGTTTATGATGCATGCTTCTGCAGCTCCGGCGTCGTGGTTTAGGGATTTAGAGGGGTTTAGGGCTCGAAGCCTCCCGGGTTTAGGGTTTAGGGTTTAGGGGAGCTACTTTTGCACCATTAGACCTTGCACCACACTTTGACACATATCATAGGTCCACATGCAAGGTTTGGTGGGGTTACGGTGCTCCGGCGGTCGTTATCCCCCTCCTCCCCCAAAACAGGAACGTGTGCCGGCGGGTCTACCCCCTAGATTTCTCCGCGCGAGGTTCCACCAATATACCTTTTCATAGGTTTAGGTTTGTTTAGTCCATGGACATATGGAAAACCATGTGTGGCACCCTTTGGCACAGTCTAGCCCCCGATATACCCGCGGCGGGACACTTCACCGTACACGTCCAGGAATCTGTTAAGTGTTATCGCCCGAAGGTGAGGGATGTCAGACCGGGGATCCATGCCATGCACCATTTGGTGAATTACACCTAGCATCACACTTTGACACATATCATAGGTCCACATGCAAGGTTTGGTGGGGTTCCGGTGCTCCGGCGGTCGTTATCCCCCTCCTCCCCCAAACGGAACGTGTGCCCCGGCGGGTCTACCCCCCTAGATTTCTCCGCGCGAGGGTGCACCAATGTAACTTTTCATAGGTTTAGGTTTGTTTAGTCCATGGACATATGGAAAACCATGTGTGGCACCCTTTGGCACAGTCTAGCCCCCGATATACCCGCGGCGGGACACTTCAGCGTACACGTCCAGGAATCTGTATTATCGCCCGAAGGTGAGGAATGTCAGACCGGGGATCCATGCCATGCACCATTTTGTGAATCACACCTTGCATCACACTTTGACACATAGAATAGGTCCACATGCAAGGTTTGGTGGGGTTCCGGTGCTCCGGCGGTCGTTATCCCCCTCCTCCCCCAAAACAGCGAACGTGTGCCCCGGCGGTCTACCCCTAGATTTCTCCGCGCGAGGGTGCACCAATGTAACTTTTTAATTCTTTTGGTTATGATTTAGGGTTAGGGTAAGGTTTAGGGTTAAGGGTTATGGTTAGGGATTTCGGGTTGATCTGCAACTCCCGCGTTAGCAATTGAAGTTGCGTCTACCCCCCTTGATTTTTCCGCGTGAGGTGAACCGGATTGAATCACATATTTATTGAAAAGCATGGGACATATATTATTACATAATACACATTTTGAAAAAACAAGTTTAATATAAATTTTAAATAAAACTTAATGTTATCGATAATTAAAATGGTAAAAATAAAAAATCCTTTGCCGTGCGTAAGCCCACGGCAAAGAACTCTGCCGCACGGCAAAGGGTCCTTTGCCGTGCGCTTCTCCCTTTGCCGTGCGCTTCTCCCTTTGCCGTGCGTAAGCCCACGGCAAAGAACTCTGCCGCACGGCAAAGCGCCCTGCCGCACGGCAAAGGCCTGCGCACGGCAAAGCCACTTTCACTTAACCCTAAACGTCGATCCGACTGGTGTGTTTCTGGCCAATCGAGCACGCGCCCGCACCCCTGCCTCCTCCCACGCGCCAAGCGCCGCCGCCCACCTCCTGCTCTCCTCCGCCCCTCCGGCCAGCCGCCGTCGCCAGCCCCCACCGCCCACGCCGCCGCCGCTGCTGGCCCCACCCGCCCACGCAGCCGCCGCCGGCCTCCTCCCACGCAGCCGCCGCCGGCCTCCTCCTCCTCCTCCCACGCAGCCGCCGCCGGCCTCCCACGCAGCCGCCGCCGGCCTCCTCCTCCCACGCAGCCGCCGCCGGCCTCCTCCTCCTCCCACGCAGCCGCCGCCGGCCTCCTCCTCCCACGCAGCCGCCGCCGGCCTCCTCCCGTGCTTCAAGGTAACGCACCGTCCGGGTTTTTTTTTCTGCCACGGTTAGGGTTTGTTAGGGTGCGTTGCCGTAGGCTCTGGTTTACCCTCCCTCGGTATCTGACCCGCGCAAATTGCCGCCGCCGAGAAGGGGGAAGCAAATCCAGCTCGAGGGACTGCATTTCGGCGGGAATTCCGGCTCCTCGTCAGTCGTTGCTAGCTCGTAGTGGAGTGGAGTGGACACCGCAGCCGCGACGTTGCTGTCACGTGGTCGGGGTGATTGGGGTTGGGGTTCTGTCGGCCCGGTTCGGTAGGGGCTGCTATTTTCGTGGGGGTAACGGGCGCAATTCTGCTGCCAGCGGGCGTGCCCTCGAGGATTATTCTTTAGATTTTGCCGTGATCGGTGGTTTTAGCCGCCGGGGGAGGATCTAGCAGGGTGTCCTTGAGTTGGGCATATGACTGCGTATGGAAAGCTTCCAATTCCAACTTGGGAGCCCGCCGCCGCCCGCGGTGAGAATTTTGTGTGTGCGAGTGAAGGCTATTTTACCTTGGCATTGTCTTCTCATGGCTGTTCATGGGCATGGAGGAGATGATAGTATAATCCGGTTCTAAACTTCCAACTGGGATTTTAGTTTAGTATGAATTAGATATAGGATTTTAGTTTAGTATAATATTTTAGTGTTTAGTATAAATTAGAAATAGGAATTTAGCTTTGAAAAAGGTGTTTATGATACGGATATGTTAAAACTAGCCCCATATGGCAAAAATAAGATAATGTGCCGGAAGGAAATTCTTTATGGTGAAGTAATATTGTTATACCACTATTGTAAAAAATTCTTGTTCACTTGCATGACTATTTTTCTCGTTATGCAGGCGATGCTTCGAGGTGGACACGAGGGGCGGCGTCGCGGGGGTGTTTGACGGGGCGTTCCGGATCTTCTTCGGCGATTCTCTCAGAGGGTCGTTGATCTTCTTCGCTTGTTGTCGATCACGCTTCGAGGGTGAGAATCCGTTCGCCTCTCTTGTACCTAGGTTTTTTTTGTGTCTAGATCACCAAGTCTGTCGCGATACCTAGGCGTCTCTTCCCGACCGTAAGGGTTACGCGGATAAATATGCATTAGTGGTCTCGCATATTATGAACCGTAACTCTTACGGCATTTATCGGGACAGCCGGCGGATGCGTAGTTGGGTACGTTCTCCGTGCTCTACCCCGATCCGAGACAGGATTTCGGTAGCGCCTCCCCGTTGTTCTCCGGATGCACACCCCTCTCGGCTTTTTGCCGAGACGTGTATCGGGAGAGCAGCGGGGAGGTGCTGCCGAAATTCTGTCTCGGATCGGGGTAGAGCTGGGAGAACGTACTCAATCTACGGATCCGGCGGCTGCTAGGAGCCCACCTAGTAGAGTTTCAGGTTGATGCACGCGTAAAATAAATAAATATATGATGCATTTATTTCGTATTTGATATATAAATGCTATGTTCGTCTGTTTTGTTGCTGATTAGAGGATGGATAATCGTGGCTGGATGTACGATGGCAGAATCAGTCAGTGGAACTATACTGATGAATGGGGAGAAAAGACCGAGCAGTTTGTGGATAGGGCGTTTGCCATCCCTAGCAGACCTATAAGTGTTTGGTGCCCTTGTAGTAAGTGCGCTAACCGAAAGGCACAGGACAAGGAAACTATGAGTATGCACCTGATCAAGTTTGGGTTCACACCGTCCTACAGGATTTGGACTTACCATGGAGAAAAGGCAAAGAAACGTGCTAGGAAGGAGGTGCGGCAGATTCAACCTAGGGGGGAATATGACACTGGTTTTGATAGGTGCTTAGAAAACTTGGCTAATGGTAATGTGCCTGAAAGCTCTCATGTAGAGGTGGAGACACCTCAGGATGCGGAGACAAGTGAGGACCCGGAGGAAAACACAAAGGAGTACTATGAGGCTCTGTTTGCTTCGCAGAAACCCCTACATGAAAATACAGAGGTTACCCAACTAGATGCCATCGCTCGCCTTATGGCCTTGAAGTGCCATAGGAACTTGTGCAGAGATGGGTTCGATGAACTTCTGGTCATCGTAGGCAGCCTTCTGCCGAAAGGGCACCTCTTGCCGCAAAACTTCTACTATTCGACCAAATTGCTCAGTGACCTTAAGATGTCATCTCAGCAGATACACGCTTGTCCAAAGGGATGCATGCTATTCAGAGAGGAGCACGCTGACACAAATTATTGCATCAAATGCAATTCCTCTAGGTACTTTGAGGTGGACCGCAATGGTGATGGTCAGAAGAGGCAGACCACGGTTGCCAAGAATATCCTCCGCTATCTTCCAGTTCTACCGAGGATCCAGCGGCTCTTCATGACCGAGGATACTGCCCAGCAGATGAGGTGGGCCGTGGAAGGAAACAGATACACCGACAAGATGATACATCCGTCGGATGGTACTGCATGGAAGAACTTTGTGAAGAAATTTCCATTGAAAGCAGGTGACCCGAGGAGCGTAGCAGTTGCGATATCAACCGATGGGTTCAATCCATATGGTATGTCGGCTGCAGTATACAGTTGTTGGCCAGTGTTTGTTATTCCCATGAACCTCCCCCTGGCGTCTGCATGAGATCAGAGAACATGTTTGTGTCGATGATAATCCCAGGGCCCAAATACCCGGGCAAGAACATGAATGTGTACCTGGAACCGCTGGTGGATGACTTGGTTCGTGGCTGGGAAGGTCGCGGGATCCGAACATATGACGCATCAAAGAAGGAGTACTTCGATATGTATGTGTGGTACCACACGTCCCTGCATGACCTGCCAGCACGTGCTTTGTTCTGCGGGTGGTGTACACATGGGAAGTGGCCTTGCCCACAGTGCAGGCAGGCCGTGACTTTCTTCTGGCTAAACAAGGGAGGCAAGTATTCATGCTTTGATGAAGCTCGACAGTTCCTTGAGCGGAGGCATGCATACAGGAGTGATGTAAAGAGTTTCAAGAAAGGCCGTGTTGTCCGTGGCCCGAAGCCAATTCCGAAGACCGGAACGGAAATCAAGGCCGAGTTAGATGCTCTTCAGCCTAGCCCTGATGGGAATGGTTTCTTAGGATATGGGGAGACACACCAATGGACTCACAAGCCGTGCTTATGGAAGCTCCCTTACTTTGAGTTTCTCGAGCTCCCGCATAACATTGATGTAATGCACACCGAGAAGAATATCAGTGAAGCCATTTGGAGCACGATTGTGGACACCGAGAAGACGAAGGATAACATAAAGGCTCGAATTGATCAAGAAAGGTGGTGTGATAGGCCGGAGTTGAACATGCAGCCACCTAATGGTGCCAAAAAAACTTGGACTAAGCCACACGCTCCGTTCTGCCTCACAAAGGCCCAAAAAAGGGAGGTCTTCCAATGGATGAAGGACTCCTTGTTTTTCCCCGATGGGTTCGCAGCCAACTGGATGAGGGGCCTGAACATTGAAACGCTGCGAGTACAAGGACTGAAGAGTCATGACTACCACATATGGCTTGAGCGGATAATGCCGGTGATGATTCGAGGCTATGTCCCTGAGAAGACTTGGCGAGTGCTAGCGAGGTTGAGTTTTTTCTTCCGCCAGATTTGTGCTAGGGAGTTAGACACTAAAGTGATTGAGAAGCTGGATGAAGAGGCACCCGTGTTGCTTTGCGATCTAGAGAAGATCTTTCCTCCAGGGTTTTTTAATCCGATGCAACACATGATCCTGCACCTCGCGGAGGAGTGCTTAAAGGGGGGCCCGAATTGGGGCCGTTGGCAGTTTGGTCCCGAGAGAGAAACACAAAAGCTTCGTCAAATGACTGGCAATAAATGCAAGATCGAAGCATCCATAGCCGAGGCAGTCCTGAACGTGGAGGTGGCAAACTTCACCACTAAGCACTATGATCCCAACATTCCCACAAAGCACAACCCGGTCCTCCGTTTAAATGCCGCCAACAATGAAGAAGTACCCAAGCTTAGCATCTTCGTGGGGCTTGGTGGCAAGTCAAGTGGCTCGAAGCCGTACAGAACGGACCTACCTGAGCGGACCTTGATCCACTCGTATGTCTTAAACACCATGGTCGAAGTGAAGCCGTACATCGAGTAAGTGCGAACCATTTAATTATTCGCAAACGTTCACTCGTATGTTCGTGGCTAACTCTTCCTCTTTTCATCGGTATAGGAAATTCAAGGCTATACATTGGAAGAATACCCACAGGGAGCCTACCCCGGAAGAATCCAAGCAAATTTTCGATAAGGGAGGCGGTTTCGGTTTCAGTAGCTGGTTTTGTAATTTGGTACTATTCTATCCAAATTAGCTAGCACTTCCTACATTTATCGGTCATTTCTCGTTCTAAACTTCTTGTGCTAAACTTGTAGGCAAGAACTGACAAAGAGATGAAGTCAGAGCTAAGAAAAATTGCTAGGGGCTTTGACCATTCCGTAGAAGCGTTCAACTCCTATGACGTGAACGGGTATCGCTTCCAGACCCATCAATACACAACAAGCCGGCCCAACGCGAAGACAATAAATAGTGGGGTGGTATGTCAAGGTGATGATGGGCTCCATTACTATGGAAGAGTCGAGGGTATATACGAGCTGAATTACGGGTTTCACAAAGGGCTAAATCCCGTCGTCTTCAAATGCCATTGGTTTGACCCACGTCGGGTGAGACGGGATCCTGAAATTGGGTTGGTCGAAGTTGAAAGGAACTCCATTTATAAGGGAGAGGATGTGTACATCTTGGCAACCCAGGCCTTTCAAGTATTCTATCTCCCGTACGCGTGCAGAAACCCGACAAAACGTCTACATGGATGGGATGTTGTGATGACGGTGCCTTCACGCAATAGGCCGCCCCCGCCAAACAAGGACGATTACCGCCGCGTAGACCCCACAACAAGGAGTGTCGAGTTTTATCAGGAAGAAGGGCTCCCCGGCCATTTCACAATCGGCTTGCCGACTATCGATGACATGGTCGTAGACGATGAACAAGAAGACGCGGGCATGGATGGAGACAATGCAGAAGATGAAGCTGAGGATGTCTGTGCCCCGGAAGACCTGAGTTTGCTCGAGGCGTTCAAAGCAGGGATTGACCTCGATGCAGATGGACCACCTCCAGGTTTCATTGATGATTATTGGTTCGCCGAGCCTGATGACGATGAGGAGACACGCGGTCCAATCACGGATGGCGACACAGGCTACTGATCTATGTAGTAGTAATTGTGAGGCTAGCCTATTTGTAATAACTCCGTGTAATAGAGATTGTCTAGCTAGGTTATTTGTAAGAACTCCGTGCTATGTTTGAGAGAACTCTATGGTAGCTATTTGTTGCTTCCACTAATTAATTAATGTTCATCCTTTTGCATTATTTGTTGCTTTCATTAATGTTCATCTACTTATATTTCTGTTGCTTTCACTAATATTTATCTCTTTACAATATTGCGTACTAATAAACCACTCTCTTCATTTGTGTTTGCAGGTGATTGAAGCATGCCGCCAAAAAAAAGGGGTGGCGGTCTTAAAAAGAAGCTCAAGGACTTGGTAGGTGTAGGGACTTCGAGGCGGGGCCCCCCACCTAGCCCCCCTCCTAGCCCCCCTCCTGTCGCTCCCACAGGGCGGCCTCGTAGGAAGAATGCGACGCGGGTACTCACTCCTAGTCCTAGCCCCCCTCCCGCAGCCGATGATGATGACGAGGAGGAGGAGGTGGGTGGGGAGGACCAGGAGGAGGAGGTGGGTGGGGAGGACCAGGAGGAGGAGGGGGGTGGGGAGGACCAGGAGGAGGAGGGGGACGAGGAGGACCTCTCGGAGGATGAGGGGTTGGGGAACTTAGTGTTCGATCCTGATCCAAGCCTAGAGTGGTGTGAGCCGGAGGATTACCAGTACGTTCCAGCTTTGGAGAGGCTGAGGCCACGTGATAGGAAGCCATATCGGCGTGGGATAACACAGCTCCCCTCGCTGAAGAAGCTGGCGCTACAGGCACGTTGTTCTTGTGCCCTATGGAAGGAGGTACATGTTATTTTTTGGCATTTCGTTATCGCAATTTTGTCATTATCAAAATTATTATCACATACATATTGATGTTGTCGTTTCATGGTGCAGCTCGTTCCAGTTTGAAGACCCGACGCAGAGACCGCCACGTGGGTACTCGAACATCCTTGGGGGCCTACTTAGGTGGTATTTCCCTGGGATAGTCAACTTCCCTACTGGTGGCTGCGACGTAGCTTGGAGGTGGGCGCACTACAGCCTCGCGGAAGATCCTCTTGGCCGCGGCACCGCGGCGGATATGGTTGTTGCCAAATTCTGGGTACGTGACTTTTGACTTCTTACCATTCATACACTCTCCTTGGTTCACAATAATTGCACTAATGCCCCTTGTTTTACCTATGTGCATGGTTGCAGAAATACTTCAAGAGGGCCGAGGGCAAGGAGAATGCGTGCGATGATGTCCTACACCAGCTTGCAAGGAAGAGGGTGACTGGCATGCACTACGAGGCACGTATTCAATGCGTCCGCGACTGGCACGCCGACCGCTTCGTCCACATGAGTAAGGAGGACGCTCGCGACACGCTCATGCAGCCGTGGCAGTACTTGCAGGTATTTGCATTTATGTGTTATTGATTTCTTTATCGCCATGTAGTTTATTTTACCATAATGGGTTTATCTTGTGCATGTAGAACCCTCCTCAGTACGTCGGCAACGACGATAGGTGCTTTCGTGCGATGGTCATGTGGTGGACATGCCCCCAGTACCTCAAGAAGCACGAGGAGGGCAAGGCGAAGCGGGCAGAGATGCGAGGTGGATCGCATATCCAAGGCAGCATCCCCATCTCTCTTCACCTGCAGAAGGAGGTGAGCAAATTAATGGTTCCTTCATTCTTTGAATTCATGCATGTTATATATTTGTTAACTCCGCAAGGGTGTGCCACTTCACTCAATTACATGTTCTCTTTTGCAGGAAGTCAGGACAGGAGCGAAGCCTAACGTCTTTGCCGTGCTAAAGAAGATGAAGCAAAGGAAGACGCCTGATCCTGAGACGGGGTCCGCCGTGTGGCTTAACCCGCAATGCGAGACCCAGTGCACGTCGTATGTCTCCAAGTTCAAGCAGAAGTACGGCGAGGAGGCCAACCCAGAGGCCGAGGACTTTGACCCTGAGGTCGCGGTGCTTGCGGGAGAAGGCTTGAAGCATGGCCGCCTATGGTTTGGTGACGGGTGCGTCGACCCAGCGAAGGTTCCCTCTCTCCGCCAGATCCGTCGTGGTCGTAAGAGCGGCCAGCCTGAGGTAGAGCCCCGGCCACGGGCTTCGGATCTAGCTGTCGAGCGGTTACGGGTATGTTCTTCCTCGGGTCTCTACATTTCCTTTACATGCTTTCCATTGAAATGTTAATGACATCGTGGCAACACAACGTAGGAGGAGATGGCAGCGAAGGAGCAGGCGGCCCAGGAGCACGCACGGAACATGGAGCGGCAGATTCTGGAGTACCAGCAGCAGCAGACACAGATGATGCAGCAGATGCAACAGCAGCAGCAGATGATGCAGCAGCAGCAGGCACAGATGAGCTGGCTGATGAGCCAGACGGTTCTGACTTCTCCACCGGGGAGTCTTCCTGCTCCTCCACCTTACTCCATGCCGTGGATGCCGCCACCGCCCACTCAGACCCCGGGGACACCTATCACCGTCAACAACATGAACATCATCCGGAGCATGAACCTCGGTGAGTCCTCCTACGCTTGTGCCCAACCCGCTACTTGTGCTTGTTCAAGTGTTCAATATGCAAATGCATGTTCATTCCATAAACCTTCTTATAGATTTTATGTCACAAGGCAATGACAATGAGGCCGGCGGAAGTGGAGGAGGACAAGGTTGATGGCATGGTCTTCGTGCACTTTGTCGGATTGTATGCTTGTAATGGATTGTAATATTGGACATTGCACTATGGACTCTATGTAACTTGTGTGGATGGACTATGGACTCTATGTAATGCATGAATATGTGTGTTTGATGTATTGGTGGTGTTCCCGTAGTGTTTGGTGATGTTATGTTGAAGATTATATGAGTATATGCTTTATTGTCAATTGCTATATTTGAAATGCAGGGAATAAGCAAAAAACAGCAAAAAAATGAAAAAAACAGGGCCCTTTGCCGTGCGTGTGCACACGGCAAAGGACATTTGGTCACTTTGCCGTGTGCACACGCACGGCAAAGGGGCCACGTGGCGGCAGCCTGTAGACCTGGGAGGTCCTGGGGGGTGTGCTGCAAAGCACTTTGCCGTGCGAGGCGGCGCACGGCAAAGCGTGCGCACGGCACAGAGTAGCCGCACGGCAACGTATGCGCGCACGGCTAAGTGTTGGCCGCACGGCAACGTACGCGCGCACGGCAAAGCCCCCAGCGCACGGCAACGCAGTGCCGCACGGCACAGACTTTGGCGCACGGCAGAGAACTGAGCGCACGGCAGAGGGCTTTGCCGTGCAAAACGAGCACGCGCACGGCAACGTTGGCTTTGCCGTCGCTACCTTTGCCGGGCAAACTTTACCGTGCGCACGCGCACGGCAAAGCCTTTGCCGTGCGTATAGGTGTCTTTGCCGTGCAAAGTGGCGCACGGCAACGCCCTGTTCTCCCGTAGTGTGAAGGTGGGCTTCTTCTTATAGAGGGAGCTAGCTAGGTGGAGAGATGAAGATGAGCAGATAGTTAGGAGTCAGCGATGAAGACAATGGAAGGCTAAGATGCAACGAGACATGGATCGCTGACATGGCATCTTGAGATACAGAACTTCTCTTAATTAAACAAGGCATGTCCAACTTAATTGCTTCATGTCAAACAGCGTGCAGCCTATGCATACGTGCATCGGAAATCTAACCAACCCCGTCCATTAAAATAGTGGACCGGCCAGAGAGTAGCGCATCGGGAAGGTAAGCACATGGATTTTGCATTCCTTAGATTTTGCTTGCACTAGGCATTGTACCAAACTATTTCTTCAGTTCTATTATTGTCGTGTCCATTCACCAAAGTGCAACTATTGGCAAGGAAAAAATTCAACCCAGGTACCAGCCATATACAAGCCTCTGGAAATCAATTTTTAGAGATAAGACCTAAAGCATATCCTCTGGGATTCAATCAATTAGGTGCTTTTTTTTATATACACACTTGCTACTTCCTCCGTCTCTTAAAAAATGTCTCAACTTTATCTAAATTTACTGTGTAGATATATCTAAATTTAGATAAAGTTTTGACATCTTATGTGAGACAGGGGGAGTACTATTATTTTGGGCACTTCCATTAGGCTGCCAAACAATGGACGATCAAAAGGGAATAATGTGCAAACAAAACACTGATATTGATGTGTTTAAATTAGAGAAATACTTAGTTTAATTCAATCGACCAGGTACACAGCCACCTCAACCTGTCAACGCTGCTCGCCCTAGCCCAAGTACATTTGCAACACATCATGGCCAATTGATGCGCAACTCACTCAACAATCTGCTAGACCATTTGAGGGAAGAAAAGGTAGTGAATCAATTGCAGGGTAATTAGCACACAAACACATTGACATGACCTCTCTTGTTCTTTAGACAATCAGATCACAAACAAAACATAATGAGCAATATACACAACTCATGTGACATTCCCCAGTAGACAATGAAGCACTGGATGCATAATACATAGCTCTTTACCTATAATGATGATTCAACTAAATACCACAAGTTCAAGTTGGGAATAAAGCAATAAAGATGGAAACACTTAGAACTTATGATTTGGACAAGACAATTCGTCCATTGAGGATTACAAGAACATGAATAGTAGTACATAGGCCACAACCAGCAACTGTTGGAGCCGAAACCGCCCGGTCACAATGGATTGGAGACGAGCCGCACCACCAGTGCCATTCGACGATAGACCATGTGAAGCTGCACTAGGATGGGCTGCATAGTGCTCCATCCAATGACAACTTCAGAAAATGTTGCTCCCAGGTTATTACGAATGTGGATGAACGTCCATGGCACAACGCCCACTGGGACTGCAGAGCACACAAAAAATGCTATAACACCAAATAGGATGAAAGTACAACAGCATGTTAGAATCTCCTTTCTGCTACTGGCCACGGACATGCATAAAAACAATTTTCAATCGGAAGATTTCTAATGAAAAACAACTTCAGATGACTAGTACCTACTATCTCCTATTCACATCAAGCACTGGCTTTATAACAGAATTGAAGCCACATAGGTACATTTGCATTAGTGCAAGGGTTGGATCTGTGCTATCTTCTTCATCGTGTCTTTGGAATAAACAAAACTAGTGTCGACACCAATTAAATATGAAACCAGCATCTAGAGCATGACCACACAAGTCCCAGTAGTACCAACTATGCATCAGTAGCATAGGATCAAATCCCAAGCATTGATTTATATTATGACTAGCACAAAGTTTCATACAACCATAAGTTGAGAAAATTATTAGAGCTCATTCTAGCAAATCAAACACATGTGTGCATTCTACTCTTACGTCGTCTTATCATGGCAACAAAATCTGTAGCCATGATCGATCTAGTCCAAAGCATATATCAACAAGGAGGAGGGAGATAAAAAGGAAAGGTGCTTACTTTGGAAGAAGAGGAGGCGGTCATCAGCTCCTCAGCAGGTTGGAGCAGCAGGAGGCAAGGTAGAGGCAGTGAGCTAGCGAGGGCGACCACATGGCCAAACTAGTTATTTCAGGTGTTGGTATTTTCCTCTTTACCTGAAAATTACAAACACAAACATTACACATGTTTGACCTCTATAAGCCAATGCATGAAATGTGGAAAGACTATATTCGAGAGCTCACTAGAAATACAGCGAAAAAACTTTTATCTGAATACCTCCTTTTAGCAGATCTTCATGGGGCCCTAATAATAGTGGCGGAATGCAAGGCAGCCTCATATCAAGGTGTGAGTGGCATCATGATTAGGGACACCGCAGAGACTTTTGGAATTATATCAGAGGACAACCGCTTCCGAGTTGTATCAAAAGTTGGGTCAGTTTTCGTCCTCCAAGCCGACCGTTTGAAGGTTACACTGATCGGCGACAAGCTCTCGCCAAAGGAGAGCCTGAAGGAGACCCAACGCCTGCAGCGTGCACAGTCACTGATCAGATAGAACTTCTAAAACCCAACGGGAAAAGCTGAAGAAAAACCAGCTCCAGGAGCACGTACAGTGACTGATCAGATAGTATCCAACATGCTTGACTCTGTTTTTTTCTTCAAAAAAAAAATACAAACACAAACATAAGCCTCAAATATTTAGTACAAATAATCATATATAATTTAAGAGTGCGCATTCAATGATCACATGGATAGGTGTGCACGTCTGTGTTTTCCATAATCCAAGCAGTATAATGTAGGATAACGTAGCATAGAAAACAAAAATTTTCCTACGGCGAACACGCAATCCAAGCCAAGATGCAATCTAGAAGACGGTAGCAACGAGGGGATTGTCGAGACTCACCCTTGAAGAGATTCCAAAGCCTACAAGAGGAGGCTCTTGTTGCTGCGGTAGACGTTCACTTGCCGCTTGCAAAGCGCGTAGAAGATCTTGATCACGATCGGTTCCGGCGCCACGAACGGGCAGCACCTCCGTACTCGGTCACACGTTCGGTTGTTGATGAAGACGACGTCCACCTCCCCAGCGGGCAGCGGAAGTAGTAGCTCCTCTTGAATCCGACAGCACGACGGCGTGGTGTCGGTGGCGGTGGAGAAATCCGGCGGAGCTTCGCTAAGCGTGCGGGATATGGTGGAGGAGCGGGCGCTAGGGTTTGGGGAGAGGGGGTGGCCGGCCACTATAGGGGGCGGCCAGCTTGTGGCTTTGGTGGCCGGCCTCCCCTTGGCCCTCTAGGTGGAAGCCCCAAGTGTTGGACTACAAGTCTTCGAATAAGACCCGAACCCAAAACCTTCCATATGGTGGGAAACCTTCCCTCCCACTAGAGGTGGGAATTCCACCTTCCATAGGGGGGGCGGCCCCCTAAGGGGGAGTCCACTTGGGACTCCTCCCCCACTAGGGTTGGCCGGCCATGGAGGTGGAGTCCCATGTGGACTCCACCTTCCTTGGTGGTTTCTTCCGGACTTTTCTAGAACCTACTAGAACCTTCCATAGAACCTTCCGCATCATTTTATTCACATAAAATGACATCCTATATATGAATCTTATTCTCCGGACCATTCCGGAACTCCTCGTGATGTCCGGGATCTCATCCGGGACTCCGAACAAATATTCGAACTCCATTCCATATTCAAGTTCTACCATTTCAACATCCAACTTTAAGTGTGTCACCCTACGGTTCGCGAACTATGCGGACATGGTTGAGTACTCACTCCGACCAATAACCAATAGCGGGATCTGGAGATCCATAATGGCTCCCACATATTCAACGATGACTTTAGTGATCGAATGAACCATTCACATACGATACCAATTCCCTTTGTCACGCGATATTTTACTTGTCCGAGGTTTGATCATCGGTATCACACTATACCTTGTTCAACCTCGTCTCCTGACAAGTACTCTTTACTCGTACCGTGGTATGTGGTCTCTTATGAACTTATTCATATGCTTGCAAGACATTAGACGACATTCCACCGAGAGGGCCCAGAGTATATCTATCCGTCATCGGATGGACAAATCCCACTATTGATCCATATGCCTCAACTCATACTTTCCGGATACTTAATCCCACCTTTATAACCACCCATTTACGCAGTGGCGTTTGATGTAATCAAAGTACCTTTCCGGTATAAGTGATTTACATGATCTCATGGTCATAAGGACTAGGTAACTATGTATTGAAAGCTTATAGCAAATAACTTAATGACGTGATCTTATGCTACGCTTAATTGGGTGTGTCCATTACATCATTCATACAATGATATAACCTTGTTATTAATAACATCCAATGTTTATGATTATGAAACTAATCATCTATTAATCAACAAGCTAGTTAAGAGGCTTACTAGGGACTCTTTGTTTGTTTACATATCACACATGTATCAATGTTTCAGTTAATACAATTATAGCATGGTATATAAACTTTTATCATAAACATAAAGATATATATAATAACCACTTTTATTATTGCCTCTTGGGCATATCTCCAACAGTCTCCCACACTAGAGTCAATAATCTAGATTACATTGTAAGGTACCTAACACCCATTCGGGTGTTGGTCATGCTTTGCCCTAGGGAGAGCTTTAGTCAACGGATCTGCTACATTCAGATCAGTGTGTACTTTGCAAATCTTTACTTCTCCATCTTCGATGTACTCGCGAATCGAGTGGTAACGCAGCTTGATATGCTTCAGCCTCTTGTGTGACCTTGGTTCTTGTGCATTGGCGATGGCACCCATGTTGTCACAGAGATGACTAGTGGGTCCAATGCACTAGGAACCACACCGAGCTCTACAATGAACCTCTTCATCCATACCGCTTCTGAAGCCTCTGAGCCGCTATGTACTCCGATTCTGTTGAGGATTTCGCCACCGTGCACTTTCGAGCTTGCCCAGCTTACTGCAGCACCATTCAATATAAACACGTACCCAGATTGTGACTTAGAGTCATCAGGATCAGTGTTCCAACTTGCATCGGTGTAACTTGTTACAACGAGCTCTTGGTCACCTCCATAACAAAGAAACATATCCTTAGTTCTTTTCAAGTACTTCAGGATATTCTTGACCGCTGTCCAGTGTTCTATCCTGGATCACTTTGATATATGCTAGTCAAACTAACAGCATGTGCTATATCCGGTCTTGTACATAGCATGGCATACATGATAGAGCCTACTGCCGAGGCATAGGGATCTGACTCATCCTTTCTCTTTCTTCTGCCGTAGGGTCCTTGAGTCTTACTCAAGACCTTGCCTGGTAACATAGGTAAGAATCCTTTCTTACTTTCGTCCATTCTAAACTTCTTAGAATCTTGTCCAGGTATGTACTCTGTGATAGCCCTATTAGACGTCTTGATCTATCTCTATAAATCTTGATGCCTAATATATATGATGCTTCACCAAGGTCTTTCATTGAAAAACTATTATTCAAATAACCCTTTACACTGCTTAATAGTTCTATATCATTCCCAATCAATAATATGTCATCTACATATAATATTAGGAATGCTACAGAGCTCCCACTCACTTTCTTGTAAATACAGGCCTCTCCATGACACTGTATAAACCCGAAGTCTTTGATCACCTTATCAAAGCGTCGGTTCCAACTTCTTGCTTGCTTCAGTCCATAGATTGAACGCTGAAGTTTGCATACTTTGTCAGCATTTTTAGGATCGACAAAACCTTTGGGTTGTACCATATACAACTCTTCCTCAATGTCTCCATTAAGGAACGCCGTTTTGACATCCATCTGCCAAATCTCATAATCGAAAAATGCAGCTATTGCTAACAAAATCCTCAGATTTTAGCTTCGCTACAGGTGAGAAAGTCTCATCGTAGTCAACACCTTGAATTTGTCGGAAACCCTTTGCGACAAGTCGAGCTTTATAGACAGTAATATTACCATCCATGTTTTTCTTTTGAAGATCCATTTATTCTCGACAGCCTTGCGGCTATCAGGTAATTCTACCAAAGTCCATACTTTGTTATCATACATGGATCCCATTTCGATTTCATGGCTTCTTGCCATTTGTTGGAATCGGGCTCATCATCGCTTCTTCATACGTCGCAGGGTCTTCATCATTGTTATCCACAATCATGACATTTAGACAAGGATCATACCAATCGGAGTGGCACGATCCCTGTCGATCTGCGAGGTTTTGTAGCTGTTTGAAGTTTCATGATCATTATCATTAGCTTCCTCTGTTGCCGGTGTAGGTGGTACATTTTCCGGATCGCGCTACTCCGATCAACGAGTAGAGATTCTTCAATCTCATCGAATTCTACTTTTCTTCCACACTTCTTTAGTGAGAAATTCTTTCTCAAGAAAGGTTCCGTTCTTAGCAACAAAGATCTTGCCTTCGGATCTGTGATAGAAAGTGTACCCTATAGTTTCCTTAGGGTATCCTATGAAGACGCATTTCTCCGCTTTGGGTTCTAGCTTGTCCGGTTGTAACTTTTTACATAGGCTTCGCAACCCCAAACTTTTAGGAACGATGCTTAGGTTTCTTATTAAACCATAATTCATACGGCGTCGTTTCAACGGATTTTGATGGTGCTCTATTTAAAGTGAATGCGGCTGTCTCTAATGCATAACTCCAAAATGATAACGGCAAATCAGTAGAGACATCATAGAACGAACCATATCTAAGAGAGTTCGATTACGACGTTCGGACACACCGTTTCGGTGTTCCCGGCGGTGTCAATTGTGAAAGTATTCCGCATTTCTTTAAATGCATGCTAAACTCATAACTCAGATATTCACCTCCGCGATCAGATCGTAGAAATTTAATCTTCTTGTTACGTTGATTTTCTACTTCACTTTGGAATTCCTTAAACTTCTTTTTCGGATTTATGTTTCATTAAATAGATATACCCATATCTACTTAAATCATCCGTGAAGGTTAGAACATAACGATAACCACCGCGATGCTACACTCATTGGTCCACACACATCCGTATGTATGATTTCCAATAAGTCGGTAGTCGCTCCATCATACCCGAGAATGGAGTCTTAGTCATTTTTCCCATCAGACATGCTTCGCATCTATCAAGTGACTCAAAGTCAAGTGATTCAAGTAATCCATCAGTATGGAGTTTCTTCATGCGTTCCACTCCAATATGACCAAGACGACAGTGCCACATATAAGTAGAATTATCATTCAATTTAATTCGCTTAGCATCAATGTTATGTATATGCGTATTACTACTATCGAGATCTAACAGAAATAAGCCATTCTTTTGTGGTGCTCGACCATAAAAGATATTATTCATAAAAATAGAACAACCATTATTCTCGGACTTGAATGAATAACCGTCTTGCATTAAACAAGATCCCGATATAATGTTCATGCTCAACGCGGGTACATAATAACAATTATTTAGGCTTAAAACTAATCCCGAAGGTAGATGTAGAGGAAGTGTCCCGACTGCGATCACATTGACCTTGGATCCGTTTCCAACGCGCATCGTCACTTCATCTTTCAGCAGTTGTCGTTTATTCTTTAGTTCCTGTTTCGAGTTACAAATATGAGCAACCGAACCAGTATCAAATACCCAGGTACTAGAACGAGAACTAGTGAGATAAACATCTATAACATGTATATCGGATATACCTTCTTTCTTCTTCTTGACAAGGCCGCTCTTCAGATCCGCCAAATACTTGGAGCAATTACGCTTTGTCCCTTCTCCTTGCAGTAATAACACTCAGCATCGTTTAGGCCGACTTAGGTTTCACAGAGGCGTGGCAGCTTTCTTGCCACTCTTCTTGTTCTTGCCTTTAGACTTGCCCTGTTTCTTGAAGCTGGTGGTCTTGTTGACCATCAACACTTGGTGCTCTTTCTTGATCTCAATCTCAGCAGCTTTTAGCATGCCAAAGAGTTCAGGAAACTCCTTGTTCATGTTCTGCATATTGTAGTTCATCACAAAGTTCTTGTAACTTGGTGGCGTGATTGAAGGACACGATTAATCCCCAGTCTGTTAGGAATCACTATTCCCAAGTCACCGAGTTTCTTCGCATGCCCGGTCATAACGAGCATGTGCTCACTAATGGAGCTGCCTTCTTCCATCATACAGCTGAAAAAGTGTTTCGATGCTTCATAGCATTCCACGGCCGCATGAGTCTTAAAAATAGTCTTCAACTCTTTTATCAACTCATGAGGATCGTGTGCTCAAAACGTTTTGAAGATCGGATTCCAGACGGCATAAGATGGCACACCGAACTTGAGAGTACCGAGTTTTCCGAGTCACGTAAACATTCTTTACTTCATCGGTTTCAGTTAGAGGGTCACCTAGCGGTGCATCAAGCACATATTGCAGATTTCCGCCATTGAGGAAGATCCTCACATGACGGAACCAGTCGGTGAAGTTGCTACCGCTCTTAAGCTTTTCTTTCTCTAGGAACTGGTTAAAATTGATTGAGGACGCCATATCTACAACATATTTGCAATAGTTTAGACTAAGTTTATGACAAATTGAGTTCAAATTTTAATTCTACATAATTAAAAATCTAGGTGAACTCCCACTCAAAACAATATCCCTCGCATTGTCTTAGTGATCACACGAACCAAATTCATCACACCTATGCCCGATCATCACGAGACAAGATGTAATTTCAATGGCTAACACTCAAAGTGTTCATCATATCAATCATATGATTCATGCTCTACCTTTCGGTATCACGTGTTCCGAGACCATGTCTTTACATGCTAGGCTCGTCAAGGCCACCTTAGTATCCGCATGTGCAAAACTGTCTTGCACCCGTTATATGTATTTATCGAATCTATCACACCCGATCATCACGAGATGCTTCGAAACGATAAGACTTGATAACGGTGCTACTAAGGATGAACACTTTATTATCTTGAGATTTTAGTGAGAGGGATCATCTTATAATGCTACCGTCGCGATCTAAGCAAAATAAGATGCATAAAAGGATTAACATCACATGCAATTCATATGTGATATGATATGGCCCTTTTGTCTTTGCGCCTTGATCTTCATCTCCAAAGCACGGACATGATCTCCATCATCAACGGCATGATCTCCATCATCGTCGGCGAAGCACCAAGGTCAATGGCGCCGTCTTCATGATCGTCCTCCATGTAGCAACTATTACAACTACTTTGAAATACTACTCAACATGAAATTTAAAGACAACCATAAGGCTCCTGCCGCCACAATACAATAATGATCATCTCATACATATTCATCATCACATTATGGCCATATCACATCACCAAACCCTGCAAAAACAAGTTAGACGTTCTCTAATTTGGTTTGCATATTTTACGTGGTTTAGGGTTTTCGAGCAAGATCCAATCTACCTACGAACATGAACCACAACGGTGATACTAGTGTTGTCAATAGAAGAGTAAATTGAATCTTCACTATAGTAGGAGAGACAGACACCCGCAAAGCCACTTATGCAATACAAGTTGCATGTCAAGCGTGGAGCAAATCTCATGAACGCGGTCATGTAAAGTTAGCCCGAGCCGCTTTATCCCACTATGCCACAAAGATGCAAAGTACTCAACTAAAGATAACAAGAGCATCAACGCCCACAAACCATTGTGTTCTACTCGTGCAACCATCTATGCATAGACACGGCTCGATACCACTGTAGGATAACGTAGCATAGAAAACAAAAAATTTCCTACGCGAACACGCAATCCAAGCCAAGATGCAATCTAGAAGACGGTAGCAACGAGGGGATTGTCGAGACTCACCCTTGAAGAGATTCCAAAGCCTACAAGAGGAGGCTCTTGTTGCTGCAGACGTTCACTTGCCGCTTGCAAAAGCGCGTAGAAGATCTTGATCACGATCGGTTCCGCGCCACGAACGGGCAGCACCTCCGTACTTCGGTCACACGTTCGGTTGTTGATGAAGACGACGTCCACCTCCCGTTCCAGCGGGCAGCGGAAGTAGTAGCTCCTCTTGAATCCGACAGACGACGGCGTGGTGTCGGTGTGGAGAAATCCGGCGAGCTTCGCTAAGCGTGCGGGATATGGTGGAGGAGCAGGCTAGGGTTTGGGGAGAGGGGTGGGCGGCCACTATAGGGCGGCCAAGCTTGTGGCTTTGGTGGCCGGCCCTCCCCTTGGCCCTCTATATATAGGTGGAAGCCCCAAGTGTTGGACTACAAGTCTTCGAATAAGACCCGAACCCAAAACCTTCCATATGGTGGGAAACCTTCCCTCCCACTAGAGGTGGGAATTCCACCTTCCATAGGGGGGTGGCCGGCCCCCTAAGGGGGAGTCCACTTGGGACTCCCCCACTAGGGTTGGCCGGCCATGGAGGTGGAGTCCCATGTGGACTCCACCTTCCTTGGTGGTTTCTTCCGGACTTTTCTAGAACCTTCTAGAACCTTCCATAGAACCTTCCGCATCATTTTATTCACATAAAATGACATCCTATATATGAATCTTATTCTCCGACCATTCCGGAACTCCTCGTGATGTCCGGGATCATATCCGGACTCGAACAAATATTCGAACTCCATTCCATATTCAAGTTCTACCATTTCAACATCCAACTTTAAGTGTGTCACCCTACGGTTCGCGAACTATGCGGACATGGTTGAGTACTCACTCCGACCAATAACCAATAGCGGGATGTGGAGATCCATAATGGCTCCCACATATTCAACGATGACTTTAGTGATCGAATGAACCATTCACATACGATACCAATTCCCTTTGTCACGCGATATTTTACTTGTCCGAGGTTTGATCATCGGTATCACACTATACCTTGTTCAACCTCGTCTCCGACAAGTACTCTTTACTCGTACCGTGGTATGTGGTCTCTTATGAACTTATTCATATGCTTGCAAGACATTAGACGACATTCCACCGAGAGGGTCCAGAGTATATCTATCCGTCATCGGGATGGACAAATCCCACTATTGATCCATATGCCTCAACTCATACTTTCCGGATACTTAATCCCACCTTTATAACCACCCATTTACGCAAAGGCGTTTGATGTAATCAAAGTACCTTTCCGGTATAAGTGATTTACATGATCTCATGGTCATAAGGACTAGGTAACTATGTATTGAAAGCTTATAGCAAATAACTTAATGACGTGATCTTATGCTACGCTTAATTGGGTGTGTCCATTACATCATTCATACAATGATATAACCTTGTTATTAATAACATCCAATGTTTATGATTATGAAACTAATCATCTATTAATCAACAAGCTAGTTAAGAGGCTTACTAGGGACTCTTTGTTTGTTTACATATCACACATGTATCAATGTTTCAGTTAATACAATTATAGCATGGTATATAAACTTTTATCATAAACATAAAGATATATATAATAACCACTTTTATTATTGCCTCTTGGGCATATCTCCAACATATAATTCAGTTTCATCCGGTTTTCTTAGTAGAACACAGTTTTATGGAGTACAAAACTGGTTTCAAATTTTCGCTATGATTTTTTGGGGTCAAAGTCAACTCAGCAAAAACACAGACATGCACAACCTAGACATGTGAACACCAAGTCTATTTTGTATAATTTAAACTCATAAATAGAGGATAGAGTTCAAGCCAAAGAACATAGCCAGTCACCTTCATGGGCCTTCCAAGCAGAAGTAAAGCATCTTGTTGTGTACATGGAGTCTTGTGAGTGGAAACTGCTACATGTTGCTTGACGCAGACATAATGATGGCCTGTGGAGTGCTTGTGTGGACCAACTCTAGATGCAAACCTAAAAGACAACGATGTTTGCCATCGAAATAAGGTGGTTGCAGTTGTAGAGTAACAATCTGAATGTTTGATTGATCTACTAGGTGATTCAAAGAGTGAATCAGTAGATCACACATAGATCAACACTTGAAACACATAGAATTGATGGCTCTATACCATTCCCTTTAGCAAAGCCATGTTGATGTAGACATACATCATCAACCTTGTGTCGTCAGCTAGGTTAGGGCATGGGTGCTCATTGGCGCCAACGCCGCCTGGCCCTCGTTGCCGCGCAGCGTCCGTCCTCCATCCACAGCAGCTGCTACATACATCAAGGGATGCACATATAATATTTAAGCAACTGGAACAAAAACCTTGGTCATGCCAATATGATGGAAAACAAAAACATATACCTAGTACCACCGAATGCTACTACAAAGGAAGCCACAAAGATGATTGCCCATGAGTACATAAGAAAGGGTTCACAACACAAGAACTCCTACAGATATCCAAAGATGATTGCCCATGATGGGAAACAAAAACATATACCTAGTACCACCGAATGCTACTACATAGGAAGCCACAAAGATGATTGCCCATGAGTACATAAGAAAGGGTTCACTAAGACTACCACTTGTATGTTAAATAAAAAGAATCTATAGTGTTGTAACCCAACACAAGAACTCCTACAGATATCCAAGAGTAAGAGGAAACAGCTTTTGAAGACCTTGATTTAGAGGAAGAAATAAAAGGTTTTTACAATTTCATACTGCAATCACCATAAGTTTAAACTATCTTTAAAGTCATAATATCCATAATCTCAAATTATATGCCACAAGAAGAAACCTAACGAAACTGGTTCACAATTTGGGAAGGAAAAAAGAAAACAAAACATAACTCAAGGGAAAAACAGTGAACTCAAGAAGAGAAGATCCTCATAAGCACATGAACTGCAAGAAAGGTAAAAAAGAGAACCATATTATCACTTGAGCTTTTCCTTCCCCCGGAAAATCTTACACCAGCACAAACATACTCAAAATTCACACCGAACAAAAATAAAAATACTATACTCGACCAATATGCAAGAATTGTCTGTTACTTTATTTGAATAGCACTTGTGAATTAGAACAGTACTAGCCATGCACACATCCAATCCAATTTCTAGCTATGTGGAATCTTGATCAAATCAAGTAGCAACTATAAATATGGATGGATCCCGAATCTACTACTACTTAGACGGAATCTTTTGGGGGTCTTTTAAAACATAGCAGAATTTCCAATCATTACACAACAAAAATGCGGGGACTCAAACTCAGCAGAGAACTTCTGCAACAATTTCAAATCCAAAACTTGATGAAAAATAAGAAATTAAATAAACTTATTGGCAGGCAACAGTTGTTGACATCAACCCCACTTCTAACAGCCCGATGCTCACAAAGGAGTCCCCGTGGACTTGCCAGAAAAAATACCAACTAGATTTCATCACATGCTTCATCATTGCTAACACCAACAGCTAGCTAAGTACAAAAAGTAATATATGCATACATCTTCCTGCATTGCAAACATAGAAGTTAACCAATCTGGAGGCATGTCAATCGCAAACAAAACCAACCTAAGAATTTTGTGTCCCTATCGATATTCTCATGATACATACATTTTAGGCACAAAAATGCATGGAAAAGCCATGCACACGCAGAGAGAAGAAACAATGGGAAGCGCGTGTCTGAGGAAGAGAGAGTGGGCTCGCTGGGAGAGACGTGTGGTGTTGGTCATGCATGCAATAAATGCGTAGGAGGCCGAGACGTCTACGACCAGTGCATGCATGCCTGGATATTATGGTAGCACACGAGCATGGGACTACACCAAGGAAAATTAGTCCAGCTTCTCTGTAATTTAACTTATCGGATGTTTTTCTTGGTATCTGTTATATGCCTATAATGGAGGTATATGTGAACGGAAGGAGTAGTAAGTTAGAAAAAACATGCAAGAGTTCCCAGGCTTTTAATTCTCATGATTTGAATTCCCGACTCAAATAAACAAGTTATAGACCGTACAAATCACTATAAAGAGATTATTGCTCGAAATTTACATGTTGGGCTATTATAAAAAAGTTATTAGAAACCATACTAAAGGCACTGACAAACTAAATGGTCCTTTACCAGCATCCAACCTGAACGGTCAAGAATGCCAATGTTTTATTTGCAGGTTTCTGTTCAAAGAAGCAGTACCATACACCGATCACAAGAATAAACACTGAAATACTTTCAATGCAAGTCATCCGATGCCTAATTCAATTATTACTGTGTACATATGCAGTGATTCAATAGCACACGATGCCTAATTCAATTATTACTGTGTACATATGCAGCGATTCAATAGCACACGATGCTAAACATTATCAACAAGTTAATCAGTATCACCTGCAAGAGCCCGGAATTCCTTCCGCACCGCCAGGAATTGCCCGTCCCCTCCAATCAGGCAGCCATGGCACCCTCCACCAATACACTCTTGCCAAGCCCACCCAGTCCAACATCCCTTCCATGTCCTCCCTCTTCACATGGATATGGCGCCAGCTCTATATTCACATGTTGAAGAGAAGCAAGCCCTCATAGTTTCTAGTTCAAGCAGCCCACTAGAATCTTCAAGATGGCACTAGCAATTGAAGTTCATAATACAAAGTCACTTCTTGGGATAAATCAAGAAAAACAGTGTGGGTTCAATTTACGCCAAGTTCACCACTTGGATCTATGATTGCAACTCAGTAATACTTACTTATGTTGAAGTGTCAATCTGCTCATGGAGATCCTTTATGTCAACCTTGAAACCTTCTTGCATATACATTTAAAGTCACAGTTAGGTTGTGCTTTGCTAATCATACCAGATGAGTAAAAAAAAGTAAATGTATCAGTTATACAAACCTGATTGACAACATCGGAGTCAAAGGCAGAAAATTTAGTTACCAGTTACCTGACATCATGAGTGTTTAATTCAACAAAGAAATTGAACCTAGGTAAATCGAGGTTGGTGCCACCGTGCCAGGAACCCAGAGACCTACTGCATGTGTGCAGCCACCATCATCCTTCGTGTGGACCAACTCGGGCAGCTCCTGGATCGTCCAGCTTCCACCGTTGCTCCCATGCTCTTGGCACGCAGCGGGGAAGCTCTTAGAGGAAGGCGGAACGAGGGGCTCCAAAATGGAACTCGGTCCTCATCACATTCGCTAAGTCGAGCGACCGAGGAAACACCTACAACACATGCACCTCAGATCCAAATATTTTTGCCTCAAAAGTTGACAAGTGAAAGATGATGAGAGGATTGCAGAAAATATGATCTACATAGTGCTGAAACAAACTCTAGGCTCGTGTAGGATCTTATATCTTCCAAAGAATTTATGTAACTTATAGGACAGAACATCTCAACAATACATAATAGAAATTCTGATTGCAACAAAAACCTCATTAACTAGAAGCAAAACTTGCAGCTAACAAAACCAGGTTGACCTTTTTGATCTAGAGAAAATAAACTTTACAACTACAAAACTATGGTAATTGAATAAGGAGTTGTAAGTACATAAGAGAAGGAGAAGCATTTAGTAGTGGGTGGAATCGTAAGAAAAGGAGAAGCATTCAGGTTCACATATGCATGAAAATGCACTACTAGTCGAAGTGTCAAAGTTCACAAGTAGAGCAAAGCTTATGTCTAGCTAGTCAATGATGAAAAAAATTTCAATACTCGATTAAAAAATGAAAAAATATTCAGATTTGTATAGGATAGCAACAACTCAGAATTTATAAGTATGTAGTACTAGCATCAATCGATACAAGTCATCATACAGCGTATTTTCTGAATACGAATTCCAGGAAAGAACATAAACACAGCATTCTGAAACTTTAGAGGGGGGAACACATGAAATGAGGAGAAGAGAGACCTCACAGTTCAGAGTGGCGTCAGTTAGGGAACATGGACGCAGGCAGCAGCTGCAGCTCAGGCAGATGGTTGCTAGTTCTTCCTCCGTGCCTCCCCGCTGCCATTCATGTGGCCTCCCTCCTCCCGGGGCGTCCTTGTTCTTCACCGCCGGCCTCCAACACCACATAAATTGCAGCAGCTTTCTGCATATGAAATTGAAATTTGACCATAAACATCACAGTTCTGGTCAATATATGATCCACAAGAAAATAATTTGACAGTTGTACAGGCAGATATAACCATACACATTGCGTAATGAAAAAGTTCACAATTACATGCATGACGAGATTACAACCTGAGAATATAGTCACAATTAACAATAATCAAACGTAATGAAGACCACTGCGCATGTCAACATATTCCGTTATGTACAGAAAACACTGTATAGAAAGAAAAAACATAATCCAGCCAATGGTAGCAGTCTGTCAAGCTCCTTAGACACATATTCATACATAATAATCAAGCTTAGTTCTACAAAAAAAAAATTCTAGGTTGATTTTTACTCAAATTTCATTGCCACGTTCCATAAGAAAACTGACTAGTAGAATAATTCAAGGTAAAGAAACATGATCCAATCGACCACCAGCACATGGCAGTGCATCTAGTCAATATGCATGCTGATATCACCATCGGTTTATTAGGACTCACTTTCGGGAAACTTATCATATTTCGAAGAACATGTACCGAACAACTATTAAATTTTTCAAAAAGGCAGCGGCAAGCACCTCGTAGTTGTTCTTGTCCCCGACATCCAAGTGGAGGAACTCGACCTAAACCCACTGCCTCTACCTCTTTTAGCTCTAAGGAACCCTCCAAGTACAGGAAAAGTGCGGGCAAGAAATTTTGTGATTGCAAATGAAGAGAATAATTAGAGCAGCATACTCAAAGTGTTAATGTATCTAGAAATAAGTGCTACTGCCTTTGAAAACAAGCATGCATTGTTTTATTCACTGACACGAGGACACACTAATGTAGCTTCTGCCAATAATTGAGCAATCAAAGATTATTATCTACACCATTACAAGTCTAGAGTTAGTATTTTGGGTCCTCGTTTACTAGAGATACTAGATCATCAATATAGCAAACACACGTAAGTAGCAACAGGCTCATTTATTCACCAAAATAGATGATTAACCTTGTCGGGGAAACCAAAACCAAGCACTCAAACAACTCAAGAACCTTGTCTGCAAGCAACAAGATAAATCAACAGCTACCAAACAATTGCGTTGCACAACGGGAAGGCACGGACCAATCAATCAGTAAGAGGAAGGCAGTAGGAGGCACCTAGTAATATTTCTTGCACCCGGCGGCGTGGAGGAGGAAGTCGTCTGTTATGACCGGCCTGGTGGCCCAACCGGCCAGGCCTAAGTTAGGGGCTTAGCCCAAGTTAGCAGATTAGGGTTTCGCGATTCTCTTATAAATACAAGTTGTAATAGACCATATCGATCAAGCAATAAACAGATCTTATAGATCGTTATTGCCGACTCCTTGAGGAGTCGGTCTTCCCTGCCCTAGCCGCCGCTCCTTTCCTTGCGCCGCCTTCCTCCAACCTCGCGACGGCGGCCAGCCGCCGGCGCCGCCTTCCTTCCACCCCTACAATCTACGTAACCGGTCTGGTAGGATCTCAGATCCTATCAATTTGGTATCAGAGCCCTCTACGATCATGTCTTCGAGCCAGCCCACCGCCGCCGCCTCCGAGACGCCGACGGCCTCCTCCGCCGCCGCGCCCCTACCGCCGCCCTCCACGGGCGTCGCGGCGCCCCTGGCAGATGTCGCCGGCGCCGCCCCCCTCCTCTCGCAGCAAGAGCTCTCGACGGCCATCCGCGACCTCGCCACCGCCGTCCAAGGCATCCGCCTGTACCTGATCGGCACTCAGGGGATGACCCCGCCGCCGCTGCCGCCGGCCCTCCACGCCTACTCGGCCGCGCCGGCGTTTCCGCCCGTCCGGGCGTGCCCGCCCGCCCCCGGCCTCGCCGCCCCCACCGCCGTGGTCGTCGTGGCAGCCGGCCCCCAGCACCGGGCCCGCCTCGCTGCCCCAGGGCGTCCCCATCCAGCGGGTGTCGTTCCCACCATCGCCCTCGCGGCTCCCGGCGTGGGTGACCGCGACGGAGCCCCCGCCCGTCTACTCGTCCGCATCGGCGCCTCCTCCCGTCTACACGACCGCCGGGGACCCTACGAGGCCGTCCTTTCCGGAGCCGGCATACTCGCGCTTGGCGGAGCCTTCCGCTGGACGCGCGGAGTACCAGGGCGCTGCCGGCCCAACCCCCCACGCTACGCCAAGCTCGACTTCGCCACGTACGACGGCGTCGAGGACCCCCTCAACTGGCTCAACCAATGCGAGCAGTTCTTCCGAGGGCAGCGCACCCTCGCCGCGGACCGGACTTGGCTCGCCTCGTACCACCTCCGCGGCGCCGCCCCGACATGGTATCACTCCCTCGAGCAGGACGACGGCGGCATGCCCCCATGGGACCGCTTCCGCGAGCTCGCCTTCTACGCTTCGGTCCCCCGATTCGCGGCAGCTTGGCGGAACTTGGGCGTTTGGCGTTCACCACCACGGTGCAGGACTTCGCCGACCGCTTCCAGGCCCTCGCATGCCATGCGCCCGGGGTGACGGGGCAGCAGCGCGCCGAGCTCTTCATTGGCGGACTGCCGGACCACATTCGCGTCGACGTGGAGATGCGGGATCCCCAGGACCTGCAGTCGGCCATGTACTACGCTCGCGCCTTCGAGCAGCGCGCGCGGGCCATGCAGCAGGCCTTCCCGGCCAGCGACGTTCGGCCAGCCGACCGCCCTCCCCCGACACCACCAGGCCAGGCGCTCCCTCTAGAACCACCATAACATTTGGTATCAGCTTTCCCGGGTTCGATCATGTCCAGCCCTCCACCGAGTTCTTCCCACCCACCGCCGCCGCACTCCGATGTCCCCACCGTCTCCCGGCGAGATCACCGCAGCCCTTCGCGATCTCACCACTTCCGATCCCTACATTCTCCCTCAGAGACGCCGGGCATGCGCTGCTGCCGATTCTCCCGCTGGGCGCTGCCGCTGTCCGTCATCTCCGGGTCGGGCCATACCTCGGCGCCTCTTGCAGCGGCCGCCTTCTTCCACCGGGACGCTACAGGCAGCATGCTGCCGCCACCACGCCACCGCTGCAGGCTGTCCTCACCGACGCTGTCCCTGTCGTTCGGTGGGCACCGTCGCGTCGCCACCAACACCGCAGCGCTGCTGCCGCCACCGACGCCGTCCGCCTTTCGGCGGTGGGAGCGACCTTGGCCCCGGGCTCTACATCGACACCGCCCGGGATGCCCTTCCACCAGGTCTGTTTCCCTCCGTTGCCGTCACCGCTTCCGGCTTGGATCGCTATCCGCCACGTGTCGGCGGCGGTGAGGCTGCTGCTGCGCGCGGCCTCCTTGTGCGTCGGCGTGTGCGGGAGATGCGTGATCTGCAGCTGCAGCTCCTTCAAGTTGCACTTCATTGCGCAACGGACCTTGATCTCGTCCGCTGCGTCGTGGATCTTGGGCGTACGGTTTCCACGGGCGGCGGACATGCTGTTTTTCCCGCGGGCAGCGACCTCAAAGTCTGCGCCATCGACGTCATTCAGCGGGGAGAAGGCATGGTGTCACCGACAGGAGCGCACCGCGTAGCACCACCGCATTCCGCCGCCGGCCGCGCTGGCTCCTTTTGTCCCGCTGGTTTCCATGGGATCCAGGTGGCTGTACAGGTGCATGTCCGACGAGCGGACGGTGTCCACTTTATGTTCAGGGGTCAACAATAAGGCGTCCCAGGTTGAGAGTAATAAAACAAGCCGAGATGTAAAAGGCTCGTTTTTAGGTGTTAGGTTTGTGTTGCGTCGAGTCATGGTTTGTTTAGGTTGCAGCTCGAGGACGAGCTGCGTGTCCAGGTGGGGTGTAGTGTTAGAGTACGTCATGAGCCTGGCCGTTAGTCTTACTTAGGGGTCAAGTAAGCCTTGGGAGTCAAGTAAACCTCTCTATATAGGAGAGGAGATGTATCAATCTAATCAAGCAAGAATTAAGAAGGAAATCCCTTCCCTCTTGCCACCGGCCGTGGGCAAGGCCCCCGGCTGGCCCTCTCGCGCCATCGCAGCCATCTCTCTCCCTCCCAAACCCTAGCAGCCACATAACATCGTCATCCTGAACCCATGAGCCCTTCTGGACCTTCTTGTATAAAGAGTCGCACCGAGTTTCATGGTTTTGCCGTGGGTTCTTTTTCGCACCAACAACAACCATATATAGCAGTGACAAAAGAAAGCAAAAAACAGTAGCATGCATAGTCTAAGTCCATATTATGCCTCGTCTTTCAATTGACCACATGCATCCCAGTGTTACATGTGGATCGCCGCATCATCACAGTAGGTGTTCAATGAAGTTTCATGCAAAACAATCTCCTAGTCGTTTCCAGCTAACAATTGAACCTACGCGTGCCTATAAATAGTGACAGGCCTGAAGTTTTATCAACCGATTCAGTCCAAGTGTTTTCAGACACACACACGCCTGCTGTCGAAGCAAACTTACAGAGCGCAGCTCAAAATCTTGCCTTTTTAGGTCTGAATTCGCAGTGGGGATCACAGATGGGGGTTACCATCGAGAGAGAGTTCGACGCGGACGAACCGGATCAGTGGAGGAGGACCTCCTTCTCCATCCTCGGCCAGAACTGGCGGTAGTTGCCGTCGCTGTACGGATGCGCCATGGCTGCCGCCCGCCTGCGCCGCTGGAGCAGGGGCGAGACAGGGAGGCTGTGCATGTCGCACGGTGTGGTCGGGGACGAACGCCACATCATCCCCACCGACCTACTCGGCGGCAGCCTGTCGTGACGTTGGAGGCGAGCAGCATGTCGGCCTTCTTGTCGCCGGACCGGAGCAGCGACAAGGGGCTCCAGCCATGCCGCGTAGGAGGTCAGGGAGGAGCAGCTGGTGCTGCGCGAGGCCGGTCCGTCGTCCACGGCAGCCGGCAGGGGCGGCGCTAGGGTCTGCGCGTGTGGGACTCGATTGAGTCGCGGGAGTGCAGGGTGTGTAGGGTATTCGACTGGGATCGGCGTGGCAAGGTGGCTGGGGAGCTGTGAGGCTGGTCCGTGTCTCCGGCGAGCGGCGGCGAGAGAGAGAGAATAGAAAGGGGAGTTTTTTTTGAAGGAATAGAATGGGGATTGAGATGGGAGTGGAGAGGACGCCAAGGGGATTTTGGGGGTCCGGACTCCGGAGCCCGGACGGCGGCGGTGGAGCTCTTCGGGCCTCGGGACTCTGCTCGCCATTATTGCCGTGTTGCGGTGAGCTGAGCCAGGCGAGGATGAATCCTAGCCGTCCAGCATAAAAGGATCTCAGGGCTGCAGGAGGGCCACGTCATCAATCCGAGGCACAAAGAGCTGCACCATTCAGAGAGCTTCATTAAGATGTGGGACCCAGTTCTATACAAGGTGAGCGCAGTTAATTTGTTCCAGCACACGCGCTGCTCAGAAGGTTTGGCGGTCTAATTGGTTTGGCGATGTTGGGGCTGCCTCCGACGACGCACGATGAGCAGCCTTTCAGCGATGAACGCTGCTGCCCTCCGGTTACATACGCCGAACCAGACCTCCGACAATGAATGTCGGACGGAGGGAGACAAAATCCACATGAACATGAGACCCGAGTATTTGGACGGCGGTGGACCTGTTTCGGTCCTCGGGACTCTGCGTGCCATTATTGCCATGTCGCGGTGAGCTGAGCCAGGCGAGGATGGATCGCAGCAGTCCAGCCAAAAAGCATCTCGCGGCTGAAGGCGGGCCACGTCATCAATCCGATCCGAGGCACAAAGAGCTGCACCATTCGGAGCGCTTCATTAAGCCGTGCGACCCAGTTCTAGACAAGGTGAGCCCAGTTAATTCCTTCCAGCTAGCGTTGCTCACAAGTTTTAGCGGCCTGATCTTCAGTTTGGCAGGCTATGTCTGAAAATTTTCATGTGGCGTTGCACTAGTTTACATTAGTCTGATCAACATCCACATACCCAACCTAGAGGTTTTGTATAGGTTGTGGCTGATAATTAGATAGGGCTTTCTTTCTGACCTGAAATTAGCTAAGTAGGACTTTGGAGAAGCACTATGTGGGAAATATGGTTCTAGATATCCTTGGTTCCTTGCTGCTTATTTCTATCCTCCGCCTAGAGGTAACCTCGTGTGATTTTGTTCAAAGCACGACTCGAACTGGTTGATGTTGGTGACAGTAGTACGTCCAGTCTAAATTGGGTTAGCCCTACGCACAAGTCCATGCTCGCTCCATCTCGTGCTTTTGAAATCGAAGTTAGAACATCTCCACCATGAGCCCAAATGGTAGTTGGTTGCGCACATTTCGGACACGTTTAGGGAGCCGCCGATAGTTTCGGAGAGAGGTTCCCACACCAATGTTTAATCCCAATAGGAAAAATATCCAAAGAGGATGGGACGAGGTTGTGACGCCTTCCCCGCCAGGGACAGGACCGAGCGATGGGCGCGACCGCCGGAGGCGGGAGGCGTAGGCGAGGTCCGGGAGCTTGACGCAGGAGCTCGCCACCCACGGCGTTGGTACATCCGGTCTAAATTGAGTTAGCCCTACGCACAAGTCCACATTTCTTCATCTTGTGCATTCAAACGCTGATCTCTCGCTTTTGAAACTATCGACGAGCTATGTATTGCCTGATATCTAAACCATTTTTTCTCCATGACGCACCCAAGCATACTACCACTACCCGTGCAAATACGTAACAAGCAACCTAGATGAAGTAATTTAGCTAGCTAGAGATGGGCATGCATGCAATAGATCGTATTGCATGAAACAAAATGCAACATATGAGGCGCGTGGTAGCAAGTGTGTAGTACAAATACCACCACCTCATTATTTTGCTCATGTGTACAGAAACGTGCACTAGAGCTCCTCGGGCCCCGCCTCTGACTACCATGACACATGGGTCATGTTGTGGGCCCCGTCGAGCTCGTAGACATTGTGGCTACGGCAACCTGGAGTGTTGAGCGTGATGGTGATAAACACACACACATGCGATAATGACTATTTGATTTTACCGGTTAGAAAATATATGTGAATTAAAATTTAAAATAAAATACTTAAAGTAAGCTACTCGATTGATTTGATCGAGGACGTTACTATTGGAGCATTCTCAGTACCACCGGGGTGAGCTACTGACGTCCAGTCGGAAAGAAGTAGCTGGCGATGTTGTGCTTCTGTCGGTCAAAGTAGAGTCGCGTCGTGGTTGGGCGGTGGCCTGCGACCACGCGCACGAGAGGGCGACGAGGACCAGGAGATAGGCGTGCGCAAAGGTAGGATGCCGTCGAGCATATGGCGGCAAGGTGAACATGGAGATGACAGGCGAGGCGAGGTCGCGCAACAACGGAAGAAGGATGGCGACGGCGTGCTTCTGGCGGAGGGTCGAGCAGTTGCAGCGCTAGAGGAAGGGCGGCCTGGGAAACGATGGTGTTGCACGGGCTCGAGACGAAGCAGAGGAAGGGTGGACCAACAGCGGTAAAAGGAGGCGTGCTCGAGCGTGCGGACATCCATGAAGAGGCCGTGGGCGAAGGGAGGGAGAGATGGAGAAAGAGAGAGAGAGAGAGAGAGAGAGAGAGAGAGAGAGAGAGAGAGAGAGAGAGAGAGAGAGAGAGAGAGAGAGAGAGAGAGAGAGAGAGAGAGAGAGGGAGGGAGGGAGGGAGGGGAGGAGGGAGGGAGGGAGGGAGGAGGGAGGGAGGGAGGGAGGGAGAGGGAGGGAGGGAGGGAGGGAGAGGGAGAGAGAGGGAGGAAGGGGGAGAGAGAGCGAGAGGGAGGGAGGGAGGGAGGGAGGGAGGGAGGGAGGGAGGGAGAGAGAGAGAGAGAGAGAGAGAGAGAGAGAGAGACGGACGGGTGTCGATGGGGATGTAGGGTTGCGCACGACCAAGCGAGGCCATAGGAGCTCGAGCGTAGTCAGGGTGTCGGGCGAAAGGGGTTTTGGGTGAGAGAGAGGTGGGGTTTTGTGGAGGGTTACTCGATGGCGAAAAGGTTCGATGGCGGGTGTGGGTAAGTGTGTAAACCGTACTAGGTTTCCGAGTGTAGGGCTGGGGTTTTTGTTTTAGGGAAACACAGTAGAAACGCATACGCTCTGTTTTCGCTGCAGGACTGTAAAAGACTCTAGCATGCATGGAGTTTGTGATGTGACGTCCGCATTTGAAGTGGTATTTGAAATAGCCGACGTAGAGGTGGTAGCCCTCTTAATAATTATTCAATGAAAGGGAGTTGGTCATTTCGGAAAGAAAAGAAATTACATTGGTCAAGGTGCATGCTAGAATGCTCTAGTGTACCTGAGCGTACATACGTAGATCCTCCATGAATGTTTGACCAGTGGGTGCATGCATGCGTTAGTTTTGGTAGACGACGCGAGGCAACTGCAGGTATATCTGCGATGCCTTTTGACGTGCCGAGGTAATCGATAGACCCGGACCGGTTAACGGAAAAAGAAGAAAAGAAAAGAAAATGAAGGTTCCGCTGGCTGGAGTACTACTTTTTTCGCGAGTACCATATGTTTATAGAAGGCAGAGATTTGAGTACAAGAACCCGCTACCACAAGTAGCACACACACCATACCGACTAGTCCGAAGACAGCCACCACCAACAAAACAACTACAACACGAAGGACCCTACCCTAAGCTAAAACCACGAAGCCGCGTCTCGACCGACGTTAGACACCTCCGAAGAACAACAACTCCAAAAGGGCTCTTCTTGTCAACGCGCCAAGAAAAGGGGAGATGGCGGAACTCGAACAGCCCAAAGAAGACATCGTCTTGGGGATGCCAGCAATGGTGTGCATTGCGCCCTTGCCACAGCTATCGGGGAGCCCCGCTGCTCGCCCCCAGCACTGGGACGGCGACCGATGCGCCCGGGCACTCCGCCCTGGCCACGCATCCTCCCGCCTCGCCGTCCGCGAGATGGGATCTCGTCGCGCCGCCACCCGGCTGCTCCGCCGCGTCCTCCCTCTCCACTCCTTGCTGCCTGTCAGGTCGAAGCCCTCCGCTCGTCCGCCGGGACCGCCATGCGTCGGCGACGACCTCCAGAATCGCGCCGCCGACCGCCCGCCGCCACCACCTCGCAGCCCAGGTGGCGTCTCCCTCCGCGCCAGGGAACCCGCCGGGGCACGCCGACCCTGCCCTCAGCCTTCGACGGCCAGGCGCGGCCGCCACCTGGGAGGAGGAGACTAGGAGGGTTTTTTTTGTTTAGGGTTGGGGCTCTCCGGGGCCGCTCGCCCGAGAGCGACCCGGGAGAGAGATGGGGACTGAAAGTCTCAAACTACCGAATGCTGGAGTACTATTGAGTGTAGTATGTTTGATTTGATAGTTGCCAGGTATGACCGCTGTGCTCATGCTTTTCTTGCTGTATCGATCAAGGGGTGCCTCGATTCCGGTGAACATGAATCGATTAATTCAGCGTGTTGGCCGAAACGTATGTTTGATCACCGTTCTACTTTTTGCGATTGCGCGACATGCATGGGACAGCATGCGATTAATTTGGATGCCACCATGGACCACGCGTTACAGCAGTAGAACATCGATTTCATGTCATTTATTTAGGATATATATAACTCCCTCCATTCCATTCTATAGTGCCTATAGTTTTTTGGCACGGAAATTAGCACAAGAGTGTTCTTTACACAAGACCCCCTAGATTAACGATTTAAGATCAGAGTAAAATGAGGGAAATCGGTAACTTCCTAAATTAACATAACAAATCCCACAAATCTCTCTGGTTGACTCTCCATATATGTGCAGTCAGGTTATATTAAGGAAATAAAAATATTGCTTCCTAAATCTAAGGAATCGTTGGGGTCATGCATTAGGAATCTTAATTAATTGTTTCCTTTTTGTATGGATTTTTTTCACGCATGTAGAGAGGGTAATTGAAAAAGAGCCAAGCTATAACCCTATATTCTGAAACAAATGCCAAAAATTTATAGGCATTACAGAAAGGAACGGAGGGAGTATATGATATAGTATGAAACTCTCTCAAAAAAATTATAGTATGAAACTTAAATTTATGTGAGAAGTCCAATAAGAATAAGGAAGGCGCCGCCGGCGCCGGGTGCAACAATAACTCGCCCGCATCGGCTGCTGTCGTACGTTATGGCGAGGAGCCGATGAACGACGTCGTTGGGTACAACAACTAGATCACGGCGACCACCGATGACGGGGAGCTGACAAACATCTTGGTACGCAGATATTTGTTATAGGAAGAGACTAGTGAGAAAGAAGAGAAAGACGCGATGTTCGCCGTGGTCGTAGGCCGCCACCGCCGGAAAGTAGTCCGGCGGACACTCCAGCCGGCAGTTGCGGAAGGTGTCACCGTCAGCGGCGTCAACGTGAAAAAGAAGAGATTGAGTTGTTAGTAGAAAATAAATTAGCTAGTATACGAGGCAGAGAAAAGTCTGAAAAGAAATATTTGTAGGGAAAGATGGGGTGCGTTGGATACTTGGATTGGTCGCGGCAAAAAGAAGGCCAGCTCAGGCCATGCCATGCCATGCCATGCGTGATCGTGCAAGAGAAAAAAAAGGCAAGCGCGGCCAGTTGGTCCAATTAATGGATTGATCGGTACCAGACCCGACGACAACAAGTTTGTGAGGTTCCCTTAATTTGATTTGGTGGAAGAAAAATGACGGATGTTAGAAAAGAAAAAGAAAAAAAGGATGGAATCTCCAAGATACCAATCACGTACTAGGTACCTTTCCTTGGTTGGTCCGATCGATCCGATTGATGAAACAGCCAAATTAAGTAACGTGATATTTTCCCCTTCCGATCGCACCAAGCTAGCCAGCTCGATCTGGTGGGCAGCTTGCCGTGCAAAGCCATAGTGGTACTCGATGCTGATGTAATCGATCGATGGACCCGGCGGGACCGGTCAACGGAAAGAGAATAAAAACAAGGTTCCGTTCTGGAAATTTTGTCAAAAAGGACCACCTGCCCCACTGAAATGTCAAAAGAGACCACCTGTGAACGAAAATGGCAAAACTACCGTGGCGGCAGCACGGCCAGGCGACGCGTGGCACCTGCCGCCGGAGCCGGTGGCGGCAGGCCCTGCCGCCGTCAGCCGTGGCGGCACGTCCGCCTCCGTGAACCGGCCGAACGCCGACGTCGCCCTGCCGCCGTTGCCGGTGGCGGCACGCTGAGCTGGCAAGCCTGCCGCCACCACCGGTGGTGGCATGTGCTGCTGGCCGACAGCCCTCCACAGCGCGCTGACGGCGCTGATTCCCACGTACTTTTTCGAATTATTGTACTGCTTTTTGGCTGATTGTACTGATTGAGGCATGTTCTGCTAAATTTTCCCGCCTAATTCTCTCGCTCAGTTCGCTATAAAGCAAGCGACGAGTGTGCCTAATTCTCTCGCTCAGTTCGCTGATATTATTTGGTACACAAGTGCTCATACCTTAGCCAGCATGAGTGTGCCTTGCTCAGACCAGGATTTTAGACCGATGAAGGGAAAGAATGCAACTTTGCCGCCGGGGGTTAGAGCAGAGAGGTGTTGGTGCGGCCGCCTTGCGAAGGTGAAGGAAGTGGTGGATTTTTCGGATAAGTTCGGCATGAAATATTTCATGTGCGCATACTACGATCATGATCCACCCGCACATACAAGTTCATCGTCCTCGAGACCTGCGGTATGTTGTAACAGCATGATTAAAAAATCATATTTGCATGTCATTACTTTTCATTTACTAATTGTCTTATTTTTGTTGCAGTCTCCGCCGCCCCTTTGCAACTGGTTTCACTGGATTGACCAGGAGCAGCCGGATTGGACGCGCCGTGAGGTGGAGGAAAAACAGAGGCGTGCGTGGGCAAGGTTCCATGAGGAGGAGCGTTTCGAAAAGGCTATTGCTAATGATAAAGCAGAAAGAGAGAGACAGATACAAAAATTAAGGGCAGAGCAAGCTCGAAATCGCGAGGTAAATCAGAAGCGGATGGATGATGAGGCTGCACGTAGGTATGCAGAGGAAGAGGTGCGCAGGGAGGCCCGTGAAGCGGAAAGAAAGAGATTAAGAGAAAGGGCTGCTGAGGCGCAGGCAGCAGAAGAACGCGGCGACAAGACTGGAAAATGGCCACGCTGGACGCAGGGCAAATAGAGTGATTTGTTGTAGTAACTACGTATTTTAAATTCTGTTTTACTTTCGCGTTGTATCTTAAATTCCGTTGTAGTGATTAGCCGTATTTTAATTTAAGTTATATTTCCAACTTTATTTCGGCAGATGTATTAATAATAAATGTTGGTTTCCCGGAAAAAGGTCGCGCGTAAATTTTCCCGCCTAAAGTTCCCGCCTTATTTTTTCCCGCCAAAATTTCAAGGGAAAAAGCGCTGCATCCGCTTGCGTTGACTCGGACGATGATTTTATGCCACCGAGTAAGAAGGGAAAGGCTAGTTCATCATCGAAGAGCAAGAAGAAGGGAAAAAAGTGAAGCTTATAATGTTACTCGTAGCGTTTATTTTAAGTTGTGGTGTTGGCATTGCCGATGTATCTTCATTTTATGTTGTATTTTTGCATGTTCATGTATCTTATTTTGAAAAACTGGTTGAATAATAATTCAAAATTATAGAAATATGTCTCATACATAGGTCATACATAGATAGAAATAATGGTAATATGGCAGAGTCGTCAACATATCACCCTTGTCGACGACGGCGTGGTGGTCTCTGCTTAGCACCAGAAGGCGACCAAGGATCTGGTATACGATGTTGGCGCAAACCTCGACCGTACTGTTCGTGCTCCTCATCTATGTGGGCCTCATAGTTCTGTGGTGGAGTTTGTAATACATGTTGAGATTGTGCCGCCGGAGGAATTAAACTGCCTTGTGTGCTTATAATGTCAGCTCCAAAGAATTCATTAAATATCCCTTGATTCTCAGGTTGACTAGAAGTTCCGGGATAGTATTCTTCCTGCATATGCTCAGTACCCTGTGGCGGGGCCATATTGTGGCCGAAACCAGCTATCATGTTGGGCCAAGCAGGATCAAAAGATTGCTGCGTAAAAAAATTAGTTGTAAGTAATAGACATGAATATTTTTATGGGAGAAATTATATATTAAAATTGAAGGAACCTGTGGAGGAGGCATATTGTAGCCGAGTCCAGCTTCCGTCTCTGACCAGTCAGGTTCAAAAGATTGCTGCGGATGAAAAATATTTGTAAATAATAGGCGTAATTTTATGTTGTATGACTGATTATTTATAAAATATGAACATACGCGAGTGGTGTTGTCGATGTTTGAAGTCTCCCCTTGGGTGTATGAAAATCGTTGCCCGAACGGATTAGTAGAGAAAATATTCTCCTCCTATTTTTAATGCGCAGAAGATAATATTTTTTGTAAAATCTTGTAGAAGAACGTACGCGCATTTATAATTTTAGATGTATCTGATAATACCTGTGTGGCAGCATGGGGCGGAGACATGCGAGCTGATTGTGAGCGGTCAAGTAGAGATGAGTCGACGCGTGCATATGATGGATTCCGCGTAGGAGGTTGGCTCGGACGCGCCATACTGCTCGTACGCGCCATACTGGTCGTACGCGCCATACTCGGTCTAGACGACGGTGCATCTGGCATGTCGTACTCTCGCGTAACAACATCGTCATCTCGAGCACAACCAAATCTTTTAAGCCCGTTCATGGCCGTATTAAAAATACGCCTAATAAGGGACTTTCCTTCAGGAGTATTCACGTTTCGCAGCCGCAAAGCATCCGCCGCAGACCGAGCGATCTCCCTATATTCTTGTATCTGAAAATAGAAAATTCAAAGTATGAGAAAATGGTGTGCATATTTATTTCAATTGCAACAAACTCATATTTTTAAAGAATTGCAAGTACCGAGGTATCGCGATGGTATGCTGCTGTTCGTTCAGTCCCTACAACCAGTGAATCTGTCGTCCTCTCTGGTGGAGGACCGGTGAGCAAAATTCTTGTGCTATTGCGATACCAATGATTGTAGTGGTCGTATGTGACGTCACAGTGTTGAAATGCCTGTATAGCCTGCGGGAATGCCCAGAATAAACGGTCAAGTATTTCTTCATTTTGCTCCCTGGGGTGTGGACGTTCTCTCCTGAATACTTGAGTCCCCGGGTTACTTGATGATATCTGATGGAGCAGTCTGGGGGCTAGGTCATATGCTTGCTCATATGTGCCATATAGCCTCTGGAAAATGTCCTCCTTGGCACGCCTTGCCTTTCCGGAGCTGACAGAGAAGCCAATCTGATCTTCTGCAGTCTCTTGCAGCGTCTTCACACTAACATTGATGTCTTTTTCCACCGCCACTTGCAAGATATGTGACAAATATTTTGCGGTCACGTTGCGGTGCTTAGCCATAGCCTCCACCTGCTCGCAACTATGTGGTTCTATTTTTGAGATATGCCAGGGCTGACATACCCCAGAGCTCTTTCGAGCGATCACTCTCCCCATGCACCCCTCATTCAATTTGACACATATCACTTTTAGCTGACTTCGATCAGACTGCTTCACTCTGTGCTCCCGAGATATGCTCAATGCATACCTCTTTATTGCCTGGTCAGCGGAGTCCTTGTCAGGGAAACTTTGCCCAACTAGCAGACTATCCTCTCCTAGGCCTGGAACAGACCGAAATTCATTGCTTATGGTCATGGTCTGCAGGAAGTCAGGGTCCATTGGACCTGGGACCGCCCTCTGGGGAGGACCTACTCCTTCTTCATCCGACGATGATTCGGACGAAGATGAACGAGCATCATCATCCAACGCCTCAGGCAATCCCTCCACATGTTCGCTGATGTCGACGACCGCGGACCAATATCCTGGGTCAACATTATGGTGGCTAGGCATCTGCTCCGATGGGTCGATGCTACGAGCAGCGGTGATGGCAAGCTGATCCGACAGGCCGGTGCTAGGGCCTGCGGTGATGGACAACTGCTCTTCTGCAGCGCTCCTACTGCTTCCAGCATCATCAGTAGCTGAAATAAACTTCACATACACCATCGGCCGTCCGTACATAGCAGCACCAGGTGTGCTTGCAAACCTCATGTACGTACGCCAATTTGTATCATTTTTTACCTCCCGCAAACCCCAACGGGCAGGTCCATTCCCTTCTACGACGATAAGAGCCTCAACCGTCATCCTCTGTCCACGCATCCCCTGACCAAATGGGGCTCGGATGATTTTTCTTACATCCGCAAATGCTCTATTGACCATATCTATCACTGCAACTTCCATCGAGTCGCAGTTCGAGAAATCCACCCCACCGAATTCGTCACGTACGACGTCCCCATAGTACACTACCAAATTTTCCATCGTACCTACCGCACAACCAGATTTTTAAAATAATATTAGTAACATCCTACCTTAAATCATATTACTGTTTTAATACTTTCATTACAACACTTATTCTAACATGGCGGTAAGACTTTAAGAAAATAATTAATCCTTCCTTTTCTAAATATTAAAAGACATCATATATATACCTTAATTTGCAGATAGATATTCTTCCTAACATTAAAATTTGCGAGTTAAAGCATGTTCCTAACATACGGTTATTAGTTCAACAAATTATCCATCTCTTTAATTTTCAGTCATACATGCAATAATAGTACGATGCACTACGTGTTGCTCTATTTCAAATTAAGTTACATCCTTCATAAAATCTCACTCTCTGTACATAATATGCTAATACAATGTTGCTTGCCTAATTAGTAGAGTAAAATATACTACACTACACCACAAATGGCAACAGCTAACATATGCATGTACGAATAAAATTGGCGATCTACAAGAACTCACCTTAATTTTCTTCTTTCGCTGCTTCGTGCACCCAATTAGCGGCTCAATCAGTGACTCAATTAGCTAATCAATCACTAAAGAACAATGGCATGGGAGGGCTGCTTCGAGCTGTTCTTCTGTCAGCTCTCGTACGCGAAGAAAGATGAAAACGTATGAGACGAATAGCTGGCCAGCTGCTACTTATAAAGGACGTGAAACAACCACTTTCGGTGGTCACGGTCCTGTACCAGCGGCGGACGTCAACTCATGTCGGAGAATCATACAATCAATTTTCTGTACAACTACAGTCTCTAATATAGCTGAAAGTGCAAAAACTAGTGCCAAATAGACTCAAACCGGAGCAAACAGCCTCAGAATCAGAGACAGCCCGAATCTGACACAGTTTGCGTGGAAATCAGCGCCATCAGCGTGGGAATCAGCGCCGTCAGCGCGCTGTGGAGGGCTGTCGGCCAGCAGCACATGCCACCACCGGTGGTGGCGGCAGGCTTGCCAGCTCAGCGTGCCGCCACCGGCAACGGCGGCAGGGCGACGTCGGCGTTCGGTCGGTTGACGGAGGCGGACGTGCCGCCACGGCTGACGGCGGCAGGGCCTGCCGCCACCGGCTCCGGCGGCAGGTGCCACGCGTCGCCTGGCCGTGCTGCCGCCACGGTAGTTTTGCCATTTTCGTTCACAGGTGGTCTCTTTTGACATTTCAGTGGAGCAGGTGGTCCTTTTTGACAAAATTTCTCCGTTCTGCTCTTTGCGGTTGCCACCAGACCGCGGAACGCCCGTCGTTGACTAGTCGTGGTTGCATGCGTGAGATGGATGTGCGTTTCCCGTGCACATGGACCCGGGCCGGTCGGTCTGTATGCTCGAGAGCAGCCCACCAGCCTCGGCACGCGCATTTAAGGAGAGCCCCATTCGCGAAAAAAAAAGGGATTAATTAACCCAGCGCAAGCGTCTCGTGCCGATGCCCGGATCTGACGGCAGATCCGTCCTCGCCGCCGCCGTCACAGCGGAGGACTTAATTAATTGGATGCCTCTCGACTCCGGTGCAACCCCGCGCGCGCGTCTCTCGCGCATCCATATGCAGTACTAGTATAATTTAATTAATTGGGAACACACGAGTACGTACAACAATTCGACCGCGGACCGTGCACTCGGAGATGCCCGCGTCCGACGGCGTGCACAAGAGCCTGCAGCTCCGGATCAACCTCGCCGCCAAGGACAAGATGTACGCGCATATGCAACCAACTCCTCCTCAACAACCCTCGCTGCATTGCATTTGCATGTACTGTATGTCACTCAACGGTTTCTGCTTCTGCAAATGGATGCCAGGATCGAGCCGCGGTACCAGGAGCTGCAGAGCAAGGACATAGCCCGTGCGTCGCAAGACGGCGTAGACGTCCGGATCATCGCGGGGGAGGCCTTCGGGGTGCGGTCGCCGGTGTACACGCGGACGCCGACCATGTACATGGACTTCACCATGCAGCCGGGCTCGCAGCTCCACCAGCCCATCCCGGCCGGCTGGAACGCCTTCGTGTACATCATCGAGGGGGAGGGCGCGTTCGGGCGGGAGAAGGCCACGCCCACGGCCGCGCACCACTGCCTCGTGCTCGGCGCCGATGGGGACGGGCTCAGCGTGTGGAACCGGTCCGGCGCGCCGCTGCGGTTCGCGCTCGCGGCGGGGCAGCCGCTCAAGGAGCCCGTGGTGCAGCATGGACCGTTTGTGATGAACACGCGCGCCGAGATCCAGCAGGCCATGGAGGACTACTACCACGGCCGTAACGGCTTCGAGAAGGCCACACAGTGGAGCTCCGCCTGATAGAGTACCTTTTTTCTTGCTTTTTCGTCATGGGGAAGTGAGATACAAAAAATATTGTGTAATAAACAGGAGTTCATAGTACGTTCTGTTTCATAGGAATTCAGTTATGATTGTTTCATATAAAAAAATGTCCTCCGTGGTTTTCAGTTTATTTGACTATTGATTTGGGAACACGGCAGAACGTTGAAAAACAATGCATGGATTTCAACCGGTTTAATTCACGTGGACATTGATTTCTTTAGCAATCTGATTTTAATCATCTCGTGTACTTACTTAGGAATCAAGCGTTTCGATCTGTCATTCAACATTTGATCATTTCCTTCAACAGGTACTTGTGCATTTTTTCCCAGAGAAATCATCTTTTTAATGTAGAGTACTATTGTTAAAAAAACAGCAACATGAAACCCGAGGGCGTTACTCGCGAAACGCGTCTATGGGGGATCACGTAAATAGGAGGGGACCACTACTAGAAAAAGGTCTCCAGTTCCGGGCCATACGCCATTGCCCCTAGGCTGGCTGTCACTAGTAAGTCTGGATATGGGTTTGAAAATTGGCGAAATTTGCACCCCCCCCCCCTACCAATGGCGCACAATGATATGTCCTCACCCCTTGTGGATCACCTTTCAGTTTTCAATGCTTCGAGATATCCATGTGTTATGTCATTTAGTTGTAAGGAAAATTAACAAACATGAATTTCAACTTTTTTTTTTTTGCAAAATGACTTCATGTTTCGATAAAACGGCTTTTCTGGTTAGCTACGACCTCCGATAAAAACAATTTTTTATATAAAAATGTATCTACGGAAAATTTTACATCCAATTTCAATGCCTATGTTACCAGTGGCGCACCAAGCCTTGTGATGCGCCACTGCTAACCTTCGTGCCTCCAAAATTCGAATCTACCCACACCTACCTCCACTACCCTCTTATATATCCACCTCCCTCCTCCCTCATCCACAGATTACTCTCCTCCTCCTCCTCCTCCTCTCCTGCATCCTATTCTCCTCCATCCTCTCCTCCTTCCTCTTCTCCCTCCTCTCTGGCGGCCCTCTTCTCCATCCTCTCTTCTCCTCCATTCTCCATCGTCTCCTCCATCCTCCCTCCTCTCCTCTCCTCCCTCTCTTTTCCATCCTCCAACCTCTCCCACAGTCCCACGGTCCAAAACAAAAACAAGCAACAAAATGGTGCTTGATGAACGGGACAAATAATTTGGAAAACAAAACAAGCAAAAAAATCGCAAAAATATGGAGCTAGATCCAGATCTAGACCCAGATTTCGATTTTTACTACTGACGCATCCTTTTTCGTTAGTAGTGGTGCACCCTTCTTGTTTCGTAGTAGCGCACCAACGTGTTAGTAGTGGTGTGCCACTATTATATGAATTACCAGTGGTGCACCAAATGATGCGCCACTACTAACACTTACCAGTGATGTGGTATTAGCGGTGTGTCACTGCTATCCCTTTTAGGTGCGCCACTAATAGGCATTTTTTTAGTAGTGGATTGTGATATGCTTTTGGGAGGGCACTCACATAACAACTTGCATTTAGCCAGATATTGCATGCTTGGTAGTACCCATATTTAGGAAGTATTAAAGACATGTGTTGCATCATATCTCTATATTAGGATGTCATACACATATTAATGTGAATCAAATACTACATAGGAGTTACGTTGGAATTATATTATGTAGAAAAGCTATATTTGTTTTGAACTCACAAACCATGATCCATTTTTTACTATAAGAAATGCTTTTAATTTACTTTTTTTCATCTACATATTCTGCAATGTATTGAAAACTCTCGCGGCGGGGTACAACCAGAGATACTTTCATTGGATATTCACTTGTTCAGCAAACAGGTTTAGTTATCTCATGCACTTACAATCAAGCGTTTCGATCTGTCATTCAATATTTGATTATTTCCTTGAAGAGGTAATCATGTATTTGTCCATAGCAATCTCAATATATTACTCCTTCCGATTAATAAGTGCAGTACTAAAACCAAATTCTGTGGGAGTATTATTTACGGAAGTAAGTAAGAAAGCACAATATTAAAACAAAGAAATATGGAACGCGAGGACGTGTCTCGCGAAATCCGTCTCTAGAGATCATGTAAGCGAGAGGAGAGCACGATATGGTTTTGGGGACCGCACTCACATAACAGCTCGCATCTAGGAAGACATCACGTGCTTGGTAATACCTAGGCTTACACTATTATAAATATGGATTGCATCATTTCTACATTAATATATGTTGCATATATGGATGTGAATCAAACACTAAGTATGTGTTGCATCATTTCTACATTAAAATGTGATGCATTAAGATGTGATGCATATATGGATGTGAATCAAACACTCAACCGTGGTGAACACATGAACTCTGGTCAACGTTTTTCTACAAGAAATGATTTTAATTAATATACTTCCATTTAAAATTTCTACACTACAATAATCCAAAAATACAATAACACTTATTGCATTTACTTTACAAGTTTCATCTTAGATTACACATCAACAACTTCTTTATGGTGTTGTTCCTTTTATTTTTATAGTTTACTTTGTTTTCATCTTATCGTAATATGCCGTGTTGTTTGACCATCCTCACAGTTGGGAACATAATACAACTCTTTTTGTTTCGCAGGTTTTCTAAAGAGGGGAATGAAAAAGTTTAGTTGATCCCATAGTATTCGATACAAACCCAATGCCATATTTGTAGGAAAAGAGTCACTTACTACAACACTTTGTGCTTGGAGACGCAACCAGTTGGTATACATATTGTTCGTTGCCATCATATATCCTAGCTCAGAGGCTTCGATCTTCATGAAGTTGGTTACCTGCTTCGTTGTTGTGTTGTATCGCACAACTTCGTCAACCTCGTCTCCGACGATGAAGAAGACGGCGGCTTCAAACTAGGATCTAGATTTTATTTTTAAACTATTTAAATTACGCTTGATTTAATGAAATTTCTATCGAATGTTCGCGCGCTTTTTAAACTTCATTCCAAATTGTTTGTCTCCAGTGAGCGGGCCAAATGGCCAATGGACCGAATGGATGGGCGCCGCTAGCAGTGGCGGAGCCAGACATTGAAGTGTATGTTTTCATTTAAAATATATCAAATACATGTATTTTTTACTTATTTTTAGTATTTTTTACATGATTTATACCAACATGCAAAGAATTTGAAAGAAACCTCGGTGGTCAATTGACAACATAGGTCACAATGGGACTACGCCACTATCCTAGCTGGCCGGACAACGGCACGCGATTTGTCCGCGGGCCGATCCTAACAGACAGAAATGGATCGGGTTGCTATTTGCATAAGACCTGTACCGTGGCAGTGTGGCTTGTTTTATATGAAAAAGTCCTTGTGCGTACATATAAATTTAATTTAAGTTTCATATCATATCCGGATTACATAAGAAGATACCGATGTTATAATACTAGTACATTTGAAAGTATACATCACTGAGTACTATAAGAAACTTTTTGGACCTCCTGAAGATAATAATTTCGAAATGATGGAAACTCGTACTGATGATATTCCGCAAATTTCTGAAGAGGAGAATGCCCTCTTAACTGCGGATTTCACCGAGGCAGAAGTGTTTGAAGCCATATCTCAAATGGAACACAACAAATCGCCGGGGCCAGATGGGTTTCCTGCAGAATTTTATCAAAGATTTTGGGATGTCATTAAAAAGGATCTGATGGCTATGTTTAGTCACTTTCAGGCTGGTGGTTTCCCATTGTTCAAGTTAAATTTTGGGATTATTACTTTATTACCTAAAAAAGAAAATGCGGTGCAAATTCAACAATACAGGCCTATATGTTTGCTTAATGTTAGTTTCAAAATTTTCACTAAAGTCTCCACCAATCGGGTTTCGGTAGTGGCTCACAAAATAGTAAAACCTACCCAGACGGCCTTTATGCCTGGTAGACATATCTTGGAAGGGGTTGTTGTTTTGCATGAGACAATCCATGAATTACATCGTAAAAAGTTGGATGGGGTTTTATTTAAAATTGACTTCGAGAAGGCATATGACAAGGTGAAATGGCCCTTCCTTCAACAAGTTTTGTGGATGAAGGGTTTTAACCCAGTTTGGTGTGATCGAATTAAAAACTTTGTGCAGGGGGGAGTGTTGGGATTAAGGTTAATGATGATGTTGGTCATAATTTTCAAACAAAAAAGGGTCTGAGACAGGGAGACCCACTATCTCCGATTCTATTTAATATCATAGCTGATATGTTAGCTATTTTAATTATGCGGGCTAAGGAAGCCGGTCAAGTGGGTGGTCTTATTCCCCATTTGGTTGAGGGGGGGTGTCGGTTTTGCAGTATGCAGATGATACTATTATTTTTATGGAGCATGACTTACTTAAAGCGGTTAATATGAAACTTATATTATGCATCTTTGAGCAGCTATCGGGCTAAAGATAAATTTCCATAAGAGCGAATTATTCTGTTTTAGTAAAGCATCAGAAATGGAACACCAATATAAAGAAATATTTGGGTGTGCATCTGGTTCTCTGCCAATTAGATATCTGGGAATCCCAGTTCACCAACGTGTGCTCCGTAATTCGGAATGGAACCCAGTTGAAAATAGATTTGCCGCAAAGTTAGGTTGTTGGAGGGGAAAGTTGCTTTCGTATGGAGATCGACTTACCCTTATCAACGCGGTTCTTACTAGTTTACCCATGTTTATGCTATCCTTTTTGGAGATTCCGGTAGGAGTAAGAAAGAGACTTGATTTTTATCGGTCTCGCTTCTTTTGGCAATCAGATGAGCATAAGAAGAAATATAGATTGTCTCGTTGGAATATAATTTGTAGACCTAAAGATCAAGGGGGTTTAGGTATTGAAGTCTTTGAACTGAAAAATAAATGTTTGCTAAGTAAATGGTTTTTCAAATTATTAAATGAGGAAGGAGTGTGGCAACAATTGCTACACAATAAGTATCTCAAGCATAAGACTTTAGCCCAGGTTGAGGAGAAACCCACTGATTCCCCATTTTGGAAGGGATTAATGCGGGTTAAGACTGAGTTTTTTAAGAGGGGAAAATTCAAGGTAGGAGATGGGTCGAGGATTCGGTTTTGGGAAGATATATGGTTGGGTGATGTGCCGTTAGCGCAACAATATCCATCTCTATATAATATTGTCCAAAGAAAAAATGTGTTGGTATCTACGGTTCTGAGGCAAGTGCCTATTAACATTGGTTTTAGGAGATCTCTAAATGAACATAAGTGGAATCGGTGGCTGCATCTATGCGAGCGTTTAATGTATGTGCATCTTACTGATGAAAATGATAAGTTTATTTGGAACTTAACAGAGTCGGGTGTGTTCTCAGTTAAATCTATGTACTTGGATCTTATGAATGGACATACTAGATTTTTGCGCAAATACCTTTGGAAGATCAAAATTCCGCTAAAGATTACAATTTTTATGTGGTTCCTTAGTAATAAGGTGCTGTTAACTAAGGATAATTTGCTAAAGAGAAAGTGGACAGGTTATCAAAAATGTTGCTTCTGTGATGCCGACAGTAGGAGCATGCGGAGGATGGTGCCGACCTGCCTGCCTACCTGCCTGCCGACCTGCCTGCCTACCTGATGCCTCTTTCTTTAGTTGTGTGTTTATGTTAAACTCTGTCGTGCTTGTGGTGTTAAAACTTGGTTAATGCTGTTGTGAACTATGTTTTGAATCAGACAAGCCCTAAGGGAGTATTATTTAAGGAAATCAGTAAGAAAGCACAATATTAAAACAAAGAAACATTGAACGCTAGGGCCTTACTCGTGAAATACGTCTCTAGAGATCATGTAAACGAGAGGAGCGCGCGATATGCTTTTCAGGAGCGCACTCACAAAAACAAGTCGCATCTAGCGAGACAATCGCGTGCTTGGTAATACCTACACTCACGAGACTATTATAGATATGTGTTGCATCATTTCTATATTAAGATGTCATGCATATGTGGATGTGAATCAAACACTGAATATTAGTTACACTCGAATTATCTTGTCTAGAAAATCTATATTCGTGCCATCATATTTATAAGAGACATGAACTCATGAACTATAGTCAACGTTTTTCACAAGAAATGATTTTAATTAATATACTACCATTTACAATTTCTAGAAGGCAATATTCCCAAAATACAACAACACTTATTGAATCTACTTTACAACTTTCATCTTAGTTTACACATCAACAACCTCTTTCTGCTGTTGTTTCTTTTATCTTTATTGTTTACTTTGTTTTCATCTTATCATAATATGCCGTGTTGTTTGACGATCACCACGGTTAAGTTGGGAACATAAGATAATTCTTTTTGTTTCGTAGGTTTCCTGAAAAGGGGAATGAAAAGTTTAGCAGATCTCATAGTATTCAATATAAACCCAATGCCAACTTTGTAGGAAAAAGTCACTTATTACAACAATTTTGTGCTTGGAGTCCCAACGAGTTGGCGTACAAGTTGTTCGTTGCCATCATATATCGTAGGTCAAAGGCTTCGATCTTCATGAAGTTGGTTCCCTGCTTTGTTGTCCCGTTGTATCGCACAACTAGGCGACAACTTTATGCCGGTGTGCGTGGATAACTCGGAGAAGTTGTTTGCTTCGACTCTTGATCATGCGGATCTTCGTGAGAAGAAAACTCTCGCAGCTAGGAGGTATAACCTAGCTGCATGAGTCAGAAGTCTTTATCTATATATGGTCTTCAGCTCCGTGTACTTATCAAGTTAAAGCATAACCTTCTTTCATGCAGCTTCATGTTGATCTTGGTTTAGTACGTGCATAGTATTTTTTTTTTTGCGAAGTATGCTCCTCAATAGATGTATGCTCCTCAATAGATGTATGGTTATGAAAATTAGTCTTTCAAGAAAAACGTATCTTGTCAACATGGTTTGTTTTTGAGAAATTATAGAGTGGCCAATTTACTAGTTCGGTCGAATGGATGCACAATATTTTGAAACTTTTAAGAGGAATCAACATAAAATCAAATAAATAAAAAATCTTACAACTTATGGAACTTTGAAGTATAAATACTCCCATGTGCAATGTAATTTATGATTCATATAAAATAACTACTAAGAATTCATGTACCATGGCTAAATATTTTTCCCCTGAAAATAAAGGGAAAATACTTGACCAAGAAATAAGCACCGCCAAAAAGCGAGACCTGAAGGAGATTCAAAGATATATTACATGTGACACTTTGTACAATCTAGAATTATCTAAGTAACTACACATAATTTTGAGAGCATTGTACTCCACAAGTTTTTGTTTTGAAATTCACTTGCTATACAAGTACACTTCAAAACACTCTTATCAAGTTCTAAAAGTATTTAACGATACTATGAAAATGAATACATGCAAAATTAATATACTACATTAAGATGTGTAAATTTATTTGTAGAGTAATGTGAGAGCATTGGTTTTCTTAGATTTGTCGTGAAATCCATTTGAGTAATTTTATTCTTAAACATACCAACATGAGCTCAAACAAGAGACATATACATATATGAAGTTGAGACAAGGTGATAGAAATCATACCCATATGGAGATATATAATACCGGATATATAACATCACACACCATATAATAAACCTTGGTCTCAACATATAGAAACCAAAATCCTTAACATAATGCCTCACAACCACATATAACACATAGTTTTGAACGAACAAACCAACAAGCTAAATAGTTCAAATACACGACATAAAAGGAGGACACAAGCAATAAAGGAATGCTTAAATTTTAAGTAAGATATATAAATTTAGCATAAATAAAATCTTTAAGAAATTTTTGAGAGTAGGGGGCCATTGCCCCCGCCCTAGAAAAGCGTAGCCACTATGAACAAGGGGCCCTTTGTGTCGTTTCGCCCTAGGGCCCCCGACATGTATGGACTGGCCCTGTTCGCGTGCGGCACTGGCGTCTCGATCGGGAGCTTCGTGGTCTGCAAGATCATGGAGAAGAAGTGCGTGAAGGAGGGCGGAGACGCTCGATGGCATGATGGCGTCACCTAAATGGCCAACTAGTTCATCAGCACATTCCGAATTGAGGCCAGATTGGCTAATCTTAATGTGCCGTCTCCCGTACCTGTGAAGAATTGTGTGTACTTTGACAGGGAGAACGATGGATTCTAGTGTCTGCTTGGCGCCATGCAGCCCGCGATGTCGTACCTCACTTTGGGATTATCGGAGACAAACACAGAGTGGAGAGATGGGAAGAGCTTGGCCCTCTCCGCGCAGCGACAAAAACACTCTTGAGTAAAATCTATTTGTCCAGTTAGTTACCTCATCATCGGCTGACTATCACCATCCATCCGCACCTCGCCGAGTACCTCTGCATGCTGCCGTCGACCATGGCGATCATCACCATCCCGGATTGCCGTGATGCCGTCCATGGAGCTCGACTAGCAGTGTGACTCCTCGCCGTGATGCCGTCCATGGAGATTGAGTCGATGACGGAGTAAGTCCTCTCTCCTCTCCTGGACAAGTAAAAGTCAAAGTCTAAGTCACACACGCAACCCGCACGCGGTGGGTGAAGGTGGGCTTCTTCTTATAGAGAGAGCTAGCTAGTTGGGAGGGATGAAGATGAGCAGATAGTTGGAGAATGAAGACAATGGAAGGCTAAGATGCAATGAGACACGGATCACTGACATGTCATTCAGTCTCGAGATACAGAATTTCCTTTAGTTAAACGAGCCAGGTCCAACTTAATTGCTTGATGTCAAAGAGCGTGTAGCCCGTGCATGTGTGCGTTGAAACTCTAACCAATCACGTCCATTAAAACAGTAGACCGAAGGTAGCGCATGGGGAAGCAAAACGTTCATTAACATATGAGTTTTGTTTTCCTTAGCTTTTGCTTTTCAGTGGGTATTGTAGCAAAACGTTCTTTTAATTGCATCATCGTCCTGTTGACTCACCAAAGTGCAACTATTGGCAACGCTAAAAATCCAACCCACGTACCAGTCATATCTTCCTAAAATCCATCAATTAGGTGCTCTTGCTTTACATACGCACATAGGGCAAACACTTTGTTAGATTTTTGGCAATTAACTTTGCTACTTCCTTTGTTACACAAAATATTCTAAACTTTGTCTAAATTTAGATATATCTAGACATGATTTGACATATAGATATATTTAAATTTAGATAAAGTTAATACATCTTTCATGAGACAGCGAGAGTGCTATTATTTTGAACACTTCCATCGCACTGTCAAAGAATGGATGATCAAAAAAGGAATAATGTGCAAAAAGCAATCACATTGTGGTGTTTAAATTAAAGGGAGAAACACTTAGTTTAATTAAATCAACCAGGTTCATAGCCAACTCGACCTATACATGCCAGCACTGCTCGCCCTGGCCCAAAAGTGCACGTGCAACACAAAATGGCTAAATCATGGTCATCTCATTTTACATATGCTAGACCATTTGAGGGAAAGAAAAGGTAGGTAATCAATTACGGGGTAATTAGCACATAAACAAATTGATATGACCTTTCTTGTTCTTTGGACAATCAGATCACGGACAACACATAATGAGCAATATACCCAACACAACTCACGTGACATTCCCAGCAAGCAATGAACTACCGAATGCATAACACGCAACTCTTTACCTATATGATGATTCAACTAAAATACGGCAAGTCCAAATTGAGAATAAAGCCTTCTGATTTGGACAAGACAATTCATGCATTGAAGATTACAAGAACATGAACAGTACTACATCGGCCACATCCAACAACTGCCAGAGCCGAAACTGCTGACTCACGGCGGATTGGACGCAAGCCACACTGGTAGCCAGTCGGCGATAGACCATGCGGAGCCGCACTAGTACGGGCCAAGTAGTGCTTCATCCAATGACATCTTCATAAAATCAATCAATTGGGTGCTCTTTCTTTACATTCGCACAGGGCAAAACCTTTGTTAGAATTTCAGCCATGAACTTTGCTACTTCCACAAAAGATTCTTAACTTTATCTAAATTTAGATGTATCTACATACATTTAAATTTAGATAAAGTTAAGACATCTTTTTTGGCACAGAGAGTACTATCATTTTGAACACTTTAATTCATCACACTGCCAAATAATGGACGATCAAAAAAGAATAATGTTCAAAAAAGCAATCAGCTTGCGGTGTTTAAATTAAAGACAGAAACACTTAGTTTAATTCAATCGACTAGGTACACAGCCAGCTCGACCTATACACGTTAATTAGGCACTGCTTGCCCTGACCCAAAAAGTGCATATGCAACACAGAAAGGCCAATTCATGGTCAGCTGACTCAACGATCTGCTAGACCATTTGAGGGAAAGAAAAGGTAGCTAATCAATTACAGGGTAATTAGCACACAAACAAATTGACATGACCTCTCTTGTTCTTTGGACAATGAGATCACGAACAACACATAATGAGCAATATACACAACACAACTCATGTGACATTTCCCAGCAAACAATGAAGTACCGAATACAACTCTTAACCTATATGATGATTGAACCAAATAAGGCAAGCCCAAGTTGAGAATATAGCCTTCCGATTTGTGCAAGACAATTCGTGCATTAAGGATTACAAGAACAGGAATAGTATTACATAGGCCACAACCAGCAACTGCCAGAGCCAACCGCCGGATCACGGCGGATTGGAGGCAAGCCAAACCGCCGGAGCTAGTCGGCGATTGACCATGCGAAGCCACACTAGGACGGGACGCATAGTGCTCCATCCAATGACACCTTCATAAAATGTTGATGCCTGGTTACTAGGAATGTGGATGAACGTCCACAACGTGACACCACTGGGACTGCAGCACACAAAAAAATGCTATAAGGCCAAATAGGATGAAAGTAGAAACAACAGCATGTTAGAATCTCCTTTCTGCTAGTGGCCACAGGCATGCATCAAAAGAATTTAGATTGGAAGATTCTCCTTTCTGCTAGTGGCCACAGGCATGCATCAAAACAATTTAGATTGGAAGATTTCTAACCGAAAACAACTTCAGATGACTAGTACCTACTATCTCCTATTCACATCAAGCACTAACTTCATGTATAACCACTTTCTTAAATTAATATGTCCAAGATGTTGAAAATCAAGAGGCTTGAGTACCAACAGCCAACTATAATATTATTGAAGCCACATATGTACATCTGCATTATTGCAAGGGTTGGACGTGTGCCTTGTAACATGATATATGTGTATAAAATCATAATTGCGATATCTTTGTAGTGTCTTTGGAATAACAAAGCTAGTGTCGACACCAATTAAATAAGAAACCAGCATCTAGAGCATGACCACACAAGTCATAGTAGTACCAACTATGCATCAGTAGCATATGATCAAATCCCAAGCATTGATTTATTTATGACTAGCACAAAGTTTCATTCCTCAAAAACCATACAACCATAATAAAGAAAAGCAGTTGAGCGAGCTCATTCTGGCAAATCGAACACATCTGTGCATTCTACTCTTACGTCATTACAAATCGAATTCTTATCATGGCAACACAATCTGCAGCCATGATCGATCTAGTCCAAAGCAAAGATCAATAAGGAGGGAGATACAAAGAAATGTGTTTACTTTCGGCGACGAGGAGGCAGCCATCAGCTCCCCAACAGGTTGGAGCAGCAGCAGGCCAGCTAGAGGCAGTGAGCTAGCGAGGGCGGCCACATGGCCAAACAAGTTATTTCAGGTGTTGGGTCTTTTCGTCTTTACTTGAAAATCACAAACACAAAGATAAGCCTCAAATATTTAGTACTAACCTCCGACTATAAAAGGATGTCTCAACTTAGGACAAATTTGAATGTATCTAGATACTAAAATGGGTCTAGATACATTCAAATTTTGATAAAGTTGAGACATCTATTTATCGATGGAGGGAGTACAAAGAATTATATATAATTTAAGAGTGTGCATTCAGTGATCACATGGATTGGTGTGCACGTCTGTGTTTTCCACAATCCAAGTAGTATAATTAAGTATTATCCAATTTTCCTAGTAGAACACGGTTTTATGGAGTACAAAACTGGTTTCAAATTTTTGGTATGATTTTTTTGGGCTCAAAATCAACTCACTGAAAACGCAGACATGCACACCTATACAGGTGATCACCAAGCCTATTTTGTATAATTTAAATTCATAATTAGAGGATATAGTTCAAGCCAAAGGACACAACCAATCACCTTAATGGGTGTTCCTAACAGAAGTAAAGCATCTTGTTGTTGACATGGAGTCTTGTGAGTGGAAACTGCTACATATTGCTTGACGCGAACTTAATGATGGCCTCTGGAGTGCTTGTGAGGACCAACTCGAGTCTCATACCTAAGAAACAATGATGTCATGCTCTTTATATAAGGTGGTTGCAGTTATGGAGTAACACATATGAATGTTTGATTGATCTACTACGTGATTCAAAGAGCTAATCAGCAGATCAAACATATATCAACATGTAAAACACATAGATATGAAGGATTTATACCTCTCCCATTGGCAGGACAAACAACATCATCAACCTTGTGTCGTCAGCTAGGCATGCGTGCTCATTGACGACAACGCCACCTGGCCCTCCTTCTATCCATTGTCCGTCCTCCATCAGCAGCAGCTACATACATCAAGGGATGCCCATATAATATATAAGTAACTTGAAACAAAAGCTGGGTCATGCCAATATGATGGGAAACAAAACCATATACGGAGTACCACCAAATGCTACTACCCAGGAAGCCATACAAATATGATTGCCCATGATACATAAGAAAGGGTTCACTAGGATTACCACTTGTATGTCAAATAAAAAAGAATCTATACTGTTGTAAAACCCAACACAAGAGCTGCTGCAGATATGCAAGAGTAAGAGGAAACAGTTTTTGAAGACCTTGACTTCAGACGAAGTAAGAAAAAAAGGCTTTTACAATTCAGCCCGCAATCACCATAAGCTCAAACTATTTCTAAGCTCATAATATCCATAAGCTCAAATTACAGGCCACAAGCCGGTTGGCAATGTGGGAAGGGAAAAAAAGAAAACAAAACATAAGTCAAGGGAAAAACAGTGAACTCAAGAAGAGTAGATCCTCATAAGCACCTGTATTGCAAGAAAAGTAAAAAAAAATGGGACCATATTATCACCTCAGATTTTCATTCCCTCAGAAAATCTTACACCAGCAAAAACATGTGAAAAATTCACACCCTATAGTCGACCAATATGCAAGAATTGCATGTTACTTTCTTTGAGTAGCAACCGTGAATGAGCACATTATTTTTTACCAAGAACTGTGGGGCAACAGCCCCACAGCAACCTTTTATTTCAAATATATAAAAACTATACAAAAATACTCAACCTAAGAAATACAGCAAACAAAACTCACTCACCCTTAGGGAAACAAAAACCAAACTCCTCACTATGGATACCACTCAGACTCAGGGTAAAGCCTTGATCCAATCTAATAAAGCACCCTTGTATTTTGGTTTGATTCTACACTAAAGCATTGTGATAGCATGCACAAATTTTGCCTTCCACTTTGCAAAAGTTGGTTTCTCTTGGTGATTTTTTTCCCATTACAGATCAACCATATATTACAGCAGGCCGTGATCAAAACCTCCATAAAGAAAGGTTTCACGAGGCTCCATTTGGCTGCAGCAACAACTACTTGAATACTATCATTAGAGCTCCAAGGGATTTGCAAATAATTCCAGACGCCATGCATGCATCCAATCAGAATGCCAGCTGTGTGGAATCTTGATCAAATCAAGTAGCTACATTAAAAATGGTTGGATGCCGAATCTACGATTACTTAGCAGATGTCGAATCTAGGATTAGTTAGCAGGAATCTTTTGTTGGAGCTTTAAAACAAAAACAGAATTTCCATTCATTACACAACAAAAGTAAGGGGGACTCAAAGTGAACAAAGAACTTTCGTAACAATATCAAATCCAAAAGTGAAGCAAATAATGTGCTCAACTTACAAAGTGATGTGAATAGTAAACTAAAATATTTGGGTACTCCAACTACTAACCAACCTTGAAGAAACAAAATTGCAAGCTTCTACTCAAACCAATCTAAACTACCAAGTGACTGAAGTCCTGCAATAAAAATGGATGATTCTACAAATTGTGAGTGAGAGAAGACGGGGCTCACCGGATGTGTGGCCTTCTTCCTGGCAAGGAGGTCAGAGGAGGCCGCTATGACAGAGGACTCGGGACATGATTCGTTCACCATCAACTTCATGTCCGCCTAGTATATCCCATTCTTCAACTTAATTAAGAAAAAAAACGTCAGATATATCTCCTAGATAGTAAAATACAGTTTACAGGAAACTGGATAGCAGGGTACAAATGACAATGCAATATTTAGAAAAAACTTTATAAGCACATTAGAAAATTCAATAGGTCCTAATTAGTTGAGCTCCCTACTGCATCCATGCATTCTACAAGTTAACCAAACTCCTGAACACAACACACCATTCATGTGTACCGAGTTGAAAGGGACGTGTGTCCTGCTGGACTAATTATTGCATGCTACTGCTGAGCTTAGCAGGAGGATTGAGAACATTTACTGAGAAATACAAGCACTTCGCATTCAAACTTGAATTTACACATTTCAAAAGTTGATGAAAAAATAAGAAATTAAATAAACTTATTGGCAGGCAACATTGCTCACAAAAGAGTCCCCGTGGATATGCCACAGACAAAGTACCAACCATATTCCATCACATGCATCAAGCCATCAACATTGCTAACACCAGCAGCTAGTTAGGTACAGAAAGTAACACAAGCATACATTTGCCTGCATTGCCATCTCGAGAGTTATAAACATAGAAGCCGACCAATCTGGAGGCATGTCAGTCGCAAACGAAACTAACCTAACAATTTCACGTCCTTTTCAATATTCCCAGGATACATACATTTTAAGCTCAAAAAGTGCATGGAAAAGTTGTCCATGGAAAATGGATGAAAATTGTGTTCTTGGCGTTGTAACTCAAAATGTGCACTATGTGGAATGAGGTAAAGGAGGATATGATGTGTTCAGAAGTATAAGCTTCCAATGTTTTTTCCAAATAATCCTTGTAGGCATATTGCATACGTACATGCATCAGGCAGAGTAAGCAAACTAGCTAGTCAAACATGCTTCAGACATTCGGGTAAGCAAGCTGGATAGCATCTTGATTTGAGTCACCCTATAGTAAGTTATACAAAATATGCAAGAGTGCCCAGGCTTTGATTTGCCAAATCAAATAGACAAGTTATAACCATACAAATCACTAGTATATAAACACAAAAGATTATTGCTTGAAGTTTACATGCTGGGCTGTTATAAAAGAAGTTATCAGGACTGAAGGCACTGACAAACGAAATGCAATAATAAATGGTCCTTCACCGGCATCCAACTTGAACCATCAAAACTATGCATAAATGGAACTACAATGGTCTATTTGTAGGGTTTCTGTCCAAACAAGCACTACCATTCGCAGATCACAAGAATAAACACTGAAATACTTTCAATGCAAGTAATTCGATGCCTAAATCAGTTATTAATGTGTACATATGCAGTGATTCACTAGCACACGATGCTAAACATTATCAACAAAAAGTTCATCAGAAGTATCGATATGACCTGCAATGGCACGCCATTCCTTCCATGCCACCAGGAATTACCCATCCCCTCCAAACAGGCGGTCATGGCGCCCTCCTCCAAGACACTCTTGCCAAGCCCACACACCCAGTCCAGCATCCCATACATGTCCTCCCTCTTCACACAGATGTGACACGAGCTCTAGCTTCACATGTTTAAGAGAAAAAAACCCTCATAGTTTCATTCAAGCCGCCCACTAGAATCTTCAAGATGGCACTAGCAATTGAAGTTCATAACACAAAGTCAATTCCTGGGATAAAATCAAGAAGCAACATACACCCAGTTCACCACTTGCATCTCTGATTGCAAGCCAGTAATACTTACTGTATGTTGAAGTGCCAATCTGCTCAGGCAGATCCTTTATGTCAACCTTGAAACTTTCTTGGGATATACATGTAAAATCCCAGTTAGGTTTGCTCTCTGCTGATCATACCAGATAAGTACAAAAAAAAAAATGTATCAGTTATACAAACCTGATTGAGAACATTTGAGTCAGAGGCAGAAGATTTAGGTAGCAGTTACCTGACATCTAGAGCCTTCTTGTTTTTTCTGTGTCGCTGCCATCATTCTTCGTGTGGATCAACTCAGGAAGCTCTTGGCGTCCATTTTCCACCATCGCTTCCATGCTCATGGCAGGCAGCAGGAAGCTCGAAGAGCAAGCAGGATGAGGGGCGCCGCCCTGGAACTCGGTCCTCGTCGCCTTGGCCGAGTAGAGCAACCTAGGAAACGACTACAACACATGTACCTCAGCTCCAATATTTTTGCCTGAATAGTTGACAAGTGAAAGATGATGAGAGGATTGCGGAAAATATGATCCACATAGTGGTGAAACAAACTCTAGGCTCATGTAGGATCTAATATCTTCCAAGGAATTTATGTAGCTTACAAAAAGTAACATGTCAACATTACAGAATTGAAATTTTGATAACAACACCAACCTCATTAACTACAAGCAAAACTTACAGAAAAACAAAACAAGGTTGACCTTTTTCATCCAGAGAAGATAAAATTGACTACTAGTGGGGTTGCCTGACTTAATTAGAGCTGGCACTACCTAGTGGGTGGAATCATAAGAAAAAGAGAAGCATCCACAGGTTCATGTGTGCATGAAAATACATTATTAGCCAAAGTGTAAAAGTACACAAGTAGAAAAAGCCTATGTCAAGCTAGTCAAAGATGATAGTTTTTTCAATACTTGATTCAAAAATAACAAAATATTCAGACTCGTGTAGGATAGTAACAACTCAGAATTTAGAAGTATGCACTACTAGCTAGTATCAATCGGTACATACGTCATCGTAGAGTGTATTCTCGGAAAGAACTTAAACACCGCTTGCTAAGCACGCTCATCCTAATTGTTAGCCCCCTTCAAAAGAAAAGTAGGTCTACCTGCCAGCACAACAACACGCCATGAGTTCTACTTGTGCCTGGGAGAAGGCAAGCTTCTGGAAGAAATCGGCGAAGCTCAAAGAGAAAGGAGAGACGAGGGGCACCATCCAAGAACTTGGTCCTTGTCGCCCCTGTTGCCTTGGCCATGTAGAACAGCCGAGGAAGATCCTCCTACACATGTAGGAGAGATCCGATGTTGTTGCCTGAAAAATCAACAGGTCAAAGATGATGAGAGGATTGCTGAAAATTTACAAGTCAAAGTATTATCTGGTGAGTCAAAACAAAGCGACAATAGCGCTTCTTTTCTAATTTAGCGCCATCATTAAAAAAATTGGACGTGGTTCAACTAGCTACCATGCACTCATGTAGAAGAATGCCACCGCTCCCATGGTTGTGGCACGATGAGCTCACCGCCATCACACGGCAGGAAAGGCAGAAGTAGTCAAAGTTGAGGGCCAACTAGACCTAAAACCTGAAAATATACAAGTTTTCAGCACCTCCATAAGCATAAGCAGAAAGCACAAAAAAATTCAGTGTAAATACATCTATTATATAGTACAATGTGCCCAATTAGACATACAACAGTTTGCAAGGATTAAGTGTCTTAGGATTCTGTTCCTACCATATTCCAGAGCTAACATTACAAGAGACTCACTAACTGAATCAGCATGTAACAGCAACTGGAAACTCAACGTGTGAAGCAGACTAGAACAACCAAAATGTCAGACCATACTATGCTAAACTTGAGACTCAAAACTGTGAAATTCCGTTGCACAGCCAGTAGCAAAATGTGACTCGCTGAAGAAAATGGTGATTGTAAGCAAAGTTCTCCATGTTATAATTCTTGTCTAAGGTCGCACTGAGTTTCACTGTTTTGCCGTGGGTTCTTTTCGCAACAACAACTACAGTATATAGCAGTGACAAAAGAAAACAAAAGACAGTACCCTGCATAGTCCAAGTCCATATTATGCCTCGTCTTTCAATTGAGTCGAGCAACCGAGGATACACCTACAACACATGCACCTCAGCTCCAAATATTTTTTGCCTGAAAAGTTGACAAGTGAAAGATTATGAGAGGATTGCAGAAAATATGATCTACATAGTGCTGAAACAAACTCTAGGCCCGTGTAGGATCTTATATCTTCCAAGGAATTTATGTAACTTATAGGACAGAACATCTCAACAATACATAATTGAAATTCTGATAGCAACAAAAACCTCATTAACTAGAAGCAAAACTTGCAGATTACAAAACCAGGTTGACCTTTTTGATCTAGAGAAAATAAACTTTACTACTACAACTATGGTAATTGAATAAGGAGTTGTAAGTACATAAGAGAAGGAGAAGCATTTACTAGTGGGTGGAATTGTAAGAAAAGGAGAAGCATTCAGGTTCACATATGCATGAAAATGCACTACTAGTCGAAGTGTCATAGTACACAAGTAGAGCAAAGCTTATGTCTAGCTAGTCAATGATGAAAGTTTTTTCAATACTCGATTAAAAAATGAAAAAATATTCAGATTTGTATAGGATAGCAACAACTCAGAATTTACAAGTATGTAGTACTAGCATCAATCGATACACAAGTCATCATACAGCGTATTTTCTAAATACTAATTCCAGGAAAGAACATAAACACAACATTCTAAGCATGACCATCCTAATCGTTCGGCCCCCTTCGAATCACTTCTTGAGCTCACAATGACACAAAAAAAGATGCAATAGATATTCAAAAAAAGGTTCTACCTGCTAGCACAATACATGTCACAATTTCTACTTGTGCCTCGGAGAAGGCAAGCTCCTAGCAGCTCCTAGTGTTCTTGACCTACAACTGAATGTTAAGTTTTTTTTTCGAGAAAACGCAAAAGACCTTTGCGTTTCATTTCATTGAAAATATAGAGTTTAGGTTACATAATCCTAGGAGGAGATTACAAGGTTTTGATAAAAATTCATTGCACATTCAAAGTGGGCAGCCAAACTACTCTAAGCCCTTGTGCACCAGCTTGCGCCCAAAGGCTGACTTCCTCTTTGATCTTTGTCACCGGGGATGGAACAGATGGCTGGACGCCTTCAAAGACGCAGTCATTTCTATGTTTCCCTATCATCCAGGGGGGTCAGGAGGGTGGTGGTGGCAAGGCCTTTGCGCAGTAGGTTGGGAGTGTCCTGCTTTGCCTTGTGCCACCACTCCATGAGGGATACTACGACGAGAATACAATGAGTAGCTTGGCATATCTAAATTACTTACAGACCTATAGTGCCAAATAATCAAGGATAACATGTAGTGAGGTCTACAAATACAATAGCGTACAACACCACTACCAAGTAGGTAATAGAAGAGCATAACTTGTGGTCGCATTGCAAAAATAAAGAAATCCCTTTCTTAAACCCAAACATGTGTGCTTCTTATCTAAACATTTCATCAATAGGAAAAAAGATGCAAACTTTAGAGGGGGGGGGGTGATACATGAAATGAGGAGAAGAGAGCCTCACAGTTCAGAGTGGCGTCAGCTAGGGAACATGGACGCAGGCAGCAGCTGTAGCTCAGGCAGATGGTTGCTAGTTCTTCCTCCGTGCCTCCCCGCTGCCATTCATGTGGTCTCCCTCCTCCCGGCGCGCCCTTGTTCTTCGCTTCCGGCCTCCAACACCACATAAATTGCAGCAGCTTTCTGCATATGAAATAGAAATTTGACCATAAACATCACAGTTCTGGTCAATATATGATCCACAAGAAAATAGTTTGACAGTTGTACAGGAAGATATCACCATACACATAGAAAATATTTTTTATAGAATACTTTAGAGTAATGAAAAAGTTTACAATTACATGCATGACGAGATTACAACCTGAGAATATAGTCACAGTTAACAATAATCAAGCATAATGAAGACCACTGAGCATGTCAACATATTCCGTTATGTTCAGAAAACACTCTATAGAAAGAAAAAACAATATCCAGCCAATGGTAGCAGTTTGTCAAGCTCCTTAGACACATATTCATACATAATAATCAAGCTTAGTTGTACAAAAAAAATCTAGGTTGATTTTTACTCAAATTTCATTGACAGTGATACATGCCACGTTCCACAAGAAAACTGACTAGTAGAATAATTCGAGGTAAAAAACATGATCCAATCGACCACCAGCACATGGCAGTGTGTCTAGTCAATATGCATGCTGATATCACCATCGGTTTATTAGGACTCACTTTTAGGAAACTTATCATATTTCGAAGAACGTGTACCGAACAACTATTAAATTTTTCAAAAAGGCAGCGGCAAGCACCTCATAGTTGTTCTTGTCCCCGACATCCAAGTGGAGGAACTCGACCTAAACCCACTGCCTCTACCTCTTTTAGCTCTAAGGAACCCTCCAAGTACAGGAAAAGTGCGGGCAAGAAATTTTGTGATCGCAAATGAAGAGAATAATTAGAGCAGATACTCAGTGTTAATGTATCAAGAAATACTAGTGCTACTGCCTTTGAAAACAAGCATACATTGTTTTATTCACTAACACGAGGACACACTAATGTAGCTTCTGCCAATAATTGAGCAATCTAAGATTATTATCTACACCATTACAAGTCTAGAGTTAGTATTTTGGGTCCTCGTTTACTAGAGATACTAGATCATTAATATAGCAAACACACGTAAGTAGCAACAGATCGACTCATTTATTCACCAAAATAGATGATTAACCTTGTCAGGGAAACCAAAACCAAGCACTCAAACAACTCAAGAACCTTGTCTGCAAGCAACAAGATAAATCAACAACTACCAAACAATTGCGTTGCACAACGGGCAGGCACGGACCAATCAATCAGTAAGAGGAAGGCAGTAGGAGGCACCTAGTCATATTTCTTGCACCCGGCGGCGTGGAGGAGGAAGTCGTCATCCTGAACCCATGTGCCCTTCTGGACCTTCTTGTATGGCGGCATCAATTGTTGGGACGCCTTGGGTTCTAGCACCACTGCACCCAACCTTGCACCTTGCACCTTCAACAGAAGTCAAGCTAGTTATGGTTAACTTTTCGCAAAGAAGAAGAAAAAGAGTTGCTGCTTCAATCAGCAACGAAAGAGAACAAGGCGGTCCTGGAGGATGTGAGGCTCACTGACGTGTGCAAGCTTTCAGTAGCTGCCCGTTGTAGAAGAGCAGCATCAGGTGGACCTCCTTTGTCGGCGCATTTGGAGGAGCGGCTGCTCATTTTCCAGCTCTAAGGAGCCCTCCAAATTCAGCAAGGAACTCTACCATGATAAATGAAGAGTATAATTAGAGTGTAATACTGCAAGATAGTAAACCAATATAGTAAACGGTAGTAAAAGATAAAGTATTATGACCAGGGACCATAATCACTGCCTTGCTACTAATTGCTACCTTGCTCTAACGAAACCAGACACCACTAAACTCATGGTAAGAAACATGACACCAGAGACTCACAAACTGAATCAGTCTGTAACAGCAACTAGAAACTCAACGTGCGAATATTGCGAGAACAACCAAAAAGTTGGACCATATGACTCAAAACTGTTAAACTCTTGTATAAAGAGTCACACCGAGTTTCATGGTTTTGCCCGTGGGTTCTTTTTCGCACCAACAACAACCATATATAGCAGTGACAAAAGAAAGCAAAAAACAGTAGCCTGCATAGTCTAAGTCCATATTATGCCTCGTCTTTCAATTGACCACATGCATCCCAGTGTTACTGTGAATCACCGTATCATCACAGTAGGCGTTCAATGCAGTTTCATGCAAACATACACAGCGCAGCTCAAAATCTTCGCTTTTTAGGTCTGAAGTTTTTATGAACCGATTCAGTCTAAGTGTGTTTTCAGACACGCACACGCCTGCTGTCGAAGCAAACATACACAGCGCAGCTCAAAATCTTCGCTTTTTAGGTCTGAATTTATAGTGGGGATCACATCTGGGGGTTACCATTGAGAGGGAGTTCGACGCGGACGAACCGGATCCATGGAGGAGGACCTCCTTCTCCATCCTCGGCCAGAACTGGCGGTAGTTGCCGTCGCTGTACGGATGCGCCATGGCTGCCGCCCGCCTGCGGCGCTGGAGCAGGGGCGAGACAGGGAGGCGGTGCATGTCGCGCGGGTGGTCGGGGAAGAACGCCACATCGTCCCCACCGACCTACTCGGCGGCAGCCTGTCGTGACGTTGGAGGCGAGCAGCAGGTCGGCCTTCTTGTCGCCGGACCGGAGCAGCGACAAGGGGGTCCATCCATGCCGCGTAGGAGGTCAGGGAGGAGCAGCTACTGCGCGAGGCCGGTCCGTCGTCCACGCTAGCCGTGGGGTGGCGGCGCTAGGGTCTGCGCGTGTGGGACTCGATTGAGGTCGCGGGAGTGCAGAGTGTGTAGGGTATTCGACTGGGATCGGCGTGGCAAGGTGGCTGGGGAGCTGTGAGGCTGGTCCGTGTCTCCGGCGAGCGGCGGCGAGAGAGAGAGTGTGTCCTCGGTAAAAATTGGAGGAGTATAGAATGGGGATTGAGATGGGAGTGGAGAAGACGCCAAGGGGATTTTGGGGTCCGGAGACCGGACGGCGGCGGTGGTCGGTGGAGCTCCTTCGGGCCTCGGGACTCTGCTCGCCATTATTGCCGTGTCGCGGTAAGCTGAGCCAGGCAAGGATGGATCCCAGCCGTCCAGCCAAAATGCATCTCAGGGCTGCAGGCGGGCCACGTCATCAATCCGAGGCACAAAGAGCTGCACCACTGAGAGAGCTTCATTAAGCCGTGGGACGCAGTTCTACACAAGGTGACCGCAGTTAATTCGTTCCAACACGTGTTGCAGAGAAGGTTTGGCGGTCTAATCTTGAAATTTTGGTTTGGCGATGTTGGGGCTGCCTTCGACGACGCACGCCGAACTAGACCTCCAACAATGAACGGTGGTGGAGGGAGAAAAGCTCCACACGAACACGAGACGCGAGTATTTGGGGTGACATACGCCTCGACGACAAACACCTTCTCCTTTTACTGTCTCAAACTGGACACATACGCCTCACATTCACATACCCCTCGCACACCCGAGGGAAAGAGAGCTCGGTGGGTTGACAGGGGAGTGGAGAGGACGCGAAGAGGGAGGATTTGGGAAGTGGAGAGGGCGGCCGGGAATCTCCTTCAGGCCTCGAGAATCAGCATGCCATTATTGTTGTGTCGGGGTGTGCTGAGCCAGGCGAGGATGGATCGCCGTCGTCTAGCCGCGAACTGGCCACGTCACCAATTCGAGGCACAGAGCGCTTCATTAAGCTGTTGAACTTAGTTATATACAAGGTGAGCGCAGTTAATTCGTTCCAACACGAGCTCTCAAAAATGTTGGCGGCTAGAATCTTCAAAATTTGTGGAAAATAGCGTTTTAGATATGCTTGCTACTTATTTCAAAAGCACAACTCCTAGTTGTTGCCGCTGGCGTGGAACTACGAGTCCAATCTCAGTTGAGTTATGTACGAGTCCACGTTCTTTCACATCTCGTGCATTTGAGCTTCGATCTCTCGCGTTTGAAACTATCGATCGAGCTATGTACGTATCTGAGTATCTACCTTCTTTTTTTCTACATGACGCACACATGCATACTACTTCCTGTACAAGTAACAAGCTACATAGATGAAGTAACTTAGCTACTACGTAGTAGGTTGTAGGAAACAAAATGCAATATATGAGGCGGAAGAAAGTCCACTTCTCATCTTGAATTCTATGGAAAGTTTATTTTTTGTTCTAAAAATTACTTTTAGTTTTAAACGGGCCTTGAACTCTCAAAATAGAATACTTTTTATCCTTTTTTGGTTGAGTTGAGGAAATCGCTGACGTTGAAAGAAGAAACAATTAACCAACCGAAATGGTTTTGTTTTTAACCGGGATCAAGCACAAGCTAGCTGAGATGTGGAACCCAGCATCTTAATTCGAAACAAATTGAAACCCTAGTTTCCCATAACAAATTGAAATGGCTTGTTATTTTGCATGTGTATAGAGACGTGCGCTGGAACTCCTCCGGCCGCCTCAGACTACCATGACACATTCTTATAGCCAACTATTGTACTTGTTGGCTACTACTTAGCTATAGATGACATGGCATCTTACTTATAGCCAACAACCGGCAATACTATTGAAGTTGCTCTAACGTAAAGCGAGGAGTTGAGCGAACACACTAGTATGTACAGCAATTTGAGGCTTAGTGGGAATGAATTTGTCATGTATTTGGCGTTCAAAAGTGGAGGTTTGCTGCTAGAAACTTGACTCGTGTATGCATTTGAACGTGTCGCTGGGATGTGAGAGAAGAAAAAAAAAGGATGCGCGCGAGGGATGGAATCTCCAAGATAGATAATCAGGTAGTACGTACCTTTCCTTGCTTGCTCCGACCGAACGATTGATGAAACAGCCAAATTAAGTAACGTGATATTTTCCCCTTCCGATCGCACCAAGCTAGTCAGCTCGATCTGGTGGGCAGCTTGCCGTGCAAAGCCATAGTGGTACTCGATGCTGAGGTAATCGACGGACCCGGCGGGACCGGTCAACGAAAAGAGAAGAAAAATCGAATACGGATGGAGTATGTTTGATCCATCGATGTGCTCTTTGCGATTAATTCGGATGCCACCAGACCGCGGAACGCCCGTCGTTGACTAGTCGTCGTTGCATGCGTATGCCAGCAGCCTCCGGGTTTCTCGCTGAGGGAGATAAACAGCCCACCAGCCTCGGCACGCGCATTAAAGGAGGACCCGATTCGCGAAAAAAAAAAGGAGAGCCCGATTAATTAACCCAGCGCACGCGTGTCGTGCCGATGCCCGGATCCTTCGTGATGGCAGCAGCGGACGATCCGTCCTCGCCTCCGCCGTCACAGCGGAGGAGGACTTAATTAAATTGGATCGAGCCGCGGTACCAGGAGCTACAGAGCAAGGACATAAGCTGTGCCTCCAAGGACGGCGTCGAGGTCCGGATCATCGCGGGGAGGCCTTCGGGGTGCGGTCGCCGGTGTACACGCGGACGCCCACCATGTACATGGACTTCACCATGCAGCCGGGGTCGCAGCTCCACCAGCCCATCCCGGCCGGGTGGAACGCCTTCGTGTACATCATCGAGGGGGAGGGCGCCTTCGGGCGGGAGAAGGCCGCGCCGGCCACCGCGCACCACTGCCTCGTGCTCGGCGCCGACGGGGACGGGCTCAGCGTGTGGAACCGGTCCGGCGCGCCGCTGCGGTTCGCGCTCGCGGCGGGGCAGCCGCTCAAGGAGCCCGTGGTGCAGCATGGCCCGTTTGTGATGAACACGCGCGCGAGATACAGCAGGCCATGGAGAACTACTACCACGGCCGCAACGGCTTCGAGAAGGCCACACAGTGGAGCTCCGCTTGATACCCCTTTTTTTTTGCTTGTTCGTCATGGGGAAGTCAGATACAGAAAATATTGTATAATAAACAGGAGTTCATAGTAATTCATTTTTTCGTTATGTTTCATGTGAATGAATTTACTAAAGAGGAATGCAGTGATGATTGTTTCATGTGAATGAATTTTCTAAGGAGTAAAAAAATCCTCCGAGATTTTCAATTTCATTGATCACTGATTTGGGAACACGGCAGAACATTGAAAAACAATGAATGGATATCAACCGGTTTAATTGACGTGGACATTGATTTCTTTAACAATCCGGTTTTAATCACTTACTTACAAATCAAGCATTCCGATCTCTTCCATCTCAAAAAAAAGCATTCCGATCTGTCATTCAACATTTGATCATTTCCTTCACCAGGTACTCATGCATTTTTCCAGAGCAATCTCAATACATTTTTTATGTGGAGTATTATTTTTTGACTAAAACTAAAAGCATGGATGTGAGTAAAAAACCACAATACCACGTGTTAAAAACAAAGGAACATGAAACGCGGGGCGTTACTCAAGAAGTGCGTCTCTAGAGATCCTGTAAGTGAGAGGGGCGTGCAATATGGTTTTGGGGAAGGTACTCACATAACAGCTCGCATCTAGCCGAGACAATTGTCCCGTGCACGTTCATTAGGTATCATTATGTTTTATTGGATCTGGCTAAACTGAAACACAATAAAACCTAATCTAATAGTGTGATACGAATCTCAAAGCAGGAAATGAACAACACAAACATGCATGCGAGGTTCCGTGCATGGGGCAAACACATTTCTCGCATCTAGCCAGACATTGTGTGCTTGGTGGTACCCATATTTAGGGAGTATTAGAAACATGTGTTGCATCATATCTCTACATTAGGATGTGATACACATACTAATGTGAATTAAATACTACATATGAGTTGCGTTGGAATTATCTTCTGTAGAAAAGCTATATTCGTTTCACCATATTTATAAGAGAGAGATCAACTGAACTCACGAACCCTGGTCCATGTTTTACTATAAGAAGTTGTTTGCTTCGATGCTCGATCATGCAGATCTTCGTAAAGAGAAAACTTTCGCAGCTAGGAGGTAAAACCTAGTTGCATGAGTTAGAAGTCTTTATCTATATAAGGTCCTCAACTCCATGTACCTGTCAAGTTAAAGCATAACCTTCTTTCCTGCACCTTCATGTTGATCTTGGTTTAGTACATGCATACTATTATTTTTTTGCGAAGCACGCTCCTCAATAGATGTATGATTATGAAAATTAGTCTTTCAATAAAAACGTACCGTGTCAACATGGGTTGATTTTGAGAAAATTCTAGAGTGGCCAACTTTTAAGAGGAATCAACATAAAATCAAATAAATACAAAATCTTGCAGCTTATGGAACTTTGAAGTATAAATACTCCCACGTGCAATGTAATTTATGATTCATATAAAATAACTACTAAGAATTAATGTACCATGGCTAAATATTTATCCCCCCAAAATAAAGGGAATATACTTGACCAAGAAATAAGCACCGCCAAAAAGCGAGACCCAACGGAGATTCAAAGGTATATTACATGTGACACTTTGTACAATCTAGAATTATCTAAGTAACTACACATAATTCGAGAGCATTGTACTCCAGAAGTTTTTATTTTCAAATTCAATTGCTATACTAGTACACTCCAAAACACTCTATCAAGTTCTAAAAGTCTTTAACGATACTATGAAAATGAACACATGCAAAACTAATATACTACATTAAGACGTGTAAATTTATTTGTACAGTAATGTGAGAGCATTGGTTTTCTTAGATTTGTCGTGAAATCCATTTGAATAATTTTTATTATTAAACATACCAACTCACATAAAAAAAACCAAGTGCATTACAATAGGATTTCCATTTAGCACCAACAATATTTGTAATGACAAATAATAGAACAATATGAAAAATCTAAACCACGGTATGGATAATCATATTAATGTTCTTATTTTTGCTTGTTACACCTATCAAATGTACCAACAAAAATAGCATGCATCCAGTGGTAAATTAAGTTACGATAAAGAAAAAAAGTTCAGTATAAGCGCACACTAAAAAAAGTTTAGTGATGCTAAATTGCTAAGCTATTGTTTGAGCAACAGAGTTGTCTACTATTCAACAAGTGTCAAGAAACATCAACATATATGAAATATCTTTATTTAATGGAAAGCAAGGCGTCAAATTGAATGCCGTACTTCATAGTAAACCACCAAACTGTTTTGAGGATCCTAGTAAATCACTAGAACTTGAAGAACAATGATCCTCTCTTTATCTTGCTCTAGACAATTTTCTCCATACAATTCATTGTGAAAGTTCAAGTGTACAATGTAGATCAACTTTTGTGTTTATAATTAATGATTTAATTTTCACAAGTGTCAAATTGGGAAACCCATCAAAGGTGTACATTCTCGAATTCGAAACTGGGAGTGACTTGTTGCGGGTTTCTAACACCCTTATATCAGATCTTGTAGTTTTAGGTCTTATGAGGGTAGATTTTTTTCATATTGCATTCTTCCATATGAAAATTGGGGTAAATTTAATCGTTTTGATAGAAGGAGGTAGCGACGGAAGCTGCAAGCGGGAGCCTCAGGGGGTGGGGCAGCAAATGGAGGTGCCGATGCGAGTGGAAAAGAAGAAGAATGAGAAATAGCAAAAAAAAATATTCGACTTTACGTGATCTGTACCCAGGAAGTCGCGTGGCCCGTTACACACGAGGGCAACATTTACGAGATCTGTTAGAGTCGCATGGAGGCAGGGTTGATAGACCAATCAATTTAGGATCTGTCCTCACCCTCGCCATATCTGCTCTACGAATTTATAAGCAATTACTGTTCTTCCACAAGAGCTCCTAGGACAAGTTTCAACCCAAAACAACAAAACTGCGGTAATGGTTCAACGTGTTTTGTGGTATCTGCTAGAAATGCCTCGAAAACAAATGTTAAGGCGATGGTGTGGGATCTACCTTCAAAAAATTATCCATGATTACTTTCATTTGCAAGCAATGAATTTTCGCATATTTTGTAATATGTTTGCATGGCGCCATTCGATTGATGACAGAATGTGTAGTTTTAATGCTGATTATAATTGTTAAATATGCGCCGTAAGCAAGGAGCGCACGCGCCATGTGTATAATTTGGGCAAGTTTAAATTTGAAATTGAAATTACGACACAAAATTGGTTTTACTGATCCTGTCTGGTTGCTTAAATTGGGTAATTCCTCCTTATGTACGGAGTGTATCACGTTTGAAGGATGGTGTACCTTGTCTACCACGGACTCGGAGTAGAATACGGCATCGGATTCAACCTGTTTACAGAATCTGTCATTACGTGTCCGGGACGAACACACTCCGTACATTTCGACTCGGGCTGCCAGCCAGTGGATCTCTACCCTTATATACGACCGCACAACGTGATCGACTCTCACGTTCTGTGTCCTCTGTTTTGGCCTGCGCTAGCTCTCATTGATCGATCCATATCGATCGAGCTTCGAGCGGAAGGTATGGCGACCACGGGCGCCAACATGTGGGCTCTCCTTCTCGACAAAGACCCCGGCCACAGCGCGGCCGCCGGTGACCTCGCCGTCGACGTTGTCTACTGGAAGCTCAAGAAAGCCGCCGCCGCCGCTGCCGCCGCCTTCAAGGGAGAGGATGCACCGCCTGCTCGCAACGCCACCAAGTCCGTGAATAGTGGCGAGAAGTCCAAGAAGATGAAGAAAATCGCCACCGGGTGCAGCAAGCAGGCGGCGGCGTCGGCTGCCATCGTGCACGGCGGCGGCAAGGTGAACATCAACGGCGCCCCTGGGGACAACAAGTAGACCGCGGCGGCTGACGGCGAGGAGCTGACCGATATGTGGATACGCAGATATCTGTGTCACGAAGAAACCAGTAAAAAGGAAGAGGGAAAGTTTGCCGTGGTCGGTGGAGGCCGCCGCCGAACGGTGGCACCGCGGACACGCAAGGCTGCCATCGCGGAAGGCGTCACCGTTCCCGCCGGCACCAACATGTGGGATCTCCTTCTCGACAAAGACCCCGGCCACAGCGCGGCCGCCAGTGACCTCGCTGTCGATGTCGTCGACAGTAAACTCAAGAAAGCTGCCGCGGTCACGGCCATCAAGTTAGAGGAGGCAGCGCCGGCTCGAAACGTCGCCAAGTCGGCAAATAGTTGCAAAAAGTGCAAGAAGATGAAGAAACTCGACCCCAGGTGCAGCAAGAATGCGCCCGCGTCGGCTGCCATCTTCCGCGAGGGCGAGGCCCAGATGAACGGCGACGTTGGGGCCAACAATCAGACCGCGGCGACCGACGACGAGGAGCTCACCAACATCTTGATACGCAGATATTTGTCACAGGAAGAGACTAGTAAAAAAGAAGAGAAAGAAGCGATGTTCGCCGTGGTCGCGGGCGGGCGCCACCGGAAGGTAGTCCCACGGACACGCCAGCCAGCAGTTGCGGAAGGCGTCACCGTAACCGGCGCAAATATGTGGGCTCTCCTCAGCGACGAAGACCCCGCACGTACTGCGTCAGGTACCCAGATTGCAGGCACAAAAAAGTGCCGGCAAAGGTATCAAAAGTGCCGGCAAAGATTTTTCAAGGCACAAAAAAAAGTGCTGCGTTTATTCCAGTCGAGGTAGGTCTTTGCCGGCATTTTTAGAAAAGCACCGTTAATTGTATTTTAAGGCACTTCCAAAAATGCCGCTAGTTAGTATCGCCGGCACTTTTGAAAGATGCCACGGAATCTTTTTGCTGGCACTTTCCGAAAATGCCATAGAATCTTTTTGCCGGCACTTTTCGAAAAATGTCACGAAATCTTCTTACTGGCACTTTTCTAGAGTACCATCTAAACTCTTTGCCGGCACTTTTAAAGGATGCCTACAATTACTTTTCCAGGCTTTTAATTCTGGTGCCGCTGATTATTTTCTTAGGCATTTTTTAGTTTTCTATACTGCCTGCAAACATTCAAGCAATCTACAATCAAGCATACATCACACTCAAGAAGTCAAGCAATGTTTAAAACCAATATTTCCAAGCAATCTATGTTTGAAACCAACATTTTGAAACATTCAAGGATTCACAATCCAGGCATCTAACTTACATGACCACAGGGTTCATCTCCACATCATGAACAACATGGTTTGAAACAATTAGATAAAATATACAGCAGGGTTCATCTCCACATCATGAACAACAAGGTTCATCTGCCGCCGAGGAAGAAAGTTGTCATGGAGTTTGGGCCCTGCCTCGCCGCGCGGCCAGATGCCTCCTCGTGCGGCTAGAGAAAGCTGCGCCAGCTGCGCCATGCATCCGACACCGCAGTCAGGTTCCCGTCCCCGACGCCAAGCCCTCTTCCTCGTCGAGCAGGATGCCAGAGCACCGGTGAGCGCACCCTCCGCCCACCCTCCTGCAGTTCACTGAAAATGTTCCAAGTCCTTCATCCTTTTGATAGTAAATATGAATATAAAACACCCAAAGGATAACTGTGCTTGGATCTGCCTCAATGGAGCGTGCAAGAAATAAAAGAGCCTACAGAATGTATGTTCAGAATTAGAGGTAAGCTGAGTAGCTGAGAACACAATAAATCCAATTCATGTTTGATTGTGTAACTGTAACATGTCCCTAAGCAGTAAGCAATACAATGATCACCTTTAGCTTGTCAGGTTTGTTTACTTTTCCATAATATAAACCAAGTGCAGCCTCTAAGAATAGTGATTGAAATATTTTTCAATGGTGTATATGGCAAGAACGGCATGTGCATGTTTGAGAAGCAGTAACGAGGCTAGTCTGTACCTCGTACCTCCAGTGTAGAAGCTCGTGTAGGGTATGGCTTTCACGAAGAATCTGTCCTACATTCTTGCTTCAGCCTCAACTGAGCTCAACTGTGTACAACCCAGCCTCTGTACCCAGGAAGATGAAAGCAACACCTTCTGTGAAGCCAACCACCAAAATGCACAAAATGGCACACGGAGGGGCAACGGGTCGAGTTCGAAGACCCTACGAGGCTACGACATGCCCATGCCGCAACACCGTTAGGGCCAGCAGCCTCCATTGACCAGGTCAGAGCTGACCTTCAAGTGCTCTACAAAATAAAGGATCACTTCATTGCCAAACCAGAAAACATGGAGAGGATATCAGAGTACTCAACTAATCCAGCAAAACATATGCAATTTGTTAATTATACTCATGCATGCTCTTAGAGTTCAAATACTACACCCAAATGTTGTTCAACAGTTATAAGTGAAAACACATGCATTCTCGCAGAGTTCATGCTCCTTCAAGTGCAGTACTAACAAAGACAGATTGTTTTTTGAATGTAGTCCAATGCCAAATTGAATAAATCGTTAATTAAGCAGGCCTACAACATAAGCAGATGTCCCAAAATATGTACGTACAACTTAAAAAACTCACAAAATAAGTGGTTTGCCCATATATGTGAAAAAACCAAGCAACTAAATAAGTGGTTTGCCCATATATGTAAGAAACTAACTTATAAGATATCTTCATTTTCCAAGTATCATATTACAAATGTGAAGAGGTAAATCGAAGAAAGCATAAAACATGGCATACATTGCAAAAGCTGCTAAATTAAACCTTTAAAAGTAACTTCTGAACAATGCAATGCAGTGAGATTTTTTAACCTCTGAATCATATATCAAATTTATAGTGTAAGCAACTAAGCATTGAAGTACATACCAAGAAAAGGACAATACGACCAGGGAGATAGCCACTGATATTGTTCACCTGGAACAAGGTGACAAAAAGTTAAGAAATTCAAAGAAGTACTAAACAAATCTTGCATGACGAGTTTCAAAAGCTAGAAGCCCACTAGAACATAACTCAACGAAAATGCTCGGTTTGGTGTAATGAATGAACCCTAGTACAGTTTGAGATATAACAGGTCAGAACCTATCTTGTGCCTTGTAAATATAAGACTTAGTAACCGAATACCCCTTTTACAAGACAGAAGGATAACCAGGAAGATAATGTTTGTTACCTGTAACTGACCACCCTCCCCTTTAACCATATCAATCATTTTGATATAAGAACCTTCCTCCACTGGTTCGTAGACCTGCAATATGAATCCTACTTGATTCAACATTATATAGTTTACAGAGCTCAAAATTTTAATTTCGCATGCAACACTACACCAGAATATAGCTTGTTTAGTATTGAGAGTTTGAGACCTTCTCATAGTTTGTCAAACGCTCAAGGAAATCCTGCAATCCAGCTTCATAGTCTGGCCTACAAAATTGCATGGGAATAAGTTCACGGATATTATCTTTCTAGCGAGGGAAAATTGAGGGGTTGCCGGTTCCTAACTGATCAGCATAGTCAGAACTTTGCTGAATTTTCAGGCGCATATGCATTACCGTTCAAGCTCCCTTTACTTAACAGTAAGCATATGCATTACCGTTCAAGTTCACAAAAGGTAGAAATTCCCAGATCAACAACCAAAATCGTTTTCCCAGATAGAACAGTATCCTAAACAGTCTAACAATTTCAGAATCCTAACACGACAGAGAAATGAAGAAGGATTAACTCTTGTCACAAATCATTCCAGAATAAACGCAACGAATTCGTTCTGAAATCCCTAACAAGCAGGTCAGCACATATCCTCCTAATCCGCATATCCGAATTAGCAGGAGATCATAATCACGCAGCCCATAGCAATTCATCATAGAGCACATAACAGAGATAGCATGATGAACCAAAGCTCACCTGAATCGGGCGCGCAGTCGTGGCTGTAGCCGAGGCCGTGGTAGATGGAGACAGCGAGGTAGTCGAAGTAGTGCCAGGGCAGCCGAGCCTACCACCAAACCGGCGGAGCCGAGGGGCCGAGGAGGCAGAGGAGCACGGACCCAAGGTAGGACTCGTAGGCGTCGTCGGGAGGTCGCGGCGGATGCGTGCTCGACATAGGTAAGTACCAGGAGGTGGGGCGGCGCGGGAATGGCGCCAGTGAACGAGACAAACACCACGGCTAGGAAAGGCAGCCTGAAGCACGACGGCGCGACGGGCGAGCCCCCGGCGACGGCCTCCACGTCCGCCGCCGCCTCGGCCCCGTCCGCGGCCGGGGCGGTCGCCGCTGCCGCCGACGACGACTTGGTGGCGCCGTCATGCTCCTCCTCCTCCACCTCCGCCGCCGCGACCTGCGAGCAACGACAACAGCGAGACCGTCAGACAGATCAAGGCGGACGGGGAGCGGGGGCGGCGCATGCAGGGGGAGATCCGGACCTTGGCGCGCTTGCCGCGGCCGCCCGACGACTGCGCCTCCGCCGGCTGGGCCCCCGGCGCCTGGTCCGGGGACGGCGGCGGCGAGGCCTTGTCCTCCTCGTCGTCAGCCGCCGGGTGCTTGGCCGCGGCGGCGCTCCGCCTGGTGTCGATCATCCGGATCGGCGGTGGCACGCGACTACGCGAGAGAGGCGAGGGGGAGAGAAAAGGAAAGGGTACGTGTACGTGGTATAGTACGTGTACGTGGTATAGTGGAGCTGTGTTGGCCGCGGCGCAGTCGTACGAACGCATACAACATTGCCGGCACATTTAGGAAAGTGCCTTAAATGGCTTAATTTTTGGAGGCATACCAACAAGTGCCGTGTATTGCCGATATTTTAAGGCACTTTCAGTTTTAGTGCCGGGAATTAATCGAAATTTAGAGGCACTTAACCGAACTGCCGTTGATTAAGGCTAGATTACCGGCATTAAGTTGTAATGCGCCGTTAATGAGAGTTTTTGCGGCACAAATAAAAGATGCCGCACCAAAAGTGCCGGCAATATGGGAACGTGGCGTAGTGCCGGCCACGGCTCCACTGCCGTCGTCGACGACCGAGAGCACAAAACAGCTGCAATCGTCATCCCTGCCGACATCGCTGAGGTAGAGGAGGCCCCGCTGGTTGATAACACATGTTTAGCTCCAGGTGGTGGTGCCAAGCCGGCGAAACGTGTCAAGAAGAACAAAACGAAGAAGAACAAGAAAGACGCCGCCGGAGACAACAAGCAGACTGCCACCGTGGTCGCGCCGCCGTGTGAAGAGGAAGTCAAGGAGATAAGTGACGCCGAGGAAGAAGAAGAGATGACCGACGAGGTGGCCATAGGCGGCAACCGCTTCCGGACGATAGCCTGGCGCGTATGCAGGGCGGCCGTCTCGGTGGCGCTCTTGGCTCTGTATTTTCAGGTCGCGTCGCCGCCGGTCACCGCGGTTTGATGATTATAGCGAGCAGATGCAGAAGCAAGCCACTAGCAGTAACTAGTATAGCAGTAATTGAGTTATGATTAATGTAATTAGAACATCGATTTCTTGTCATGTTTTTTTTTTTGACATGTCGATTCATGTAAATTAGGATATGATGATATGAAACTTAAATTTATGTACGCAGAGGGACTTTCTTCATACATTACAAAAAGACACACTGTCACGGTACAGGTCTTTTTTTTTTGAGAACTACCGTACAGGTCTTATATCTAGAACAACTGTGGAAGGTCGGGTCGTTTGGATATTTTTCATTGGTTGATTGAAGCCTTAGAGCATCTCCAGTCTCTAAACCGTCCCCAGCGATTCGCCGACAAAAAAGCCCCGGCCCCAAAGCCTATTTTCCGGCGCGTCACATGTCCGGCGCCCGAGCCCCCCCGTCCGGGACGCTCCGGGACGCGGACACAACGAAGCGAGGCCAACCGACGCGGCCCGACGCGTCGGCACAAATTTAACCTAACCGTCGCCTACTCGCGACGGTTATTACGCGCCGCATCATCTTTGCCTTAATGGCGACGGAGGGGCCGAGACGTCTCGTCGGTGCTGCCACGCGCGCCGTGGCGCGCACGCCACCGCCCGTTCCCGCGCGAACTTCCCGCCTTCTCGTCTGTTCCCGCTTTTCCCGAAGCCTATAAAAGGTCTCCCGGCTCATCAATGGTAGCCACCACACCCGCCGACAACAAACACAGCCCTCGTTGCTCCACAGCCTCCTCCATCACCGGCAATGGCGAACCGGCGATGGCCACTTCCTCCCACCGCCTCCTCCATTGAGGAGCCGGCGGCGTGCGACACTCGAGGAGGCACTCGAGAGGAGGCCCGCGAGCGGCGTGAGGCGCAGCAGGCGGATCTAGCGGCGTTCTCCGCCCCTACCTCCGCACGGGAGGCCGCGGCGGCAGCGACAAGGTGCAAGCAGACACCGTTGGGGCGTTCGACGCCGACGGGGGCAGGCGCGACGGCGCCGGGAGGAGGGAGCAGCGATGGGCGAGGAGCGCCGGCGCCAGCGCGATGAGCGGCAGCGCTGTTCGTGAACGGCGTGACTCGATCGAGGCCGCGGCGTGAGTCGATCGAGCGCAGCAGCAGCGACGCGGAGGAGCGTCGAGCGGAGGCGGCGCCGACTATGGGGAGGCGGCGAGGCCGGCGGCCGACGCGTTTGCGGCGATGATGGGAGAGGAGGCGCCAACGATGTGGAGGAGGAGGCGCCAATGGAGGAGGAGGAGGCGAGGCGGAGGAGACCGAGGTGGAGGACGACGACAACGACGAGTTCGGGTCCGCGACGGCGCCCGCACCGACGAGACGGCCGATCGGCAACGCGCCCGTCGAGTCCTTCGAGTCGGAGAAGAAGCTCCGGACGACGCCCGTGCCCTCGAAGAGGCGCATATTCGTCGCGCCATCGAGCTCTCTCTGCGCGCAGGGACGGAGGAGGACGCGCGGGAGCGGCACCGTCCGGCCACCGCCGAACGCAGGAGAGGAGACGCGCGAGAGGCGCGGCGTAGGGAGGCGACACGGGCGGGGCGTCGAACGCACGCGGTCGGAGTCTAGGTTTAGATGAAATCAGCCGTTTTCATTCAAACTTTGTAATATATAATCAAAATTGAATGAAATTTTTATTTTCGTGCACAAATATTCATTTGGGGCGTCGTTTGGGACGCGGGGGAGCGACATCCCCCAACGCGACGCGTCCCCCAAACGCTCAATCCGGCGCGGTTTGGGGGACGGTTTGGGGGACGCGACTGGAGATGCTCTTAACGGTTGTTGAGACGCCGGGAGAACCCTGGAGAATAGGGCCAGGGCTCTTTCCATGTTGCTCCCAAAGTAGGACTAATAGAAATTCTAAACAAAAAAATTAGTAAGGAAACACATTGCGCCCATGATGGAACATACGTAGTATTATTAAACAGAAAGCCTAACTCGCGCGCGACCTCGTTCACTAAGGCCCAGCCCATCTACGAGTGCATAAGAGGGAGAGGTGGTCGGCGCGGCCGAGGCGCCGAGCCACCGAAGTAGTAGCGACAAGCTAGGGTTCGTTCAATTTGCGAAGGCTGCAAGTTTCAAGTATTCCTCCATCAGGATTCCAGGTATTTCTTCGTACCTATATATATATATATATCCCATTATTTCGAGCCAAATTAACTTCAATGTTTCCCTTCCTTTGATTTCGAGCAAGTCTGCTTGATTCCAAACGATCATCTAGCTTCCCTGATTTCGAGCAAACGTACGTGGGAAATTAATTGTAATCATCGTTCTAGATCGACGCGCGCTTGCAGGGGCGCGCGTGTATTCATACTACTGCATATTAATTGTTCTTCTTTCCTCCCAGTCTTACTGCCCAGCGGCGGCGCCCTCCGGTCCTCATCGGCACCACTCCACGGCGACGGTCCGCATCATCTCCGCCCCAACGGCGCCGACCCTCCACGCGTGGACTCCACTTATCCACGGTATGTTCCTACTCATTTTGATGTGCTCACACTTTTGGATCCAATTTTGCTGATGACCTCGTTATATGCATCTATATATGCCTTTTCAGTACTATTCTAGAGCGCCACACTGATGTTATCTCGAGGATACTGTAGCTGGAACAAAAATATGGTGACAAGAAATTAGTAGATTGATTGACATATAGTGCACGCCATAATGAATGTAATCATCTTTAAGCATTGATTTCTTTGGTAGGCTATTCATTGCTTTTTTTCCCCACGTACTTGATTGTGGAATGGCATAGTATTTCTCAGTATAGAACTGTGCCCCTGTTTGCCATAGTTTGCACGGGAAGTAGCATGTCAAATACCAAAGCTAAGTCAGATTTTCAACATTTGTTGAACAGCTCCTGGTGTGATTGGTTTTGTTGCTGTTCACTTTTGGTATGTAGGATAGAGAAGTAAAATAGGTAAGATTGGTAAATCTTTGCCATATTATTGTTTGTACTATAGATATGCTAGCTATTGCCATTCCCAAAACACTTTGTAGTGGTGATTGATGGCAATTTGTGGTGACATATCCTATTTTCTAATTACTGTTTTTTCCCGCTAGAAAGACGACACCAATCAGCTGATGGGTAAAGTGCTGGACTGGAACATGTGTGGAGCCAAACTGAAGAAGTTTGGCGGACGCGGGGATGATTGCACAGCTCCCCCGGAGGATTGCGGGGATGGCCCTGAGGATGGTGGCAGTGGCCTGAATGATAGTGGAATGGCCTCGAAGGATAGCAATGATGATAGTATACCACTTATTGGACTATTTGGCCAACGTGCGGTGCAATTGTTGGCCATTTGTGCAAACTTCCCTATCTGCGAAATCGTCGGCTATGACTGGCAGCACACTAGGCGCATCTACGTGCAGCGCGAGGGGGAAGTACAAGAGGTATATACTAGCGACCTTATATTATATCTACTATATGCTTTATGCCTGGTACATACTGATACATATCGTAATAAATTAAAACTCTCCACATCCATGCTTGCATGTGCAGGAAGGAATGGTCGATTTGGTGCCCATTGGACCCCGTGAAATTCTCATGGCTTATACTACCTTCGGCTTGGAAGTTTATACCGACAACGAGTCTGGTCCTCCCACTATCACAGAGGCGTGGGATGTTTGTGCCGGCGATGAAACTGAGGAATACACACAAACCATATGTGCAGGCCCTGGCCGCAAGTTGGAGATCACATACTTGGTGATTCCCTACGCTATTGAGGCCAAAGTTGAGGTCAAGTTAAAGTTGAAAGACCTCGGTTCTAGAAGCCGTGCCATTTATGGTAAGATCAAGGCAAGCGCCACTGACTATAGGAACAAAAGCGTCCACATCTTCAGTTGTGAACGAGGGACGAGCTTGTCCTTTCCCTCTGGCTCCACATCTAATCTTCCGTTGAGTCCATCAAAGGTTGCCGTGCAATGTCGTTGGCAGCTCGAACTCCACATAGAAGTGGACCTGACAGTAATCACATGTGATAGTCAAGAAGAGCAGGACATGAATTTAAAATTCAGTCTAGAATTCACCCGTGAAATTATGAGCCAAGAAAGAGAAGTAGATGATGATCAAGTTGAAGTGACAATCAAGTGGTACCCGATTGGTTGATACTTGGTACCAGGAACAGAGACGTGATGTAGTAGTGGCAGCGCAAGATGACTATGAAATAAGTGAAGGGGTGTCATGGTAGTCGCAGCACCAAATCTTGAACTTTTTGTATGTTTAACAGATGATCTTATCTATTTTCTTTTCTATTTGATCGATTAATGTCGTTTTTATTTGAACTGAACTATTCATGTCATTGGGTGAATGGGTACCAAAAACAAAGGTACCCGCGCTAAGGATATGAACTTTGACAGGGAAGAGCAATGCTGGACATTGACGTCTCAAATTAGATGCAAGCATGTTTGCGTTTCAACGCTTAACATGGTCCAATATATGATGGATGCTTTGTGGCCATCACCTAATCCTGCCGCATCAACTCATGTTTGAACTCTCATACATTCAGTAAAAGAACAATCGCTTTGATATATTTATTATTATACCTTAACTGCATCGATATCACCTGACATCCAATGTTGAGGGAATCGCTTATCGGTTTCAACTCGGTCGGCAGCAATCAGTCGATCAATCGGCTCATAAATTAGTTAAGCGGCCAATAAATAAGTTAATCTGTTAATCGGTGACCCACTGAGTAGCGATTAATCAGCCGATTAATCGTTGAATCGGTCGACTTTTTTACCAACGACGGCTTGTTGAACTTGACTTCAAACGCCTCCACGCCGTAACAGTTTAACAATGTGTAAATATGTGTAAATAGGTTGAATACAAAATCAATAAAAATCTAGTTAATCTGCCAATCACACTAACCTAGTGAATCCGCGAGATACAGTAACGGTTCATCTTGACCGTGTGCGGAAGGATCAATGGCAAAGCTAAATCATGACAATGTATACAAAGGAAAAATCTAGTAAATCTTAACACATCTCGAGCAAGCATGTGTTTAAACTCGAGGAGAGTCTATAAAGAAAGAATCGGATCATTCCTCATCTCACGGGCACGCCAATCACACCCGGCGGCGTGGTCTCCCACCAAAGAAAGAGAAGTCGATGATGATCAAGTTGAAGTGAACATCAAGTGGTACCCGATCTCAGTAGTAAGCCTTGTTACATGTTCCGTCGTGGCCGCGCCCACGCCCTCTGTCGTGGCGCTGGTTTGGCACATAGCTGCTACCAGGCGGATTATCGCACTAGAGATGCATGCAGGCGAGCCACTGGGCCTCCATGAACAGGACCTTGCTACTGGAGTCGTGCTTGTCGCCTTCTCGTTCATCGTTGACCTTCAACCGGCCGACGAGCTACCCGATGGACAATGTTTTCAAGTCCACTAGGATCTCAATGGCCAACATAGCTGCTTGTACTGCTTCAGAGCGATACAGAGGAACTTGAGGACGACCTTCTTCTCGTCGAGTGGTTCACTGTGGACCTCCAACTCAATAGCAAGATCTTGGAGTCTCATGGTGAATTCATCGATCGACTCCCCGAGACTGAACTTGATCTCTTCGTAGTTAAGGCGTAATGTTTGCGTCCTTGACTCGCGCACGTGCTCGGAGCCGAGTCGTAGAGTCTTGATTGTGTCCCATGCCTCCTTGGTTATCTTCTTGAGGGCGAGGGTGGCGTGCATGTCCAGCGGCACGACATGAAGGATTGCTTCGAGTGCCAGCCTATCATCGGTGAACTCAGCTCTTTGTGCCGATTGATTAGCAGGTAATCCATTTATATTTTCTCCATTCTATGTGGTTGTTCGCCCTTGTCGTTGTTAAGTTCCTGTTTTTTTCCGATAATAGGCACTTGTATTACTTGAGCAAGCAATTACACCCTACCTCGGCATAACCAGGATGCACACAGCTGTTTAAAAGTCCTTTAAGTATGCATGAAATAAAGAAAAAGGCGGAATACATGTCGTGACGAGAAAATGTAAAACGCCTATGAAGCAAGAGGAGCTTCAATCCGCAGATTATGCGGCCACCCATGTAGGGAAAGAGTATCCCTCGACGTAGCCTTCAATCATGTACATACCTTCGTAAAGAGGTCGCGATTCACCACCCACTGAGGAGGCGACCACAAACAAAGAATACATGTACATCTGTAGATAACCTGCAGATAGAATAATTTTTATCACTATTTTTTTATCATTTCTACATAGCCATAACGCCTAGATAACTGTAAGCGCACCCATTCTAATAAGTTTCCAAAACCTTAAATCGATACCATGAAGCCAATTGCAAAAGACGTTGGCAACACTAGTCGGAGGATGAAGGCTGGAAGCTCCTTGATGATCGACCATATAGATCTACCAAACCAACACTGGAAGAACAAGTGTTGAATAGTCTCATCGTGATGACATACTACACACCGAGTACTTCCATGCCAGTTCCGCTTAACAAGATTATCTTTGGTGAGAATAATCCCACGATGAAGATACCATGCAAAAAATCTTGTTTTTTGACGGTATTCTCATCTTCCAAATTTTCTTATTATTATCAATTGATGTATCTGATAGAAAGATTGCTTTGTAAAGAGAATCTACCGAGAAATTGCCATTGACACGTAGATTCCATCAAAATTCGTCAGGTGCATCCGATAATTCGTTAAGTGCCTGTATCTGGTAGATCCTCTAGTGATTGGACCTATTATAGAACGAGAGTGAGTTAGGGAGAGAGAGAGAAATTGGGATGGCAAGCTGCATCAATCTGCCGGTCGTAGACAGTAGATTGTTGTTTTTTTTTTTTTTTTGCCAAGGGAACATTGCTGATTGCTCCAAAGTTGTAACGCGTTCAAGGCTGGCTCTTTATTTATCTTTCGGTTTTGATCGATCGAGTAGAACCTATGTACTCCTCCTACTACTCATATTCGGTATTTTTTCATGGGCTCAATGGATGATGCAAGGCGTGAAATTGGAAAGCCAGCTATGATTTGCCCACCAAACCCAACGTTTTTTCCCCATCGCCTAAGAAAGAAAAAAGAGACAGCGAGCGAGCAGAGGGGTAAAAGATCCGGTCTCCATCCAGAGATCACAGACGCGTTCACCGGTGCGACGTGAGTCGATCTCGTTTGATCGATCGTCATGGGAGCACCGGGAGGACTCCCGATCGGCGGCGGCAACATGTGGGCTCTCCTCCTCGACAAAGACCCCGGCCACAGCGCGGCCGCCAATGACCTCGCTGTGGATGTCATCGATCTAAAGCTTAAGAAAGCCGCCCCCGTCGTCGCCGTCAAAGTAAAGGAGGCACCGCCCGCTCGTAACGTCGCCAAGCCAGCCAAACGCGTCGACAAGACCAAGAAGAATAAGAAACCCTCCGCCGGGAGAAGTAATATGGCGGCTGCCAACGTGAAAAAATATTAGGCATCAATGGATCGAATCCATTTAGGCCCGATGACTATGATGGGCCGGGCCTGGGCTTCATAAATACATGAAATAAGGAAGAGGCCCGGCCCGAGGTCCGACGGGCTTTTGGTGTGATGGGCTGGGCTTGGGCCTAAAAGTTAGGCCCGATGGTCGGGCCGGGCCGGGCCTGGGCCTGGGTTTTTGCGTCGGGCTTTGTTAGGCCCAGCCTGAAGCCCGACCCGGCCTGAAGAATGCCCAGGTATTGCTACCTATTGCCAGTCTCAAAACACTTTGTGGTGACATGTCCTATTTGGTAATCTTTTTTTTCCACTGGAAGGACCACACCAATCAGCTGATGGGCAAACTGAAGAAATTTGATGGACGTGTTCTTCACACACTGCCAACGAGGATGGTGAAAGAGGCAAGGATGATGCCACAGCTCTCCCGGAAGATTGCGGGGATGGCTCTGAGGATGGTGGCAGTGGCCCTAAGAATCATGATAGTGGTCTGGATGATAGTGGAATGGCCTCGAAGGATAGCAATGATGATTGTGATTTGTGAACCACTTGGCAACCGTGCGGTGCAATTGTTGGCCATTTGTGCAAACTTTCCTAGCTGCGAAATCATGGGCTATGACTATAGCCTAGTTCGGCGCATCTACGTGCAGCGCAAGGGGGAAGTACAAGAGGTATATACTGGCTACCTTATATTATATCTATTAGATGCTTTATATCTCATATTGCAACGGAAATTCAATTCGGCTCCCGGGTGCGTATGCTCCCTCTACCAACAAAACATATCTTCCATTGTACCATATACAACTCAAGTTGACAAACAGGACACGGAACAGTAAACACATACTCCAACTAAACGTTGCCTAGAGCACATTAATTAAAGATGAACTGAAATCATACTGCAAATCAGGGGAAAACTAATGTTCAAAACAAGTACGCCGTATACTAGATACTGTGATGCATCCTAAACGCGTAGTGAAGCGTTCATCGGCCAGTGATCACCGGAGCGCTCGATATTTTCAGCGGGGAACTCGCGGTGGTCTGGTCGCGACTACCAGGGCATGTGTGCCTCTGATTGCACTCGGCGGCGACGTCCCCGACTCGCATGGCGCCACAGGACGCCACCACGTCTTGCTGGTTATCGCCCGACAGCTTGTTGAACGTGACTTCGAACGCCTCCACCCCGCTCCGCAGGTCCGCCGCGAGGGTGTCCATGATGTATCCCGGCAAGCGCACGCCGGTGCCCTTGGCGAAGATGGGCATGCTCGCCGACTTCCACGGCCCGACACACAGCCCTTGCCGCGCGGGGCCGCTGGCGGCAAGCGGGACGCAGCGGTAGGACACCACCACGTACGTGCCCGCGTCCACGCACGCGCGGCGGCCGAGGCTGGACGAGGCGAGGCGGAAGGTGAGGTTGAACTGCGGGTCAAGCGCGAGGTCCTGCGACGGCGCCGGCTGGTCGAGGCCGGAGGCGGAGTCGATGGAGATGTGGTAGCGTCTGTGGGGGATTTCCAAGGCGCAGGCAAGCGCGATGTAGTAGACGGCGGACAGGAGCAGCACGACGCAGACAAAGCACTGTACGAGGCAGTAGACCCGGTTTGGATTGTCGTTGCCGCTGGTGGCTGCCATTGTCGTCCCTTTGCTATACGCTTCGATCCAAGGTAAGCTAGGGTGGTCGGGTGGTTTTGGCCCCTCGCCCCAGTGTGAATATATATGTTCGGTATGCATGCGATTGGGTGTTCAGTTCGGGATCGGACACACCTAGCCGCTCCGCTTCGGAGAGGCTTAATCCGTAAGTACGAGTTGGGTTTGGACTTAGGTGTAGCTCTATTGATTTGCAAAGTTCTGTATCAAGTTGGTTAGTACGTATAGGCAGTATAGAGTATAGATAATGGGTAATTAGTTATAGTTTCTTTTTTAGTCCGAGCATCTCTAGCATAACCATAAAACACACCGGAACGAACTTTCCGGGTCAGTTTACTGCAGGTTCGGGCCAAAAGTGGTCCAGAGCAGTGCCTAAACTCGCGGCCTGGTCAGTAAACCGAGTTCGTGGGCCCGAGAAAAATCTCGCCCGCTCCCTATTTAATCAGGGCAGGGAGGGGAGTTCGGTTCCGAAACCCTACTCCCCTCCGCCGCATCCGCGACTCCGCCGCAAAAAAGCCTCCCACTCCGGTGAGGAATTCCCGCCGCTCCCTCGCTCAATCTGCTCCACCCCGACCTCCGCTCCGTTCCCCATGGCTAGTGCAGGAAGATCCGGTAGGGGAGGCGGTCGTATCGGCGGCAGAGACTCGCCGACTCGTCCGCCATATTTACGGTCGAAGGCGGAGCGCGCAAAATGGGTGCGCTCCGAGGGAGCGTGCAAGCGGTCGGCGCGGAGGTGGACGAAATGGGGCCTCATGCCCCCAGGGAAACTCACGCGCTACGCTTAGCGGCGAGGGGTCTTCCTCCGACGGCTCGTGCCGCCCGCCGCTCCACGACAGCAGCGATGACAAGGACGACACACCGCCGCTTCGCCTCAACAGCAGGGACTACGTCCACGACGACGCGTAGGAGGTGACGGTGATCCATCAGATCACCGTCATTTCGTAGGCGGAGGCACGCGCGCTTATGCTACGAGGAGCGGGAGAACGTGCGGCGGGTCATGGCGTACGTGGCAGCGAAGGCAAAGGCACGCGTCCGCCACGTCAAGCTCGAGGTCGTCGCTCTCGACGAGGAGTAAAACTCCTCTAGCCTCCCCCTCCGCCGCGCCATCCACCGCGTCGTCCGCCACGCCTACTGCCATCTTCCGCCGCGCGTAGAGGCCCGGTGACTATCCCGGGCCAAATTTTGGTCAAAGTAGTCACGTGGCGAAGGATCAGTAATTAAAATTTTGTTTTATATGTAAATTAAGTTTGTATGCAAGCTCAATCAGAGCATCGAACTCTTTACATCTCGCAAGTTCATCGCCTAAAATTTCCCGCGAAAGTTTGATTTGCTTTTTTTTTCATTCATCAATTCGGTTTCTATTCTACGCATAACCTAAAATACACGAAACCTAAAGATCGGAAGACTGATCTCGCCGTTTTCAGTTTCGACGAGTTCAGTCACTGCTAGAGATGCTCTCAAGACCCCTTAGAGCCGACTATCAGGGGGGCATCCTTCACAGATTGCTGCCGCCGGCTGCCCTTGCTTCCAAGGGCGGATGTTGTGCCTATGGCGCCAGAGGACTTGGGGCGGTGACGCTGCATGCAGTGTTGGTGACCTCTCACAACCGGATAATGTCAAGGTCCTGACGGCTTTTTGTCGGGGCCATCAGCACAAGGTTCGCATAGGGTAGTCCGCGAAGCAAGCTGTCGGCGTAGGGCAACTTGTGTCGCCGCCACCGCCGGGACAGAAAAAGGTCGTCGACACATTTTTCTTTTCTTTTCCTCTTTAGCTTTTTATTCCTCCACGCAACCCCCCCCCCCCCGAATTGCCTTTTCACTTTTCAAAAAATATAAGAAATGTTAGAGATGTCAAAAAAAATCCTTTGAGATTACCATGTATTGTGTGTTCTAGTTGTTAGAAAAATAATGAAACATGAATTACGATATATTATACAAAATGGCGTCATGTTTCGATAAAACGGCTTGGTCGATGCAGTGGCCAATGCGCCGCTGATGGTAGCTTGACAACAATCTCTCCGAATCTTGTTCCAATTTGAACTTCTTGCGCTCCTCGAGCTCCTTATTGCGCTCTTCCTCCAGGGCCTTGTGGGCGTTCTCGACGACTTCCACGGTCGTCGTTGCCGGGATCGGCACGGCGAAGGCAGCGGTTCATCGTTGGCCATAAGCATGGTGGTGTGGCGTTGGAGTGGGGGGCGCTCGACAGAGTACGACTCCGACTTGAAGTCGAAGATCGGGAGGATGGAGCTATCCTCGAAGTCACCCGGGTTGGAGACCGGGATGATGGACTCGATGACTGACACGACGATGATGGATCTGGCTACCGATGCCACAGCCGCCGAATCGGCGTCATCAACCAGGGCCCAGTCGTCCTTAGTGAGTGTGCCCCCCGAGATCAGGAGAGTAGCGGTGAAGAGCTGGTCGGCTCCGGCGAAGAGGCTGATCGTGCCAACTGGCACCATCTAGGTGTGGGTAATTAGCGTCGATGCCGGGTGGTAGGTGCTCGGCTCGATGTGGAAGAAGTCGCCGGTGGCGATCATCCGGCCGGAAGCAACCGTCTGGATTGGCAAGTAAGGTCCCGTCGTAGATCTGAGGCCAGACGCCCCACGCCCCATGGTGGGCGCCACTGTCGTGGATGTGACCACGACATATGCTACAGGGTGCAACACTGCGTTGATGCGAGGCAAGGGTGGCGTAGCTATCTACGGTACGAGATGCACATTTTTTTACACAGGTTTTACCCAAGTTCAACGCCTCCGGAGGAGTAAAAGGCCCACATCCTGCTAGATTGTATTTATTTGATGAGATTACAACGGGGGGTGCTCGGCGAATTGGCTACAACGACTGCGAGTTAGGTGATACAAACAGCGGGAGATCGCATCCCCTTCTAGGGTTTAGCCCGTGGGTTTATATAGGCAACCCTGGTCTATGGTTTACACTGATAAGATCGAGCGCATCCGCAAGCTAAAAGGCCGGAAGGCCTTGACCTGCACTCCAAGTTCCCGCTACGGGCTTCACTCGCCAGGGTTCAAGAGCATCTCCACTCGCGTCCCCCAAAGCATCCCCCAAACAGATTTGGGGCGCGCCGGACCAAAAAACGGTTCCAGCCGCGTCCCCCAAAGCAGAATTTTGTTCGCCGCGCCCCGATACGGTGTCCGGCGCCCCGAGCCCGTCCCCGCCCCACAGGGGACGCACCGGGGACGCCGAACACACCGAAAAGCGAGGCGGGGAGTGGCGGGCCGACCCGTCAGCGGCACAATAAATTTTAACCCAACCGTCGCCTACCTCGTGACGGTTATTGGCTTGCAGCGACGGCAGTTCCCGCGCGACGGTGCAGTTCGTAGAGGCGCAGCGACGCGTCTCGTCGCGCCTAGCTCTGCGTGCCGGCGTTAATGAGCGCCACCGCTCCCCGCCTCCCTCCGGCCTATAAAAAGGGCCGCCTCTCATCGTCCCTCTCACACACAAACCCTAGCGCCTCTCTCCCCAGCCCTAGCCGCCACCATCTCAACAAGAGTCGACGCCATGTCTGGTAGAGGCGGAGGCCGACCTCTCGGCCGTGGTCGTGATCGTGGCCGCGGCATAGCTGAACGCTCGCCGTCGCCTGCCACGCCGTCGTCGTCTTCATCGTCGGAGATGGACGTGGAGCCGGGCGTGCTGTTCGAGTTCGTCCTCGTCCTCAAGGGCGACCCACGCGCATCCGAGGCTGCCGGAGTCCTTCGCCGAGTACGTCGCCGACGACCGCCCGCGCACGATGCATCTGGGAGGCTTCGTGCGGCTGCTACCGGTGGATCGTCGACGTGATCTACGACGCGCGCGGCCAGATGTACCTTAACATCGGCTCGGAGAAGTTTGCGCGCCACCACAGCCTCGAAGCCGGCTTCATCCTCCTGTTCTCCTACTTCGCGACAGGGACATGAGCGTCAAGGTCTCGACGAGACGCGCTGCCGTCGGGACTACCACGACGACATCACTGACGAGGAGGACGACTGATGAAGAGTGTTGTTTCTTCGCAGCGAATACGTGCACGAAGGTTTCTGCATGTTCTCAAGAACCCAGGGGCACCGTCACCAGCTGGATTTTCCAGTTTCGGTGACTGGGTGTGCCCTTGAGTGTTCTTTCTTGGCAGCGAACACAGGAAACCTTCGATGCACGTCCTAGTTAGGTTTAGTTTTTTTGCAATATTATATATTTGTGTCAACCACGGTTCCAACTATGTATTAGTTTGTGGAAAACCATGTTCCTAACAATATCTTCATGTAAACCACGTTCCCAATTATGTATTAGTTTGTTGAAATTGAAATAAATATAAAAAATAAATATTTTTAATGTTTGGGGCGGCGTTTGGGGGACGCGGCTGGGAAGCGACGTCCCCCAAACGTGGCACGAATGAAACACGTCCCCCCAAACGCTCAATCCGGCGCGGTTTGGGAGACGCGACTGGAGATGCTCTTAGGCCTAGTCGCCCGACGACTGGAACTATCGTGCGCTCTCTTCATACGGCAAGTGAGCTTGGTGATGGCCCCCCTAGGGCCTATCCCCATCACTGTCTATGCTGAGCAACCACCAGGTTTTGAAAATACCAAGTTCCTTCCACCATATTTATAAGAGACATGTCAAGTGAACACATGAACTCCGGTCCATGTTTTTCCATAAGAAATGATTTTAATTAATATACTCCCATTTACAATTTCTGCACTGCAATATTCCCAAAATACAATAACACTTATTGAATTTACTTTACAACTTTCATCTTAGTTTACACACCAACAACTTCTTTCTGGTGTTGTTTCTTTTATCTTTAATGTTTACTTTTTTTTTCATCTTATCATAATATTCCGTGTTGTTTGACGATCACCACGGCTGAGTTGGGAACATAAGATAATTATTTTTGTTTTGTAGGTTTCTCGAAAAGAGGAATGAAAAAGTTTAGCTGATCTCAAAGTATTCAATATAAACCCAATGCCAACTTTGTAGGAAAAAAGTCACTTAATACAACATTTTTGTGCTTGGAGTCCCAACGAGTTGGCGTACATGTTGTTCGTTGCCATCATATATCGTAGCTCAAAGGCTTCGATCTTCATGAAGTTGGTTCCCTACTTTTTTGTTGCGTTGTAACGCACAACTACGCGACAATGCCAGTGTGCGTGGATAACTCGGAGAAGTTGTTTGCTTCGACGCTCGATCATGCGGATCTTCGCGAGGAGAAAACTCTCGCAGCTAGGAGGTATAACCTAGCTTCATGAGTTAGAAGTCTTTATCTATATAAGGTCCTCAACTCCGTGTACTTATCAAGTTAATGTTGATCTTGGTTTAGTACGTGCATACTATTATTTTTTCCGAAGCACGCTCCTCAATATATGTATGATTATGAAAATTAGTCTTTCAAGAAAAACGTATCTTGTCAACATGGGTTGATTTTGAGAAATTATGGAGTGGCCAAGTTAATTACTAGTTCGGTCGGATGGATACACAATATTTCGAAACTTTTAAGAGGAATCAACATAAAATCAAATAAATACAAAATCTTACAGCTTATGGAACTTTGAAGTATAAATACTCCCACATGCAATATAATTTATGATTCATATAAAATAACTACTAAGAATTCATGTACCATGGCTAAATATTTATCTCCCAAAAATAAAGGGAATATACTTGACCAAGAAATAAGCACAACCAAAAAGCGAGACCTGAAGGAAATTCAAAGATATATTACATGTGACACTTTGTACAATCTAGAATTATCTAAGTAACTACACATAATTTCGAGAGCATTGCACTCCGAAACTTTTTATTTTCAAATTCACTTGCTATACTAGTACACTCCAAAAACACTCTATCAAGTTCTACAAGTATTTAACGATACTATGAAAATGAACACATTCAAAATTAGTATACTACATTAAGACGTGTAAACTAATTTCTAGAGTAATGTGAGAGCATTGATTTTCTTAGATTTGTCGTGAAATCCATCTGAATAATTTTTATTCTTAAACATACCAACTCACATAGAAAAACCAAGTGCATTACAATAGGATTTCCATATAGCACCAACAATATTTGTAATGACAAATAATAGAACAATATGAAAAATCTAAACCATAGCATGGATGATCATATTAATGTTCTTATTTTTGCTTGTTACACCTATCAAATGTACCAGAAAAAATAGCATGCATCTAGTGGTAAATTAAGTTACGATAAAGTGAAAAAGTTCAGTATAAGCGTGCACTAAAAAAAGTTTTAAAACAAAGCCCTGAGGAAGTATTATTCGGAAAAAAAGCCCTGAGGAAGTATTATTCGGAAATAAGTAAGAAAGCACAATATTAAAACAAAGAAGCATTGAACGTGAGGGCCTGACTCGTGAAATCCATCTCTAGAGATCATGTAAGCGAGATGAGCGCGTGATATGGTTTTCAGGAGCGCACTCGCAAAACAGCTCGCATCTAGCGAGACATCGTGTGCTTGTTAATACCTACACTTACGAGACTATTACAGATATGTGTTACATCATTTCTACATTAAGATGTGATGCATATGTGAATGTGAATTAAGATTGAGTTGGGAACATAAGATATTTCTTTTTGTTTTGCAGGTTTCCCGAAAAGGGGAATGAAAAGTTTAGCTGATCCCATAGTATTCGATATAAACCCAATGCCAACTTTGTAGGAAAAAAGTCACTTATTACTGTAGGAAAACGTAGCATAGAAAACAAAAATTTTCCTATCGCGAACACGCAATCCAAGCCAAGATGCAATCTAGAAGACGGTAGCAACGAGGGGATGATCAAGACTAACCCTTGAAGAGATTCCAAAGCCTATAAGAGTAGGCTCTTATTGCTGCGGTAGACGATCACTTGCCGCTTGCAAAAGCGCGTAGAAGATCTTGATCACGATCGGTTCCGGCGCCACGAACGGGCAGCACCTCCGTACTCGGTCACACGTTCGGTTGTTGATGAAGACGACGTCCACCTCCCCGTTCCAGCGGGCAGCGGAAGTAGTAGATCCTCTTGAATCCGACAGCACGACGGCGTGGTGTCGGTGGCGGTGGAGAAATCCGGCGGAGCTTCGCTAAGCGTGCGGGATATGGTGGAGGAGCGGGCGCTAGGGTTTGGGAGAGGGGGTGGCCGGCCTCAAAGGGTGCGGCCAGCTTGTGGCTTGTTGTGGTGGCCGGCCTCCCCTTGGCCCTCATTATATAGGTGGAACACCCAAGAGTTGGTCTACAAGTCTTCGAATAAGACCCCAAACCAAAACCTTCCATATGACATGAAACCTACCCAAGCTAGGACTCCCACTAGAGGTGGGATTCCCACTTTCCCTTGGGAGGGGGTGGCCGCCACCTTAGGGGGAAGTCCACCTTGGACTTTCCCCTCTAGGGTTTGGCTGGCCAAGCTTGTGGAGTCCTTCCGGGACTCCACCTTCCATAGTGCGTTTCTTCCGGACTTTTCTAGAACCTTCTAGAACCTGCCATAAATGCACCGGATCATTTCCAAACTTGGAATATGACTTCCTATATATGAATCTTATTCTCCGGACCATTCCGGAACTCCTCGTGATGTCCGGGATCTCATCCGGGACTCCGAACAAATATTCGAACTCCATTCCATATTCAAGTACTACCATTTCAACATCCAACTTTAAGTGTGTCACCCTACGGTTCGTGAACTATGCGGACATGGTTGAGTACTCACTCCGACCAATAACCAATAGCGGGATCTGGAAATCCATAATGGCTCCCACATATTCAACGATGACTTTAGTGATCGAAAGAACCATTCACATACAATACCAATTCCCTTTGTCTCGCGATATTTTACTTGTCCGAGGTTTGATCTTCGGTATCACTCTATACCTTGTTCAACCTCGTCTCTGACAAGTACTCTTTACTCCGTGGTATGTGGTCTCTTATGAACTTATTCATATGCTTGCAAGACATTAGACGACATTCCACCGAGAGGGCCCAGAGTATATCTATCCGTCATCGGGATGGACAAATCCCACCGTTGATCCATATGCCTCAACTCATACTTTCCGGATACTTAATCCCACCTTTATAGCCACCCATTTACGCAGTGGTGTTTGGTGTAATCAAAGTACCTTTCCGGTATAAGTGATTTACATGATCTCATGGTCATAAGGACTAGGTAACTATGTATCGAAAGCTTATAGCAAATAACTTAATGATGAGATCTTATGCTACGCTTAATTGGGTGTGTCCATTACATCATTCATACAATGACATAACCTTGTTATTAATAACATCCAATGTTCATGATTATGAAACTAATCATCCATTAATCAACAAGCTAGTTTAAGAGGCATACTAGGGACTTCTTGTTTGTCTACATATCACACATGTACCAATGTTTCGGTTAATACAATTATAGCATGGTATGTAAACATTATCATAAACACAAAGATATATAATAACCATTTATTATTGCCTCTTGGGCATATCTCCAACAGTCTCCCACTTGCACTAGAGTCAATAATCTAGTTTACATATGTAAAGATATAACACCTTGGCCTTCTGGTGCTTTATCATGTTTTGCTCACGGGAGAGGTTTTAGTCAATGGTTCTGACATGCTCAGAAACGTATGTATTTTGCAATTCATATGCGTCTCGCATCACTCATTTTCCAAATGAGTCGGCATATATGCTTAGTCCTCTGGTGGAACCTTAATTCCGCGGTCTGAAATATGTCACTAATATTGTCACACACAATATAGCTTCAAAGTTCTGACTTTGTCGGAACTACACCAAGTTCTCAAAGAACCTCCTGACTTAACATCCTTTGTCATTGTCAAAACAATGACATATTCTGCCTTCTTTTGTAGAATCCATCACAATATTTAGAACTCTTCTAAATCTAGCATAGACAACTTCTAGCTCATTGTGCTACCTTTTAAACAACACTTAGTCTAATTTGAGATTTGAAATTATATTTTATATGTGACAAAACCAATATCGGTGTAACACCTTACAGCGATTTGTTTGTCATTTCTTCATACAAAAATATATATATATCCTTAGTTCTTCTAAAGTACTCAAGGATATTCTTACTGTCGTCCAATGATCATCATATGAATCATTCTGGTATATGCTCATAACACTTTATAGCACATGACATCTGATTGTGTACATATTATTCGTGATCTATAATCACTCATGTGTTTTTACTCATTGAGTGTCAGATACATTCAAGTCTTGTTAAAACTTAACATGACAAGAACATTTTCTTAATATTTATATATTGAACTACTTCAATATCCATTCTATGTACTTTGACTTAAACTTATTATGTGTTTCAATCTATCTTCATAGATCTTGACACTAAATATGTTTCAGTCCATATCCTTTCATTGAAATTAATTTCTCAATGAAACCTTTTAATCAAGTATATAATTACATCATTTATAACCAACTATATGTCACCTACATAAAGTATTATAAATATGTCTCAGCGCTCCCACTTAATTTCTTGCAAATACAAGCCTCTTCATCGTCTCTTGATGAAATCAAAAACTCTTTGACTATTTCATCCGGTGAAGATTCCAACTCCGCGATACTCACTTCATCCAATTGAAGTTTGTATACCTATCTAGTATTCTACGGACAGCAAAACTCTTGGTTGTATCTTGTATACACTTTTAATACACACTTCTGTTAAGTAATGTATTTTGCCATCCTACTATCATATCTCATGAAAGAAATATGTAGCGATTACTAGAATAATCCACATAGACTATAAGCATTGCTACGGAAGATCTAATCTTATCGTAGTCAACTCTTTGAACTTTGTCGTAAACAATTTTTCGACAAGTCGAGCTTCTTTAAGGATATTTTATCCAAGTCTATAGATCCATTTACTTTCAAAAAGTATTCATCTATTATGGATTTCATGGCGCATGGCCATTTTAACGGAGTCAGGGCCCATCATAACTTCTTTGTTTGTAGTTGGTTTATCATTATTCAAAATCAATCCTTTGTTCACAAATCATTTATTTGATCACAAAGTAAACCATACCTACAAGGTTCAATATGTACTTCGATCTCCATGGCTAAAACACTTTGTAGTCATGGGAGCCATGATCGTTGTGGCCGCTTCCGAAACAAATTCCGATGCTGCTACTCTGATCATTATGCTCAGGTTCATAAACCTTATCAAATTATATTGTCCTCCCACTCAAATACTTCACTAGAAACAATTTCTCGGAAATAAGAAACATTGACAAACACTTTTGTCTTTGTCTTGTGGGAAGAATTCCCAATTAAATCTCTGGGATAACCAACAAAGACATTCATCCGATTTTGGTTGTAAACTCTTAGACCAAAATTTAAAGAAAAGACTATTAGGGTTTATACCCATACCATAACTTGTATGGTGTCATTTCAACGGATCATGATGATACTCTATTTAGTGTAAAAGCGGTAGTCACTAAAGCATAATCCACAAAAATATAATGGCGTCATAATATTTTATCTCATCATTAATCCAACAAGGTTTGGATACATCTCTCGGATACTCCATCATCATTATGATACTCCAAGAAACGTGAATTGTAGAACAACTTCATAACTCTCTTAGATGTTCGCTAAAACTCGTAATTCAAATATTTCCACTATGATCCAATCATAGATATTTGATTTTTCTATTACGATGATTTCCACCTCATGCTGAAATTTATTTGAATCCATTCAAATGTTTCAAACTTCTTCCTTATCGAATATATACATATATACTCAATTCATTGTTGGAAGTTTTCATGAAGTAGAAGAATCTCCCGCACACAACTATGCCCAGTGAACCACATACATCATTATGTATTTTTCCACTAAGTTAGTTGCCCGTTCAACTCTTGGCCTATGAACGGTATCTTAGTTATTCTCTTTAGAAAAGATTTGCAAGTGTCAAATGATTCAAAAATCAAATGACTCCAAAATCCATTTGCATGGAGTTCCTTCATGCGTTCCTTTCTAACATGACCTAAATGGCGGTTCCACAAATAAGTGGAATTCAAATCATTTGCCTTATGGCATTTTAGCGTCAGTGTTTATGTATGTGTGTTTTCACCATTAATATTTATAATAACTTATCCATCGTACATGGAGTAATGTCATAATTTGAACAACTCATTGTTTTCATTTGACAAGCAAAATAACAATTATTAAGTTCTTTATTATAAATTCTAAGGGCTAGATAGAATGCCAACGACGAACATAATAACACTTTATTTTTGTTCTTGACGTGCATTTCTATCATATTTCTTGTCAGTCACTTAGGCCATTGTATTCTTGTATTGTGTTGTTTTGTATGACACTTCATACCAACCAATATGGTACTAATACCCAAGAATTTCATTGTGTGACTAAACTAGGAATACATCCATAACATGTATATCATTTATATACACCTGAGCTAGACTTTCTAGTCTTTTCTTTATTTCAAAATATCTTTTGCAGTTTCTCTTTTAGCTTTCCTCATTATTCAGAAAAACACTTCAACATCAATAACTTCTAGGTTTGTTGGTCAAATACCAATAACCTTGAGGTTTTTACTTTGAAGTTGTTCATCATATGACAAGTGTTCTAGATTTCACTTATTAGTAACTATGATGAACAATTTCACTCATAATTTTATCCATCAATTCATGACAACTTTTTGAGACCATGTCTGTACATGCTAGGCTCATAAAGTTCAACCTTAGTATTTGTATGTGCAAATCTGGCTTGCACCCATTGTAAGCACACGTAGAATCTATAACACCCGATCATCACGTGATGCTTCGATACGACGAGTCTTAGCAACGGTGCATACTAAGGATGATAACTTCATGGATATGCGAATATCGTTAGTGCTCCAATAGTTGGAGGATTGTGACGCCTGGCGTCTTCAACCTTCATACATTCCCATAAAACTTATGAGTTTATGTAGTCTCACCAAATTATATTCTATCATCTTGCAATAAGGTCTTTAGATATCACATATATCTCATACCTTGATTATTTCTGAAAACTAAATTTTCAGCTCCTTACTTTTCAAACAGATTTGAACTTCAAGTTTGACGGAGACAAGATAACTTTAGGTACTAATTGAAACCATAGCTCTTTGACTCAACAATATGAGGTTTACTAAAAGTTTGCAATAGGACTTAATCAATTCTTGATTCTTTAACAATACGGTACCAATCCGTAAAGTTTCTTGTCAGATTTTAACAGTATTTCTATCTCAATAACAAGACTAGCGCATAGTAGTAAACGGATGCCAATACTACAAAATTAATTCAAAATACTACTCAGACTATGTTTATGATAATTAGTTCATGTTTTAATCTAATTACTAATGAACTCCCACTTAATACAACATCCCTCATAGTTGTTAAGTGGTACACGATCCAAATCCACTACATCAAAACCGATCATCACGTGAGATGATGTAGCTTCAATGGTGAACTTCAACATGTTGATCATATCATCCATATGACTCGTGTTCAACCTTTCGGTTTCCGTTGTCCCGAGGCCATGTCACATGCTAGGCTCGTCAAGCAAACCCAAGTATTCCGCATGTGCAACATGGCTTACACCCGTTGTATGTTGAGTTTATCACACCCGATCATCACGAGATGCTTCAAAACGTCGAACAATGCAACGGTGCATACGAGGGAAGAACACTTTATTATCTTGATATTAATGTGAGGGATCATCTTATAATGCTACCGTCGCGATCTAAGCAAAATAAGATGCATAAAGGATTAACATCACATGCAATTCATATGTGATATGATATGGCCCTTTTGTCTTTGCGCCTTTGATCTTCATCTCCAAAGCACGGACAAGATCTCCATCATCTTCGGGCATGATCTCCATCATCGTCGGCGTAGCGTCAAGGTTCATGGCGCCGGCTTCATGGTTGTTCACCTCATGTAGCAACTATTACAACTACTTTGAAATACTACTCAACATGAAAATTAAAGACAACCATAAGGCTCCTGCCGGTTGCCACAATACAATAATGATCATCTCATACATATTCATCATCACATCATGGCCATATCACATCACCAAACCCTGCAAAAACAAGTTAGACGTCTCTAATTTGGTTTGCATATTTTACGTGGTTTAGGGTTTTCGAGTAAGATCTAATCTACCTACGAACATGAACCACAACGGTGATACTAGTGTTGTCAATAGAAGAGTAAATTGAATCTTCACTATAGTAGGAGAGAGACACCCGCAAAGCCTCTTATGCAATACAAGTTGCATGTCGAACGAGGAACAAGTCTCATGAACGCGGTCATGTAAAGTTAGTCCGAGCCGCTTCATCCCACTATGCCACAAAGATGCAAAGTACTCAAACTAAAGATAACAAGAGCATCAACTCCCACAAACCATTGTGTTCTACTCGTGCAACCATCTATGCATAGACACGGCTCTGATACCACTGTAGGAAAACGTAGCATAGAAAACAAAAATTTTCCTATCGTGAACACGCAATCCAAGCCAAGATGCAATCTAGAAGACGGTAGCAACGAGGGGATGATCAAGACTAACCCTTGAAGAGATTCCAAAGCCTATAAGAGTAGGCTCTTATTGCTGCGGTAGACGATCACTTGCCGCTTGCAAAAGCGCGTAGAAGATCTTGATCACGATCGGTTCGGCGCCCAACGGGCAGCACCTCCGTACTCGGTCACACGTTCGGTTGTTGATGAAGACGACGTCCACCTCCCGTTCCAGCGGGCAGCGGAAGTAGTAGATCCTCTTGAATCCGACAGCACGACGGCGTGGTGTCGGTGGCGGGAGAAATCCGGCGGAGCTTCGCTAAGCGTGCGGGATATGGTGGAGGAGCGGGCGCTAGGGTTTGGGGAGAGGGGCGGCCTCAAAGGGTGCGGCCAGCTTGTGGCTTGTTGTGGTGGCCGGCCCCCTCCCCTTGGCCCTCATTATATAGGTGGAACACCCAAGAGTTGGTCTACAAGTCTTCGAATAAGACCCCAAACCAAAACCTTCCATATGACATGAAACCTACCCAAGCTAGGACTCCCACTAGAGGTGGGATTCCCACTTTCCCTTGGGAGGGGTGGCCGGCCACCTTAGGGGGAAGTCCACCTTGGACTTTCCCCTCTAGGGTTTGGCTGGCCAAGCTTGTGGAGTCCTTCCGGGACTCCACCTTCCATAGTGCGTTTCTTCCTAGAACCTTCTAGAACCTGCCATAAATGCACCGATCATTTCCAAACTTGGAATATGACTTCCTATATATGAATCTTATTCTCCGGACCATTCCGGAACTCCTCGTGATGTCCGGGATCTCATCCGGGACTCCGAACAAATATTCGAACTCCATTCCATATTCAAGTACTACCATTTCAACATCCAACTTTAAGTGTGTCACCCTACGGTTCGTGAACTATGCGGACATGGTTGAGTACTCACTCCGACCAATAACCAATAGCGGGATCTGGAGATCCATAATGGCTCCCACATATTCAACGATGACTTTAGTGATCGAAAGAACCATTCACATACAATACCAATTCCCTTTGTCTCGCGATATTTTACTTGTCCGAGGTTCTTCGGTATCACTCTATACCTTGTTCAACCTCGTCTCCGACAAGTACTCTTTACTCGTACCGTGGTATGTGGTCTCTTATGAACTTATTCATATGCTTGCAAGACATTAGACGACATTCCACCGAGAGGGCCCAGAGTATATCTATCCGTCATCGGGATGGACAAATCCCACTGTTGATCCATATGCCTCAACTCATACTTTCCGGATACTTAATCCCACCTTTATAGCCACCCATTTACGCAGTGGTGTTTGGTGTAATCAAAGTACCTTTCCGGTATAAGTGATTTACATGATCTCATGGTCATAAGGACTAGGTAACTATGTATCGAAAGCTTATAGCAAATAACTTAATGACGAGATCTTATGCTACGCTTAATTGGGTGTGTCCATTACATCATTCATACAATGACATAACCTTGTTATTAATAACATCCAATGTTCATGATTATGAAACTAATCATCCATTAATCAACAAGCTAGTTTAAGAGGCATACTAGGGACTTCTTGTTTGTCTACATATCACACATGTACCAATGTTTCGGTTAATACAATTATAGCATGGTATGTAAACATTATCATAAACACAAAGATATATAATAACCATTTATTATTGCCTCTTGGGCATATCTCCAACAATTACAACACTTTTGTGCTTGGAGTCCCAAATGGCATACATGTTGTTCGTTGCCATCATATATCGTATCTCAAAGGCTCCGATCTTCATGAAGTTGGTTCCCTGCTTTGTTGTTGCGTTGTATCGCAAAAATACGCGACAACTTTATGCCGGTGTGCATGAATAACTCGGAGAAGTTGTTTGCTTCGATGCTCGATCATGCGGATCTTCGTAAGGAGAAAGTTTCGCAGCTAGGAGGTTGATACGTCTCCAACGTATCTATAATTTCTGATGTTCCATGCTTGTTTTATGACAATACTTACATGTTTTGATCACACTTTATGATGTTTTGATGCATTTTCCGGAACTAACCTATTAACAAGATGCCGAAGTGCCAGTTCCTGTTCTGTTGTTTTTGGTTCCAGAAAGGCAGTTCGGGCAATATTCTCGAATTCGACGAAACGAAGACCAAGCATCGTAATTCACCGAGACGGACCAGGACACCGAAGGGGACCGAGAGGTGCTGGGGGCCCACACCACCGGCGCGGCCAAGGGGGGGCGCGCCCAGGGGTGGTGAGCCCACCTCTGGCACCCCCTCGCGCCACCTCTTCGCCTATTTAGTCCCTCGTGACCTAAAAACAAGACACATATTGACGAAACTCCAGAAAAGCTCCAGGAGCGCCGCCGCCATCGCGAAACTCCAATTCGGGGGGACAGAAGTCTCCGGCACCGCCGGGACGGGTGCCCTGAGCCATCTCCATCGACACCACCGCCATCTTCATCGCCATCGCTGTCTCCTATGATGAGGAGGGAGTAGTTCTCCCTCGAGGCTAAGGGGCTGTACCGGTAGCTATGTGGTTAATCTCTCTCTCTCTGTACTCCAATACAATGGTCTCATGAATTGCTTTGCATGATTGAGATCCATATGATGAAATGGTGCTTGATGAACGGGACAAATAATTTGGAAAACAAAACAAGCAAAAAAAATACGAGCAAAAAAAACGCATGGTGCTAGATCCAGATCTCAATTTTTACTAGTGGCGCATCCTTTTTGGTTAGTGGTGGCGCACCAACGTGTTAGTAGTGGTGCGCCACTGGTATATGAATTACTAGTGGTGCATGGTGCACCACTACTAACACTTACTAGTGACGTGGTAGTAGCGGTGCACCACTGCTAACCATTTTAAGCTGAGTCAGTTCTTTCATTCTCTCTCCTCCATTGTTGCCTTTGAAGAACTTGCTCTCTCTCTTGATTCCCCCCATGATTCTTGCTCATTCTTGAGGATCTAAGAGAGGAGATCTAGATCTACAACCTCCACCAATCCATTTCTCCTCTAAGTGAGGGGAACCCTTTGGATCTAGATCTTGGAGTCTTTTGTTGACTTTCCCCACGTCTTGCTGCTGGTTATCGCCCAACAGCTTGTTGAACGTGACTTCAAACGCCTCCACCCCGTTTCGCAGGTCCGCCGCGAGGGTGTCCATGATGTATCCCGGCAAGTGGACCATTTCCTTGACTGTCTACCGATTTTTTTGTGGTCACATGTGTCTTACAAGTTACAGTATGTTCAGTAAAATCCGACAATCCATGCATTATATATACTAGCTATTAAAAAGTAATAATAACCAACTATCATAAAATTATGAATTCTCCAAATTTATCGTACACACAACTTAACTTGCTAGGCTCATCAACATGCATTTTGTATACTGAACTTCTCATGTCCATTTTTCCTTAGTTACCTTTGCTTTCACTACAACCATATAGCTAAACTTTCCATGGTCGATCAATTTGTATTGCTCCAGTACGTTTGCGGTGCAGGCTTGCTCCTACAAACGAGTGAAACCTATCGTAGATAACTAATAGTTTGTTGGGGATAACCACGGGCGGAGCTACCACCGGGTCGAGCATGGTCATTCGACCCCCCTCATTTTTTGGCGAAAAAAAGACCCCCCCAGTCAATCCGAGCGACGGAGCGAGCACAGGCCACGGGGACGAGCGAGCACACCTGCACAGGCGACGGCCGCCGGTGACCTCGCCATCGACGTTGTCTACTGGAAGCTCAAGAAAGCCGCCGCCGCTGCCGTTGCCGCCTTCAAGGTTGAGGATGCGCCGCCTGCTCGCAACGCCACCAAGTCCGTGAATAGTGGCGACAAGCCCAAGAAGACGAAGAAAATCGCCTCCGGAGTAGTAAACATCTAACACACAACTTGAGGGACTGATTTTGAGCGACAGGAACACCAGCGTGTATTTAAACTCAAGGAGAGTTTTTACAATGGAAGAATCGACGGAGCATTCCTCTGCATCAGGTTCCTCTCATGGGCACTCGTTCTCCCAATCGCACCTAGCTTTGATTTGCCAATCGACTCATGCATGGTAGCTGCTGCCGCAGATCAAAACTAGGAAACCCCTGAACGAATTGCCGATTGCGTGCGCCCGAAAATTAAGAGACCAACTACCCTTTATTCATCCATCCAAGAAGAGGACCGATCAAATTCATGGAACCAAGGCAAAAAAAAGGAGGGAGAGAACCTCTCGAATGATTACCTAGCTACTGGATCTCCGCAACGCCGTCCTCACCTTCCCCAAGCAAATCCGCATCACTGCCGGACATGGCCATCCCCGGCTCCGGTGGTCGGCCATGGCGCTCGCAGCATGAGTCCTCACCTCTCCTCGACAAGTAAAAGTCATAGTCACACGCGCAATCCACACGCGGTGTGTGCTGATGGGCTAGTACTTATAGAGATATCCAACCATGTGTGAATTCTGTGGGGAAATTCTGAGCGGGAAGGAGTCAAGATTTTCGGCTCTGTTACACGCCGTGGTTGCTTTGCTGGCATGGAGCAAGAGTGGTCTGTCTAGGAAAACCAAATGGTTTGTTAATTATGTGACTGCATGCACGCACCGGTAGTACAACTTGGTTGATTGATTGTGAACGCCTCGGTTTCTGTGTATCTTTAGTTTCTCACACTAATTTTACTTCCCCTCTTGGGCTGCTCATCTCATACAACGGAAAGGTACAACCTGAACTTATACCATGTAATTATATATAAGCATACATCTTCCACAAACAAGATCGACCTCGACGACAAGAATGAAGTCTACTACAGAGAACATGGGATGACAACCTTTCTCCAGTGTTATTTGTCGTGGTTCTACCATCTAGCAAGAATGCAACTTCCTTTAGAGATATCAACATGAAACGAAAGTTTTTTGGGATACTCATGTTCATAACATCATATTGAATGATCCAGGCCAATTACTTGCGGTGCATATAATGCACAAAGCTCTAGTTTGGCCTTTTACAAATTAGCAATTTTGATCCCTCTGATCCTGTTAATATCCAACACCATTTTTTCTTGAGAACCATGCCATCCTAATATCCAACACCATTTTTTCCTACAGTTACTATAGGAGTAGATAGATGAAAATTGAGATGAACCGATATATCTTCCTCGGGATACCCATGCATGGTAGCACACACGGATGGACTCTGTATATAACTCCATGGCATGGTTCTGCGTCTTTTTTCCTACCTAGTACTAGATCGATCAATTATGGACAGAAATGTAACTCCTTGGCTCACTTCTTACCAAGCAATAGCTAAAAATTAATCCCTAATATTTTTAACATGTAAAGGGGACCTTCATCTTTTCTCTAAATGTGCAGCTTAAAGAACAAGCAACATATGGACATGCAGTAGTATCTGGTACTGCTTAGAATTTGTAATGCCGTGGAATGGAACACTTGTATCAATACACAGATTTGGATCTCTCTTTTCTTCCATTAGTACAAGTTTATCTCAATACATTCAGAGATGAAACTTAACTGTAGTGATACAACAACAACGCTATTGGCATGCCAAAGCTGGCATTTCTTAATCTTACAAACACATACAGCACAACACTACCGCTGCTGCCACAGTACGACAACTTAATCTTACAAGAACTTGAACAATACTATTAAATAAACACTTCAGCAGAGCTACCGCTGATGGACCGACGCACACGTATGTCGCCGGACCGGAGCAGCGACAAGGGGGTCCAGCCATGCCGCGTAGGAGGTCAGGGAGGAGCAGCTGCTGCTGCGCGAGGCCGGTCCGTCGTCCATGCCAGCCGGCAGGGGCGGCGCTAGGGTCTGCGCGTGTGGGCTCGATTGAGGTCGTGGGAGTGCGGCCTGGGTAGGGTATTCTACTGGGATCGGCGTGGCAAGGTGGCTGGGGAGCTGTGAGGCTGGTCCGTGTCTCCGGCGAGCGGCGGCGAGAGAGAGAGAGAGTGCTCCGTAAAAAAGGGGAGTTTTTTTTGAAGGAGTAGAATGGGGATTGAGATGGGAGTGGAGAGGACACCAAGGGGATTTTGGGGGTCCGGACTCCGGAGCCCGGACGGCGGCGGTGGAGCTCCTTCCGGCCTCGGGACTCTGCTCGCCATTACTGCCATGTCGCGGTGAGCTGAGCCAGGCGACGATGGATCGCCGCCGTCCAGCCAAGAACCATCTCACGACTGCAGACGGGCCACGTCATCAATCCGAGGCACAAAGAGCTGCACCATTCAGAGCGTTTCATTAAGCCGTGGGACCCAGTTTCTATACAAGGTGAGCGCAGTTAATTCGTTCTACCACGCGTTGCTAAGGTTTGGCGGCCTGATCTTCTAAATTTTTGTTTGGCGGTGTTGGGGCTGCCTCCGACGACACACATCGAGCATCCCTTCAGCGACGAACGCCGTTGCCCTCCAGTTATATACGTAGAACCAGACCTCCGACAACGAACGACGGACGGAGGGAGACAAACTACACATGAACACGAGACGTGAGTATTTGGGGCGACATACGCCTCGGCGACGAACAACTTCTCCTTTTACTCTCTCAAACTGGGCACATACCCCTCACACGCACATACCCCTCACACACCCGAGGGAAAGAGAGCTCGGTGGATTGAGAGGGGAGTGGAGAGGACCCGAAGAGGGAGGATTTGGGGAGTCGAGAGGGCGGCCGGGGATCTCCTTCGGGTCTCGCGACTCAACGTGTCATTATTCATGTGTCGAGGTGTGCTGAGCCAGGCGAGGATGGATATGCTTGTTGCTTATGTGGGAAATAGCGTTTTAGATATGCTTGCTGCTTATTTTTATACCTTGTCTGATTTCATTCAAAGCACAACTCCAAGTTGTTGCCGCTGGTGTGCAATCTGTTTGATACCAAGTACGTCCGGTCTAAATTGAGTTCCACGTTCATTTCATCTCGTGCATTTGAACTCCAATCTCTCAGCGTTTGAAACTATCGATCGAGCTATGTACGTATATGCATGATATCTACCTTCTTTTTTCTACATGACGCACCCATGCATATCACTACTACCTTTACAAGTAACAAGCTACCTAGATGAACAAACTTAGCTACTAGGTCGTTGGAAACAAAATGCAATGTATGAGGCGCGTGGTAGCAAGTGTGTAGTACAAATACCACCAGCTCGTTAATTTGCATGTGTATAGAGACGTGCACTAGAACTCCTCAGGCCCTGCCTCTGACTACCATGAAATTAACGTGGGTTGTGTTGTGGGCTCCATTGAGCTCGTAGACATTGTGTGGCTACGGAACCGGAGGTGTCGAGCGTGTGATGGTGATAAAACACACACATGCTATAATGAATATTTGATCTAGGACGTCACTATTGGAACATTCTCAATACCACCGTTGCTTTTGTTAGAACAGCCAACAAGATCATCTTCGTTGCTTTTGTCAAAACAGTCAACAATGTCATATTCGAAAACGCCTTCATCTAGACAACTTGTCATTGTTGCTGAGCTACATACACTAGTAGTAAAAAAAAACTATTAGTGGCGTACCAAATTGGGCTACTAATGGTGCACCATTGTATGCCACTAGTTTCTAGCTACCGGTGGCGCACTAGGCTGGTACGCCACCAGTATATTGACCTTCTAGTGGCAGACAATGGTTGGGTACCACACCAGTAATTTGTTTAGGAAATAAACAAAAAAGCCCTTATGGTCGGGCCACCACGTGCATCCATGATTCCCTCATGGACAGATCTTCTTTTCCGAGAGTCCTTGCACCTCCACCTTAGAAGGATGTCCGGGGCCAGCTGTTGTCCAGTCGGAGACGAAGGCTGGTGACATCGTTGTTCCGCCGGTTGTAGCAGAGCAGGGGCGTGGCGACCACACGCACAAGGAGACGACGAATACCAGGAGATGGGCGTGCGCGGCGGTAGGACGTCGTCGATGAGAGAGCGACGAGGTGAACGGGGATGACAGATGTTGGGGAGGCGCGCGGCTGGGAGACGACAAGCGGGGCGAGGTAGGGCTAGGGTTTGTTTCGGGTGGGCTGGTGGGCTACAAACATTCCCTTACTAGTGGCGTACCATGTTTTGGTACTCCACCGCTAAAAGTATACCTGTGGCAGACCAGAAAATTGGTACGCCCCCTAGTAGCACCACGGGTAAGGCGGGTGCTACTTATTGATGGCGTACTTTTTTTTTCTGGCTGCGGGATTGTTTTATTCTAGCCGTGGGATGGTAAAAGACCATGGCATGCAGTTTGTTATTTGAAGTCGTATTTGGAATCGAGAACCCTTTGTGGCACTTGACCGCGCCCGCGGTCAGTTCTTCCGCACGACGCGCCGGTGCAGCTGGCTCCCACTAATCCCCTCCAGCTAACCACACTTTCTTCTATTTTGTCGTGACGTGAGTTGCATGCTGGCTCTTTTTCAGGCACTTGACCGCTCAATTTGCTTTGGACAGTTGACCGCTAGCTAGGGTAGTCCATTTGGAATAGCCGGTCGATAGGACTGGGTAGTAGTCATCTTAGTCTTATGCAAATTAAGAAAGGAAGTTGGCGATTTGAAAAAGAAAAAAAATTTGGCCAAGGTGCATGCATGTATGCGCGTTAGTGTAGCTGAGACTAGATTTGGTATACGACAAGAAGCAACTGCATGTATGTATTTGCCTTTTGGCGCTGAGAGATTTCGATAATAGTCCTAGTGGACCTTCCAATATCCATCCTTCGATAATAGTCCTAGTCGTGGTTATTTAATACTGTACTAGGAGGCATTGGCACGGCGACACGCCGTGCCCGTGGAATAATTTTGAACCGCAGAGGAGAAACTTCAGGAGGTAGGGATACTTATAAGTTGATATAAAACCAATAAACATGAACAAAGAAGGCATGTGATTTTCGCAAGTGAAACAAATATAATCCATCTTAGAAACCAAAACCCTCACCATAGACCTAATTATTTTGAGATTATACTTATATATATAGTACCAAAACACTTCAAAAGGAAGAAATCACACATTGGATAAGTTGCAGACAGAAAAAGGAGGCATGCAAAAGGAATAGCAGATAATGGAGATATGCTTGCTCCAGCCACACACAACCTTTGTCAACCTTACCGTTGTAGTGCCTGTTTCCTAGGGTTTGCTTCTAACGCTCTGGCGATTGGCGAGACCCTAGGGTTCGAGGCTACACCTGGTGCTCCTGAGTGATCTGCTCGGTGACGCATCCGTTTTCAAGCATCTCCCCTGCCGATTCCTCGCGATCTTGATCTCTCCCTTCCCCTGCTCCTTGCGGTTTCGTGGTACATACTAGTTCGGGGTGATCCAGGGGTAAACCTAGTTTGCCGCCCACCCTTGGCGACGTATGGATCCGATCCGGAGGGCTGAGATGGTGAGTGATCGGGTTGCGGCGGCGGGGAAGGAGGGTTCGGTGCGATCGGATCATGGTCCGATCCCGGCAGTGCAGATTGCGATCGATTCATCAAAGGATCTGAAGGAGAAGGAGGCGGCAGTTCCGGAGTCCAGCGCCAGCGACGGTGTTGCGGCGATGATGGGCCGCCTCAAGCTGACATCGAAGGAATCCAAGACCTTTGTTCTAGAGGATGAAGCTGATCCTGCGTGGGGTTGCCCGGAGTGGGCGATCGTTGGTAAGGTCCTGGCTCCGAATACCTTGCATATACAGACGATCAGATCGGTTGTTAGACCGGCCTGGGGGAATCCTAAAGGTATGAAGGTGCATCCGATGGGACCGAATATGTTCATTGCTGTCTTTGAATCAGAGACGGATATGCAGAAGGTGATGAGGGGTTCCCCATGGGTCCTGGGTAAGAATGCTATTTTGCTGAAAAGATTTGATCCGTTGGTGGAACCTATGGACATAGTGTTTGATCGCCTGCTGTTGTGGGTGAGAATTCATGGCCTGCCTTTTGCTTTAATGAATTCCGAGCGAGGTAAGCACTTGGCTGAGCTGATCGGCGAGGTAGATCACCTGGAAGTGGATGAAGATGGTCGTGCCTGGGGTCCTTTCCTGCGGGCTCGGATCAATGTGGATATTTCTGAACCCCTGATGCGATGTGTTGGGGTTTTCTCAGCGAGACTGAACAAGACTGTGTACTATGAGGTGAGATATGAAAACTTACCCATGTACTGCTTCTCATGTGGCTTAATTGGTCACTCAGCTGTGGTGTGTCTCCATCCTGCGGAGAGGGATGAGGAGGACAAACTACCTTGGAGCATGGACAGAGTAGGTGTTCCAGAGGTGAAGAAGAAAGAACGTTCTTTTCCTGGTCAAGGGTCGAACTCAGGCCAAGGATCTAGTACGCAGCCACCTACCAAGGAGAAGAAGAACAATGAGGTTACCTCTCCTAGCAAACCCCGTAAGCCTAGGGCGAGGAAACAATCGGTGGGGGCTGGAAAAGAAGCTGTGCATGCTGGTGAAAAAACCAAGACCGGGCAGAAGAGGAAGCAGGCCAGGTATGTCCCAAAGATACCACAGCCTGTGCTTATGATTGAGAATGGGCCAGCAGCAAGTATTCCTACGGCGGGGGCAAGAGATTGTGGTGAAAATTCTGAAGAGGAGCCACAAAGTGAGGAGTCACAGAAAAGGCAGAAGAATAGTCCAACCGTGTCAACATCTCGATCGGCGGATCTGGCGGAGGCTGATGAGCAGCCCCGCCGCACGCAATGATTTACCTATGTTGGAACTGTCGAGGGTTGGGGTCGGACTCGACAGTGGGCGAGCTTCGTTGGCTCGTCAGGAACTTCCGGCCTACTTTCCTTTTTCTGTCGGAGACGAAGGTGAAGGATAAAAGAGTACAAAATTTCATGTGGACGTTGGGGTACTCTGGCAGTTTTGTTGTTAGTTGCGAGGGTCTCAGTGGTGGACTCGCGCTTTTTTGGTTGCAGCCTTTCTCGGTCGATCTGAAGGGGTTTAACGCACATTGCATCGATGTGGTCATCTCAGGCGATTCTGGAGACAAATGGCGAACAACCTTTGTGTATGGGGAGCCTCGAAGGGATAAACGACACGAATTTTGGCAACTTCTCCGACGTCTTCGGACTGAGTGGGATGGCCCATGGATGTGTTGTGGCGACTTCAATGAGGCACTTACACATGATGAGCACTATGGCTCTAGTGATAGATCGGATGCACAGATGCTTCTGTTCCGAGAATGTCTTGAGGATTGTCAGCTTGTTGATCTGGGGTACACTGGGCCCAAATATACATGGTCGAATAGACAACAAGCGGATACTAATGTGAGGGTGAGGCTTGATCGTGCTGTTTGCAATGGAGCTTTCTCTGCGATGTTTGATAATTGCAGAGTGGAGAATGTCATCACAACAACGTCCGATCATCTAGCTCTTGCTATCTCTTTGGAATCCTTCGCGGCACCTGTGGCTCGGCCTCCGGTCCAGACATGATTCAGATTTGAAGCTGCGTGGCTTCGCTCTCCCGAGTACAAGGACGTGATGCAGTCAGCGTGGGCAGCAAGTAAACTAGGCCCTCCATCGCTCCAGGGTACTTGGGCCTCACTCCATTAGGTGGCGGGTTCACTGAAGAAATGGAGCCAAGAGACCTTTGGGTCCATCAAGAAGAAGATCAAGGGGTTTGAACACCAGCTTCTTTTCCTCCGCGTCGGGCCAGTTTGTGAAGCATCTATTAAGGAGGCGCGGGAGATTGAACGGAAACTATGTGATTTGTTTGAAGTGGAGGAAACAATGGCTCGACAACGCTCTCGTGTCGAGTGGTTGAAGGAAGGCCATCGCAACACTTCCTTCTTCCATGCGCGTGCGTCGGCTAGGCGACGTGCAAATACTATCAAGGCTCTGGTCCGTGAGGATGGGTCTCGATGTGATAAGCTACATGAAATCAAAGGTATGGTGGAGAACTTTTATGAATCCTTGTTTACCTCTGAACCGTGTGAAGCTACTGATGAGGTTCTTGAGTCTATCCGTGGAAGAGTTACAGATGATATGAATGCAGATTTATGTAAAGAGTACACGGATGAAGAAATCAGAACTGCACTTTTTCAAATGGGTCCCACTAAAGCGCCAGGGCCTGATGGTTTCCCGGCCCTCTTTTACCAGACACACTGGGATTTCATTAAGGAAGAAGTTTGTTCGGCTGTGAGAGGTTTTCTGAATGGAGACCCGATTCCTGAGGGACTGTGTGACTCAGTAGTGGTGCTGATCCCCAAGGTGGCTCACCCTCTCCATCTCAAAAATTTCAGACCGATCAGTCTATGTAATGTTTTATACAAGATTGCCTCCAAGGTCCTTGCCAATCGTTTGAAGCTGTGTTTACCTGATATCATTTCAGAGCATCAAAGTGCATTTGTACCGGGGAGGCTCATCACCGATAATGCGCTTATTGCTTATGAGTGTCTGAATACTATTCGGAGACAAACTGCCAAGAGGCCCTTCTTTGCGCTGAAAATTGATATGATGAAGGCATACGACAGGGTCGAGTGGCACTATCTGCAGGGATGTTTGAGCAAATTGGGTTTTGCACCTGCATGGATTAGTTCTGTGATGAGATGCGTCACAGAGGTACGGTATGCAGTTAGAGTTAATGGTGAACTAACTGAACCGGTTGTTCCCACAAGGGGTATTAGACAGGGGGACCCAATCAGCCCATATCTTTTTCTGCTGCAAACAGAGGGTCTGTCTAGTCTGCTTAAGGAGAAGGAGGAATCAGGCCAGCTACAAGGTGTTCGTAATGGCAGGCTTGGACCACCTATTTCTCACCTCCTTTTTGCTGATGATAGTATTTTTTTCTCGAGAAGTGACGACCGTAGTGTCAAGGCTCTTGATGAAACTTTGCAACTGTATTGTGATGGGTCTGGACAGAAGATTAATAGGGAAAAGTCCTCTATATTTTTTGGCACTCATTGCAATCAGGGTGTTAAACAATCAGTGATGAATGCACTTGAAGTGCACTCTGAAATTCTCCAGGACACGTATCTAGGGATGCCTACCTTTGTTGGACGTGCTCCTTCTGGATCCTTTCACTTTCTCCAGGACCGGCTGTGGAAAAGAATCATGGGTGCGTCTGATCGCCCACTGTCAAGATCGGTCAAGGAGGTCTTTATTAAGGCGGTATTGCAAGCTATACCGGCCTTCATTATGAGTTGCTTTCAAATCCCAGTTACCAATTGTGATCATATGCGCAAGGCTATTGCGGATTTCTTTTGGGGGCCAGAAGAGGGCAAGAAGAATATGCACTGGCGCTCCTGGGAGTGGCTGTCTTCTCCTAAGCAGTATGGTGGGCTAGGTTTCCGTGACCTGGTACTCTTTAATCAGGCCATGCTTGGTCGCCAGTGCTGGCGCTTAATCACCGAACCTGAATCTTTGTGTGCAAGGGTTTTGAAAGGAAGATATTTCCCTGAAACTGATTTTTGGCATGCATCAAAACCTCGCTCTTCCTCTTACACATGGAGAAGCATTATGTTCGGGAAGGATTTGATCAAACAGGGCATCCGCTGGGGCATTGGCGATGGTAAAACCACAAGACTTTTGTCTGATCATTGGATCCCGGATGTAGCTCCTGGTTCCCTTAAACCCCGTGGCCCTATTCCTGAGGATGCTTCTGTATCTCTGATTATGGATACTGATCGGATGACCTGGGATACAGACCGTATTCAGACCTTGTTTGATGATGAGACAGCAGCAAAAATTCTCCAAGTCCCCATTAGCAGATATGTGTTGGAGATATGCCCAAGAGGCAATAATAAAATGGTTATTATAATATATCTTTGTGTTTATGATAATGTTTACATACCATGCTATAATTGTATTAACTGAAACATTGATACATGTGTGTTATGTAGACAACAAGAAGTCCCTAGTATGCCTCTTAAACTAGCTTGTTGATTAATGGATGATTAGTTTCATAATCATGAACATTGGATGTTATTAATAACAAGGTTATATCATTATATGAATGATGTAATGGACACACCCAATTAAGCGTAGCATAAGATCTCGTCATTAAGTTATTTGCTATAAGCTTTCGATACATAGTTACCTAGTCCTTATGACCATGAGATCGTATAAATCACTTATACCGGAAAGGTACTTTGATTACATCAAACGCCACTGCGTAAATGGGTGGCTATAAAGGTGGGATTAAGTATCCGGAAAGTATGTGTTGAGGCATATGGATCAAGGGGATTTGTCCATCCCGATGACGGATAGATATACTCTGGCCCTCTCGGTGGAATGTCGTCTAATGTCTTGCAAGCATATGAATGAGTTCATAAGAGACCACATACCACGGTACGAGTAAAGAGTACTTGTCAGAGACGAGGTTGAACAAGGTATAGAGTGATACCGAAGATCAAACCTCGGACAAGTAAAATATCGCGAGACAAAGGGAATTGGTATGTATGTGGTTCATTCGATCACTAAAGTCATCGTTGAATATGTGGGAGCCATTATGGATCTCCAGATCCCGCTATTGGTTATTGGTCGGAGTGAGTACTCAACCATGTCCGCATAGTTCACGAACCGTAGGGTGACACACTTAAAGTTGGATGTTGAAATGGTAGAACTTGAATATGGAATGGAGTTCGAATATTTGTTCGGAGTCCCGGATGAGATCCCGGACATCACGAGGAGTTCCGGAATGGTCCGGAGAATAAGATTCATATATAGGAAGTCATATTCCAAGTTTGGAAATGATCCGCATTTATGGCAGGTTCTAGAAGGTTCTAGAAAAGTCCGAAGAATGGCACTTTGGAAAGTGGAGTCCCAAAGAGATTCCACTTGCATGACCAGCCAACCCTAAAGGGAGGAGTCCAAGGTGGACTCCCTAGGGTGGCCGGCCACCCCCTCAAGGAAAGTGGGAGTCCCACCTTGAGTAGGACTCCCCCTTGAGTAGGTTTCCCACTTTTGGGAGGTTTTAGTGTTGGGGTCTTATTCGAAGACTTGGACTAGAACTCTTGGGGCTTCCACCTATAATGAGGGGCATAGAGAGGGGGCTGACCACTTCAAGCCTCAGCCTTGGCCGCACCCCTTAGAGGGCCGGCGCCCAACCCCCTCTCTCCCCAAACCCTAGCGGTCTCTCTCCTCCACCACATCCCGCACGCTTAAGCGAAGCTCCGCCGGATTTCTCCACCACCACCGACACCACGCCGTCGTGCTGTCGGATTCAAGAGGAGCTACTACTTCCGCTGCCCGCTGGAACGGGGAGGACGTCGTCTTCATCAACAACCGAACGTACCGAGTACGGAGGTGCTGCCCGTCGTGGCGCCGAACCGATCGTGATCAAGATCTTCACGCGCTTGCAAGCGGCAAGTGATCGTCACCGCAGCAATAAGAGCCTACTCTTATAGGCTTTGGAATCTCTTCAAGGGTTAGTCTTGATCATCCCCTGTTGCTCCCATCTTCTAGATTGCATCTTGGCTTGGATTGCGTGTTCGCGGTAGGAAAATTTTGTTTTCTATGCAACGTTATCCTACAAAGGTATCGAGCCGTGTCTATGCATAGATGGTTGCACGAGTAGAACACAATGGTTTTGTGGGCGTTGATGCTCTTGTTGTCTTTAGTTTGAGTACTTTGCATCTTTGTGGCATAGTGGGATGAAGCGGCTCGGACTAACATGACCGCGTTCATGAGACTTGTTCCTCGTTCGACATGCAACTTGTATTGCATAAGAGGCTTTGCGGGTGTCTGTCTCTCCTACTATAGTGAAGATTCAACTTACTCTTCTATTGACAACACTAGTATCACCGTTGTGGTTCATGTTCGTAGGTAGATTAGATCTTACTCGAAAACCCTAAACCACGTAAAATATGCAAACCAAATTAGAGACGTCTAACTTGTTTTTGCAGGGTTTGGTGATGTGATATGGCCATAATATGATGATGAATATGTATGAGATGATCATTATTGTATTGTGGCAACCGGCAGGAGCCTTATGGTTGTCTTTAAATTTCATGTTGAGTAGTATTTCAAAGTAGTTGTAATAGTTGCTACATGAGGTGAACAATCATGAAGACGGCGCCATGAACCTTGACGCTACGCCGACGATGATGGAGATCATGCCCGAAGATGATGGAGATCATGTCCGTGCTTTGGAGATGAAGATCAAAGGCGCAAAGACAAAAGGGCCATATCATATCACATATGAATTGCATGTGATGTTAATCCTTTATGCATCTTATTTTGCTTAGATCGCGACGGTAGCATTATAAGATGATCCCTCACATTAATATCAAGATAATAAAGTGTTCTTCCCTTGTATGCACCGTTGCATTGTTCGACGTTTTGAAGCATCTCGTGATGATCGGGTGTGATAAACTCATACAACGGGTGTAAGCCATGTTGCACACGCGGAATACTTGGGTTTGCTTGACGAGCCTAGCATGTACGACATGGCCTCGGACAACGGAAACCGAAAGGTTGAACACGAGTCATATGGATGATATGATCAACATGTTGATGTTCACCATTGAAGCTACATCATCTCACGTGATGATCGGTTTTGATGTAGTGGATTTGGATCGTGTACCACTTAACAACTATGAGGGATGTTGTATTAAGTGGGAGTTCATTAGTAATTAGATTAAAACATGAACTAATTATCACAAACATATTTTGAGTAGTATTTTGAATTAATTTTGTAGTATTGGCATCCGTTTACTACTATGCGCTAGTCTTGTTATTGAGATAGAAATACTGTTAAAATCTGATAAGAAACTTTACGGATTAGTACCGTATTGTTAAAGAATCAAGAATTGATTAAGTCCTATTGCAAACTTTTAGTGAAACTCACTTTGTTGATTCAGAGAGCTATGGTTTCAATTAGTACCTAAAGTTATCTTGTCTCCGTCAAACTTGAAATTCAAATTTGTTTGAAAAGTAAGGAGCTGAAAATTTAGTTTTCAGAAATAATCAAGGTATGAGATATATGTGATATCTAAGACCTTATTGCAAGATGATAGAATATATTATGGTGAGACTACATAAACTCATAAGTTTTATGAGAATGTATGAAGGTTGAAGACGCCAGGCGTCACAATCCTCCAACTATTGGGGCACTAATAATATTCGCATATCCATGAAGTTATCATCCTTAGTATGCACCGTTGCTAAGACTCGTCGTATCGAAGCATCACGTGATGATCGGGTGTTATAGATTCTACGTGTGCTTACAATGGGTGCAAGCCAGATTTGCACATACAAATACTAAGGTTAAACTTTATGAGCCTAGCATGTACAGACATGGTCTCAAAAAGTTGTCATGAATTGATGGATAAAATTATGAGTGAAATTGTTCATCATAGTTACTAATAAGTGAAATCTAGAACACTTGTCATATGATGATCAACTTCAAAGTAAAAACCTCAAGGTTATTGGTACTTGACCAACAAACCTAGAAGTTATTGATGTTGAAGTGTTTTTCTGAATAATGAGGAAAGCTAAAAGAGAAACTGCAAAAGATATTCTGGCAAATAAAGAAAAGACTAGAAAGTCTAGCTCAGGTGTATATAAATGATATACATGTTATGGATGTATTCCTAGTTTAGTCACACAATGAAATTCTTGGGTATTAGTGCTATATTGTTTGGTATGAAGTGTCATACAAAACAACACAATACAAGAATACAATGGCCTAAGTGACAAGGAATATGATAGGAATACACGTCTGGAACAAAATAAAGTGCTATTATGTTCGTCGTTGGCATTCTATCTAGCCATTAGAATTTATAATAAAGAACTTAATAATTGTTATTTTGCTCTGGTCAAATGAAAACAATGAGTTGTTCAAATTATGACATTACTCCATGTACGATGGATAAGTTATTATAAATCTTAATGGTGAAACACATATACATAAAACTGACGCTAAAATGCCATAAGGCAAATGATTTGAATTCCACTTATTTGTGGAACCGCCATTTAGGTCATGTTAGAAAGGAACGCATGAAGGAACTCCATGCAAATGGATTTTGGAGTCACTTGATTTTTGAATCATTTGACGCTTGCAAATCTTTTCTAAAGAGAATGATTAAAATACCGTTCATAGGCCAAGAGTTGAACGGGCAACTAACTTAGTGAAAAATACATGATGATGTATATGTTTCACTGGGCATAGTTGTGGGCGGGAGATTCTTCTACTTCATGAAAACTTTCAACAATGAATTGAGTATATATATGTGGATATATTCAATAAGGAAGAAGTTTGAAACATTTGAATGGATTCAAATAAATTTCAGCATGAAGTGGAAATCATCGTAATAGAAAAATCAAATATCTATGATTGGATCATGGTGGAAATATTTGAATTACGAGTTTTAGCGAACATCTAAGAGAGTTATGAAATTGTTCTACAACTCACGTTTCTTGGAGTATCATAGTGATGATGAAGTATCCAAGAGATGTATCCAAACCTTGTTGGATCAATGATGAGATAAGATATTAACGCCATTATATTTTTGTGGATTATGCTTTAGTGACTACCGCTTTTACACTGAATAGAGCATCTTCATGATCCGTTGAAATGACACCATACGAGTTATGGCATGGGTATAAACCCTGATAGTCTTTTCTTAAATTTTGGTATGCATATAGCATAAGTAAATAAATTTACAACCAAAATCGGATGAATGTCTTTGTTGGTTATCCCAGAGATTTGATTGGGAATTCTTTCCACAAGACAAAGACAAAAGTGTTTGTCAATGTTTCTTATTTCCAAGAAATTGTTTCTAGTGAAGTATTTGAGTGGGAGGACAATATAATTTGATAAGGTTTATGAACCTGAGCATAATGATCAGAGTAGCGCAGCATCGAAATTGTTTAAGCGGCCACGATCATGGCTCCCATGACTACAAAGTGTTTTAGCCATGGAGATCGAAATACATATTGAACCTTGTAGGTATGGTTTACTTTGTGATCAAATAAATGATTTGTGAACAAAGGATTGATTTTGAACAATGATAAACCAACTACAAACAAAGAAGTTATGATGGGCCCTGACTCCGTTAAAATGGCTATATGCCATGAAATCCAAGATAGATAAATATTTTTTGAAAGTAAATGGATCTATAAAATTGATGGACTTGGATGGAATATCCTTAAAGAAGCTCGACTTGTCGAAAAATTGTTTACGACAAAGTTCAAAGAGTTGACTACGATAAGATTAGATCTTCCGTAGCAATGCTTATAGTCTATGTGGATTATTCTAGTAATCACTACATATTTATTTTATGAGATATGCTAGTAGGATGGCAAAATACACTACTTAACAGAAGTGTGTATTAAAGGTGTATACAAGATACAACCAAGAGTTTTGCTGGTCCGTGGAATACTAGATAGGTATACGAACTTCAATTGGATGAAGTAAGTATCACGGAGTTAGAATCTTCACTAGATGAAATAGTCAAAGAGTTTTTGATTTCATCAGAGACGATGAAGAGGCTTGCATTTGCAAGAAATTAAGTGGGAGCGCTAAGACACATTTATAATACTTTATGTAGGTGACATATAGTTGGTTATAAATGATGTAATTATATACTTGATTAAAAGGTTTCATTGAGAATTAACTTCAATGAAAGGATATGGACTGAAACAAATTTAGTGTCAAGATCTATGAAGATAGATTGAAACACATAAATAAGTTTAAGTCAAAGTACATATGATGGATATTGAAGTAGTTCAATATAGAAATATTAAGAAAATGTTCTTGTCATGTGAAGGTTTAACAAGACTTGAGTGTATCTGACACTCAATGAGTAAAAACACATGAGTGATTATAGATCACGAATAACATGTACACAATCAGATATCATGTGCTATAAATTGTTATGAGCATATACCAGAATGATTCATATGATGATCATTGGACAACAGTAAGAATATCCTTGAGTACTTTAGAAGAACTAAGGATATATTATATATATATTTTGTATGAAGAAATGACAAACAAATCGCTGTAAGGTGTTACACCGATATTGGTTTTGTCACATATAAAATATAATTTCAATCTCAAATTAGACTAAGTGTTGTTTAAAAGGTAGCACAATGAGCTAGAAGTTGTCTATGCTAGATTTAGAAGAGTTCTAAATATTGTGACGGAATCTACAAAAGAAGGCAAAGTATGTCATTGTTTTGACAATGACAAATGATGTTAAGTCAAGAGGTTCTTTGAGAACTTGGTGCAGTTCCGATCAGAACTTTGAAGCTATATTGTATGTGACAATATTAGTGACATATTTCAGACCGCGGAATTAAGGTTCCACCAAAAGACCAAACATATTTAAGGCCGACTCATTTGGAAATGAGTGATGCGTTGAGACGCAAATAAATTACAAAATACATACGTTTCTGAGCATGTCAGATCCGTTGACTAAAACCTCTCCCGTGAGCAAAACATGATAAAGCACCAGAAGGCCAAGGTGTTATATCTTTACAAATGTAAACTAGATTATTGACTCTAGTGCAAGTGGGAGACTGTTGGAGATATGCCCAAGAGGCAATAATAAAATGGTTATTATAATATATCTTTGTGTTTATGATAATGTTTACATACCATGCTATAATTGTATTAACTGAAACATTGATACATGTGTGTTATGTAGACAACAAGAAGTCCCTAGTATGTCTCTTAAACTAGCTTGTTGATTAATGGATGATTAGTTTCATAATCATGAACATTGGATGTTATTAATAACAAGGTTATATCATTATATGAATGATGTAATGGACACACCCAATTAAGCGTAGCATAAGATCTCCATTAAGTTATTTGCTATAAGCTTTCGATACATAGTTACCTAGTCCTTATGACCATGAGATCGTATAAATCACTTATACCGGAAAGGTACTTTGATTACATCAAACGCCACTGCGTAAATGGGTGGCTATAAAGGTGGGATTAAGTATCCGGAAAGTATGTGTTGAGGCATATGGATCAACAGTGGGATTTGTCCATCCCGATGACGGATAGATATACTCTGGGCCCTCTCGGTGGAATGTCGTCTAATGTCTTGCAAGCATATGAATGAGTTCATAAGAGACCACATACCACGGTACGAGTAAAGAGTACTTGTCGAGACGAGGTTGAACAAGGTATAGAGTGATACCGAAGATCAAACCTCGGACAAGTAAAATATCGCGAGACAAAGGAATTGGTATCGTATGTGAATGGTTCATTCGATCACTAAAGTCATCGTTGAATATGTGGGAGCCATTATGGATCTCCAGATCCCGCTATTGGTTATTGGTCGGAGTGAGTACTCAACCATGTCCGCATAGTTCACGAACCGTAGGGTGACACACTTAAAGTTGGATGTTGAAATGGTAGAACTTGAATATGGAATGGAGTTCGAATATTTGTTGGAGTCCCGGATGAGATCCCGGACATCACGAGAGTTCCGGAATGGTCCGAGAATAAGATTCATATATAGGAAGTCATATTCCAAGTTTGGAAATGATCCGGTGCATTTATGGCAGGTTCTAGAAGGTTCTAGAAAAGTCCGGAAGAATGGCACTTTGGAAAGTGGAGTCCCAAAGAGATTCCACTTGCATGACCAGCCAACCCTAAAGGGGAGGAGTCCAAGGTGGACTCCCTAGGGTGGCCGGCCAGCCCCACCTCAAGGAAAGGTGGGAGTCCCACCTTGAGTAGGACTCCCCCCTTGAGTAGGTTTCCCACTTTTGGGAGGTTTTAGTGTTGGGGTCTTATTCGAAGACTTGGACTAGAACTCTTGGGGCTTCCACCTATATAATGAGGGGCATAGAGAGGGGGCTGACCACTTCAAGCCTCAGCCTTGGCCGCACCCCTTAGAGGGCCGGCCCCCAACCCCCCTCTCCCCAAACCCTAGCGGTCTCTCCTCCACCACATCCCGCACGCTTAAGCGAAGCTCCGCCGGATTTCTCCACCACCACCGACACCACGCCGTCGTGCTGTCGGATTCAAGAGGAGCTACTACTTCCGCTGCCCGCTGGAACGGGAGGTGGACGTCGTCTCATCAACAACCGAACGTGTGACCGAGTACGGAGGTGCTGCCCGTTCGTGGCGCCGAACCGATCGTGATCAAGATCTTCTACGCGCTTTTGCAAGCGGCAAGTGATCGTCTACCGCAGCAATAAGAGCCTACTCTTATAGGCTTTGGAATCTCTTCAAGGGTTAGTCTTGATCATCCCCTCGTTGCTCCCATCTTCTAGATTGCATCTTGGCTTGGATTGCGTGTTCGCGGTAGGAAAATTTTTGTTTTCTATGCAACGTTATCCTACAATATGGTGGGGAAGATTTTGCATCTTGGCCTCATACCAAGAATGGCGCCTACTCTGTCCGGTCTGCCTACCACCTGGCACGGACAGAGGCTTATCATCTCGCGAGAAGCATGCCCAAACAGGGGCTTTCATCGACAATGGAGGACGAATCTCCTATTTGGAAGAAGCTGTGGGCGATCAAAGCCCCGGGAAAAATGAAAACCACTTTATGGCGCTTCATCCATGATTGCCTTCCATCGGGTCATCAATTGAAGCATAGACATATCCCAGCTTCAGATGCTTGTGTGTACTGCGGAAGAATGGAGCACGCTGTACATACGATGATGTTCTGTCAGTTTGCAAGAGATGTCTGGAAGGAATTGAAAGCATTCTTCTCAATCAAACTACAGAGGAAGAATTTCATTAATCCTAAGGTCTGGACTTTTGATTTCATTTCTAGGTCCGATCATAGGGGGAATACTTTGCTGGCAGTGGCTTTCTGGCATCTTTGGAATGCAAGAAATGGGGTGCGCAACGGTGATCGCATGAAGAGCCCCCGAGAACTGGCCGAGCAAATCAAAGGGTATGTTGACATGATTGAGCTGCATCTATATAAACCTCTCTCTAACCATAGTCGTGATTCCAAGCCTTCTGTTGCTATATGGAGTCCGCCGCCGGAGGGAAAGGTCCAGATAAATGTAGATGCAGCAATTTTCAAGACCTCCAAGCGAACGGGAGTAGGCGTTGTGATCAGGAACCACAGAGGTATATGCTTGGCTGCTTGCAGTGAGCTTCTTCTTGAGGTTGCAACGCCAGAACTTGCTGAAGCACTGGCTGCTAGACGTGCTTTGTCTTTCGCTAGCGAGGAGGGTTTTGATCAAGTCGTGTTAGCGTCCGATTGCCTGTCGATGGTACAGCGCATCAAGTCCACCACCATGGATCGCTCATATATGGGAGTGGTTATCCAGGACTTACAGAAGATGGCGGCGTCGTTTTCCTCCATTTCTTTCTGTCATGTTACCCGTAATCTCAATGAATCGGCACACATTTTAGCTCGTAGGGCTGAGTTGTATGGTTTTATTTCCTTTAGACATGTGATACCGGATTGTATCCGGGAATCGCTTTGTACTGATTATATTTGATCAATAAAGTGCCGAATTTCTCTCAAAAAAAACCTTTGTCAACCTTGCCGATGTATACATCTTCTGAAGCCACAATTCAGATGGTGCTTGTTCACTTCTCATTGTTAGAGAAGGAGATAGATACGGCATCCACGCCGCCTTGGAGTAGACTCCAAGAAACCTAGCAGCATACGGATATGTCTTTGTATTGTAATCGTATTGTACTTGTATCTTTTTGGCATATAAATATATGAGGGGGGAGGCCGTGACTTTGATCACGCAGCCTCAGATTCTATTCGGCTTTCATGGTATCAGAGCACCAACCGATCCTACCCCCCCTCTAAACCCTAGATTTTTCGAAACCCTACCCCCCACCCCGCCGTCGCGATGACTCCCGACGAACTCATCAAGCTCGAAGCCGAGCTGAAGCAGCGCGAATCCCTCCTTCAGGCGCGCAAGGACGAGCTCGACCGCCGCGCCGCCGAGATGGGCAAGGCCGTCGACAGCAACCCTACCCCCCAAAACCCCTCCACCTACGTCTCCTCCGTCAAGACCATCGTCGCCATCACCCTTGATCTGCAGGACTCCAACTACATCAAGTGGCGCGAGCTCTTCCTCGTCGCCCTCGGCCGCTATGGTCTCACCAGCCACGTCACCGGCAGCGCCGACGCCACGCCTTCGGACACCTCCCCCACCTCCGATTGGGCGCGTGACGACTTCACCGTCCTCTCCTGGATCTACGGCTCGATCTCCCCCGAGCTCTTCGGCATCGTCATATCCCCTGGCTCCACGGCGCGGCAGATCTGGGACTCCATCGCCAACCTCTTCCACGACAACAAGAAAAGCCGCGCCCTTGCTCTCGATGCGGAATTTCGCAACACGCCACAAGGCGACATGAGTGTCCATGATTACTGCGCGAAGCTCAAGTCTCTTGCCGATGCTCTTGGTGATGTTGGTGAGAAGATCTCGGATGACACCCTCGTCCTCACGGTGCTACGCGGGCTCAACGAGCAGTACAGTCACCTCCGCTCCTTCCTCCCCTACCAGGTGCCGTTCCCCACGTTCTTGCAGACGCGCTCCGCCTTGGTTCTCGAGGAGGCGCAAAAGAAGACTGATGCCAAGCATGCGGCCTCTACTGCGCTCTGGGCTAGCGGCAATAGCGTGCTTCCCAACGGCGGCAACACATCGCACGCCGGGGGCGCCCCTCCTCCTGCCGGCCCTGGCGGTGGCCCTCCTTATCCGCGCGCTCCTTCGCCCCTCCAGCCCGGCGTCTTCAACAACTTCAGCCGGGGTGGTGGCAGCGGAGGCCGCCGTGGACGTGGCGGTGGCCGCGGCCGTGGCCGTGACAGCAACAGTCCTTGGATGTTTAATCCCTGGACCGGCCTCCCTACGCGCGCTCATCAACTACAGCAGCAGCAGCCTTCACTGCCCTCCTCATGGCAGCCCCGTTGGCGCGCCCCGACCCTCGGCGTCTTGGGGCCTCGACCTGCTCTGCCACCGTACCAGGCTTACACCGCCACCGGCTACCAGCAGCCCTCCAGCAACATGATGATCGCTCAGCAGCCGCAGCAGCAACAGCAGCTCGACCCAGCTCTTCTTACAGCTCTCCAGAACTTGCAGCTCCCTGGCGGCCAGGAGTGGGTCATGGACTCCGGCGCCTCGTCTCATATGGCATCCGATCACGGTATTCTCTCCTCCTCCGTCCCCTTTTCCGCACATAAAATTATAGTGGGCAATGGTGCTTCTCTCCCTGTAACACATACCGGCTCTCACACCTTCACCCTCAATTCTAAAAACTTCTTGCTTCGTCATATTCTAATTGTTCCACACATTATCAAAAATCTTATTTCTGTTCGCCAGTTTACTATCGATAATCTTTGCTCCATCGAATTTGACCCCTTTGGTTTCTCCGTGAAGGATCTTCTTACCAAGACCGTGATTCTTCGATGCAATAGTCCCGGTCCTCTCTACTCCATCAGCCGTCCACCAGAAGCTCAGACTCTACTTGCCACTTCATCCACCGAGCTTTGGCATCGTCGCCTTGGACACCCCGGCCATCCCACCATGCAACGTCTTCATCAACAACACCATATTCCCAGCAATAAACCCCCATCTTCTTTATGTCATGCTTGCCAATTAGGTCGTCATATTAGGCTACCCTTTTATTCTTCAACTTCTTATAGTATCAAACCTTTTCAATTAATACATTGTGATTTGTGGACATCACCGATTCCTAGTACTTCTGGTTATACTTATTATCTTATTATTGTGGATGATTATACGCATTACTTTTGGACATTTCCACTTCGCAAAAAATCTGATGTTTATGCAACCTTCACCGCCTTTCATGCCTATGCTCGCACCCAATTCAACCTCCCCATTCTAGCTATTCAATGTGATAATGGTCGCGAATTCGACAATAACAAAGTAAACTCCTTCTTCACCCAACAAGGCACCCTCTTCCGATTCTCTTGCCCCCACACCTCGCAGCAAAACGGCAAGGCCGAACGTGCTATTCGCACCACCAACAATGTCATCCGCACTCTTTTATTCCAAGCCTCGATGCCGCCCTCTCTTTGGGCCGAGGCACTCCATACCGCGACTTTTCTCATCAATATCAGACCCACAAAAGCTACCTCCCTTTCTACACCATATGAGCGTCTTCACGGCCTTCCACCACCTTATCATACCTTACGAGTTTTCGGCTGTTTATGCTACCCCAATATTACCTCCACTTCACCTAACAAACTATCTCCTCGATCCACCAAATGTGTCTTCCTTGGTTATCCGTCTCGTCACAAAGGGTATCGGTGCCTTGATCTAAACTCTCGTCGCATTATTATCTCCCGTCATGTCATCTTTGATGAACATTCCTTTCCCTATGCCCCTGTAGCCTCTCCAACACCTCCTACACCTTCTTCTCCTGACCTTTTTGATCCACCAGTTCCTCTCCCCTTGCCGGCAGACCGCTCTACCACGGCAGCCAATCCGTCTGCCGCCAGCCCACGCCAGCCTGCCGCTGAGCCACGCCAGCCTGCCGCGCCTCCTTCTCCTGCCGCGGCTGCCCACTCTCCACCCACACCACCTTCACCACCTGCTCGTCCGCCACGGCCATCATCACCTGTCGTGCATCGCACACGGTCCACCACCGGTCGCCTCCCTGGACCACCTGCCAAACTCAACCTCCAAGCTATCGTCTCCTCTCCTCTTCCAACTAACTACCTCACCGCTCTTCGTGATCCTAATTGGCGTCATGCCATGCAGGAAGAGTTCGATGCTCTAACCCTCAATCAAACATGGACCCTGGTTCCTCCTCCTCCTGGTGCTAACATTGTGAGCGGAAAGTGGATCTTCCGTCACAAATACAACGCCGATGGTTCCCTTGCCCGACACAAAGCTCGTTGGGTTGTGCGTGGCTTTTCTCAACAACCCGGCGTTGATTTCGATGAAACCTTTAGTCCTGTCGTCAAACCGGCCACCATTCGCATCATCCTATCTCTTGCTCTCTCTAACTCTTGGCCTATCCACCAACTCGACGTCAAAAACGCCTTTCTCCATGGTCATCTCGACGAAGTTGTCTACAGTCAACAACCCTCTGGGTTCATCTGTTGGAGATATGCCCAAGAGGCAATAATAAAAGTGGTTATTATATATCTTTATGTTTATGATAAAAGTTTATATACCATGCTATAATTGTATTAACTGAAACATTGATACATGTGTGATATGTAAACAAACAAAGAGTCCCTAGTAAGCCTCTTAACTAGCTTGTTGATTAATAGATGATTAGTTTCATAATCATGAACATTGGATGTTATTAATAACAAGGTTATATCATTGTATGAATGATGTAATGGACACACCCAATTAAGCGTAGCATAAGATCACGTCATTAAGTTATTTGCTATAAGCTTTCAATACATAGTTACCTAGTCCTTATGACCATGAGATCATGTAAATCACTTATACCGGAAAGGTACTTTGATTACATCAAACGCCATGCGTAAATGGGTGGTTATAAAGGTGGGATTAAGTATCCGGAAAGTATGAGTTGAGGCATATGGATCAACAAGTGGGATTTGTCCATCCCGATGACGGATAGATATACTCTGGGCCCTCTCGGTGGAATGTCGTCTAATGTCTTGCAAGCATATGAATAAGTTCATAAGAGACCACATACCACGGTACGAGTAAAGAGTACTTGTCGGAGACGAGGTTGAACAAGGTATAGTGTGATACCGATGATCAAACCTGGACAAGTAAAATATCGCGTGACAAAGGGAATTGGTATCGTATGTGAATGGTTCATTCGATCACTAAAGTCATCGTTGAATATGTGGGAGCCATTATGGATCTCCAGATCCCGCTATTGGTTATTGGTCGGAGTGAGTACTCAACCATGTCCGCATAGTTCACGAACCGTAGGGTGACACACTTAAAGTTGGATGTTGAAATGGTAGTACTTGAATATGGAATGAAGTTGGAATATTTGTTCGGAGTCCCGGATGGGATCCCGGACATCACGAGGAGTTCCGAATGGTCCGGAGAATAAGATTCATATATAGGATGTCATTTTGTGAATAAAATGATGCGGAAGGTTCTATGGAAGGTTCTAGAAGGTTCTAGAAAAGTCCGGAAGAAACCACCAAGGAAGGTGGAGTCCACATGGGACTCCACCTCCATGGCCGGCCAACCCTAGTGGGGGAGGAGTCCCAAGTGGACTCCCCTTAGGGGGCCGGCCAACCCCCCATGGAAGGTGGAATTCCCACCTCTAGTGGGAGGTTTCCCATATGGAAGGTTTTGGTTTCGGGTCTTATTCGAAGACTTGGACACCAACACTTGGGATCCACCTATATAATGAGGGGCCAAGGGAGGGGGCCGGCCACCCCAAGACCACAAGCTGGCCGCCCCCATAGAGTGGCCGGCCACCCCCTCCCAAACCCTAGCTTTGCTCCTCCACTTCATATTGCCCGCATAGCTTAGCGAAGCTCCGGGACTTCTACACCGCCACCGACACCACGCCGTCGTGCTGTCGGATTCAAGAGGAGCTACTACTTCCGCTGCCCGCTGGAACGGGAGGTGGACGTCGTCTTCATCAACAACCGAACGTGTGACCGAGTACGGAGGTGCTGCCGTTCGTGGCGCCGGAACCGATCGTGATCAAGATCTTCTACGCGCTTTTGCAAGCGGCAAGTGAACGTCTACCGCAGCAACAAGAGCCTCCTCTTGTAGGCTTTGGAATCTCTTCAAGGGTGAGTCTCGACAATCCCCTCGTTGCTACCGTCTTCTAGATTGCATCTTGGCTTGGATTGCGTGTTCGCCGTAGGAAAATTTTTGTTTTCTATGCTACGTTATCCTACAGTGGTATCGAGCCGTGTCTATGCATAGATGGTTGCACGAGTAGAACACAATGGTTTGTGGGCGTTGATGCTCTTGTTATCTTTAGTTGAGTACTTTGCATCTTTGTGGCATAGTGGGATGAAGCGGCGCGCTAACTTTACATGACCGCGTTCATGAGATTTGCTCCACGCTTGACATGCAACTTGTATTGCATAAGTGGCTTTGCGGGTGTCTGTCTCTCCTACTATAGTGAAGATTCAATTTACTCTTCTATTGACAACACTAGTATCACCGTTGTGGTTCATGTTCGTAGGTAGATTGGATCTTGCTCAAAAACCCTAAACCACGTAAAATATGCAAACCAAATTAGAGAACGTCTAACTTGTTTTTGCAGGGTTTGGTGATGTGATATGGCCATAATGTGATGATGAATATGTATGAGATGATCATTATTGTATTGTGGCAACCGGCAGGAGCCTTATGGTTGTCTTTAAATTTCATGTTGAGTAGTATTTCAAAGTAGTTGTAATAGTTGCTACATGGAGGACGATCATGAAGACGGCGCCATTGACCTTGGTGCTTCGCCGACGATGATGGAGATCATGCCCGTTGATGATGGAGATCATGTCCGTGCTTTGGAGATGAAGATCAAAGGCAAAGACAAAAGGGCCATATCATATCACATATGAACTGCATGTGATGTTAATCCTTTTATGCATCTTATTTTGCTTAGATCGCGACGGTAGCATTATAAGATGATCCCTCTCACTAAAATCTCAAGATAATAAAGTGTTCATCCTTAGTAGCACCGTTATCAAGTCTTATCGTTTCAAGCATCTCGTGATGATCGGGTGTGATAGATTCGATAAGTACATATGACGGGTGCAAGACAGTTTGCACATGCGGATACTAAGGTGGCCTTGACGAGCCTAGCATGTAAAGACATGGTCTCGGAACACGTGATACCGAAAGGTAGAGCATGAATCATATGATTGATATGATGAACACTTTGAGTGTTCGCCATTGAAATTACATCTTGTCTCGTGATGATCGGGCATAGGTGTGATGGATTTGGTTCGTGTGATCACTAAGACAATGCGAGGGATATTGTTTTGAGTGGGAGTTCACCTAGATTTTTAATTATGTAGAATTAAAATTTGAACTCAATTTGTCATAAACTTAGTCTAAACTATTGCAAATATGTTGTAGATATGGCGTCCTCAATCAATTTTAACCAGTTCCTAGAGAAAGAAAAGCTTAAGAGCAACGGTAGCAACTTCACCGACTGGTTCCGTCATGTGAGGATCTTCCTCAATGGCGGAAATCTGCAATATGTGCTTGATGCACCGCTAGGTGACCCTCCTGCAGAAACTGAAACCGATGAAGTAAAGAATGTTTACATGACTCGAAAACTCGGTACTCTCAAGTTCAGTGTGCCATCTTATGCAGTCTGGAATCCGATCTTCAAAACGTTTTGAGCACCACGATCCTCATGAGTTGATAAAAGAGTTGAAGACTATTTTTGAGACTCATGCGGCCGTGGAATGCTATGAAGCATCGAAACACTTTTTCAGCTGTATGATGGAAGAAGGCAGCTCCATCAGTGAGCACATGCTCGTTATGACCGGGCATGCGAAGAAACTCAGTGACTTGGGAATAGTGATTCCTAACAGACTGGGGATTAATCGTGTCCTTCAATCACTGCCACCAAGTTATAAGAACTACAATATGCAGAACATGAACAAGGAGTTTCCTGAACTCTTTGGCATGCTAAAAGCTGCTGAGATTGAGATCAAGAAAGAGCACCAAGTGTTGATGGTCAACAAGACCACCAGCTTCAAGAAACAGGGCAAGTCTAAAGGCAAGAACAAGAAGAGTGGCAAGAAAGCTGCCACGCCTCCTGTGAAACCTAATTCTGGCCCTAAGCCGATGCTGAGTGCTATCGCAAGGAGAAGGGACACTGGAAGCGTAATGCTCCAAGTATTTGGCGGATCTGAAGAGCGGCCTTATCAAGAAAAAGAAAGAAGGTATATCTGATATACATGTTATAGATGTTTATCTCACTGGTTCTCGTTCTAGTACCTGGTATTTGATACTGGTTCGGTTGCTCATATTTGTAACTCGAAACAGAACTAAAGAATAAACGACAACTGCTGAAAGATGAAGTGACGATGCGCGTTGGAAACGGATCCAAGGTCAATGTGATCGCAGTCGGACACTTCCTCTACATCTACCTTCGGGATTAGTTTTAAGCCTAAATAATTGTTATTATGTACCCGCGTTGAGCATGAACATTATATCAGGATCTTGTTTAATGCAAGACGGTTATTCATTCAAGTCTGAGAATAATGGTTGTTCTATTTTTATGAATAATATCTTTTATGGTCGAGCACCACAAAAGAATGGCTTATTTCTGTTAGATCTCGATAGTAATACATATACAAACATTGATGCTAAGCGAATTAAATTGAATGATAATTCTACTTATATGTGGCACTGTCGTCTTGGTCATATTGGAGTGAAACGCATGAAGAAACTCCATACTGATGGATTACTTGAATCACTTGATTTTGAGTCACTTGATAGATGCGAAGCATGTCGATGGGAAAAATGACTAAGACTCCATTCTCGGGTATGATGGAGCGACTGACTTATTGGAAATCATACACACAGATGTATGTGGACCAATGAGTGTAGCATCGCGTGGTTATCGTTATGTTCTAACCTTCACAGATGATTTGAGTAGATATGGGTATATCTATTTAATGAAACATAAATCCGAAACTTTCGAGAAGTTTAAGAATTCCAAAGTGAAGTAGAAAATCAACGTAACAAGAAGATTAAATTTCTACGATCTGATCGCGGAGGTGAATATCTGAGTTATGAGTTTAGCATGCATTTAAAGAAATGCGGAATACTTTCACAATTGACACCGCCGGGAACACCACAACGAAACGGTGTGTCCGAACGTCGTAATCGAACTCTCTTAGATATGGTTCGTTCTATGATGTCTCTTACTGATTTGCCGTTATCATTTTGGAGTTATGCATTAGAGACAGCACATTCACTTTAAATAGAGCACCATCAAAATCCGTTGAAACGACGCCGTATGAATTATGGTTTAATAAGAAACCTAAGCTGTCGTTCCTAAAAGTTTGGGGTTGCGAAGCCTATGTAAAAAAGTTACAACCGACAAGCTAGAACCCAAAGCGAGAAATGCGTCTTCATAGGATACCCTAAGGAAACTATAGGGTACACTTTCTATCACAGATCCGAAGGCAAGATCTTTGTTGCTAAGAACGGAACCTTTCTTGAGAAAGAATTTCTCACTAAAGAAGTGACTGGAAGAAAAGTAGAACTCGATGAGATTGAAGAATCTCTACTCGTTGATCAGAGTAGCGCAGTACCGGAAAATGTTCCTGTACCACCTACACCGGCAACAGAGGAAGCTAATGATAATGATCATGAAACTTCAAATGAGACAGCTACTGAACCTCGCAGATCGACAAGGGATCGTGCCACTCCAGATTGGTATGATCCTTGTCTAAATGTCATGATTGTGGATAACAATGATGAGGACCCTGCGACGTATGAAGAAGCGATGATGAGCCCAGATTCCAACAAATGGCAAGAAGCCATGAAATCCGAAATGGGATCCATGTATGACAACAAAGTATGGACTTTGGTAGAATTACCTGATAGCCGAAAGGCTGTCGAGAATAAATGGATCTTCAAAAGAAAAACAGATGCGATGGTAATATTACTGTCTATAAAGCTCGACTTGTCGCAAAGGTTTCCGACAAATTCAAGGTGTTGACTACGATGAGACTTTCTCACCTGTAGCGAAGCTAAAATCTGTGAGGATTTTGTTAGCAATAGCTGCATTTTTCGATTATGAGATTTGGCAGATGGATGTCAAAACGGCGTTCCTTAATGGAGACATTGAGGAAGAGTTGTATATGGTACAACCCAAAGGTTTTGTCGATCCTAAAAATGCTGACAAAGTATGCAAACTTCAGCGTTCAATCTATGGACTGAAGCAAGCATCGAGAAGTTGGAACCGACGTTTTGATAAGGTGATCAAAGACTTCGGGTTTATACAGTGTCATGGAGAGGCCTGTATTTACAAGAAAGTGAGTGGGAGCTCTGTAGCATTCCTGATATTATATGTAGATGACATATTATTGATTGGGAATGATATAGAACTATTAAGCAGTGTAAAGGGTTATTTGAATAATAGTTTTTCAATGAAAGACCTTGGTGAAGCATCATACATATTAGGCATCAAGATTTATAGAGATAGATCAAGACGTCTAATAGGGCTATCACAGAGTACATACCTGGACAAGATTCTAAAGAAGTTTAGAATGGACGAAAGTAAGAAAGGATTCTTACCTATGTTACCAGGCAAGGTCTTGAGTAAGACTCAAGGACCGGCTACGGCGAAGAAAGAGAAAGGATGAGTCAAATCCCCTATGCCTCGGTAGATATGCCATGTATGTACAAGACCGGATATAGCACATGCTGTTAGTTTAACTAGCAGATATCAAAGTGATCCAGGAATGGAACACTGGACAGCGGTCAAGAATATCTTGAAGTACTTGAAAAGAACTAAGGATATGTTTCTTTGTTATGGAGGTGACCAAGAGCTCGTTGTAACAAGTTACACCGATGCAAGTTGGAACACTGATCATGATGACTCTAAGTCACAATCTGGGTACGTGTTTATATTGAATGGTGCTGCAGTAAGCTGGGCAAGCTCGAAGCACGGTGGCGAAATCCTCAACAGAATCGGAGTACATAGCGGCTTCGAGGCTTCATCGGTATGGATGAAGAGGTTCATTGTAGAGCTCGGTGTGGTTCCTAGTGCATTGGACCCATTTGTCATCTACTGTGATAACATGGGTGCCATCGCCAATGCACAAGAGCCAAGGTCACACAAGAGGCTGAAGCATATCAAGCTGCGTTACCACTCGATTCGCGAGTACATCGAAGATGGAGAAGTAAAGATTTGCAAAGTACACACTGATCTGTAGCAGATCCGTTGACTAAAGCTCTCCCTAGGGCAAAGCATGACCAACACCAGAATGCCATGGGTGTTAGGTACCTTACTATGTAATCTAGATTATTGACTCTAGTGCAAGTGGGAGACTGTTGGAGATATGCCCAAGAGGCAATAATAAAAGTGGTTATTATATATCTTTATGTTTATGATAAAAGTTTATATACCATGCTATAATTGTATTAACTGAAACATTGATACATGTGTGATATGTAAACAAACAAAGAGTCCCTAGTAAGCCTCTTTACTAGCTTGTTGATTAATAGATGATTAGTTTCATAATCATGAACATTGGATGTTATTAATAACAAGGTTATATCATTGTATGAATGATGTAATGGACACACCCAATTAAGCGTAGCATAAGATCACGTCATTAAGTTATTTGCTATAAGCTTTCAATACATAGTTACCTAGTCCTTATGACCATGAGATCATGTAAATCACTTATACCGGAAAGGTACTTTGATTACATCAAACGCCACTGCGTAAATGGGTGGTTATAAAGGTGGGATTAAGTATCCGGAAAGTATGAGTTGAGGCATATGGATCAACAGTGGGATTTGTCCATCCCGATGACGGATAGATATACTCTGGGCCCTCTCGGTGGAATGTCGTCTAATGTCTTGCAAGCATATGAATAAGTTCATAAGAGACCACATACCACGGTACGAGTAAAGAGTACTTGTCGGAGACGAGGTTGAACAAGGTATAGTGTGATACCGATGATCAAACCTCGGACAAGTAAAATATCGCGTGACAAAGGGAATTGGTATCGTATGTGAATGGTTCATTCGATCACTAAAGTCATCGTTGAATATGTGGGAGCCATTATGGATCTCTAGATCCCGCTATTGGTTATTGGTCGGAGTGAGTACTCAACCATGTCCGCATAGTTCACGAACCGTAGGGTGACACACTTAAAGTTGGATGTTGAAATGGTAGTACTTGAATATGGAATGAAGTTGGAATATTTGTTCGGAGTCCCGGATGGGATCCCGGACATCACGAGGAGTTCCGGAATGGTCCGGAGAATAAGATTCATATATAGGATGTCATTTTATGTGAATAAAATGATGCGGAAGGTTCTATGGAAGGTTCTAGAAGGTTCTAGAAAAGTCCGGAAGAAACCACCAAGGAAGGTGGAGTCCACATGGGACTCCACCTCCATGGCGGCCAACCCTAGTGGGGAGGAGTCCCAGTGGACTCCCCTTGGCCGGCCACCCCCCCATGGAAGGTGGAATTCCCACCTCTAGTGGGAGGGAAAGTTTCCCACCATATGGAAGGTTTTGGTTTCGGGTCTTATTCGAAGACTTGGACACCAACACTTGGGATCCACCTATATAATGAGGGGCCAAGGGAGGGGGCCGGCCACCCCAAGACCACAAGCTGGCCGCCCCCATAGAGTGGCCGGCCACCCCCTCCCAAACCCTAGCTTTGCTCCTCCACTTCATATTGCCCGCATAGCTTAGCGAAGCTCCGCCGGACTTCTACACGCCACCGACACCACGCCGTCGTGCTGTCGGATTCAAGAGCTACTACTTCCGCTGCCCGCTGGAACGGGGAGGTGGACGTCGTCTTCATCAACAACCGAACGTGTGACCGAGTACGGAGGTGCTGCCCGTTCGTGGCGCCGGAACCGATCGTGATCAAGATCTTCTACGCGCTTGCAAGCGGCAAGTGAACGTCTACCGCAGCAACAAGAGCCTCCTCTTGTAGGCTTTGGAATCTCTTCAAGGGTGAGTCTCGACAATCCCCTCGTTGCTACCGTCTTCTAGATTGCATCTTGGCTTGGATTGCGTGTTCGCCGTAGGAAAATTTTTGTTTTCTATGCTACGTTATCCTACATCATCAACCCGCAAACTCCTACTCACGTTTGCCGCCTTCACAAATCCCTCTATGGTCTCAAACAGGCCCCACGTGCCTGGTTTCAACGTTTCTCTTCCTTTGCTCGCACCATCGGGTTCATTGAATCCAAATCCGACGCCTCCCTATTTATTCTTCGCCGCGGTACAGACACGGCCTATCTTCTTTTGTATGTCGATGACATTATCCTCACAGCTTCCTCTTCTAGCTTTCTCTCCACTATCACTTCGTCTCTCAGTCATGAATTTGCCATGAAGGACCTTGGTCCTCTTCACCATTTTCTTGGAATTCATGTCACTCGCTCACCCACTAGCATTCATCTCTCCCAACATCAGTATATCCTAGATATTCTTAACCGTGCCGGTATGCGGGATTGTCATCCTGTCACCACCCCTATCGATACCAAGTCTAAACTTTCCTCTACCGCCGGTCCGCCGGTGGCTGATCCCTCATCCTATCGCAGTCTGGCCGGGGCACTACAGTATGCCACTCTCACTCGTCCTGACATCTCCTATGCTGTTCAACAAATATGTCTTCACATGCATGATCCTCGTGAGCCTCATCTCTCTCTCATCAAACGCATTCTTCGCTATCTCAAGGGTACACTCTCTCACGGTCTCACACTTCACAAATCCACTTCTCATTCTCTCATTGCCTACTCGGATGCTGATTGGGCAGGCTGCCCGGACACTAGACGCTCCACGTCGGGGTTTTGCATGTATCTTGGAGATAATTTGATTAGCTGGTCCTCTCGGCGTCAAACGACGGTCTCTCGTTCAAGCGCTGAGGCAGAATATCGGGCAGTTGCAACAGCTGTGGCCGAATCATGTTGGGTTCGACAACTTATGCAGGAACTTCAGTGTCCTATTCACACTGCCACAATTGTCTATTGCGACAATGTGAGTGCCGTGTATCTCTCCGCCAACCCTGTGCATCATAAGCGCACCAAGCACATTGAGGTTGACATACATTTTGTTCGGGAAAAGGTTGCTCTTGGTGCTGTTCGTGTGCTTCATGTACCATCCTCTTCACAATATGCTGATATCTTTACAAAAGGACTGCCGACTGCATTATTTCGAGAGTTTCGCTCCAGTCTTCACGTCGATACTCTCCATCGTTCAGACTGCGGGGGCGTGTTAGAGAAGGAGATAGATACGGCATCCACGCCGCCTTGGAGTAGACTCCAAGAAACCTAGCAGCATACGGATATGTCTTTGTATTGTAATCGTATTGTACTTGTATCTTTTTGGCATATAAATATATGAGGGGGGAGGCCGTGACTTTGATCACGCAGCCTCAGATTCTATTCGGCTTTCACTCATAATAGTATGAACATTCAGCCTGTAAAATGTAAGCAATATTTGAGCCGGGGAGAGAAGTTCTTTAGCTAAACAGTCAAAATAAATTTGAACCTAATTGGTGCATAGGTGCTCTGTCTATCCAAAACATGACGCCAGCAGCAAGATCAGAGTTCCTGTGCCAGTATTCATCGAATAGCCTCCATTGTCGTGCACTATCTGCAACTGGTCCTAGATTTGCCAGAAAGCTCTTGTGCCTTGCCTCCGCCGTGTTAGCCCACATCAGCACAGATGTTGCTTGCACAGGCACCAGCGTGAATCACATTTACCACAGGAGACAAATTGACCTTGTCAACCAACCTAGTAACAATATGTGTCAAATCAACCATGGACAAAGTATACTTGCTTAGAAACTGTACATAAGTTCTCAATAGATGTGGAAAAAATTAATTCACTCTCGTGACCATTGATCCAAAAAGACTAAGTATGCTTGCTTTTGGTAAGAAAAAATATTAGTTTAAAGTAGTCAATGTGAGTGAAAAGTACAATCAGACTCAAATAACCAGAACTGCAACATATTCTTAGGAACCAACTTTCATGCAATAAGAAATATAATAAAAACCAGATCAGGGAAAGGATTAACATTACGAAGAGCAGGGCACCACTAGTTGTGTTCTTCTAGGTATACAAAAAAAAAATTAATTGGGAAGAAGATAAAGAAAATAGTAAAAGCAAACACACGCCTGGCAGGCGCTGACTACAGATTACTTATTTTCAATTTATCTGCTTATAAAGTACTTGTAAAGTAGAACCTTAATGTGGAAAGCTTAATTCTACTGTTGCATTGCGGAAATATTAAAATACTATGCATTGATGGAGGATGCATCAATGTTCAAGAACCAGAAGAGCAGAAATGACTCAATTTATAAACTCGGTGGAGCATCAATGAGAAAAAAAACTCAGCCAGGTAATTGTTGTTACTGCTATAATTCCGCAAAAACATAAAAGATATTTGAAGTTGCAAGGGCACGAAGCTAACTTGAGTACATTGGTTTTGTATAATGATGGAACCAACAATCTGCGATTAATTTTCCAAGAAATCAATTGTTAGGCTGCACTTATTCAGAAAAAAACGATTAATGAATTTACAGTTAAAAAGTTGAAATTATGTCACTTGTGCAACACACAGAGTGGATAATAATATATGGTGACTACGCAACCCTTCATCCGAACCTAGTTAATCTAGTATTTGTCTAGAAACTCTTTTTATGCATAGACATGAAATGAACAGTTGGCAATTGGGTTTTCTATTCTCTTGAACCGGCTATTTGATAGTTGTTGGCTGCTTCACCCAACAGTAATATTTTGTAGACTCCCTTTTCAGTGTACCGACTAAGAAAATATAATGTGGCAAGTAGATGTAGCAGTACATACATGTATAGACATGTCTAACATCCATAAACTTGTACAGTTCAACCTCAGCCCACCAAATATGTCTATTAAGATCCCCGTGAACTCTGAAGCGATAGTCTTAAAAGGGTTTTGGTTTTTTTATGTGAGATTAAAGACGACAAATGTCAAGCCGGCAATTACACCTATGAGTCTATAGCATGATGAAGCAATAAACTGGGTACAATAGTGGCATACACCATGAGGAGGCTCAACTCGTCGCTTACCAAGACGAATTGTGCACCTGCAATCATGTGTATCTATACTCTATAGAAGAATGAGTAGTAGAAGACTTCCCGGATGATCATTAAACGGGACGGGAAATGGCCATACATCAGAGCCTATAATCACCAGAACAGGAATGCCAGCTGAACGAAGTCCTCGGCAGAGAAGTTGTACATTGTCCAAGAAGAGAAGAACAAAGACCCCGGCAGAGAAGATGTACGTTGTCCAAGACCAGCAAACCAGCAAACAAGGGCGCCTACAATTAAGCATCTCACAATAGATGGGAAAGCATAGCACATCAGAGAATCAAGAAAACAGAGGTAAAGCATCATTAAGATAAGTATTAGACTTACATCTTGCAGCAGACCCAGAAAAGGTAGCACCAAACCCTTGGTCTACCTAGATGTAGAGATTAAAGAGAAACAGAAAGCTCCAAAATAAACTTGTAATTCAAATTGTGTTGTTGAAAAAGTTTCAAATAGAAAACAACATTATGAACACAAAATCATGTAGGTACTCAAGTTACTATAGTAAATTACGTAATTGGTCTTATTTCCCTAAATCCACCTGACTTTGAATTTGAATTACATACAGTGATCCGTCGATAACCTGCAATAAGAGAGAACCTACAAACTTTAAGCTAAAGACAATATACACTGATGTTTTTCATGATGTTATTTCCATTTAAGGATAACCTAAAATATGATGATCGTCACAGGGATCATATAGGTGCATTTAGCTGCCTAGTTCTAATCATTGTCGAGACGGAGCAAATTTGACGTTGGAGCAAATATATTTTCCAGCCGATACTGAGCAATTTATTCAAGAATAAGCTTGGTGGCGTTGATTTGATACTTAACTTCCTTCATGGAAAAGGCATGTCGAGATACGTATGCAGTACATGTGCATCAGCTCACATGATGCCAATTTTATTTGAAGCGTGGTTGACATGCCTGCTCCCTATGTGCATAATATGGAGATAAAATGGCACCAACTTCAGAAAGAAAAAAACGCTGAGAGATCATACAACCCTTGAGGAGGATAAAAAGAACTAACAGATTGTTGAATCACCTGTCTGTAGAGCAAATAACCTCACGAAAGTATCAATAAGACCGTTCAAATCAGCATGTTCTGCTCCTGCGAGAACACAAAACAAAATCAGAAGAAGACAAAGCATTCATAGATAGTAAAATGAGACAGAACGGAATACAGAGAGAAAAAGAAATCACTGCGGTACCATCAAGCATATCTGCAACATGCCACTTCCAACTAAATTTCACATCTCCAAGCGTCCGCTTCAGACATGCAGCTATTGTGGTGGATTTTGGTGGTGAGAAGCGGCGGCAAATGGCATGTGCTTGACCGGAGGGTAGTGAGATTGTGGCCGCTGCTCTCTCCTTCCTCTGGTGATCTCCCGGGCATCCCTTGCGTCTCGATTCCGCTGCAAGTTTCTCATCTTCTTCTTGATCCGGCCGTCGCCGTTTTCTTCCGGATCATGGTCTGCCGATGCGACCCGCCCTTCCTTGTTGGCCGATAAATGCTTCTCCGCCGCCGGAAACTGCCTTTTCTGCGCTGAGGTCGCCACCGCTGGCCCCTGCCTGCTCCAGCCCGAGGTCGCCATCATCGGCCCGCCCGCGCGCCCCGAGGATTGAAGAAAGGAGACCGTACAACAGCCAACAGGGGGCAGTGGAAGAAGGAGGAGCTCGTCGCGGTCGTCAGCCCCTCCCTCCTGCCACCTCCTACCCCTGATCTCATCCGTTCCTTTCTCCTTCCCTTTCCCTTCTAGAGCCTGTTCCGCCTACATATCAAGAGAGAGAGAATGAAGAGCAGAGAGGAACGGGTCAGGTGAGGGGAATGATCATGCGAGGGCGGTGGCCTGTGCAACCTAGAGGAGGAGCTGAGGGGCTCTGCCCAGCCTAGGATTGACGACCTCACGCCATGGATGTAGGTGTCTCGTTTGGGGGAAAGAGGAGAAGCGAAGATTGGCTGAGCAACCGAGAGGGTCAAGCCTGGGGAAGAAGGAGAGGAGGCGGTGGGGTTAGATCGTGGGAGAGGAGGCGGAGAGCTGCGTGTCAGCGCCTCGTGAGACCAAACCCTGTTAAAATATAAAGAGAAGAGACACAAAGAAATGGAGCAAATGATTCTCTTGTTTCATTGCAATGTGGGAGACCCACTTATATACAGGCTGAAGGGGTGTGTTGGGGAGACACCTCTTCCCCAACAGACACCTCCTGGGAGGCATCCCTCCCATACACAATTGATCACATATTTTATTTCCTAACACTCCCCCTTGATCAATTTGTCGTCTGTATATTGCAATCCAAAGACTCCTCCTAAAAAACCCTGTGGGAAAAATTGAGGAGAAATATTATAACGATATGCCACCGCAAACTCCTTTAAAACCCAATGGGAAAAATTAAGGAGAAACCATGTGTCATACGTCCGCACTTGTATTTATATTGTCTCGTTAAAAACCTTATATGAGAAACCTTAGGGAAAACTCATAAAGGAAAAAAAGAGTACAATATCAATGATCGGAAGATCATCAATGAGTTATAACTAGGGATTTACTCCCCCTCAACATTGCAAACCTAAAGGTTGTCTCATACCAATTCCACAAACTTAATTTTGGAATACAACTGTTGGTAGAGATACTGTGAATATCACAATATTTTGTTTGCAAATTACCCTCTTACATTTCTGTAATTTATGAGGATAAATATAACTCATAAGCAATACAAGTGACATTATCTTGGTAGATAATGATAGGTGATTCGAATGAATCTCCACATGAACTCACATGTGGCCAATCATTCTGCGAATTCATACACATCTTATGATGATTCATATGATTTCTGCAGAATGATCACCGGAAGGACCCATTTAGAGTCTATTCTGAAGACTTCCTTCTGAATACTCTTCCAGTAAATCCAGTCTTTGATATGGCACTGTTGGGATCAAATAATTAGCCACTATCATATATCACACATTGGTCCCATCTTAATTTTCATACTAGAATTAATCAAGAGTTTTGTGCCTTGGATATATATTATAATAATCCATACACAAACCTTATACCTTTCGGGGGATTGCACTCTCAATAAATTGCCAACAAACATAATGTCAGGCCTGACGTATTTTGCAAGATATCTCAGTGCTCCGATGGTAGATATGGAACTTCAGCTCCATCTATCAATTCACCATCTTCCCACCTTTCCAAGGATTGGTATCCCATATTAGGTATAATATGACCATATGTGTCTCTGATATTATATATCCATATTGAACTTATTCAATATTTTGGGATATATGAAGACTGATATACATTTATTCCTGGGGGAACACGCTCAAGTTAAAACTTAAGCACGATTTGGTTTGACCCAAATCTCCGTCTTAAAATGATTGTGTGTATCTCAAATGTCTCGCATAAAGACATTTATGATAATATCATCAACACCACTTAGGTGACGTAAAATCCAATGAAGGATTTATCCATGAGTACACATCAACAATCATTGATATTAGAGTTATCTTCATCATGGAAGAACTCACACAGTCGGTTGTACCACAAAATTATCTCCGACTACTTCAAGTCATAGAATGACTCCAGAAGTTTTCCACACACATGTTGCGATTTTCCTTTGGATTCAGAATATTAAGTCCTTCAATGACTTCAATATATAAGTCCAAATTGAGTGACCAGTGGGAGTATGCAGGCACAACTACATACATCAACCACATGGATCAGTACTGCCAATGATATTTAGTATCGAAACATGATTCCACTCATACCAAGAAGGTATATCACATCATGACTGATGTCGGGCTTCTGCGAAAAACCCTTGTGCTACAAAAGCCTCGCTTTATCACCACCTCATTATCTCTTCCCTATGGGAGATACTTATGAGGAGAAGGTTTTACTATCATAAATACCTCTCTCTGATGAGCGAGCGCTATTCTTCCCCAATTGCTTCCTTTGATTTGAACCAATATAAGTGCAACAACACTCTCCATGGATTTTGGTTCAGGGCCCAAAAGGATTTTAGCAATTCCAGGAAGATTTATATGTCGACATATGTAGACTTTCTCATATACGATTCTCATGAATCAATATCATTTGTGGAATTCTCATTGTGCCTCTCAACTCGTTGTGACTTCCCATAACAACAGAGTCAAGGTGTTTCGATGTCCCAGCACACAAAAATGTGTGCGCACTGTGCTGGGTCCTGGATGATACACATCCTTCAGGTGTCATTCAACCTCAGGTTGAACCACATTTAGTGCTTGGGAGACCATCTCTTTTGTTCCAACAAAAACAAAGAGAACTTAGTCTCATATGATCAGAATTCTCCCCCTCTTGCTCTCATGTGGGGAGACGAGTGGTTTATTAGGTACCTCCACTCAATCCGATACATGACCAAAATGACACCTTTGTCATAGTAAATATATTGGCAGATTATTTGCAATAAAATGCAAATTTCTCATAACCTGAACCTCTAGTTCAGTTACTTAAGTACGTGGATCAAATGTCAACGACATTTCTTAGCCATTTCCTGGCATTCCGTGTGGTACACATCTCCCCCTAATGCCAGAAAATGTCCTTATTGCAAAAGCAATCAGCGTACAGCCCCTAACTCCCTTTTCAGGGTTAAGGTATGTGACGGATTAACAATCATACCACAGTTATTCCTCACATAGATCCCAAATATATGTGAGGGCCCATGACATACGCCGGGGTGGTGATATCGGATGCAACCGATTACCGCAGATGGGAAATCCTATTTCCACGTACAAACTGCAAGGGGACGCAGTATTAAACATGCGGCGTGTGATTCCGCATGTTACCGCCAACTAAATGTTGGCAAATCACAATTCTGTAACATTGGCCATGCCGCTTTGACTCTCTTTCAGAAGAGATCTAGCCAAACCATTGTGGGTATGTACAAAATATACTGAATATGACCATTTGAATGTTCGTGAAACAAATTCAGCGACAATTCCATTCCAATGGTATTATCCCACGTTAGGACACTCTGCTCTAAATTCGTCAATTTGAGCACTTAATTCAGTATTCACATGGTTTTGTGTGAATGATACACACATAAGACCATCTTAAAGACGCATTTGTGCAACCACGAAGCACCAACATAACCCACACAATGGTTGAGTAATCCACATATATTCTTGAATGCTTTCAAGAGTAATGTGTGGCGTATTCTGAATTTTAAGGTGAGAGTGCCTTAAAATTAATTTCCCTATGGCACATCTAGTGCACATAAAATCTTATGATTGTTGGGAATTTTCAACAGTCAAGTGTTGGTCAACAGAATTGTCAATAATTTCTCTAACTTCCCATACCATGGTGATAAAGGAGGAAAAATTATTGTGTACGCAACAAAATTGAGTATGAAATGATTCATACACTCAATTTTCTCAACTATCATGTCCTCGGGACATAATGTTGTGAATTATACTACATGTAGTAGCATAATTATAGGCTAATGATATTTGGGATAACCAGGAGACTACACGAGATCTCCAGGACATCTTGGGAATAATCATCCACAAGCATATCATCATTGTAAAAGAGTTATTTTTCTTCTACAATGCCAGAATATTTTCTGGTTGTTCCTTTTGAAGTTGAACTTCAATCTTATCCCATTGAACTCATTTGCCTTCTCCGACAAGGAGTTGGTGGTATGATCAATCCAATACTTGACATATTGGGAACCGTTGGTACGATATTTCGTACTACCACCCCTTTGACAAACTTGAGAATCGTCATTGTGATCATTTCTCTTAAATGATCCATTCCCTTTTGAGATATATACTCCATTTTTATTTTTCATTTTGCCTTCACTTTACATTCAACTCTCCGTGGTTTTTAACCACTAAATTTCTTAGCACTAAAGCGCAACCATGCATTTCAGGCAATGGTATCACACCCATTGAACGTGATGATCCTTCATAAGAAGTTCATCATATTTTCACCCTGAAAAAATGGTATTTATATTTACCATATAGGAGAATGTAAAATGCAGTAAGGACTTACAATCAGATATGTATCCGAAATAGCCTTATCATATAATCGCAACCCAATGTTGATTATAGGCAAAAGACTTATAAGCCTTAACGGACTTGCAGTCCCAAACACAAATCAATAGTCATTCGTGTGATGCTTATAACAATATATCTCTTTAAGGGGTCCCAAAAGGGACAATGGATATTCACAATCCATTTAAATACTCAATTTGAGAATCGAGTCATTGCGATTATGCTATCTTATCAATAGCCATGACATTATCTATATGTGGAGTTTCTGTGGCGACGTGGCCACGGGTCGACCAAATCATCAATGTCCAGGACTCATGTTAAATGATTACTCCCACATAATGTCATCTCATCGCACTACCTTTCGAGAAAGGTCAGCCATATGATGCATGAAATGTTCATGCATTAATTTACCATCAGTAAATTAAATAGGATGAAAATGCTATGGCTGAGCATAATCATGGTCATGGTGATTTGTAGTGACTCATAGGTCAAGCCTTCCATAAGAACACCACAATGTAGTGTAGATCTTCAAATTAAAGTTAGTCACCTTAGAAGGGACAAACCTTTAATTTCCTTAAAACACATGGAGGTAGTCAACCACCTAGTGGTGTCTCACTCTTATGGACATTCTCATCGATCATAGCCTCCACAACCTTATGTTATTTATAACACATGAAGGTAATCACCACAAAATGGTGTTAAACCTCTCAGTTGTGCCTGAAAACTAATTCATAGCTATGATGGCGTCTCATAAGTTGTGTTTGCATGGAAGGTAATCACCAAATTATGCAAGTATTTTGCATAATTCTCTTCATAGCATAACATGGCGATGTTATCGTCTCCAATGTCTTGGTTCCACATTTGATGGAGTACGTGACACTAAAGTCACAACCAATGACAAATGCTATGAAGTTGCGAAGCATTTGGAAAAACTTCATCAAGATAGTCATCAGATGTGTAGACATCATAGTTTTAAACGAAAATTATTTCGTTGCTATGATACCATGCCATAACTATTGCGCCTTCACTTTTGCTTATAACACATGGAGATAATCACTACTAAGTAGTGTAGATCTCACTCTTATGGCATTTCTCACAACCTTGTGTTAATTAAAACACATTGAAGGTAATCACCACATGATGGTGTAGACCTCACAGTTGGTAAAGAAATTAATTTCTCGCCTTATGTTATCACCAGAATTTGACTAAGTCAGAGGTGGGCCGCGATCAAGACGAGCTTGAAGATATATGCGTGGAGACACATAGAGAATCGGCCTTGTGTATCAAGTTGGGCTAGTTAGCCCATGTATCTTTGTATAGTAGGTTACGTAAAAGTTAGAATCTATCTCGTGCACGGTTTGGTGCACGTCCACATTAGAAAGTCCGCTGGACTATAAATATGTACCTAGGGTTTATGAAATAAACAACAACCAACGTTCAACACAAACCAATCTCGGCGCATCGCCAACTCCTTCGTCTCGAGGGTTCCTCCGGTAAGCACCATGCTGCCTAGATCGCATCTCGCGATCTAGGCAGCACGAGCCTGCCTAGTTGTTCATGCGTTGCTCGTGCTGAAGCCTTTTTGATGGCGAGCAACGTAGTTATCGTAGACGCGTTAGGGTTAGCATCGTTCTTAGCATCATATGCTTGCGTAGTGCAATCCTAGCGCGTCTAGCCGTCCTTGTGCCTCATCATGGGTGCAGGGCGGCACCCCGCTTGATCTTTATTTAGTAGATCTGATCCGTTATGGTCGATCCTTGATTCATCAAGGATTAGTTTAATATCTGCAATAGTTAGGCCTTACAAAGGGTTGGAGGATCCAGCGGCATGCGGGTGTAGTTTGCTGCCCAGACAGGACGTTCCGAGGATCAACCTAGTGTTGGTTTTTAGGCCTTGTCTAGGGCTGGCTTACGTTTACCGTGCGTGAGCGCGAGGCCCAATCGTGGAGTAGGATGATCCGATTATGCGGTGAAAACCCTAGATCGTCGTGGGATCTCATACGCTTTATATTGATCACAGGACCACCATATATTCGGCCACCTTGGACGATCATGGGTGAATCGGCTCGAGCCGATTCACAGACAACCTGAGAGCCGATCGAGGCTCGTATTTAACGTGTACGTGTGTGCCCTGCAGGAAACTAAGCGAGGCATCATCCACACCTTCCTGACCAGGTATAGGTCAGGTGGCACGCATACACATTCTGGCACGCCCGGTGGGACAAATCTTCAACGACAACCATCTCGCTATCCACATCAGAGATGGCGAAAGACACCATACCGTCTTCATCAGAAGTGGCAGAAGAAACTCCGGTCACGTACGGGGATCTCACTGCGAGCTCAAGAAGAAGTACGACGAGATCAAGTCTGCCCTCGAAGCCGACCTAATCGGCTCTTTCCACAGAGACCCGCTCCCATGGCATCGATGGAAGGGGTTCACACCTGAAGCGCGCTTGATGGAGTGGACCTGTCCACCCCGTCCGAAGAACGCACCAGGTCGCTGCGTCGAGATCAACTTCATGGTGGCTCATTCGCTGCACCGCCATTCTGAGAGCCTGGTGAATACGTTGGAGCGTCGCGCTGCGCGTGATCCAGGAGATCATGAGCCATCAGTACTCTCCGTCAGGACCAGCCCTAGGGACTCACCAAGGGGAAGCGCCGCTCCATTCCCGTCCCCCGCTGCCATTCGCGTTGGCAGCGCCCGAAGCGCCGAACTCATCGGCTTTTGTCGTCTACAAGATTGGTGGTGACCCCATGACTACCAGTTCCTACAGGACGCGCCCAAGGAGATCCCGCACGGATACGCATGTGCATACGTGCCGCAGCACCTGGGCACCCTCGAACCAGGTTGCTATAGCGGGGACTTCTGGGGCAACAGGAGGAGCGTCGGAGGCAGACCCTGAGAAGCAAACGTGGCTGGCTAAATACGCCACCCCGACAAAACTCCCGAGCCCAGCTCCTGCAGTTGGCTCAGAACCGAGAAAGGCATGGCTGGTTAAGTACGCCACTCCGACGAATCTTCGGGGTTCGGCACTGCAGCCATCACCGCGGATCAAATTTGTACGATCCTGAAAGATCAGTTCGGCATGATGCCGAAGAGAAAGGCGATCGGCTATACCAAGCCGTACCCCAATGAGTACGAATTGATCCCGCTACCACCCAAATATCGGCTCCCGGACTTCACAAAGTTCAGCGGATCAGATGGCTCCAGCTCCATCGAGCATGTGAGCCGATATTTGGCACAACTGGGCATGATCTCAGCGTCGATGAGCTGCGCGTGAGGTACTTCTCGCAGTCCCTCACAGATCGGCTGGATGGTACACGTCGCTGCCACCGAACTCAATCCAGACCTGGAAGCAGGGAAGAACGGTTCCACGAACAATATCACTCAGAGGCTTCCGAGGCTGGCATTGCCGATCTAGCCCAAGTACGACGAGCGCGGAGAAACGGTGTCCGAATACATTCAGCGCTTCAGACCGTTAGGAACCGATGCTATTCGGTTCATGTAAGCGAAAAGGAAGCAGTCGATTGGCGGTGGTGGGTCTATCATCATCGATCAAGGAAGTGGCCTCCCAGGCGGACTATCCTTCATTAGCACACATGGTGCAGAAGTTGTCAGCATATGAGCAACGCCACCCGGATATCTACCAAGATAAATTCAAGCGCGTGGTTACCATGGTTGACGCAGGCGAAGATGAAGGTCCTACGGGAGAGCGAGGGTCGCAGTAGCTGAGTGGACTCGAGCTGCAGGCCCAGTAACCTGCAAATGGGTAAAGCCACCAGGGCCTCCAAGAGGGTTCGACTTCGACGTGACGAAACCGAGCAGATTTTCGACCTCTTACTCGCGGAGAAGCACGTAAAGGTACCCGAAGGCCACAAGTTTCCTACGGTGCAAGAGCTGAACGGAAAGCCATACTGCAAGTGGCATAACACGTTCACCCACACCACCAACGACTGCAGGTGTGGCGTCAGCAGATCCAAGTGGCGATAGAAAATGGGCGATTAATTTTTAACCAGACGCCATGAAGGTCGACACACCCCTTCCCCGTCAACATGGTGGAGTTTACCCACCTTGGAGGGTGCCAGCCTGATTTCTCAGCCAACATCGTATGGTAGAGCTTGGACACCGCTCTGAGAAGGACGGGGATGAGGACAGCTCTCGGAGCAAGGACACCGAGGGGGCGCTCCATGCGATCGGCCCCGTCAAGATGGCAAGCGCTACGTCACGAGGGGGAAGTGAAGAACATAAGATACCAACGACCCCTCTCTCGATCACCTCCTCAACAAGTATGTTAGTCGATATGACCAACGCCGGCGATACAACAACGATGATGAAAGAGGTCGTCTACCAGAAACGACGAAAGGCATCGCCGGCAGAATCATGATGAGGAGCAACAGAGCGCCACGAGGAGCAGGACGATACGGACAGGCATTGGCACTGCCCCTTCTTCAGACACTGCTGGGATTCAGGAATGAGCCGATTACCAACAATCGGCAATTGCCCAGAATGCAACCAGAAAAAGAAGGAGACAGCCAACGTGTCTGTGATCGAGCGCTTAGGGCCTCTCCCACCGCAAAACAGACGTGCTGAGACCCCTCCGTTAGAAGATCTCGAGGATTCAGAAGACGAAGGGGAATGCGAAGAAGACAGCCACCGTCCAAGGTGGTGCCCTGACGGTCTCAGCCATTCACAAAAACGCAGGGTTCAGCGTGCGTGGTGAGGAAGCCGAAAGGATGTACTTGCATACGCTGAGGAAGGCACGACCTGACCTGGCTGCAAAGTCCGGAGGACCCTGGATGAGGAGGGACTGCCGCAAAGAAAAGAGTGGCGCCCAAGCAAAGAGAGCCGATGATGACACATCGGCTGGCACGAACATGGTGTTCATTCGTCCGCGGAGTGTAGTGCTCCACGATTACACGGCACCCGACATGGAAAACAGCAAGCACACCAACGTGCTAAAGTCAAAGATTGGGCTGGTTTTATCCGCCGACATGGACGAGTAGCAAGACTACGTCGATAAGCAATATGGCGAGGCCGATCCTTGCGATCGGCCCTCCGAAACTGATGAAGGGATATTACAAAAACCTTCACCGAACAAGCAACATGGAGGCCGATTCCGGCAATCGGCCCATATTATCCTCACCATCCATTCTGCCTGGGATCAACGTTTGACCCAACAGGGACTACCTGAAGAGCCGATACCATCAATTCTCTTGACAGAATCGGCTCGGGGGCACCTAGAGGGATAAAACACGAGGATATTAAAGAATATTGAGTACGGGGGCCGATACGCAAATCGGCCTAAAATTTTTAAACATTTTTACAGCCGATGCAGCAGACATCGACTTAAGGATAGCGAAGCCGATAGCGGAATTATGCGATGATTATCGAGTCTTCACTAAATTCAGGCCAGCGATGGTGCCTTCCGTTGCTTCGAGCCGATCTGGGTTCCTGAACCAAATTCCGACTGTCTGAGGAAGAAGGGGATCGGCTTTGGGCACATTCTCTTTGACAGTCTCGCCTCGAGTGAGGCTCGGGGGCAGCAGGCCGGTGGACGCTCTGTTTTACTCTGTTTAAAAGCCGATTGGGATACCATCGGCTGGTCCTTCATTGCAACCCGCTTCACAAATGATGAATATTGAAGAGCATCATTGGGTTTGGTTGGGAAAGTTCAAAGGTTTTCCTGAAGATCCTGCTTTTTCTGCCAAATTGAGAAAATCCTCAGTTGAAGAAGGGAAGGGCGAATTTTGAAGGACCGATGCGGTGTTATCGGCTCATCATGCATTGGCAAAGGGAACGAATCGGCAAGGTCGGTGGAAGAAGGGATCGGCTCAATTGAGCTCAGAAGAAATCGGCAAATCAAATTGGGGGAAGTTCTTCATTAGTAGGCGAGATTTCTTACATAGTAAAGCTGATTGCCCTCAAAAGGGGATACATTACCCCGCCTACTTCTACGGATCCTATGCTAGGGGCCCTATCTACGGGCCGTTGCTGCCCTCGTCATCGCCGTCATCGCCGCTGTGGCGCTGCCCGGCCTCGTCATCATGCCCAGCGGCCGCCGGCTGGGACCTTCATTGTCCTCGTCTTCCTCGTCGCCGCGTGCCGTCGTCGTCACTCAGGTTCCCCGGCCAGGGGCAATGGCGCTTGGCCGGCGGCTCGTCGGGGAGTGCGTCGTCATCCTCCTCGTCCTCCTTCACCTCCTCGGAGGTGGCCCCATCCGGGAAGCGATCATCCTCGCTTCCACCGCCTTTGTCGGCGAGGAAGCGGAGATCGCTCTCCCATCGTCAGGACTTGTCGTCCTCGACCAGATGGAGAAGTCATGATCGACTCCTCCCCGGCCGCAATGGCACGGCGGATGTTGGCCGCATGGACCTCCACCGGGTTGTGCTCCGGCGTCGGCTCGCGAGACGAGAGGAGGGGTGGAAAGATCCGATGAGGCAGAAGAGGAAGAGGACATGATGGCGCAGGAGGTTTTCGGGTGCTAATGCGAAGGAGATGCAGAGGGGAACTGTTTGGGGCGGTTAAAAGAGGGCATGATAAAAAATGCCACAGCAGCTTCCGAGGAAGGTGTCAAAGTCAAATCGTGCAGAAGTTGAGGAGGCAAGTTATCATAATGAAGAACTCTGCGACGGTTCTGCTCTGCCATGACATGACCCGACGGAAAAAGCGTAATGATTTTGGAAATGTCATTTCCAAAACCAGGGGGCATGTGTTATCACCAGATTTGACTAAGTCGAGGTGGGCCGCGATCAAGACGAGCTTGAAGATATATGCGTGGAGACACATAGAGAATCGGCCTTGTGTATCAAGTTGGGCTAGTTAGCCCATGTATCTTTGTATAGTAGGTTACGTAAAAGTTAGAATCTATCTCGTGCACGGTTTGGTGCACGTCCACATTAGAAAGTCCGCTGGACTATAAATATGTACCTAGGGTTTATGAAATAAACAACAACCAACGTTCAACACAAACCAATCTCGCGCATCGCCAACTCCTTCGTCTCGAGGGTTCCTCCGTAGCACCATGCTGCCTAGATCGCATCTCGCGATCTAGGCAGCACGAGCCTGCCTAGTTGTTCATGTGTTGCTCGTGCGAAGCCTTTTTGATGGCGAGCAACGTAGTTATCGTAGACGCGTTAGGGTTAGCATCGTTCTTAGCATCATATGCTTGCGTAGTGCAATCCTAGCGCGTCTAGCCGTCCTTGTGCCTCATCATGGGTGCGGGCGGCACCCCGCTTGATCTTTATTTAGTAGATCTGATCCGTTATGGTCGATCCTTGATTCATCAAGGATTAGTTTAATATCTGCAAGGTTACAAAGGCAAAGGGTTGGAGATCCAGCGGCATGCGGGGTGTAGTTTGCTGCCCCTAGACAGGACGTTCCGAGGATCAACCTAGTGTTGGTTTTTAGGCCTTGTCTAGGGCTGGCTTACGTTTACCGTGCGTGAGCGCGAGGCCCAATCGTGAGTAGGATGATCCGATTATGCGGTGAAAACCCTAGATCGTCGTGGATCTCATACGCTTTATATTGATCAAGCAGGACCACCATATATTCGGCCACCTTGGACGAATCATGGTGAATCGGCTCTCCGAGCCGATTCACAGACAACCCGAGAGCCGATCGAGGCTCGTATTTAACGTGTACGTGTGTGCCCTGCAGGAAACTAAGCGAGGCATCATCCACACCTTCGACTGTATAGGTTACGCCCTGCGACCCATCGGCGCGCGATCAGAGGCTTTGGGGCCGTCGCTAGGAGAGCAGCCCTAGTCATTCGGACCGTGTTGGCCAGTCGCTGCCCGCCGGTGGGTTTCTGACGCCAACACCTTAATGCGACCATAAGTTGCGTGCAAATTTGAAGGGGTCATTATGTCTGAATGACATGATATAGACCTCAAGGTAATGATGCATAATCTACGGTTAAGTAGTAGATGCCACTTATCAATTACCTTCTAATTCATAGTTATGCAAGTGTCATACACTTTGCTACGTGATGTTCTCCAAATTTGCAAGCAAACTCCATATTCTATTCGAATAATGGGTTCAACATATTGCTTTGCAATAGTATTACTCACATAATACATACGTCATTTTACCTCACGTAAAATGATGCATAATCAATTATTATGCAATTCAGCACGACACAATGGTTTATCATGCATATTTGCTCTCAAGTCTCGCAAATAACAATAAACTCATGGTCAAACTGCTGAAAATAACAAGAGTCCAAGGAGACTCGATTGCAATTTCTGTAAGTTCAAGGGGTAGACCCCAAGATCTAAAAAAATCTGGTGGTGAACCGGAAATTCATTGGACTTGTATGGAATTACCATAGATCACGAGGGCAGATTTATAAATCACCAAAGAGATGATTCTCTTCTCCCGTCGGTTCCATGATTACATCCCTTGAGGATTTTGCTAACCGCCGGCGTCGTGAGTATCCTGCCGCCGTCGGCCGCTTGGATCCCGCTGCGCCAACGGTTTCCAGGTAGACCACCGTGGTCGGGCGTAGTCTCCACGACACGCGGTCCCCGGTCGACCACCATGGCCGGGCGTCGCCGCGGTTTCCCAAAGGTCATCCGCTCGAGGACGTCGCAGCCGCGCGCCTCCGCCAGCAGCAGTGGTAGCGGGGTTGGGGGCCACTGCGCGTTGCTTCCGCGCTGTAGACGCCGCGCCGCCATTGCATCGGGCTGATGGCCATGCCGCCACAGCAGTGGCGCCACTTGCCTTTGTCGCCTCCGCTCCTTCGGATGAAGTTCTGGTACGTTTCCGTCGTGAGCGCCGCCGCTGGTGGCTTCATTCGTTGTTGGGCAGAACAACGCCGATGTCACCAAGCGCCGGAGGGACGTCGTGGATGGGTTTGTCGTCCCTTTCTTTTTTTCTGCATAGGCCGGCTGCCGTATGCGCCAGACATGCCCACCCAACACTGATCGCTCTTGTGTTCTAATAGAAAGAACAAATAGTGCATCGATTAGTTCACGGGATTCAACGAAAATTAGTGAAACAATCCATCAGTGCATTGAATATTGAGCGGGTGCATGCAATTGCATGATAATTGATTCACAGCGATGAGTTTCTTCGCTATCTCTGCATGTGTCCAGGGTGTGGACGAGCGGAAAGTACCATGTGCACATGAGCACAAGTGCTCCTTGGACTTTTGGATTTTTGAAAATTTTCAAAACCTCGCTTTTTTATGTTTTCAAAAATTATGGCATTAAATATGTAGATAGATTTAGACACGAGGAGTGTAGTCAAAAAGTCCCATTAAAAAATACTTTGTATTTTGGAAAATACAAAAAAGACAAATTTCTGACTATAAATAGTAGTACAATAGTACGTATATTTTGTCAGTGTAGTGTTAGAAATTTGTCTTTTTTGCATCTCCAAAAATATAACGTATTTTTTGACGAGACTTTTTTGATTCCAATCCTCGTATACACATCTATCTACATATTTAATGTCATAATTCTTGAAAGCAGAGAAATATGAGAATCTGAAATTTTCAAAAATCCAAAAATGAAGGGAGCACTGACTCCCATGTGCACAAAATCCTTGTCCGTGGACGAGTTCCTTCAATCGGTGAATATTAAATTGGTGCATGCAACAGCATGCTACTTGATGCATGTCAATCAAATTTTCCTCAGCAGTGCCTTTTTCCAGTGCGTGCGTCGGCAAGTTCGTCACGCATCATTCTCTAGATCTTGGCCGAACTCAGTTGTAGTTCGAGCGTACGTGCTGATAACGTGTTAAAATATAAAGAGAAGAGACACAAAGAAATGGAGCAAATGATTCTCTTGTTTCATTGCAATGTGGGAGACCCACTTATATACAGGCTGAAGGGGTGTGTTGGGGAGACACCTCTTCCCCAACAGACACCTCCTGGGAGGCATCCCTCCCATACACAATTGATCACATATTTTATTTCCTAACAAACCCAACGCAAGATCTCCTCGACGGTTCGTTCGCTGGAGAGACCCCTTGCCACTTTGACTATCGATTTGACTGAAGGAAAACAACTTGAACCGGTAACCGGTAATCTTTTGGCAAGAAAAAAATTGGAAACTGGAAATAAACGGAGTGAATCGATCTATGGACAACAAAGGAATCTACGTGTCCCACAATTAGTGGATGAACGAAAGGATAAATAGCCCATCAACAGTGCCCCAATCAATATGAGATGAGGTAAATTGATTAGCTTTTATATAGTGTATAATATGATACGAGACGAGCGACAGGAAAAAGTGTCGACGGGTGACGGTGCTCCTGTATATATGTACGTGTGCGCGAGAAAATGTGATCGACCTTTTGTTGTAAGCTCGAGTGTATAAACAGCAGAGTCCGCAACGTCGGCCCGGCAAATACCCGCCCGCGCGCCGCTGTAATACGTATGTAGCATTGAGGAAAGAAAAGAAAAGAAAAGAAAAAAGAGGCAAAATTAAAAGGCAACAAGAGATGTGTTGCGTTTGTGATGATTAATTAAAAAAAAAGGTATGCGTGCTTCTTCGATTCCAGCTGTCGCGAGAGAGCCTTTTCCGTTCACGTATGCGTGCAGCTGCGTATGTGTGGACTCCTTAATTCCTTTGGATCGGGTACTAGGACAAAGTCCGTGCTTCGCTACGGAGCAAATTGTAAGTCTATTCCGGTTGGTGTCATCCAGGACACAAGCATCGTCCTTTTGCTAGCACCACCGCCCATGGGCAATGTTACATAGCTATGTCGTACACGCATACCTATTTCTTCCGTCGCTCTTTTATTGTCCCCATTGCACCACTCATTGAGAATTTATGATGTCCGAAAACAAAAAAAATTTATTAAAAGAAGCAATCTTATTTTCTACAATGGGATGTTTTTTTATTAAATATTTTATGACCGAAAAAATTCTGCAACCTGGTCAGAAAAGCCGCGAACGCCTCTTCCGTACATAGAGGAAGACAAAGATATCATTAGGGTTGGAGTCTAGGTACAGATGCATGGCGCTCATTTGATGTTAGTTTTGGAGAAGAAAACTTATACTAAAAGGAATATTTTAGAACATATTATTGTGATGTGGCATTATACCAGAACACAAGTACAATAATTTTCGCTATTTTATGTTGAATTTGGAACCTCAGTTATTCAGATACATGATATGTTGAATTAAAAAAGAAACTATCAAAAGAATATAGGAAAGACCCAGTGTTGGCTCTCGATCTATAATCAATGTAAAAAAATCCAAATCCATGACAAAAGATATTACTGAATACACTCCGATCCGAATTTGCAGGTCTCGAAACAATTCTTATTATTACTGAGAACAGATTGAAATGGGAAAAAAAATAAACCGGCGCACTCTAAAGACGTTATACCAGCAAAGAGCCAAAGACTGAAGGCATGCACAAACTGAACAATTTTGTATAATACTCCATGCGAGTGGCAAACCTCCTCGCCGCCGGCCAGCTGTATGGCTATGGTCGCCCACAATCTCCGGGATTGACCGGACGATCTTCGTCTTGAGTCGGGGCGATGCTACCAAGTGCACCTTGGCGAGGTTGGTAACGAAAGCATAGGTAGATGTGCACCCCAGATCAAATCACTGCAGCCAAGCGAGCCTCTCCCTAGACTTTGTGGGAGTGATCCAGCTCCAGCACTGCGGCGTGTCGCACCATGAAAATTGTCCTCCCCGTTAGCATGTAGGGCACAACGCAAAGGTCTTCGTGGCTGCCGACGTCTGCATCGCTCCTCCTCGGAGAGAGACTGGAGGGTGCGGGGCAGGCTGAGAGTATGACACAACGCACAGGTCTTGGTGGTCGCCGACTTCTGGTCGGCGATCTTGGTTGGGCTTGGGTTCCTGGCCAGATTGATGCTTCAGCTCTATCTGATCCTCGATGAAAGATATCGCTCACGATTCACGAAAATTGATCAGGTCAAAATCAAGTCAGGTACGGGCAGAGAGTAGTAGACAGCACTGGTTTGGGAGGATCAGATCACTGATGTCTTCCAGCACCGACCTATAATCGTGTGGCCGCATCCTCTGACGTATACGCACCAAGAAGCCCTGGCTAGCTAGGATGTTTTATTTTGATCGGACTGGCCGTGCTTACAAGGGAGCCCTGCTTGCTGTTTTGACTCCATGTCTCCATTGGACTCTGCTCGTGCGTGTCAATGTGGGCTGCGCTGACGGCGGACTATGTACGGAGGAAACGGAGCCTGCTCCGATCGACCATCGCAGAAGTATGCCAGTATCTTTGCCAGGGATCGATTGATGGCTGCAGCAGCAGCTCTGCTAGGGATCTCTTGACCGTGGGGCGAACACCCGTAACATCGGGCGGTGAACACGGCTTCGGCTAATAGGTCCAAGTCTGCATCCACCCACGTCCATGCCAAGCGCGAAGAGGAGGTCTCAGCCCCAGACATGCCCGTCTTCCTGGCTTCCTCCCCAAAGCAAAGGCGACGGGGAAACTCACAGCCTTCGATTGGATCATCGATGCCAAACGCGCGCCGGTCGAACCCGTTGTACCAGATGATGTCCATTGTCTAGAGAGATCGGTGGCGGGCCTCGACTCTTTTTTATGGGTGCCTTTGGCTTGATGAACGGACAACAGAGTCCATGTCGAGCTCCATGGCTGCGTGCTTTAGCAGAGTCCACCACGGCCATGGTGCTCTGGGACTCCCTCCCGATCGGTTTCGTTTTTTATTTCTACCAGCGATCGGTTAGGGGGCACGGAGACGTACGAAGGCGTATTCGGCGATGGACGAAAGCGCACATAGACGGACCAAACCGCGGAAACGCTAGCTCCTTTATTATTAGGTATAGACTAGCACAAATGCCCGCGCGTTGCGGCGGTAGAATGACAATGTATTCAAATTTATACTAATATGTGCTTTAGATGTGCAATCCTCATCAACCTTGGAGACATGGTAAACAAATAAAAACTTTGATTCCACCAAACTAATTACTCCTACTGTATGGAAAATTTAGGTAAAATTGTAGGCTAAAATCTGTCTAAATTTATTAAACTGTGGAAGTATTTAGGGACCGAGAGAGTAGAAAAATTCGGTGAAAATGTTGGGACTTGGAGGTCTGGAGGAGAAATCATCTAAGAAGCATCGCTAGTTTGCAAACATCATATTCTTTTAGAGGTAGCGGCTTAGATGCGCATGCTCGGTGCTCTGCGGCGAGTAGTACCTCTCCTAGCCATGGAAAAAAAAGCGCTATTTCGGCGCTAATAGCACGCTATAGCGTTTCTGGACATGCCACGCTACATAATTTCGGCGCTAGCTATTAGCGTATTTTTTCGGCCGACGCTATTTTTTTCCTTGCTCCTAGCACGTACAGAGGCCAGCCCGTTGTGCTCTCGATTTCTCCTGTGCAGGTGCCACACCCAATCGTCGTCATTAGCTGGTTCTAATGCGGTTCCGGGACACAAGTCTTGATCGTTTCTTATCCTCAAGATGCTCTGATTCCTTTCCTATCGCACAGTCTTTTTTTTTTTTTGCGTTGTGCTCATCATGTCAGCCCTCTCAATTGCCGTACTTAGCTCCCATTATCGCCATGGCCCCGATGAGTTAACTTCTTCCAGATCGTGCTGCTTCTGGGCGGCTTGTCGATATGCAGTAACCTTACGTATATAAAGCGGTGAGACTCTGTGTAAACAAACGAGGTGGGACTAATTTACGCATCTTTTTTACCAGTCCCAGCGATAAGCGAACTTTATTAGGAAGCGAAGCGATCGGCGATCGCCCAGGTTCCCGAAAGTGCTGGTGAAGGCCCTCGTCTTCGGCCATCCTATACAGGATCCGGCCCACACGATGGAATAAAAGCCCACATGAAGCGAGCGGTCGGCCGGCAAGTCGGCAACGCATGGTCTGGCAAACCTTTTCTCGTCTATGTACGCGGTGGCACTCTGTGTAATTCAACCGAAAATCAAGGGCAGGTTTAAAACGGACGAAAATTTGGGGGAGAAACCTTCCTTCCTTTATTAGTAGGTATAGATATAGATATAGATTGGCCTCGGGTCACTTACCGCGTAGAGCAAATATGTACTCCTGGGCACCACCTGGGCTCAAGTCCCCCGTGCATGGTCGTTATCTAGGCTAATTGACGTCGGTGGCACTATCCATCTACATCTCCTATGGTGCCCAATGGGAACATGCATGTTTATGATGGTTTTTTTTCGAAATGGGGGTATCCCCCGGCTTCAGCATCATGATGATGCACACGGCCATTTATTTAAAAAAGGATCCAAAAAGTAGTGTTTACAACTCACGCATCACCGAGGATTGATACAAAAATCAACCATCGAAAAGTACACATACTATGACTACACATTAACATAGCCTTCTAGTATGTCGCCAACCAGCCTGGCACAATATATCCTGAGCGACCATCAGAGCCGTGTGCATCCAGAGCCATAGCATCCCGCTGCCCCTCCGGTGAGTAGGGCCCAAAGCTGGACCCAATGGGAAACCATATGGATAACCTGCAAGAAATGAAAGGAGGTTTTTTATTAAAAATTATATCATTTCGACCCTCCAAATAGACCAACATAAAGCAGAAACCCCAATACGGATAAAAGCCTTAGATTGTCTATCTACTCCATTTAACCAATTACCAAACATATTGATAATATTAGTCAGAGGTGGAAGATCAAAAGTAAAATTAACCGTGCGCCATAAGATTTTAGCTAAAGGACATTCGATGAAAAGGTGTTGAATGGTCTCCTGTTCCCCACAAAAAACACATTTTGTACACCCAGTCCAATGTCGTTTAGCTAAATTATCCTTAGTTAACAAAACCTTATTACTCAAAAACCACATGAAAATCTTAATCTTAAGTGGAATTTTAACCTTCCATAAGTATTTCCGCAAAAAAGGGGTGTGATCGCACATAAGATCCTCATACATCGACTTTACAGTAAACAAACCATTTGATGTCAAATTCCAAACAAATCGATCATCATCTTCATTTAAATTAATCCTCATCAATTTTCTACATAATTGCAACCATGCAGTCCATTTGTTACCTCTAAGCATCCTTCTAAATGTAATATTCAATGGTGTTTGGGTTAACACATGTGCTATTGTGACATTCTTATGGTGTACAATATTATATAAGGACGGATACTGGTGAGCTAAAGGAGCATTTCCTAGCCATGTATCTTCCCAAAAGCGGGTGGTCATACCATTACCCACCTTGAAGAAACCCCTAGAAAAAAACTCTTGTTTAACCCTCAGTAATCCTTTCCAAAAGGGGGAATCAGTAGGCTTAACTTGCACCTCTGATAGCGTCTTCTGTCTTAAGTATTTATTATGTAGCAATTCTTGCCACACCCCGTCTTCATTAAGAAGTTTAAAGAGCCATTTACTCAATAAGCATCTATTCTTGATTTCGAGGACCTCAATACCTAATCCCCCTTGATCTTTAGGTCGACAAATAATATTCCATTTAGTAAGCCGGTATTTTCGTTTGTTTTCGTCGGACTGCCAAAAGAACCTAGATCTATAGAAGTCCAGACGTTTCCTTACCCCAACAGGTATTTCTAGGAAAGACAACATAAACATCGGTAAGCTAGTTAATACTGAATTAATAAGTACTAACCTATCACCATAGGATAGTAACTTCCCTTTCCAGCATCCTAATTTTCTCTCAAACCGTGTTTCTACCGGATACCAATCCGAATTCCTGAGTTTTTTGTAATGGATTGGAATACCCAAGTATCTAAAGGGAAGTTGTCCAGCATCACATCCAAAGATCTGTTTATACTGGTCCTCTTCCTCCTTTGCCTTTCCAAAACAAAAAATCTCACTCTTATGAAAGTTAATCTTAAGCCCTGATAACTCTTCAAATAGACATAAGATCAATTTCATATTAACAGCCTTATTGAGGTCATGTTCCAAAAAAAGGATAGTATCATCAGCGTACTGCAGTATAGAGAGTCCTCCATCAACTAAATGTGGAATTAACCCTCCAACTTGACCATCTTCTTTTGCTCTTTCAATTAAGATGGCAAGCATGTCCACTACAATATTAAAAAGCATCGGAGACAGAGGATCCCCTTGCCTTAGACCTTTCTTTGTCTGGAAATAATGACCAATATCATCATTCACCTTCACCCCAACACTACCACCCTGAACAAATTGTTGCACTATCCTACCCCATTCAGGAGCAAAACCCTTCATTCGCAAAGTCTGTTGTAAGAAAGGCCATTTCACCTTATCATATGCTTTCTCAAAATCAATTTTAAATAACACCCCATCTAATTTTTTAGTGTGCAGCTCATGTATTGTTTCATGTAGTATTACCACCCCTTCCAAAATATTTCTTCCTGGCATAAAGGCCGATTGAGTTGGCTTTATAACTCTAGGGGCAATCCCCGAGATTCTATTTGTACCAACCTTCGTGAATATCTTAAAACATACATTAAGCAAACAAATAGGTCTATATTGTTGAATTTGGACCGCATTTTCTTTTTTAGGTAATAAAGTAATAACTCCAAAATTTAGTTTATAAAGGGGCAAATCCCCTTTGGTAAACTGTGAAAACAAAGCCATTAGATCATCTTTTATGACGGGCCAAAAGGTTTGATAAAACTCCGCTGGAAAGCCATCTGGTCCAGGAGCTTTATTCCGTTCCATCTGAGAAATTGCCTCAAAAACCTCCTCTACCGTAAAGGGGGCTGTTAAGATGTCATTCTCCAAAGGTGAAATTTGCGTAATATCATGAATATCACCTTCAACTAAAGAAATATTAGTTGGAGTCGGTGCCCCAAACAATTTCTTATAGAATTCAGTAATGTAAACCTTCAAATTATCTTCCCCAACAATAGTCCCCTCTTGTTGCTCTAATTGAAAAATTTTCTTTTTCCTGTGTTTGCCATTAGCTATTAAGTGGAAATACTTCGTATTATTCCCTCCCTCTTGAATATGCTTAACTTTTGCTCTTTGGGCCCATTTAGACTCCTCTTCTCTTCTTAATTTGTTCAAACACTCATTAGCCTTTTTTAACTCTTCTCTCTCATTTGTATCTAGTAAATTTGTTTCCGCTTTCACATCAAGATGATCAATGATATTTAACAATCTCTCTTTTTCTTTCTTATACTTTCCACTTTGATTTTTTGCCCAACCCTTGAGAAATCGTCTTATATGTCGTAGTTTATTTAACCAAATTTCCATTGGATTAGCTCCACGTATGACTGAATTCCACTCCTTTACTATCATATCAAAAAAACCCTCTTGTCGCAACCAATGTAACTCAAAAGAGAATTTTGCTTGATTACCCAGATGCGCTTTCACTCCTGAGTCAATAAGTATTGGAGTGTGATCCGAATCAGCTCTAGTTAAAGCTCTTACCGTCACCAAAGGAAATTTTTGTTCCCAAGGGATTGATGCTAATACTCTATCAAGTTTTTCATATGTAGGTTCTTCCCTCCTACTTGCCCATGTAAATTGTCTCCCAGATAGGGCAATTTCACGCAAGTTCAGATGCTCAATGATTGCGTTAAAAACAAAGGGCCAACGAGCCTTGAAATTATCATTATTTTTTTCTTCTCTCTTACGTAAGATATTGAAATCACCACCTACCAACATAGGTAATGTTTCAGATTCACAAGTTCTGACTAGTTCTGATAGAAATTCTGCTTTATGCATGTCTTGGGCCGCCCCATATACAGGCACGAGAATCCATTCAAAACCATCTCTCTTACATTTAATGTGAAGTTTAACACAAAAATCTCCCGTGCTCACTTTTAACACCTGTAATGTATCGGAGTTAATTCCCACCAGAATTCCCCCCGAGCGACCATGAGGAGGTAAACAAAACCAGGAGAAATTATAACCCCCCGCTAACTGATTCAAAAAAGGAATCGAGAAATTAGATCTCCCAGTCTCCAACAAGGCTATGAAATCTAATTTGTGTTCCCTAATTGCTTCTTTGACAAACAAGTGTTTAGCAATATCTCCAAAACCTCCTGAATTCCAATTAATACCTTTTAAATTCTGCATTAAGAAAATTGCTTTTTAATTCTCTTCCTAGTACTTTTGCGTAAATTACTAGTATCATATACTTTTCGTTGTCTAGTTTTCTTTACCTTAACTAATGGTTTAAGATGTTCCAAATGATCATCAAAATCGAGTGGAATATCTTCGTCATCAATCAAATCCTCACACAGAGTGGAAACTTTTGACAATACAAGAGTCTCCATCCCTTCCTCGATGTTTTCATTCTCAATCTCTTTCTTTTTCAAAATCGTCAAAATACGTTCCTCTTCCACCATTTTAATACCCTTAATAGATTTATGTACCTCCCGTGATGAATTTCCTAAGGATATCCCTAACCTATCCGCTCTTTTAGCTATCTCCGAATCTGGAATGTTAACAATAGAGAACAAAGGGGTTGATGACTGACCTGTGGAGAAACACTCGCCACGCGACTGTACATTCTTCATCGCCTTCTCCATCTGAGGCATGTCGGCATCGGGCTGGCTTCCCAGCCGTGTACTCGACCTTGCTCCAATAGAGGGCTTTGGAATGCCTCCAAAAGCAATAACCTCCTCTGTAGAAGGATAATAAGCCGCATTTTCATTCTCAATCTCAGACAAAGAAAAAGTGGATGTAGCAATGTTAGATGGTTCCTTAAAAGAAACAGATGGCTCACCAGTAGTCTTCCTAGATGAGGCAGCCCTCATCCTCCCTTGGATATCAACTGAATTCCTCTCCCCATTCTTCTCCAACATCACATTTGCCATAACACTATCCTTTGTTTTTTCGAGAGAAACCATCATGGTTGAAACTGTCCCCGGTCCTACATGATCCAAAATGCTCTCATAAGATGTCTCATCAGAAGATAAAGTTGGCAAACAATCACCCAAATCATCAAAAGAGAAATTTAAATTCAAAACATGGCATAACATACCACTGCTCCCATCAATATCGTGCACAGAAGATCTTTTCCCATTAGCCACATCCTGTGCAATCATTGTCTCATCCTTGCTCCCATGATTAGCTACAGTAGCAGCGTCAGTCGACCAGATTGTCTGCGCCATGGGCGAGTTACACAGCGGTGCGGATACCTTTGCCGCAACCACAGACGATCCGGCCTCGGGCGATGACAAAGGATTAACTTGTCAATGCCTACAGATTGTAGACTAGGGTTTTGCTAGAAGTAGAGGGCAAGTAGATCTCGAAGGTTTAGGCGAAAAGTACTCGGCGATTATGAAAACTAGGGTTATGTTGACAGTAGATTCGATCCTTTTTGTCCCTCGACTCCCCCTTATATAGGAGGTGGAGCCGAGGGTTTCGTATTGTACAACAGAGTCCGGGATGGTTTCCAACTCATCCCGCCAGATTACAAATAACACTTCCTATTACAACTCTAGCTTTCCTTAATACATCTTGGGCTCCCGAATCTTCTTATTCTTCGGGTAGTGGGCCTTCAGTAAATCCCGGGACTATCTATGGCAGGCCCATTTGGGATGCCTATGTCGGTAGCCCCCGAGATTTTGCTTGAATCGTAGAGTCAGGAAAATCTCTCCCATTTATTTTTGTTCGAGAGCTTTTATCCATACTTCATATAAAATTCTATATTGTACAGGGATAATGGTAGTTGGGGCTAGTTCATCTGACGGATCAGGTACTAGTTAACTGCTCTAGTGGCAATCCGCAAAAACCTACTTCAAGATCACGTCCCCGGACATGATCTCGGGATACTGGTGTAAACTTCGACAAGTGCCGCTTAAGGTCTTACCATTCCGAGTCCCGGTCAAATTTATCGGGTACCTAACGCGTCCGTTAGGATTTTTCTTCGTATCTGTTGATACGGATAAAAGTAGCAGAGCGCAATCTTTGGCGATGCCACGCCAACGAACGGATCTGGGTCTTACCTTCGCAAATTCGCGGCATTCAGAAATTGATCGCAACTTTGGCGTTCGAGAATATATTGTCGAGTGCTTTTCGCCTTTGGAATAGCACATTTTATTGAGTCATATTTGATGACTTTATTTTGTCTTCCCGATGGGAGTATATGTAGAGTTATCTCATAACTCGAAATACTCACTTCTGCTTTTTTTATTTTTGAAAAAAATTCATCGGGCACGCGAACAGTTCCCGATGGGAGTAGCCCCGAGGCTACAGCCAAGAACTTGTGCTTGGGTGTAGGCTCCACAGATTAGCATCCTTTGCCGCTATATTTATGGTCCTTCTCGATATTTTTATTTTTATCGGGTGCGCGACCAGCGCTCCCGATGGGAGTAGCCCCCGAGGCTATGAACAAATTCTTGGATTTGGTCATAGGCTCTCGCCATTTCCATATTGTCATATTCGAAATTTTCTATTTTTCCAAAGTAGCCCCCGAGCATTTGGGCAAAAACTTGTGTTTGATCAAAAGCTCCAGAAGTATTCAAATGTTTTATCCTGTCGCCATTATCTTTTTTTTTTTTATTTTTCTTGTCGACAAACTTTCCCTTGTCAAAATCTCTTCACCTCTATGGATAGTCGAAATTTTTCTGCTTTGTGGGTCCATTTTTCTCACCACGTTGACACGTCGTGCAAGTGGGGGACACACGTCTTCCGCTTTTCCTGGCGCACGTTCTGTAACCTCGTCAATGTTGAAATACTAATTTGCCCTTGTTGCCACGTGGTAATCATCTCCTGCATTCTTTCTTCATCCAACGGTTCCGTCGGTTCACCGCACCTCTATATAAGATCCCCTTCTTCTTCCTTGAGCACTTCCGCTCGCGCCGTTCTCTGCTCTCCTCTGCAAAATCTCCTTCTGCGCTCCTCGTCTCCTCAAGCTCTTCGCTTCGGAGCTGCTCCTCTGTGCCATTGTTGATGCCACCGCGTCGATTGACCAGGCACAGTACACCTGACTCCTCGATGGCTGCCGCGGATCTGGGAGCGGCGGAGTGGGAGAGGTCCAAGATCACCAACCAAGACCTCAACCTGATGAAGAAACTGGGGAGCCCAAAGCTGTGTGCTTTCCCAGTGAAGAGAGCTACCCATCCCCTCCAATGGGGTATCGGGTAAGTTTCGTTGATCATCTTATCCGTGGTCTTTCCACCCCCATTCACCCTTTTCTTCGGGGACTTCTTTATGTTTATGGTCTCCAACTTCACCACCTCACACCCAACTCTATCCTTCATATTTCTATCTTTATCACTCTTTGCGAGGCCTTCCTTGGTGTCCAGCCTAACTGGGCATTATGGAAGCGCATTTTCTTTTGTCGCCGTAATGGCTCTGCCAATGTCGCCTATAATATAGGCGGCGTTGTTATTTCGGTTCGCTCCTCTGTCAACTATTTCGACGTCAAACTCCCCGACTCAGTTCAAGGATGGCGCAAGAAGTGGTTGTACATTCGCGAAGAAAACGATGGCTGCCTCGAGGATAATATTCCTCCTTTTGACGGTGCCGAGAAAATCCTTCGCCGCCGTTCTTGGGACGCAGAAGCTACCGAGGAAGAAAGGACTTCGACAGAGGCCCTGATGACTCGTATCCATGAGTTGCAAAATACTCGTGGAAAAGAATTATCGTGCATCCGCATTACTGCATACTTCCTTAGAACTAGGGTGCAGCCTCTTCGCTCGCAAAAACCCTTTCTCGAATTACACCGCGATGAAGACGCAGATCGCCGTCGACGAATTTGGAAGTCAAGGATTTGGATAAACTTATCCGTAGGATTTCTTCTCTCAAGAAGAAAGACTCCATCCCATCCACTTGTCGCGTAAAGCCATACAGCGCCGCCCATGCGCTTCCCAAGGTAAATATTGTCGTGTAATTTGTCTATCGCCTTGTTTTTTGTGTTGTTATTCACTTCTGACAAACTTTCCCTCTTTTTATACAGGATCATCCAAATCTTGTTTCACTTCCTCCTCTTCCTGAAGGTGGGGAGGTCGACGAAAGGGCTGTTGTCTCTGATGATAACCCAGATGCCCCCTCCTTCACAAATGAACCCGCAGAATCTCGAAATCTGCGGGATCCGACGAAAAAGAGGATGTCTCTGAAGCCACTGCGTCGGCACAATCTCTTCCTCCCGCTGTTTCTCCAAGGAACAAAAGGAAAAGGGATGATGTCGAAGATTCCGGCACCTCCAAAGTTGACGAAGCTGTTCCTTCGCACCAGAAGGCCGGCTATGATCCATACCTTGAGTCTCTCATCAGTTCGTAAGTATCCTTTTTCTTGCTTACTTGTGCTCGAAGATTCTTGTCTATTTTGCTTTTTATATTGTCGGCACTTGTTCGTAGTGATGATGAAGAAGAAGTACCAACTGCTGTTGTGGCTGCTCGCACGAGCACGTCACATACATTAGTTGCCTCGGAAACGGCAGTTGGAGAGGAAACTTCGCCTCCTCGACAGAACGTCGACACTGCTACTCCTCCTCCAAGCCCCCGAGCCCCTTTGTCGAAAAGGGCGAGGACGGCGATCATCTCCGGAGCCTACTCTCCAATTGAGTAGCTCCTCTAACCCTCTCTTGGAGGATGTAAGTTCTTAACTTCCTTGTCATTGTTTATATTTGCTTTTGTTGATTTCTATGTACCATTATATTTTTCTCATACCGCCATTTCCTTCTATCCCCCCTTTTTTGAACAGCCTTTGATAAAGGATCTTCTTCGCATCGGTACCCAATTTGTCGGGTACCGTGAATATGCTAGTAAAGCTGAAGGTAATGCTTTACTCCTGTTGCTTCTTTTCTTTTTCTCCTTTGTTGTCGAGAGTTTTAACTATATTTATCTTCCTTGGTAGAAAAACTGGCGGAAGCCAATGAACGTGCCAACACACTTGCTCAGCAATTAGAGAAAAGGCTCGCAAAGAGGCTGAGTCAGATGCTGTTGGTGCTCGAGCAGAGGCTGACAAGGCCAAGGCTGATGCTGCTGGTGTCGAAGATCTCCGGAAGAGACTTCACGATGCCGAAACTTCACTGAGTGATCATATAACTGCTCAGTCTGCTCGCGAAGCGGCGATCATCAAACGCATGAAGACACAAAGTCGTCGCTTTGTCGGTAAGCATTTGCACCATTTGCATACTCTTTTGTTTTTCCTTTTTCGCACTTATTTGTTGACAAAAATTTCTATTTTTATGTTGTCAGATAGGACCTCGCAAGAATTTGAACTTGAGGATCCCGACAACGATGTTCTTCTTGACGCCATGTCGTTCCTTGAGTTTCATGGGACGGAAGCACGTGAAGGCATGGATGAAGCCAGGGCGGGGTTGTCGAAGCTTTTCCCCTACTTCTTCCCGAAGAAAGAGGAGCCCGCAACTTTCCTTGGCCTTGCCAAGTGTTTTAATCCTCCCGAAGATCTTGGGCTGAAGATGCGCCATGAGAACATGAAGGTCGCCGTGGAAAGCACTGTTGCCCTAGTTGCTGACAGTCAACAGACTGTTGACTGGGCTAAAGTTGGCGACACGGAGCAAATAGAGCACGCAAAATGGCGATCCTTGATCAAGGCGGCAAAGCTCAATACGAAGAGGATCCTCGCTTATCTTGGGATTAAGCCATCTTCGACTCCCAGCTCTTCAAGGCCGGAGGTCTAGTTTTTGCTTTCTGTACTTCTTTTGTTGTTGTCGCCATTCTGATCTTGGCGACAAATTCTCTACCAGTCCCTTAGGAGAACTTCTTTTGTAATGGCTATGTAAATATTCTGCAATCAATGAAATTTCTTTTGGTGCTATCTTTGATTCGGAGATTTTCTTTTTCCAGTTGATTTTTGATAATTACTCAACAAATTCTTCTCCTCCCGATGCTGCTCCCGCGTCTTCTTTGTCGAAGAAAGTAAGAAACAACGACAATTCCCTTGAAGGGTCTTCCAGCATGCCTTTGTCGGAAGACTTGCAAGAACTTCGACAACAACTTCAGTCCTTGAAGAAACAATCGCTTATGCTGATGGAACAATCTCGAGAATCTTCTCAAAGGGAGAAAGTTGCGCTTCAACAAGTTCAGGATGCCATAGCTGAAAAGGACGCTGCTGTTGCTGAAGCTGACGCGGCTGCATCTCGAGAGAATTCTATGCTGCAGCTGCTAACAGATGCTAGCTTGGATATGGCGGGTAAGTTTCATTGTCTTTATCTCGCTTCTTCGTTTCCTTTGCTGCTTGCCTCCTCATTGCCCACTGAATTGTTTTATGAAACCATAGGTGCTTTTTTGGATCCTATAACTGAAGATGAACGTGTCAAGGCTCGTTCCAATGTTCTCCTTCGGCTTGCACATGAACACGGATCGACTTTTTGGGGTACACCTGAGCGGACCCGCCAAATCGTGAGATTTCAAGATCGTGCACTTCAGGTTCGCGAATATCTTGACTTTTGTACAAGGACTTTGTCTCTGGTATATGGTACCATGTTTCCTCGCAATAAGATGCCAGAAACCCTTCCTGCATTGATGGACAAATTTCGAGATGCTCCTCGCATCCACGGCTTTGTGCGAGCCCAACTAGCTGCTGGTGCAAGGTTTGCGATGATCATGATAAAGATTTGCTACCCGAGATGTAGGGCAAATTGTCCCAAAGTGCCTGGAGAAGATGTCGAAGAGGAAGAGAAACTTCGGCAAGTATGATGACATTGTTACTCCTGTTGCTGAAGATATGATGGATGAACTTCTTCGGATGGGTTCCGAATTCTTCGTGAAGGGTAGCTACGCTGAGCATAGTACCCGCGCTGTAAATAATGAGCGTTTGACCATAGATAATATATTGGGAAATTCTTGAAGACGAAACTTATTCCGAAATTTGTATCCTGTATAAACGAGCTATATTGTAAAGTCATTGTGTTTTATTTTTATCGCCAAGCCCCCGGGTATTTTGATTGCAATATCTTGTATATTATAATGCGAGGTTGTCCCAAGGCAAGATAATATACATTGTGTACTATTTTGTACGGGTCTAAGCCCCCGAGCTTTTTTGCTAATCGCTATTTTGTTGATATCTCTTTTTGTTTTGGCGAGGTATTTTTACCAAGGCCGGATTCTTCTTTTGTATTTGTCGATACTGTGTTTATATATATATTGTATCATGTAGGGGAAAACCCCTGATCTTGTCGAGAAGAAGATATATAATTCCACTATCTTTATTATATTGCAGCACCACGAGCCCGCCTCATTAAAAACCTTTCCCGGCCCCACTCGGTGCCCGAAAAAGGAAAAGAGTGCGTGAAAACTCGTGGGCGTTTCAGTACATTGAAGCTTTACAAAGGGGGACTATATTCTCGACACCTAGGCGTAGAAACGCCTGAGCTGTGCCACATTCCAGGGATTTGGCTCGTCAATCCCTGTCTTCTTGTCTTTGATTCTGTATGCTCCTCCTTCGATTACTTCTGTGACGATGTAGGGTCCAAGCCATGGTGATTCGAGTTTTTCGTGACTTTTTTGGTTGAGCTGCAGAACTAAGTCACCAACTTGAAAAGACCTTGGCCGCAATCGTCGACTGTGATAGTTTTTCAGGTCTTGCTGATATTTGGCGACTCTTGACAGGACTTCGTCTCGAGCTTCATCGAGTGCATCGACATCATCCTCCAAAGCTTTTCTCGATGTTTCTTCGTCATATTCTGTGACTCTTGGAGAATCGTGCTCTATTTCTATCGGCAGGACTGCTTCGGCGCCATGAACCAGAAAGAACGGTGTTTCCTGTGTCGCCGTATTTGGTGTTGTTCGGATACTCCACAACACGCTTTGTAACTCCTCCGGCCAAGTATGCCGAGCTTTTTCCAATGGGCCTAGCAGGCGTTTCTTGATGCCATTGCAGATGATGCCATTGGCCTTCTCGACTTGTCCATTGGTCTGAGGATGCGCGACAGACGCAAAACTTTTAATGCCCACTTCTGCGCAGTATGCTTTGAACTCCTTGGACGTGAAATTGCTGCCGTTGTCTGTCACAATACTGTGAGGAACTCCAAATCTGAAGACGATGCTTTTCACGAACTTAATCGCTGACGCGCCGTCCGGTGAATTTATCGGCTTTGCTTCAATCCATTTTGTAAACTTGTCGACAGCAACAAGCATATACTCATAACCTCCTGGCGAAGCTTTGTGTAGTTTTCCCACCATGTCGAGGCCCCATTGAGCAAAGGGCCAAGATAGTGGGATTGGCATAAGTTCTGCGGCAGGAGAGTGAGGTCTTGCCGCAAATCTTTGACACGCGCGCTGCGCACTATTTCCTTTGCATCTTCGATTGCTGTGAGCCAATAGAATCCTGCTCTGAAAACCTTTGCCGCGATGGCTCTGCTGCTCGCATGGTGTCCGCATATCCCTTCATGCACGTCTTTTAGGATGATCCTTCCTTCTTCGGGTGTAACACACCGTTGTAGCACACCCGAAATACTGCGTTTGTACAGTTCCCCTTTTACCACAGTGAAAGCTTTTGATCGCCTATTATTCGCCTTGCTTCGACTGGATCGTCGGGTATGACTTTCCTTAGGATGTATGATATGTAGGCCTGCATCCATGGAACTTGTACCATCATGACTAGTTCTTGCTCTTCTTCTTCTTCTTCTTCTGCTTGTCCTTGGTGACAGTCGAGGTTTTCTCTTTCTTCTCCTTTTTTGTTTTTGCTGGCTTTGTTGATCTTTCGCTTATCTCTTCCCAAAACACACCTGGAGGGATTGCGAGGCATTGTGACCCGATGTTTGCGAGAACGTCGGCTTCATCGTTGCTCATCCTGCTGATGTGGTTTACCTCACAACCATCGAATAGCTTCTCCAGCTCATTGTACACCTCCTTGTATGCTATCATACTCTCGTTGACTGCGTCGCATTGGTTCATTACTTGCTGTGCTACCAACTGTGAGTCGCCGAAAATTTTCAATCGGGTTGCACCGCAAGCTTTCGCCATCTTCATCCCGTGTATGAGAGCTTCATATTCTGCTTCATTGTTAGATGCGTTTGGGAACGTCATCCGCAGAACATACTTCAACTTGTCGCCTTCAGGTGAAACTAATATCACGCCTGCTCCAGCTTTCCAATCTCTTGGACCCGTCGAAGTTCATGGTCCAAGTCCTCGATAAATCTGGGGTCCCGTGTTTTGTAGCTCCATCCACTCTGCAATGAAATCTGGTAAGACCTGTGACTTTATTGCTTTTCTTTTTCATACGTGATGTCCCGAGGGGAAAGTTCTATTCCCCAAAGGGAGACACGACCCGTAGCTTCTGGATTGTTCAATATATTTGATAAGGGAGCTTCATTGACCACTATCGGGTGAGCCGAAAAATAGTGCCGCAATTTTCTTGCTGTCGTGAATACTCCATATGCTAGCTTTTGATATTGCGGGTACCGCTGTTTTGACGGCGACAGACTTCGCCGATGAAATATAGGCCGTTGAACTCCATGAAGCTTGCCTTCTTCTTCTCTCTCGACTACTAGGGCCGTGCTGACCACCTGAGGTGTGGCTGCAATGTACAATAGGAGAGGTTCTTTCTCTTTTGGCGCCACCAATATCGGTGGTGTCGAAATTGCTCGCTTGAGATTCTCGAAAGCTCTGTCTGCTTCCTCGTTCCATTGGAATTTTTCCCCTTGCTTGATCAACGCATAGAACGGCAGCGCCTTTTCTCCTAGCCTGCGACGAATCTGCTTAAAGCTGCGACTCGCCCGTTAGCTGTTGTATTTCTTTCAGCTTTGTTGGCTTTCTCATAGTAACGATGGCCTGTATTTTTTCGGGATTAGCTTCGATCCCCCTTGCTGATACTAAGAACCCGAGAAGTTCTCCGGGAACTCCAAAGGAGCATTTTGTCGGGTTCAGCTTGAGGCAGAACTTATCGAGGTTGTCGAAGGTTTCCTTCAGATCTTCGATCAAGTTGACCCTTTCTTTGATGTTATTACGACATCGTCGATGTAGACTTGTACATTTTTCCCAATCTGTGTTGCTAGGCATTTCTGCATCATCCGCTGATATGTTGCTCCCGCGTTTTTCAGACCAAAGGGCATTGTTTTGTAGCAAAACACGCCATAAGGTGTGATGAACGCTGTCTTGGCTTCATCTTCTTCTTTTAATCTGATCTGGTTATAACCAGAATATGCGTCCAGGAAGGAAAGACGTTCGCATCCTGCCGTGGAGTCGATGATTTGATCGATCCTTGGGAGGGGAAAGTGATCCTTGGGACAATGTTTATTGAGACACGTAAAGTCGACGCACATGCGAAGGACTATTGTGTGTTTCTTCGGCACCATCACCGGGTTAGCTACCCATGTGGCTTCTGTAGATATTTCTCTGATGAACCCGGCATCTTTGAGTCGATCTATTTCTGATAACATGGCTTTGCGGCTAGGTTCCGAAAAACGCCGCAAAGGTTGCTTTACTGGTCGTGCGAGAGGATCCAAATTGAGGTGGTGCTCGGCAAGTTCCCTGGGTACTCCTGGCATGTCGGCTGGACACAATGCGAAGATTTTCCAGTGCTCACGGAGGAACTCGACGAGCGCGCTTTCCTATGCGACATCCATGTTTGCAGCAATGGACGTCGTTTTCTTTGGATCTGTCGGGTGGATCTGTACCTCTTTTGAATCTTTATTTATATTGAAAGTTGGCTCCTTAGAAGGTCTTCCTACCTCAGGCAGCACATCATAATCAGTGAACCTAGGTGCCGCATATTCTGCTTGCATCCCGAAAGTTTCTGATCGATGAAAATCCTTGTCGCATTTATCGGACAGTGCAAAGCTTCCTTTGATTGTGATAGGTCCCTTAGGCCCGGCAACCTCCACAACAGATATGTATAATGCGGCACTGCCATGAACCTGCGCTGGTCGTCCCAACAAAGCGTGATATTACGACGGGAAATCCACCACTTCAAACTCTAAATTTTCTATCCTGTAGTTTTCTCGGGTTCCAAACTGAACGTCGAGGTTGATCTTGCCCAATGGGTAACTTGGCTTCTCTGGTGTAATCCCGTGGAAGCGTGTCAGTTGGCTTCAGATTTGCTAGGGATATGTTCATCTTCCTCAATGTATCTGCGTACATGAGGTTTAAGCTGCTGCCGCCGTCTATGAAAACTCTCGACACATCAAAACCAGCGATTACTGCGGGTAAGATGAGTGCCGATTGCCCTGGTCGAGGAACTTGCTGCGGATGATCTGCGATCGTGAAGCCGATATCTTGCCCCGACCAATTTAAGTACTCGATATTGGTGGAGGCATCTTTTCTGCCATGAACACTTGTCGGGATATTACCTTCTGCGCCCTGTTGGACGGCCTAGCTTTCTGAATCATCGAGACCACACCGTTAGAGTTGGGGTCAACATATGGAGGTGGATGTGGTGCTGCCGCAATTCTAAGCTGGTGTCGATTTTCTTCGTAATTGCGGGAGGAGGTGGGAGGTGAATCTCGCTCCTTGGCTCCCGAGGATTTCTGTTACTTGCTTGAGCGTTTGCGATTCCTGCGGCTCGCAGCATTGCTTGAAAATTGCGGCAGTCTTTCTGTAGATGTCCTGACTGCCTCTTTCCATTGTTGTCGAGGTAAAAGTGCATTTGACACGGACCGTTCATCATCTCCTCGGGAGACACGTAAGGTCTTTGAATCCTTGGTCCACTATTTTGTCTGTTGCCGCGAAAATCACCTCTATTGTCGCCTTGTTGCTCATTGCTCCTTTGATAATCATCTCGACTATTTCCACCAGGATTTCCTCGAAAACCAGCCGATATGTGGCCGGGAGCATCGTTGTTGTAGAACTGGCGAGAAAATCGCCTTCTATTTTGATAGTTTCGACTACGATCCTCTTCTGGCGACCTGTGTCGTTTGTTGTATATTGCGTCTTCTCCATCTGCCCACTTGTTAGCGATTTCCATCAACGCTGAGATTGTCTTGGGATTAGTTCTCCCCAAGTCCTCGACGAAGTCTGCTCGTCGGATTCCTGCCACGAACGCATCTATTGCCCTCTCGTCAGATATGTCTTCTGCCGAGTTTTTGATAATGTTCCACCGCTGTATATATTTTCTCATCGATTCGTCATGTTTTTGTCGACACGCTCGTAATTCTTCCAACGACGCGGGTTTTTTGCAGGTGGATCGGAAGTTCTTCACGAAGATGTCCTCAAAGGTTTCCCAGCTGTCGATGGAGTTCAAGGGGAGTTTCTTTATCCAAGATCTTGCGGCACCACTCAGGTGAACTTGGATACTTTGCATAGCTGTTGCTCTGGTTCCTCCTACCAGTTTCACCATCTCGAGATAATCCACGAGCCAATCCTCGGGATCTTGCAGGCCGTCGAACTTCTTGAAATTCTCGGGTAACTTGAACCCTTTTGGGACTCGAGTTTTTCGCACTCTTCTCGTAAAGCACGGGAGCCCACACATATCTTCGGCAAGCTCTGGCGAGTACTGACGGTCCCTCCTTTCTTGTCGCGCTCTGTCCACCCTTACTTGGACTGCTGTGTCTCTTGCTCCACTTGCCCTTGGTGGGTCTTGAACTGCTGCAGCGGGTCGTGGACTATTTTGCCTAGGATTTTCTTCGGGAGGCGTTGTTGCAAACGCTGTTCCCATAACTCCTACTCCAGCCATCGCCATATTGAACAATGGTTCTCTCGGGTCTCCAGCAGGTGGTCTGGATGCCAAGATGTAAGCTTGTGTTGCCATGTAACCTGCCTCTGGCGTTTTGGGATGATATTTCCTCTTTCATCAATCGACATAAAGGACATGTCGAGATTTTGGATTATGTTTCCTCTCTCTGCTTCGGGTATGTTTTGCAGCCGAGACATTGCTCTCCTCCGAGCCTCTCTGTGACTATCTCCCGAAGTTCTAGATTGTCGACTTAAATCTGCTCGGCGTCTGCTGATGCTGCTTCTTTTCTCTATTCAGGGATGCTGTCTGTTTTTCCAACTCTCTGCTTACTCGAGCAAGTCTATATTGATATGCTTGAAGTTCTTGTGCAGTAGCGGTGGTGGTCATAGGTTCTGAACCATCCATGGCTTTCGCGGCCCTATCCCACGCGCTTTGCGGGAGCTGTACTCTTGCGCGAGTTGTGGATCCAGGATATTTGGTGCCTAGACCATGTCTGAGATCAGCGGGATCGACGTATGGATTTCCCAATTCGTCGAAAGCCTCTGATGTTTGCGGGTCTGATGTGCCTGCCCCTTCTACCACATAGATCTGATGATATTTTGTGCATTGATTTTTGTCGGGATGGTGACACCATCATATAGAGTGGTGAAGACCTTTCCGATGGCAGCAGATTTGTCGATGAAGTTGAAGTTGCGACGCTGTCGGAGTCGCTGCTTATAAAGGAGTCCGCAGATGACTCGAAGGATGTGTTGTTGAAGATCTTGGCGAGCTTTCCGCTTGCCTTGTTGTCGACGAAGTATGTCGACGAAAACTCCTCGTCGTCGAAAGTTGGAGTCGACCGCTGAAAATTCCGACGAGATCGGAACTTCGAGACGGTAGGATCCTTCCTTGTTGACGCCAAATCGGAATTCTCCGAACGTCATGACGATGGGCTCCTCCAGATAGGCACATGCATCCATACGGGAGGGCGGTGAGGAATAAAATTGAATAGATCAGTTTTTCCCTTGTTACCTCGATCCATCGCGTTGCTTGCTGTCGATGAAGTCGAAGATCTTGAACGTGCCATCGAGATCGGATCCTTGCAGCCTCTAATTCCCACAGACGGCGCCAATTGACAAAGGATTAACTTGTCAATGCCTACAGATTGTAGACTAGGGTTTTGCTAGAAGTAGAGGGCAAGTAGATCTCGAAGGTTTAGGCGAAAAGTACTCGGCGATTATGAAAACTAGGGTTATGTTGACAGTAGATTCGATCCTTTCTTTGTCCCTCGACTCCCCCTTATATAGGAGGTGGAGTGATGACCCACAAGTATAGGGGATCGCAACAGTCTTCGAGGGAAGTATTACCCAATTTATTGATTCGACACAAGGGGAGACAAAGAATACTTGTAAGCCTTAACAGCGGAGTTGTCAATTCAGCTGCACCTGAAACAGACTTGCTCGCAAGAGTTTATCGAGTAACAGTTTTATGGCGTAAGGTAGCGAAATAGCAGAGTAACAAAGACAGCAGTAATGATTATAAACAGCAGGATTAAAATACCGTAGGCATAGGGACGGATTTAGCGGGCGTTGCATGGATGAGAGAAACTCATGTAACAATCAAAGCATGGGCATTTGCAGATAATAATAAAACGGTATCCAAGTACTAATCAATCAATAGGCATGTGTTCCATATATAGTCGTACGTGCTCGCAATGAGAAACTTGCACAACATCTTGTCCTACCAGCCGGTGGCAGCCGGGCCTCTAGGGAAACTACTGGATATTAAGGTACTCCTTTTAATAGAGTACCGGAGCAAAGCATTAACACTCCGTGAACACATGTGATCCTCACATCACTACCATCCCCTCCGGTTGTCCCGATTCTGTCACTTCGGGGCCATTGGTTCCGGACAGCGACGTGTGTATACAACTTATAGGTAAGATCATAAACAACGAATATCTTCATGAAACAATAACATGTTCAGATCTGAGATCATGGCACTCGGCCCTAGTGACAAGCATTAAGCATAACAAGTTGCAACAATATCATAAAAGTGACATCTACGGATACTAGGCACTATGCCCTAACAATCTTATGACTATTACATGACCAATCTCATCCAATCCCTACCATCCCCTTCAGCCTACAGCGGGGGAATTACTCACACATGGATGGGGGAAACATCGCTGGTTGATGGAGAGGCGTTGGCGGTGATGGCGGTGAAGATCTCCTCCAATTCCTCCGGCGGAGTGCCGAACGGAGACTTCGGCTCCCGCGACGGAGTTTCGCGATGTGGCGGCTTTCTGGAGGGTTTCTCGACTTCTCTCCATGCGTTTTTAGGTCGAGGCGAATAAGTAGTCCGAAGGGGCGTCGGAGGCCGGCCGAGGGGGCCACACCACATGGCCGCGCGGGCCCCCCCGGGCCGCGCCGCCATGTGGTGTGGGGCCGGGCCTCCACCTCCTTCGCCTTCTGGCTCCGTCAATATTTTGGTAAAATAGGGCCATCTGAAGAAATTCCGAGGATTTTCCCGAAAGTTGGATTTCTGCACAAAAACGAGACACGAGCAATTCTGCTAAAACAGCGTTAGTCCGTGTTAGTTGTATCCAAAATACACAAATTAGAGGCAAAACAATAGCAAAAGTGTTCGGGAAAGTAGATACGTTTTGGACGTATCAACTCCCCCAAGCTTAGCTTATTGCTTGTCCTCAAGCAATTCAGTTAACAACTGAGCGATAAAAGAACTTTCACGAACACATTTGCTCATATGATGTATATATTCTCATGCTATGGCTAATACTTAAGCAGTTCATAATGGGATACATGCAAATAAGATCATCCAACAGCTATGTCAATCATGGAGAAGTACCAACAATTAATAATAAGCATCATGAATCATGTATGTAAGCAAGATTGCAATGTTCATAAGAGAATATGATAAAGTGGTATCTCGCTTGCCTGTATTTGATCAGCAAAACATAAATGCCGAGGCACCTCTTGAGTTCATAGAAAGACTAGAAGTAGTGATTGTCAAAGATAAAAGCATCAAAGTTATACCACAATCAATCATATTTTGAGACAAGCATATTATACTAAGAATGACAGTTGTGCTCTCAAGGTAGTGCCCAAAGAAAGAATGGAGACACAACATAAAAGTAAAAGATTGACCCTTCGCAGAGGGAAGCAGGGATTAACATGCGCTAGAGCTTTTCATTTGTAAAGCAGGAGTAAAATTATTTTGAGAGGTGTTTGTTGTTGTCAACGAATGGTAATGGGTACACTAACTCCCTCATCAACCGGACTCACAAGAGCGGCTCCCATTTATTATTTTTGGTTGGCACTCCTTCCAACCTTTCTTTCACAAACCATGGCTAACCGAATCCTCGGGTGCCTGCCAACAATCACATACCATGAAGGAGTGCCTTTTATTTAAGTTTTATTATGATGATGACACTCCCCCAACCTTTGCTTACACAAGCCATGGCTAACCGAATCCTTCGGGTGCCGTCCAACAATCACAAACCATGGAGGAGTGTCTATTTAAGTTAATTAATTCGGGACTGGGAATCCCATTGCCAGCTCTTTTTGCAAAATTATTGGATAAGCGGATGTGCCACTAGTCCATATGAGAGTCCGTCAAAAGTAAATGACAAGGTTGAAAGCTAAACACCACATACTTCCTCATGAGCTATGAAACATTAACACAAATTGAGAAGCATTTTGAAAGTTTTAAAGGTAGCGCATGAGAATTTACTTGGAATGGTTTGAAATGCCATGCATAGGTATTTATGGTGGACACTTTTGAACAACTTGGTTTTCAGGTGTTTGGAAGCACGAGCGGCGTCACCGCTCAGTACAAGTGAAGGCTAGCAAAAGACTAGGGAGCGACAAATCAAGAGAGCAGTAACTGTCATAATCATGCTTGCGGCAAAATAAATTAACGGAGGCATAAAAGTGATACAAGAACTCTGAAGCAATATAAATCATCGAGGCTTAATTGACTTTTTGTTCAGTCATATGCATGCGTGAGCATGTGCCAAGTCGATATAAATGAATTATTCAGAGGAGGATACCACAATGCCATACTTACTTATGAATAAAACAATGCAAGCAAACATCCATGACATGCTACTCATATTAATAAATCGGAACCAAACATGAGAGATCATGAACTACTAGACTTTCTCAAATAACATATACCTCACATGAACCAACTAAGCATGCTCTTATGGATGAGTATATGTACAAAAATGAAAGCAAATAGAGTTCATACCAGCCTCTCACCACAATCAGATTGTCGTAGATCGTCATTATTGCCTTTTCACTTGTGTAGCTTGGATAATATAAAATGAAAACCACGCTCCAGCCACCGAAGACCATTGAACTCATGATGAACTTTACAAACCAAAGAAGAACAGCAAATATTTTTGGTGTTTTCGAATTAGAAACAAGAACGAAAGAAAACAAGCAAACAAAGCAAAATCTTTTTGGGTTTTCTCATAGCAAACTAACGATAGCAAATAAAGTAAACTAAGAGCAAGGAACCAAATAAACAAATGGTGCAGAGAAACTACAGAAATATTTTTGGTCTTTTTGTGTTTTAGGAGAGAAACAAAGTGAAAACAAAAGAATGCAAACTAACAGAAACACAAAAAAAAGCAGGATGACAGAAATCTGCCAAATCCTGACAGCAGTACAGAAATCGAATTTAACAAAAATCTTCCATTGCTCAGACCAAAAAGTGTTCAACTAATGAAAGTTAGATAACAACCTGGGGCACATGCTCAAAAATTGGCAACTCAAAATAACGTTCTGGCTGTGCGTACGAATTTTTTTGGTAACAGCACAGAATCTGTTTTTGGACAGCACTTCCCCAAATATCATCTCCCTCTCATTAGAAAACCACTCTAGAGACTAAACAAGTATGTACAAGTATCCAGCAACCATAATATGCAAAGAATGAGTGATGCCGGTATACCTCCCCCAAGCTTAGGCTTTTGGCCTAAGTGGAGTTCATTCCCACGGTCCCCATGAAGTGGTGTCTTCGTAGTATGACGAAGAACGACCCGGTTCCATGTATGTGCTGGAGGAAACGTCGGGGTACGTGACGGTGTAGTCGTAGGAGGGCTCGGCGTTCTCGGAGTCATGTTGCTGGTGGAATTCTTGTATCTTCATATGCTCTTCCACCACCTCCTTTGTTAGCGACCATGATTGCCTGTCAATATTAAACAAACCCTGCTGGGGAAGAGGGATTTCTTTCTCGTTCCCGTCAGCAAACAACATTTTATAGACAATATTATCTATGGTGGAGTTAGTAGTAACAAAATGATGGCTCTTCATAGCAGCAATATCTAACTTCCTAGGGGTTAATGGTACATCATTAGAGTCAAGAGGAATATCTAGATGTGTTAAAATGCGCAGTGCAATAGTTCCTCCAAAAATAGGCCCCCTGCTAGACAGGCGGCGAGCAATAAGAGAACCAAGATGATAAGGTGTCTCTCCAGTAAGTGCAACATTCAAGAAAGCAAGATGGTAGCTAGAAATGTTACTAGTATTTTCTCTACCCAAAATGCTAGTACCAATGTAATATGCGAAATACTTAATAGCGGGGAGTTGAATGTTTCTTATCTTCCCTCGCTGGATGGTGCGGCAATCATCCCCGGTGATCCCTCGGTAGAGCTCCAACAAGTCCCGGGGTTGTCATCAATCCTCCTTGCTGTACCTACAGGGGCAATACCCAATGCAAAACAAAATTCCTCCAATTTCATGGTAACAGGAATATCATAAATCTTGAATGCGACTGTCGGCTCATATTCCGTGTTGTGGAACTTGAAGCTCTCAACGAAAATCTTGGTGAGCCTATAATATTGTCCCCTCTCGTCTCCCACGTAGGTGGCTAGGCCTGCCCTGTTGACGAGGGTGAAGAAGTCATCCATTAACCCTGCATTGGTTAGAAACTCATAACAAGGGAAGGATGAAGCATTAGGGGCCCCTTGGTCCTCCTCGGGCGCGAAGCTAGGCGCGATGACGTCCTCATTGTAGGATCGCCTAATTTGCGTAGACGCTCTTGAGGGCCTACCGGTGCTGGTTGTTGCTTTCTTGAACAACTCTCCAAACTTGAATTTCTTCATCTTCCCCTTCTGAAATTTTCAACAATCATTATAAAATTTGATTTCAAGGTATGTAATTGAAGGGAACTACTATAGGAACTTGCTAGAGTACTCCACATGCATCAAAACTAATTTCTACCACTTAGAACAAGCATGCAAGCTCACTAAACATGTTATCTACAGCAGCAAAATATTCAAGATATACTCAACCAAATGAAATTCTAATTGGACAATCAAAGGAGTCACATACCAAGGAGTAAATGTGCCAAATTTCAGACAGAAATCTGGGCTGAGCAAGGAGATCGAAAAATCGCGAGTTCTTGAGCAGAAACACGAGTGAGAGAAACTTGGTGCGAGTTTTTTCGGGAGAGAGAAGGTGCTGGGAGGAAGAGATGGTGTAGTGGGGCAGGTGGCCCACACCACATGGTGGCGCGGCCCCCTTGGCCGCGCCGCCCTATGGTGTGGCACCCCCTGGTGCCCCACAGGTCATCCTCTGGTGCTCCCAGGTGCCTCGTCGAAAAATAGGACCAACGGTATAATTTTTGTAATTTTTAGAGAACTTTGAAAAATGCACATTTCTGGGTATTAAATTAATGATTACTGCGCAGGAAAATGATTTCTAAAATCTTAAATGACTAAGGCATATTGCAAAATAAAAGTGCTACAGCAAGTAAAATAGGTGAAGGGAGAGAGAAAGAAAGAAGTGTTGTTTAGCTCTCCTATGCAATAAAATATACTTGTTAACAAGGTTGATCAAGTCTTGCTACCAAATAAATTTTATATGACATAAGAAGAAATAAACCTCAAATCAATCATGTTACCTTATATTGAATTGATATGGATCCAATCACAAGAGTTTGATATTCTTCTTTAGGCTCATATACAGGACAATCAATGGATCCCACTTTGATAGTTTTCACATTAAAAATTGTATTGACTCCACATACTTTATCAATCCTCTTGGGAAAATAGACAGTGTGTTCCTTATTATCAACATTAAAAGTAACCATGCCTTTATTGCAATCAATAACAGCCCCTGCAGTATTAAGAAAGGGTCTTCCAAGAATAATGGACATATTATCATCTTCAGGCATTTCCAACACAACGAAATCAGTTAATATCAAGCAATCTTGACTTGAACAGGAACATTTTCACATAAACCAACAGGAATAGCAGATTTATCAGCCATTTGCAAAGATATATCAGTAGGTATCAATTTATCTAAATCAAGTCTCTTATAAAGAGAAAAAGGCATCACACTCACACCTGCTCCCAAATCACATAGAGCAGTTCTAACATAATTATTCTTGATGGAACAAGGAATAGTCGGTATACCTGGATCTCCAAGCTTCTTTGGAATCTTACCATTGAAGGAGTAATTAGCAAGCATAGTGGAAATTTCCTCATTGGGGACTTTCCTTTTGTTAGTAACAATATCTTTCATATACTTTGAATAAGGAGGCAATTTAATAGCATCAGTCAAAGGATTTGCATAAATAAAGGTTTCATCCAATCACAAAATTTATTATAATGTTCCTCCTCCTTTGATTTTAGTTTCTTAGCAGGAAAAGGCATTTGCTTTTGAACCCAAGGTTCTCTTTCATTACCATGCTTCTCAGTAATAAAATCTTCTTTAGTATACTTTTTATTTTTAGCATGCTTTTCAGGTTCTTTTTCAATTTCTTCTTTATCAGGAGTATCATTCTTATTATTATCTTCATCATGTTCATTACCACTTTCAGTTTCAGCATCGAAATAGAAATACTATTAGGATCATTAACAGGTTGAGGATTCTACAACATTCTTATGTTTCTTTTTCTTTTTCTTAGATGGAGCACTAGTTTTAATTAGTTGAGAATCTTGTTCAATTCTTTTGGGATGCCCTTCAGGATATAGAGGATCCTGGGTAGAAGCACCACCTCTAGTTGTTACTTCATAAGCATGTTTTTCTTTAGAATTATTTCCTAACAAGTCATTTTGCACTTTAGTAAGTTGATCAATTTGAGTTTGAACCATTTGAAAATGTTTAACAAGTATCTTAACATCATTGGAGGTTCTCTCCACAATACCATGCAATTCACTAATAGCTCGGAATTTTCCATTAAATGATTCTCTATTCTCATATTAAAATTTTCTTGCTTAACAATATAATTATCAAATTCATCTAAACATTGAGCAGGAGATTTTGAATACGGAATATCTTCCCTAGTAAAGTGTTGAAGCGAGTGTACCTCAATCATGGATGAAGGGGGAATCGTCTCACATATATCTTCTATAGGAGGTAAATTCTTCACATCTTCAGGTTTAATACCCTTCTCCTTAAGAGACTTCTTGGCTTCCCTCATATCTTCATCATTCAATTTAATCATACCCCTCTTCTTCACTATCGGTGTCGGGGTTGGTTCAGTGTAGACCAATCATCATGATTCCGGCCTATTTTAGCCAATAATTCTTCAGCGTCTTCTGGAGTTCTTTTCCTGAAAACACAACCAGCACAACTATCCAGGTATGCCCTAGACTCAATGGTTAGTCCACTATAAAATATATCAAGTAAATCATTCTTTTCCAAATCATGGTCAGTGAGCTCTAATAAGAGAACAAAATCTAGCCCAAGCCTCAGGCAATTTCTCTCCATCTTCCTGGTCAAAATTATAAATTCTGCAACATGTTGAGCACTAGCAGGAAAGTATTTACGGAAGAAAACATCAAGCAATTCTTTTGGACTTTTAATAGAACCAGGAGACAAATTATTATACCAAGTTTTAGCATCATCCTTTAATGAGAAAGGAAAAATTTTAGCGACAAAGTAAGTACGCATCTTAATATCATCAGAAAACAAGCCACTAAGAGTAGATAACTCAGTCATGTGTTCAACAGCACTTTCTTTTTCAGTACCACAAAAGGGTGTTTTCTCAACAATAGCTATATGAGATAGATCAAGAGAAAAATCATAATCTTTATCCCTAATGCTTATAGGAGATGTGGCAAATTTAGGATCAGGAGACAATTTATATCTAACAGCATGTTCTGCAAGCAACTTTTTAATTTTTCTTGCATCAGTAGTAGCATTGCATTTTTCAATAAAATCATCATTAAGCTCTACATAATCCTCATCAAGATCATCACTAGAATATTCAACAGACTCAGGTGAATTAACAGTGTAGCAGCATTAGGAGTTTCAGTATTTTCAATTTGTCTAGACTTAGCAATTGTAGCATCTAGAAAAGATCCCAATGAACCACTATCATCAAGCACAGCAGAAACATTATCAATATTATGAGAATTTTCAGATTCAGCAAGTACCAGCACGCGAAGCATGTGGCGGTGAAACAAGTTTATCAATCACAGATGGTGAATCAAGAGAGCAGAGGTACTCAGAGTTGTACCTTTTCTTGTAGTGGATGGTAATATGGCGATCTTAGTATCGCGAGGTTTACCCATAATGGAGAATTTGCAGCGAACAATATCAATCCAAGTGAACTTCCAAATAAAGCTATGCTCCCGGCAACGGCGCCAGAAAATAGTCTTGATGACCCACAAGTATAGGGGATCGCAACAGTCTTTCGAGGGAAGTATTACCCAATTTATTGATTCGACACAAGGGGAGACAAAGAATACTTGTAAGCCTTAACAATGAGTTGTCAATTCAGTGCACTGAAACAGACTTGCTCGCAAGAGTTTATCGTAGTAAGTTTTATGGCAAAGCGAAATATCGGCAGCAGAGTAACAAAGACAGCAGTAATGATTATAGTAAACAGCAGGATTAAAATACGTAGGCATAGGGACGGATTTAGCGGCGTTGCATGGATGAGAGAAACTCATGTAACAATCAAAGCATGGGCATTTGCAGATAATAATAAAACGGTATCCAAGTACTAATCAATCAATAGGCATGTGTTCCATATATAGTCGTACGTGCTCGCAGCCGGTGGCAGCCGGGCCTCTAGGGAAACTACTGGATATTAAGGTACTCCTTTAATAGAGTACCGGAGCAAAGCATTAACACTCCGTGAACACATGTGATCCTCACATCACTACCATCCCCTCCGGTTGTCCCGATTTCTGTCACTTCGGGGCCATTGGTTCCGGACAGCGACGTGTGTATACAACTTATAGGTAAGATCATAAACAACGAATATCTTCATGAAACAATAACATGTTCAGATCTGAGATCATGGCACTCGGGCCCTAGTGACAAGCATTAAGCATAACAAGTTGCAACAATATCATAAAAGTGACATCTACGGATACTAGGCACTATGCCCTAACAATCTTATGACTATTACATGACCAATCTCATCCAATCCCTACCATCCCCTTCAGCCTACAGCGGGGGAATTACTCACACATGGATGGGGGAAACATCGCTGGTTGATGGAGTTGGCGGTGATGGCGGTGAAGATCTCCTCCAATTCCCCGTCCGCGGAGTGCCGGAACGGAGACTGGCTCCCGCGACGGAGTTTCGCGATGTGGCGGCTTTAGGGTTTCGGCGATGTCGACTTCTCTCCATGCGTTTTTAGGTCGAGGCGAATAAGTAGTCCGAAGGGGGCGCCGGAGGCCGGCCGGGGGCCACCACATGGCCGCGCGGCCCCCCCGGGCGCGCCGCCATGTGGTGTGGGGCCCCGGGCCTCCACCTCCTTCGCCCTTCTGTCCGTCAATATTTTGGTAAAATAGGGCCATCTGAAGAAATTCCGAGGATTTTCCGAAAGTTGGATTTCTGACAAAACGAGACACTGGTTGCTGAAAACAGCGTTAGTCCGTGTTAGTTGTATCCAAAATACACAAATTAGAGGCAAAACAATAGCAAAGTGTTCGGGAAAGTAGATACGTTTTGGACGTATCATGGAGCCGAGGGTTTCGTATTGTACAAGTTACAGAGTCCGGGATGGTTTCCAACTCATCCCGCCAGATTACAAATAACACTTCCTATTACAACTCTAGCTTTCCTTAATACATCTTGGGCTCCCGAATCTTCTTATTCTTCGGGTAGTGGGCCTTCAGTAAATCCCGGGTACTATCTATGGCAGGCCCATTTGGGATGCCTATGTCAGGCGATGCGCCGCTGCCGCGTTGGTTCCCCACTGGCGCCATGAGGCCGACCGGATCAACGGTCTCCTGCACGCCATTGGTTGGCTTGCCTGCTGTCTGCCTGGCCCGCTGAGAGCTGTCGCCCCGGTATTGGCCAGCAGTAGCGGACAGCGCCGCAGACAGCCTACCCACGGCAGACTGCTGCTCAGCCATCTGCTTGTCAGCCAATGGGGACGAGACAGAAGCATCGACGCCAGTCACCTGGGGCAATCCCGAGGTAGATCTCCTGGCTAAAGAATCTGCATGTATATCAGTGTACAAATTGTCAGCTAGCAACATTTTTTGTTCATGCAATATGGGTTTAAAAAACTGCTTTTTTTGACCCGAATTTTTTGCAGAATGTAGAGTACCTGTAGGACTATGAAGTTGTACACTCAATGTCCCCACTTTAATTGCATCAAGAGACTCCAAATTCTCTTGCATACCCTCCACTCCATTGTTAACATTAGAAGCAGTATTCGCATTCTCATTAGATGTATCATCTGTAGCATTACCTCTATGGTCCATATCCATATCGTGACCACCCTCATTGAGTCCATCTCCATTATGTTCACCATCATTTCCCTCGTTACCATTATTTGCCTCAACCATATTCACTTCCTGAGTTCCCTGTTCTATCTCCACTTCAAAGTGGAGCTTAAAAAATCCCCTTCTAATGAACACATCACTGTTCTCTGGAATGAGAGTACGGTCCAAACATCCAATCTTAGTCCGGAGCACCTTATTCTTGCGAGTAAAAGCCATATCAACATCTAGTGTTTTCCCAAACAGGGTACCAACTCCCCATAAAGATAGATAGTCTGATCTCATATCTGATGGCAATCCAGAGACACGAACCCAAACTTCCGGTAGCATATACAGAGGCTCCTCCAATGATGACCAGATATCAAAGGACAAACAAGATTCCCTATCTTGGCAAATATAGGTTCCAAAATTCTTCAATCTTTGAACCTCCTGCCTACTTGGTAATTTGACCCTGAAAATATTATCCTTAAAATGAAACACTTCCCAGTTGAATTTGTCATGTGGAACAATTCTCTTCATCTGTTCAATAATCTCGGGAATAGTCATTGCCTCCCCCTCAACAGTAACCTTGGCCAACCTGGGGTTCTCAACCTTTGCCTTAAAAGCTCCACAAGAAAACTCAAAGAACATAAGAGCTTCATTGGCATATCCATGCATGACCGCAGTGGGCTTAGGAGCATGAAGAAGATGACAAGCAGAAGAAACATGGTTAACAGACTCACACAAGTCACAATAAGGCGTAGGACAGTCATCAATATAATGTCCCGGTTGTTTGCAACGAAAACATGAAGTCTTGTCCTCTTTCTTCTTTTTTTGGGGTCCCTGCTCTTCAGTGTCCTTCCCTTTAGATCCAACCTCTTGAGCATCTGAAACAACAACATTTGCCACCTCTACTTGTTGCTGACTTGTAGTAGGAGCCGCAGCCGACACCACTACATTATTGCTTGGAACCCCTGTACCTGAATCCTTGCCAACTGCGCCAAGAGCTGCAGCTCCCCCCACAGCATCGGTACCCCTCTGAGCCGCGGTAACCGCCGCCACTACGGCCTGTACCGTCTGTTGTAGAATGTCTGCATCTATACCAGTTCTTGATGATTGAACCTGACCATTACTCCGATAATTCGGTTGATACCCGCCTCGGGTATTATTGTTCCATCTTCCCTGATTGTGATAACCTCTATTGCCATAACGATTGTCATCACGCTGGTAATGGCCAGTTCCTCCTCCCCAATTTTGCTCACGGTAACCTTGGCCGCCGTTCATGCCTGCCGCACCACTCGGCTCGCCCTGCTCAAAGTGCCGACCAAAGCCAGTACCCTGGGCATGACGTCCTCCACCAAAGCCTCCTCGACCCGCGCCGAAGCCCTGAGGACCACGACCACCTTGAGCACCTCGGCCGCCCTGGCGACCCCTGGCGTTCATGCCACCACGACCTGTCCCAAAGCCTCCGCGAGCCTAGAAACCACCGCGTCCAGGGTTGAAACCTCCCCGACCAGGGTTGAATCCCCCCTGACCGCCGTCGCCATTCATCAGAAGATCCCGCCGCCGTGACACGACAGGCTCTCCCGTCTCAACTCTCCTCCAAGCTAACCCTAGCAAATTCCGAAAAGCCCGTCCAGCAATCTGGGAGCCTACCTTAACTTGCTTCGGGTCGAGGGTCGCTTTCGATCGATCGCCCCCCTTGATTGAGTCCCTGCGACGCAGCAAAGCATTTGGGCCCCAACGAGCCCGAACGCTAGCATCGGCCCGAATTGTTGAGCCCAGACGTGAAACATTTGAAACTTCCGTAAACCTCGGATCACGCGAAGTACTGTTGATCGCCGGCGACCAACGCCGCCGACGGACCACAGTCCATCCACCAGTTCCATCATCAGCAAATGTCGTCGGTTCAAGAATCGGCAGGACCTTGTCCTTGCCTTTACAAGACTGTATGCCCGACGGCATAGATGACGGTGACCACGTACCTTCGGACAAGTGGAGCTCCAACGCCGTCGTCGACGCCCACCTCTGATTCCTTTGCCGATTGATGCGCTTGAGTTGCCTCGCCGCTAGCTCGGTAGAACGCTCCGACAAATCTCGGCCATTCACCGATTCTGGTGTTTGACTGAGATATTTGAGAGAGACATTGCTGCTAGCGCTCGATGACTCCTCATCTTCGCTGTCCTCGCCGTCGTCGGTATCCCGCAACGCCCAGAATCGACCCTCGCACTGGCGATTCGGCTCGAGACAGACCTCCCTCGTCCGCTGGCGACTCGCCGGCGGTGAGGAGGCAAGATCGCCTCTCCGATCGCCAGACGCCTCTCCAACGGTCATATCCTCTACCTTACCGTGCCTAAAAAATGGGGAGAATTTCACCCATGTTTATGATGGTGGACCTCCTCCAAGGAGGTAACGATGTCGGCGACAGCATCGTCATCCGATAGATAGATAGATAGAGAGAGAGGACCTAAGATTTCGCCCATAGTAAACTAGGGTGGAATGGATAAGTACATGACCTTGCAACGAGCCATCTAAGGAGGTAGACGACGCCCGCGGGTGTCTAGGGGTGATACAAGGCTTTTGCCGTCCGCCATGCACATCCAACCCATCCATGCCGGCCTCCGATAAGCCGACCAACATGGTGTGTGGGCAACGGTGATCGGAGCCAACAACCATGAGGGGAGGATGACCGCATGCACACCGGATCTGGAGCTTCCGCCGAAAACAACAGGAGGGCCTCGTTGTCTGCCCGAGGGGAGGACGACCGCCGTCGTTAGCCAAAAAGGTTGACCACAACAACCGACCAGAGTTGTGATTCAAGGTAGTGCAACATTCAAACCAATGCCCCCATAAGCAGTCCGGGAGCCACAGAAGCCTCCAAGCGTCAGGCAGCGGCGAACAAGATAGGCTAGATCCGGCACACCATCACCCTGAGCCGCAGAGAATCCGCCATCGCTTGCGAGTACTGACGTCGAGGACGCCGCTAGCGCGTTGGAGCCACGAAAGTGGGCGTGATGTGTGGTACCGCTGACAGCAAGTGGCGGATTCTAGTATTGGCACCTGCGTTGATGATGGCCTAGATGCGTGTGTTAGTTTGCGGACAGCTCTAGCAAAGTCGGCATTGGTATTGGATGGATTCTGAGGAAAATATATGGGTTTTATTTGGTCGAATATAAAGAAGAGTTTTAGATATAAATTGAAACTTGGTTTGAATTTGATTCGGATGTAGTTGTTGATATTTTTTGCACTGAGGTTTTGGTTAACTTGAAAAGAAGGCAGAACACGCAAAACGGAGTGAGAGGTAGCTAATTAATTAGCGTCCTGCTGGTTTCCCGGCCTTTCAAGAAAAGGAACGGAGCGTAATTAACTTGTTGGATGGCTAGCTAGCTGTCCTCACGAATTGGATTTTCTTTTTGCCAAGGCGCGTGTACGTACGCCTTTTGTTTCTCATGTTACGACTTTGTTTCACAAGCAGGAGATGGGTCCAAGCTAGCTAATCACTCGATCGATGGGTCGATCAGGAGTACGAGTAGTAGTATTTGATTGGCTGGAGTGCGCCCGAGAGAGATCCCCGGGCGGCGCGAAAACAAAAAGTAGTGGTGCGCCTCGTGAAAGAAAAACAAGGAGGGGGAGGCGGAGATGGAGCGAACCAATTTGGTGGTGGTCCCCGGTCAACGAAACCAAACGAGGAGTAGTACTCGTGCGCGATTCATCCCTGCTGCATCCATTGCGTGCGTACAACACTCCCGCGCGCGTGGTACGGAAACCCCGCAGGGACTGCGACTGTGGCCGGGTCGCTCCACCAGCGGCCTGCCGTGTCGCTCGCAGGATTGTGGACGGTCGATCGGTCCCAATTGTTTTCTGATGAGGTGCGGATCAACAGTCACGATCAATTAGAAGAAGAGGCCACGAGTGACAGTGACGACGAAGAAGTGATGACCGGCGAGGTCGCCACATGCGGCAGCCGCTGCCGGATGGTGGCCTGGCGTCTATGCAGGGCGGCCTTCGCGGTGGGGCTCTTGGCTCTATATTTCCAGCTCCCGCCCGCACCTCCGGTCGCCGCCTGATATTGATCCGATCGTACTACCAAGCACAATCCAGAGCCAGCAATAACTATATATAGTACTAACATAGTGATGATGAATGTAATTACTAGTAGAAGTAGATCAATCTGTACTATAACAAGTTTCGACTTTCGATTCATTAGATCGAGATTTGAATATACTGTTTGTTCCGGTTTCATACTACAAAAGGAGGCACACTGTTCGTACACAACTTTTGAGCTGAAGTAACACATTGAAAACTAATTAGTGTCATGTCTCAAATCTTGTATTGCCCTCCATTGCGTACAAGACTACACCTGTGAAAATTTAGTTGACACGCGCTAGAAAACCTCTACAGGAAAATGGATGAATGCCGAGGGCCAAAATGTTTGCTGAGGGCCTTTTTTATCGGGGCCGTCAGCATAAGGAGGGCTACGCCGACGGCCAAAAAATAGTGGTCGACATAAATAAATTTTCGGCATATAACAACTTATGATGAGGTTCTTCTACCGAAGGGCCGTCGGAAATAGTTGGATGTCGGCATATTTGTCGCTATGCCGAGAGTGGCCATCAGAAAATACATGACCGTCGACAATAGTGAATGCCACATGGCTCTAGGCAGCACAAGTTTGCCGAGAGGGCCATCACCGAAGCCCTTGGCATAGATAGTTGCCTAGGGTGGCCCTCAGCATACACTTCTTTTCCTTATGTTTACATTTTATTTTGCTTTATAATATTAAATAATGCTTTCATATGATTTTTTGGATGATACTTCTGTTTCTACGACTATGATATGGCCTAACCAAAAACAAAGGAAGGAAAAAAGTACATTGGTCAACCATCGTTGGAAGCTGGTTAAAGTGGTAGACCGCGCGGTCCTGCGTGGTAGGTCCTGCGTGTATGAACTTGCCGTGCTCGTGGTGGTGCACTATGTGAACTTGTGATGGTGGTGAACTATATGTGCGCTTGTGTTTGAGATTTATGACAACTATATTTGAACTTTGTATTGCATTTGACGCATTATATGTGTACATGCATATGCATATGGTTTAACGATCATTCAATATCTGTGAGATTATATGTAAAACTGGAGTTATATGTGAGATTATATGTAAATGTAGGGAACAACAACAAAAACAAAATTGTAAAGAAACTGGTACACCTCTTTGCCGAGGATTTTCCCTCGGCATACAAGTGTTCCAGGTTTTCCAAACGTTACCAGATACTAACACACATGGCTACTTTGCTGAGCGTGGACCTCGGCATAGTTTGACGAGGTTGCCGAGGGGGGCGCTCTTGGCAAAGAGCACATCTAGATCGCCAGGTTTCATAGCAGGCAAGTGTTGTCCAAGAGATGGCCCTCAGCATATAGAGAAATTAGTGTCTGCCGAGGGCTGGCCCTCGGCAGGTCTCCTTAATACCATCTGGGGACATCCAGGAACAGACACTTGGATACGTATTCGATGGCCAAGCTCTCGGCATACACGTCGACATCGTCAAATGGATGACGTCTTAACTTTTTTTGCAGAGAGGAAGAATATGCCAACGGCTAGGCTAGCCCCTTGGTAATCACGTGTATGCCGAGGGTTGTATTACGTACGTCGTCTAAGACATTGCAGAGGGCCACCCTCTGTATACATATATGCCGAGGGCTTTGGTGCCTTTGCCGAGCGTTTGGAGCCCTAGGCATACAACAAGTTTCCTGTAGTGAAGTGAGTAAAATCTTGACAAGCGTAAAATTATTTGGAGGAAAACAAGAGTACCATATTGTCAACACCCGGATTTTTAAGTCTAGATGCCTGTTATGCCATACATCGCAATCCCAGGAAGATTGTTTTTGCGAGACATAATAGATTGATATCACAACACATCATTCATTACATACTATAATCGTCTTACAATAAAGGATCACATGATCCAGTCTTAATACAACAACAGTTGATCTAATGATCAATTACAAAACACATAGCGGAAGCGAAGTAGCGGTTGCGGTCCATCTGTTTTCCACAGGCAACTTTTGACGTCTAGTTGTCGTAGACGTCGTGCTGTCCATCTTCCTGGTTCTGGTACTCCTCTTCATAGTCTGGCCATTTGAATAGCCAGGGACAAAGCCATGAGTACTTTAAAGTACTCGCAAACTAATACTAGCGTAAGCACTATCAATGATAGTAGGTGTTCTAAGCTCTAGGTTCATTTGCATAAAGCCAGTTTTATTTCAGAAGCATTTAGTAGTTAAAGACTCTTTAGTTTGCCTAACTAACTCAAGTGGGAAAATTAGTGCCATTCCCACAACTCTGTTGTGAACAAGTCAAATTCACCGTTCAAGTTTAAATCACAAGTCACATGTCACATTTTTGAAAATGGTCTGATGACGGAACAGTATGGCCTTTCCAATCGTCCGTAACCGTGGACACGACTATTCGAATAGTTTTACACTCTGCAGAGGTCGCACACTTTTGCCACAACATTTGCAATAATCCGCCAGGGTTAACTGGCCCTGATTTATCACACTCCGTGTGCGGACTACCAACCATAACCTTTCACTTACATACCCTAGTACAGGCATCTCTCCCCATGATCTTGGCCTCCCAGAAGACAAACCGTCACAACTGCATGGGCTTGGGCCGGACATTCACCTCATTTCACGTCATTTCACATCATTTCACATTTCAAGGGAGGCAGCCTCGGCATAACCCCTATGACGCTTGTTTAGAGGGAACCCATACTAAAGCACATAAATTTCCAGTTAAGCCCTTACCTATAATCAGGTATTGTGGAGGTACTTGTAAAATTGGAATGGTATCGTATCCGAACCCAACCATCAGTTTTTGTAAAATTCACCAAGTCATTCACAAGTCATATTCACCTTCAAAATCTTTCAATAGAATGACTCATCATTCCAAGGTTTTCAAAGTCATTTGATTCACATGTTTCCCATCTAGAGTAGTCAATTTTATTTTTAGCACTAGCATCTAGTCATGAGGGGTGCTAACTAACTTGAAGCTCTCTAGGCTAACTTTGATGTTCTTGCAAAACTCCATATCTAGACCAAAGTGAATCATGAATCAAAATGTAAACTTTGATAAACCAAAATCAAGAACTTGTAAGGTAAAAACTTGGGATGGGATCATTAAACATAAAGTATTATGTAGTGGTGCCTTTCTCTATTTAGAGCTTTGCACTAGGGTAGCTTGGTAATAGCTTGCCTTGATTGGTGTAGTGATCAAAGTTCTTCTTCTTCTTCTTCTTCTTCTTCTTCTTCTTCTTCTTCTTCTTCTTCTTCTTCTTCTTCTTCTTCTTCTTCTTCTTCTTCTTCTTCTTCTTCTTCTTCTTCTTCTTCTTCTTCTTCTTCTTCTTCTTTCATTTTAGTGGTAGGAAAATAATTTCCTCTCATTGAAATATTTATTAGGGTTTCTATTTCTTATTCTTGAGAAATAATTTCCTCTCATTGAATCTTGTTAAGATTTAATATCCTCAAATAATAAGGTATGAACAAATGTTGACCAAGGTCAACACTTCATATTTATAATTTGGGAAAATGATTTAAATGAGGTATTACACCTCATGCAATTTAAATCCTACTTTGATTTAATATCCTCAAGTAAGCAATGATGAGACCCTGCAACTAAGGCCACCACCTTACTTCACATGACTTGGGAAGATGATTTAAATGAGATGCTATATCTCATAGAATTTAAATACTAGTTTGAAATAATTTAAATGAGCTAGAAATGGCCACATAGCCACTATTTGAATCTAGCCCATGATCATATGAAACAACCATGTAATATTTTTGCATAAACAATTAGAGTATTTGAAATGTGAATTATGAGAATTTGAATCACCTCAAAATTCATTATGGTTGATTTTTAATAATTATTTGAAATTTGAAAAGGCTCTGCCTTGTTATTTTTATTATTTGAATTCTACAATGACTCTAGGATTGAGACCAGTGGGGTTTGATAGAGAATTTTATAGGCTTTCCAACCATATAAAGTTCATCAAATTTGGCTCAGTGGATTTGGTTTTATGCTATTTTGAAATTGGCACCAGTATTGAAATTTAAAGGAAAAGATTAAATTGGATTTGAATTAAACGGGCACGCGGGAAATGCACATGGGCCGGCCCAGCTACGCTTGCGCTGTGCAGTGGGCTGCCTGACAGCAGACCCCACAGGTCAGTGGGTCTTAACCCACCCCGAATCAGTACGCTGCCTGCGCCGTTAGATTAAAAGGAGGATCGACGGCGCAGGGTCGTCCTCGTCCTCGCGACGGGCGGCGAGGGAACCCTAGCTACTGGCGGGCATGGGGGTCCAGGGAGAAGGGTTACCGGCGTCCAGCGAGGTTGGCGAGGCGGGCAATCGGCGGCGGAGACGACAGCGAGCTCAGCGAGGGTCGTGGCGGCGCCAGGGGTGCTTAGGATCGTCGGCGAGCTTGCAGGGTGCTGGCGGGCTGCTCCGGTGAAATTCCGGAGACTGAGGGCTCAACCGAGGAGGGGAAGTGGTCGAGGAGGACTAGAGGTGAGAGGGGAGGAGGCTGGTGTGGAGATTGGAGGCGGCGGTGCTCTCCTTTTATAGCTGCGAGAGGGTGCTGCGGAGCGGGGCTTGGGTCGTCCATGGCGCGGCTGCTCTGGTGCGCGAAGAGGCAAGGGAGTGGGCGCGTGAGGTCATTGGCATCATGGCGAGCAGGGTGAGCGTGACGGCGCAGAGAAAGGAGGTCCAGGGCGTGCGGGCGATGTCAATGCCATGCGGTACTGCGGCGGAAGGACGACGATCATGGCAACGGCAACAGGGCCTCCCCATCCAATTGAGCGTGTCTGACGTCTTCCTGGTGGCGTGGTGAGTGTGCGTGCGAGAGGAGGGAGCGAGGGAAGCGTTGACGCGATGGGGCGAGGCGGCGTACTGGCGCGTCCAGTGTCGTGACCATGCGCGTCACGGCGTGTCCTGGGCGTCGTGGGCGCGTCTGGGCGCGTCGAGGCTGGCCAATGTTGTGCGTGTCTCTGGTCAGGGATGGTACCAGGGTGCGTAGTGGAGTGTGGGGAAGCTCGTTGACATGATGGAGGTGACCAGAGAGAGAGAGGGAAAATGATGAGTGGCATGAGGGTGACATGGAGGGTCGGCATGGGTTGTTTTGATCATTCCCATGCTTTAATCAGTGTCTCCAATGCCTGCCATGGTGTACTGGGGGTAACAGAAGGTCAATGATGATCAAAAGTGTGATGGTTTAGTCTAAGAACCAACAGATATAAGAGTGTGTGTTAAATTCAGAAAGTTGCACATAAGGTGTTTGATGTAATGGCCGCAAGAGAAATATTTTTGAATTTTGCAAAGATTTTGGGTGGAGTTGATTCAAATATTATTTGACACATGTTGATGGTGGTGGTGTGCCAAATTGAGTTGGTTTGTGAAATTTCAAAAAGTATAGAATCTAGAATCTGATTCAATGTCACCACTTTGCATTCTTATATTAAAGAACTAAGAATGAATTAGTCAAGATGGTCAACACCAAAGTTTTTCACCTTGATGAGGTCTTGGATGAGGTGCAAAGAGTTGAGAATGTTTAGTTTAGAAATCTCTTAATACAAGGGCTCAAAGTGAGTAAGATGATATAAATGGCACAAGTGACCATTATCACATGTCACTTGAATTTGATTTTTCTTTTGATTTGATTTGAGTTTTCTTGATTCAAAAGTGATTCTTATTAGTTTAGTAACATTTCCAAACCATTGAAACAATTCAAAATGGCCTAGTTTAAAGATTCACAAAAATAGCCATAAGCACATATGAGGTGATATTCTTATTTTCTTTTTCTTCTATTTTGTTTCACTTGCTTCACTTGGGCATGATTTAGGGTCCATTTAGGGTTAGATTAGGTTTAGTAATGGTTTCAAACCATTTGGGCAAAGTATGTGGTCATAGGTCAAGATTTGCTATTATGGCTATATGCCACATATGTCTTTTTCTTTTCTTTTATTTTCTTTTTATTTGTTTCTTGTTGACTTCAAAGAGCAAGGTTTAGGGTTTAATAGCATTGGTGAACACTTCAAACAAGCATCATGGCAAATGTACACATATATGCATGATCACTATGCACCAAACTTAATTTAATAAAAGTTTTTGTTGGTTCCAAATTTGGAAAAAAGGAAATTCATTTTTATTCTTTGTTTGAAAATTTTGGGGTGTTACACATATTCATATTCAAGTAATTATTTGAGACTACTCTTAGTCAGAGTAGCATATATGTGGTAACATGTATGCCTCCTAGGCAAAATAGATGATATGACAAACAAAAAATAAGAAGAAACAAATAGAGTGGAGTAACAACATAGCGCTTTCCAATGCAAAATTATTCACAAATTAATGCACAAGATTTCTATGTTATCACACATGTAACTCTATCCAGTACTCTGCCCGTCCAAAAAGAGTGTAGCTCTAGAATATTTTGGAGAGTCAAACTATATCAAAATTTGACCAAGTTTTATGTAAAGATATAATAACATTTATGAAATAAAATACTATATGATGAAAAAACATTTCACCATAAATCTAATGATTGTGTAAATATTGGTTCCCTTTTGTTTAAGCCTTGTCAAACTAACATTTTTTTTGGAAATACACTATTTCGTGAACGGAGGGAGGAAGGGGGTAACCGAGTACTCTCGTTCCAGATGACCAGTGTATTGATTCGATTTCTGAAGTTCCAGTCAATTTCTGAAGTTTGTTCGTACAATTCCAAAAAAAAATACTGACCGTCTCCAAATAACTATTTCTCTATTATAAAATGCACTATTGTCTTGGTAGAATAAGAAAATCTTCCTCTCAAAAAAAAAAAAAAAAATCTTAGTCCCTCCGTCCAAATATACAAGGCCCTTACGAGTATTTCTAGGTTCTCATTTTGATCAAAGAGTAAATTACATGCGACAAAAAGTGCATCGTTTGATGCTTATGTGAAAGAAGTTTCGAATTCTCTGCGCCATATTTATTTTGATTTGCTAGTTCTCGGCTAGTCAAAAACTAATGTAGCTCACGTTCCATACACTGCATGAAATTATTTTTCTCCATTTGCCTTTTCTATGGCATATCATCTATTGTGCTAGTACGGTTTCTAAGCCTTGTTTGTATTTTGTTACTTTTGCATTGGGTCCGTTGGGATCAATGTGTCTGGCTTTTTCTTCTTTCAAAAAAAAAAGGGCTGGTTGAGAGGGAGTGTTGTTTCACGTGCTGTTTTTATATGTCTTGTCACTCTGACATAAACTTTTGAATATAGAGTTCGTGCATTATTAGAGGAGAGTGAGATAAAAGATGCTCACCCATAGAGTTTGTAGATTGTTAGGGAAATTTTTGCATATGTTCTAATTGCACATAGATGTGAAATTACACACATGTGTGCAATTGCACATAAGTGTGGCATAGTAAATATGACATATGTATGTAAGTGCATATGGATGGATAATTGTACATAGCGGTGTGATGATCCTCCCCGGAGGATTGGAAGCCCCGATCCTCCGCATCCACCGATCGACATGCGCCCCTATGACCAATCACGCACATGACCCCCCCCACTCTCGTTCGAAAAAATGCAAGAGATCACCCCACGTCCTCACTTGATGCGCACATGCGAACCCCTATGGGACAGTCGTCCTCCATGCCCCCTCACAACAGACGACTCGTGTGGCCATACTATTCATTGTCCACCATGGTAGCATTGTTATCCGTCCACCATGGGAGAACTGCCCAACCATCGACGGAGAATAGCACCGAAACCCTTGCAGCATCCCGACAGGGGCGTAGCCAGCAGGGTGTAAGGGTGGGGCAGGCCCCACTCTAAGATTTGGCCCAGCCCATATATCCTCTATTGAAAAGAAGAAGAAAATCAAAAAGGCCCAACCCAATTTAGGCCTGTCCCACCCTAAAATATTGGGTTGGATCTGCCACTGATTCCTCGTCACCCGCTAGCATATTGCTGGTAGTAGCATTGTCGACAATCGCTTGTAGCATCCGGTAAAATAGCGGGCAACACCACCACTAATGGGACGTAGCACCATTTGGCGCCGCTGCTCGCAGCAACGTCAGGCACTAGTCACGGAAAAAAAAAAGTTGGTCTGCTATCACGGCTACCAGGCTGGCTTCGCAACACCGCTTCCTCCGGTTGTAAATACTTGTTGCATATCTAGGAGAAATTTAGGCTAACAACTGTCTAGGTTTGTTAAACTTGCAACAAGTATTTAGAGCCAAAGGGAGTACACCATTCTACATTATCACAAAAAAATATGGAGGGGAGAATTATACTCTCTTCGGCCTTTTTTAATTGACTCGAATTTAGTACAAAGTTGTTCTAAATCCGAGTCAATTAAAAAAGACCGGAGGGAGTATTATGTTGCCAAAAAATGCAACAAGTGTTTGCCTATTTTTGAAAAAAAAATCATTAATTTTTTAGAAATAATATGTATTTTGGGGAGTTTACAAAAATAGGATCCAGTTGGCTTGGCACCCACCGGGCTTTGGTGTCGTCGTCGCCGGAGGACAACGTCGGGGACCCAATCGCGGCCGTGCGCCTGCTACTCATGCTGTCATGCACCGGCTCGGCTCATCGCCGGAGGACAATGCCGGGAACCTCATCACGCCCATGCGCCTGCTACTACCGAGGAGGGTGCACTTCCATCGGCCAGACTGTGGCCGATTGGGCCTATCGGCGTCGCCCTGGCCGATTGGGTGCCGCTTTGCTCGAGCCAATAAGGGCATGTACAATGGTGCTGACTAGGTTGTCTGTAAGTGGTGGTTATATGTGATTTTGATGATGTGGAAGAAAGAGAATGAGGAGAGAGTGAGGTTGTCTGTAAAGTTACAGACAGTCTGTAGCATTCTTACAGACAGCTTACAGACTGCGATTTTGCTATTGTATGGAGGGTGTCTGTAACTTATACTCACATATGGTTATAGCTAAAAATAGGCAACTTACAGACAGACTGTTGTACACATTGTCTATACTATTGTCTATAGATGACATGTAGTAGTACTACAGACATCATCTGTCTAAACCAATGTACTTCTCCAAAATAAGTATTATTTCTATAAAAAAATATTGTATTATTTTTTAAAAAAAATAGCCAACTGTTAGGCAGTATATTTGCACTTCTTTTTTGCTTCTTCTAAACGGCACCGTGGAATTAAGTAAAACTTTCACAGATCAATATACAATAAATGGATTTATTTTTATAATTTTTTTGTAAACCAGAAAATATCTAGTAAACTACTCCATCTATTCATAAATATAAGACGTTTTAGACATTTTGAAATAAACTAGATATTGGGATGGGTAGCTAGATCAGTAATGCTACACTTACAGGCTATTTGTTTACAGAAAAGGTTTATGGGATGACGTGGTTAACAATGGTCCATCATATGATTGGTAGGTAGCTAGATTGCCTCGGACTCGGAGCACAATACGATCGTGTTCGATTAGTTAACTAATCCCAATTTTGCTGTATCAAGGACTCCACCGAAAACAAGTTGGGACAAGTTGAGAAAACCTATGTAGAACTAGGATCCCGACACGAATAGTACTCCAACTGGTAACTCGAACGCGCCGTGCTCTTATATATACCGGTCGTGCCTACGTATTGATCGATAGAAATCTCGCAACGACGGTGGCTGCAAACAACGTCAAGCTCTATCGCCTTCATTGATCGAACCGTATCGATCGCGAGATGGGAGAGCAGGGCGGCGCCAACATGTGGGCTCTCCTCGTCGACAAAGATCCCGGCCACAGCGCGGCGGCCGGTGACCTCGCCGTCGATGTCGTTGATCGAAAGCTTAAGAAAGCTGGCGTCCCCCCCGTCGACCTTGTTGATCGGAAGCTCAAGAAAGCCGGCGTCACCCCCGTCGATGTCGTTGATCGAAAGCTCAAGAAAGCTTGCATCACCCCCGTCGACGTCGTTGATCAGAAGCTCAAGAAAGCCGACGTCACCCCCGTCTATGTGGTTGATCGGAAGCTCAAGAAAGCTGGCGTCACCCATGTCGACATCCAGGTTGCCAAGCCGGCGAAACATGGCCAGGTGGTCAAGAAGGAGAAGGTAGGCACTGCTGGGGACGAGAAGCAGGCACCGGCCACCGTGAACGGCGGCGAGGTGCAGACCAACGGATCTGCGGACAGCAAGCTGGCCGTGTCGGACGGCGAGGAGATCAAGGAGATTCTGGCCGCGGTGCGGAGAATAGAAGAAAGCGAAGCGGAAGAGGCAAAAGAAGAGAAGTTCGACGTGGTCGCCGCACGTCGCGGACGCCGCCAGATGGTGGCCGCGCGGACAGGCAAGCAGGCGGCCGTTGTTGCGGAAAGCAGCAGCACGGCCTTGGCTGGCTCCAACATGTGGGCTCTACTCAGCGACAACGATCCCGGACACGGTGGCGCCAAGCCGGCGAAACAGGGAAAGAAGAACAAGACGAAGAAGAAGAACGCTGCCGGGGCCAGCAAGCAGGCGGACACTGCGGACGACGGCGAGGAGAAGGAGACCCCAGCCTCTGCGCCAAGTGAATTAGAAGATGAGCTGAGCGAGGAGGAAGAAGAAGAGATGACTGGCGAGGCTGACACGGTTGGCAGCCGCTGCCTGACGGTGGCCAAGCGTGTATGCGAGGCGGCGGTCGTGGCGGTGGGGATTTTTGGTCTGTATTTCGCGCTCACGTTGCCGTCTTATGCGTGATCCATATGGTGACAGGGAGTACCTAGCTAGAAGCCGGCCAGATAAAACATTAGCTCGTAAGATAATATTGGAGAGTAGATACTTCTGAGAATTTATTCTACTGGAGAAATTTTGAATTATTTTACTCAAATTGTTACTACAATATTGCTGTATCTTCTTTACCATTAAGGTGAAAATATGTGAATGTCTAATGGTAGTCACACGTCGTAAAAATTACAAACAACATACCACCGCGCACTTTCTCCAACTATCTCCTAAAAACGCTCTTGCCTCTTTCAATCCCAAGAATATACCATAATCCGCTCATCTTGTGAGAGATAAGGAAGGCATTCCCGTAGATGTAGTGTTATTGCACGATTTGTATCTAACAAACTCTATCTCATTCCAAAGAAATTTCCCTAAAAAACTCTCTGCCCAAACCCACAGCCTCCATCGCAAATCACCCATGCCTAGGAAACCCTACAAGATGCTCGAGCATGAGGCCCTTCCGCTCGCTTGGGTTCAAGTACGTACCATACACCATGCTAGCTCTAGTGAGGCCGCGCGGCAAGGGACGGGCGAGCGGCAACATGGCTTGAAGAGGGAGGAAGAGCTGGAGGTGGCTGCGGCGGTGTTGATACTTGAGCGCTGGGCGCTGGCGTTATCGTTTTGGTCAGGTTCTGGGCCAATAATTGGGTGTTCCGCAAGGTGCATGCGACCTAATTCATGATTACTTTTAATACTCCCTCTAATTTATATTAATTGATTCTAGTATAGATGTATCTAGATATATTTTAGTTCTAGATACATCTATATTAATGGCAAGTAATATGAGTCGGAGGGAGTATATGAAAATCATATTTCATTTCTGTGGCAACACGCAGGGTATCAACTATCAAGTACTCCCTCAATTTGTATTGATCTACATACTAGAAAAATAGATAAACAAATGTTGCATGTATTAGTACTACTTAGATATATAAACTTAGATATATACGACCAATCTAAGCTGCACTGGAAATAATGACACTCAGTAGCAACAGCAAGACCACTTCGTTTATGTGTTCTTGTTAACTAAAAGTTAGAATGTAGATTAATATGATAAAAATTACCCTAGAATATATATTAAATCAGAACGGGGGAGTACTTTATATGGAAAATTCAGCATAAATTTCTTTATGATCTAAGGGCTTTATTTACTTCACATACTTCTTTTTTCTCTCTCTTTCATATTTTTATGTTTCCTATAAATGTTATATTAGATAATCGATGTTTTGTTTCTTTTCATGGTGTGGGACATGACACGGGTGTGAAACCATTGCCTCATAGTATAAAATGGATTACAAGCTTATGCTTGATGTTATTTGTAAGTTTACCTCATAGCTGAAGGTAAATTGTTTCAATTTGGAATTTGTGGAATCATACACTTGCTAAGAGGCTTTCGTAGCTTACATCTTCATATAGACAAACAAGCGTGGTACTGTGACAACATATGTTTGGAAAACACCGTAAAAAATAATATTAATTTGCGCGGCCATACATATACTATATCCAGTACAAGTGTACTTCTGATCCGCGTTAATTAATTTGGGCCGCAGGAAGTATTTTTGTTTGTTTTACTAGCAATATTTTTAGGTGTACCTTTCTCCTTACACTGGACAATTCACTATATTAAAACAGGTATTGTGCCATCTATGTTGATATGTTGGGTTCTGCTCAATCAATAGATTAGTTAAGGTTTCAATCCATGTGCGGAATGTATGAAGTAATACAATAAATACTCCCTCCGTCTCACCGTTCTCACCAAAATTGTCTAGGTAGATACATCCAAATTTTGACAAAGTTGAAACACTTTTGGTGGGAGGGATGAAGTATATCATTCATGCTTAGAATTTTGGTGGTAATTATATTGTATATAGTTTATCCATATTTTTTTCAAGACATACCATTTGTATGTATACTACGCTGTCCGTCCCTAAAAAAAGCTGCTCGTATTTTCTTGATACGGATGTATAGAGTTGAACCAAGATTTCCAAATAGATAGGAATAGGAGCATTTTTTTTTTTCAAAACGGAGGTACGTAGTACCTTAAATTTTACGCTTTAGCAATACCTATGAAGCCAAAATAGATGTACCATATCACACTCCAACCAAAATTCACCTCCAAGAAAATGATAACAATCTCCTACAGAAACACAACCTAAATCTCTCTATGAAGCCAAAATAGATGTACCATATCACACTCCAACCAAAATTCACCTCCAAGAAAATGATAATAATCTGTCTCTTACAGAAACACAACCTAAATCTCCGTAGTCACCCCTTAAGAGGTAAGACCACAAAGCTTGTGGCCCCTGACTTTCTCCTTTTTGATGAATTGGAGATCCATCTTTCGGCCTTGGGATTCATGTGCTCGCGCAACTTTTCATCTCCATCGTCGATACGCAACTCTTCAAGAAGCATGGGATTCTCAGCGAAGAATTCGGTCAGCTTGGCACCAAAACAGTTGGGCTTCTCTAGCTTGAATTGCATGTCAACTCTCGTGAGGGAGGTCTGCAAGCATTCCAACAAGTGGCGTCCCCTCAAGGCAGGGATCTGAACTTTCTTTCGAAGAATTCGTGAGCGGCGCGCCCTTTTGTTTTTTGGGGCGTCGTGGGGCTCAGCGGTGAGGTTGATTCGGATGGCACTGAGCACGGGGCAGCAGCGGAGAAGGTTCACGATAGTCACCGCCGCGGTCTTGCCTTTCGTCCAATGCACTCCTTGAACCTCGAGGCGCGCCAGACGGCGGAATGCGCCTCGCCTTGTTGTAGACGGTGATATCCTCGAGGTGGTTCACCCTGAGCCAAAGCAGCGTGCGCCATCGCCGCGAGAGCGCGGCCGTGGAGGCGGCCTTCCTCACCGGGGCGAAGTGGTGGATGTGCCGGAGGAGGTCGTCAGAAAGTTCAGACAGGCGGTCACCGCCGCCGGCCATCGTCTACCTAGGCACGTCGTCCAGCGAGCAGCGATCGCGATCGGGACGATGTCGATGGGATTTTTTTTACCAGCTTCGGGATGTCGATTGGATTTTACCGTGATACTGGGGGACTTTTTTTTTTGACGACGTGGGCTTACCCCAGTGGTTGGGGTCGCAGTGGCGCATCCTAACGACCGGAGTTCGATTCCTGTCAGGGACGAATTTCGGAATTGTCACGCCATGTCCCGCTTCTACTATATCAAAAAGTGTCTAGTTCCTCCTAGACACGGTTTCATTTTATTTTTTTTGATACTGGGGGACTTTTAGAGGATCCCAGTTCAGCTAAAACCCTAAAACTAGGCAAGTTTCTCCCTGGATCGCATGAAACGAGTCCCGTTATCTGACGTCTTCCGTTTTCCCTATTTTAGACACGACGGCCTGTTATGCTAGATTTGTTCACGCCTACAGGAAACTCAAATTGCTGTCTCTGTATTGACGACTTAATAGATTTGACTAGTGCTAGTGACTTGGATATTAATTGCTAGGGGACTTCATATAGTACAGTAAGAGTTTTCGACTAAAAATGTACACCGCCAAATATCATACTCCCTCCGTTTTTAAAAAAGATTCCTAACTTTATCTAGACACAAAGGTATATAGACATGTTTTAGCTATAACCCGTATTTAAAAAAAGTTGAGAAGCTTTTTTATGATCAGAGGGAGTACATCATATTCATGCTTCATGAAGGACTTAATTAAGAAACCCAATCCCTCGTGTGAGCAGCATCTGCAACAATACACTGCTTCATGCTTGTGCGGGCGCCCGTGAGATTCACATCAAATCAAACTGGTGCAGCAAACTTGCCCCCGGTCATGCCACATGAAGAAGTTGATGCAGGTGCAGTTGGATCACTTGGCCAAGAGGGCCAACAGGACAACAGAGCGGACGGTGTTGGCTAAGCAGCGAGGCAGGGCACAGACAGCTGCGGTCGGCATGGGGCTTGGCAGCTCCAAGAAAGTTGACCTGCCGCAACACCATCGCCATTACGAGCAAACTTGAATTGACTCCACGATCAAGGAAGACACAAGATCCAGACTGGGAGCCACAGTTCTTAGGATCTGGGAGCCGCTCTCGGCGCCACTGCTCCAGCCAGCTTAGACTGACCAACAGGGGAGTGTGGAGGCACCAAGATGCCATTCGGGAAGGAAAACCAGAGAAAAAACCTAGCTGCAACCGCCACCTACTCACTGGAAGTAAAATGAAATATTACAAGCTACCGTGTCCGTGTGTACTCAAGCTCACTCCACCGTCCTCTTCACTTGTACAAGGCGTCAATCTCTCCCTGATATTTGGCAACCACTTTGTCCCTTCTTATTTTCATGGTCGGTGTCATCAAACCGTTGTCGATCTGAATCAGAAGCAATGTCAAGATTGTAAGTAACAGCTGCGTGATGTGGCTAGCAAAAAACTTCTGGTACATTGTTTAGAAAACCATACCGTGAACGGTTCCTCGACAACAAGGATAGGGCCGATCTGGAACGAGCAACCCGCCATGCTGTCATACATTAACAAAATAGTTCAGCTCTTGCTATAATATAACCGATAAAACACAAGTCGGACGTCAAAATTATAAGATCCTAAAACCAGTGCCTGCCTCCTCTTGAATTTATTTTATCTTTCTACTTCCAGTGAGTGGTTTTATTCTACTGTGATCATGGAACATCCTCAAATTAGCAAGTAGTCTGGCAGACAACTCTTACCAACTTCTCAGCTCATCATATACCAAGCTCTTGACCGTATCTTTGGCTACTCCGGTACTCCCATCAAGGCCCGATTTTCTTTTTGCTACAGCTAGAACTTCATCATTATTGGGAACAATAATAGCACCAAGGCGTCGTCGGTCCTATATACAAAGGACAAACATTTTCTCCAATCAAATAAGGAAGTTTACTTGCAAGAAGGCCATATCAAGGAGCATCCATGGACAATAACAATGCCATTAATAAATTCATAACAGGACATCTGATATCCGCAGCACTTGGGCGGTTACGCCCTTCGTGTTACCTGCCCAATGACCATTATCTGATCAATCAAGTTACTCCTGCTTGCTGCTTCCTCGAGCTCAGCAGGTTCAACGTTTTCACCTGGAAATTAGGACATTGAAGAGCTGTCAGATCTAGTAAGCATTTGAGAGCAGTCAAATTCTGATTACAGTTACGTGGTATCCAACTACATGTGAATTGATTGACTTCGAAGTCCAATATCACACTCCAGTATACAAAGAAGTACAGGGTCATAATCATTGTACATAGATAACAGTAAATAGATCTTGCATAAATACTTAAAAGTGGCGTTCTCAAAAAAATTATAATACCTGTAGTGAGAACTATCGTATCCTTAGCACGCCCTTCAAGAACAAGCATCCCTCCACAATTTCGACTAGGACCTGTGGCACAGCGAGGTGCAATCCAACCTATATCTCCAGTGTTGAACCAACCATCTTGATCCACAGCTTTATTTGTAGCAGATGGATTCTGTGACAACATGAGTTTTAGGAGGTAAATGAGAATCTTGTAAGAAAGATGAAGACTCGGGTACCTCAGTTAAGAGCATGGTGTCTTAACATGGCTTAAAAGATTTAGCTAACTGTGGTATATCGACACCATATCAGACTCCTAATTTTTCTAGTCCATAATTTTTTAGCCCATGAGGTCAGTTTCTAGTCCCTAATTTTTTTTCCGATACTGGACTTGATGTCATGATACATACAGAACTTCCTGCCTTTGTGTATAATGTTTCCTACTAAATACGAACCAAGTAATTTTAACAAGCCAAAAGATTTTCCTTCAGTTGATTACAAGCCCAGTCATAACGTCTAGAATTTTGTCTCATGATTGGCCATGTGCAATTATGGAATTAAGAGGATTGGGGTGTCATTATCTGTAACTGCAAAAGCAAAGTGAGCCCAAGTGCTGAATTCTAATCAAGATAAACATGTTTATTTCTTCAAGTATTATGCTTATGGAAGATCAGTTTAGTTTAATTTTGACAAATATATGTATTTTAGTTGAAGTGCATAGATAGAACCTTATAATATCCCTTCATTACTGGTAGTCCTTTAATCTTCACAATCCCCTTTGAACCGTCTGGGAGCACCTCACCAGTCTCTATGTCCACAATCTTGATTTCGGTATGCTTTATTGGGAGACCAACTGTTCCCAGAACCTTCATGTTACATAAACTACTTATGTTAGTAGTATTAATTATTAATATAACTATAAATATGTAAGAGTACGAATGGGAGGCAAATCATCCCACATTATTGTGACGATGCTATCAAATGGTTATAAGTTTATAACCAGTTCAAATGACGCAAAAGGTTCAGGAAGGTAAGGAGCATAAAATTAGCACATAAAGGTATTAGAACTATCATGTTCCTTTGTCCCTAACAATTAAAATCCAGTATGAAAGAATCCAGTATGAAGGATATAGTCCTATAAATAGAAAAAGATGCAATATCTTCTAGATCCGAGTTTATTGGTTAGTAATATCTCCTTTCAGGGAGTAGAAAAATGCATCATCTGAAGAATATGAATAACATCGATCCTCCTTTTTCGTCCTTTTTGTAAGGGGCCCTAATTATCTATGGTGTAACTCACACTATGATTTTATTATCTAGTTTTTTCCCACAATGAGTAAACTCATGTATAATGTTTCCTACTAAATACAAACCAAGTAATTTTAACATGCCAAAAGATAAGACCACAAATGTGTGTTATATATAGAAACAAGTTTTGTGGAACCCCTTACATTACACAATGGTCGTCTAGCAGCTACAACAGGGGAAGTCTCTGTTAGACCGTAGCCATTTTGCACTTTGATACCAATTGCCTGAAAGAAAACAATATTGAGGAACGCAATTTACACAAAGTTTACTTAGGGCTAAGTCTCTACCTCAAAAAACTTGTCTACATGCATCGGGAGACTTCCACCACCACTAATACCAGCCTGCAAATTATCAGAGAAACCATAGAATTATCAAGTACAGTCAAAACTAAAGTTAAGGAAGCTCAGTTCACACTCAAAACTGCACAAGGATTACCAAGGTAGCACATATATACACACATGAGGAAGATAAACGTACCTTTGAAATTCCGATTGAAGAATGGATTTTCTTGTAGACTAACATCTTTGCCAGATTATGCAAAGGCCACAAAATAGTAGCAACAATTCTTGCCCGTAGACAATTGACCATGTAGGCAATAAATGATGGTTCAACAGGATTATTTGATAAGACTGTTCCCTTTCCAGAAGAACATAAAAACAAGACACAAAAATGAAATTTGACTTAGGGAGAGAAATAGGCTACACGCAGAAGGTAATCGGATATGATTATGGAGAACATCAGGTCAGCAAAGAGTGAGAAGAAAGATAACATCTCTGAACGACCTTAGTTCAGCTAAGCAAATTATGGAACTCATGCTAACTCGGGGTTCATACCTCATATATCTTCTTTGCCTCCATATATAGCAAACTTATCTTGATAAGTGCAAGGGCAACAGTTTTTCGAAGAGTGGAACTGGAAGATATTTGCCTTTGAATTGAACTGTACAAAAGGGAGAAACGTTACAAAATGGATACAAGATTTTTTTTTATGAACCACTGCTAATCACCACTGGTCCACAAGAAATATTGACTACATGGACCTATAAAATTGATAACCCAAAACAGGCTAAGGAAATGATCAAGCATAGATGTTGACAGCGAACAAAAGATGAATCTGACATGGAACAACATTGACACATTTGTGAACTTAAATAATCTACTGTTAATACCATATAATTTCCTATAGAACACTTCACAGGTTATCATTTTAGTTTAAAAAATTACCTGTACAGAGTTTCATAGACCAGTGGTACTGAGATAATATAATGAGGTTGGTACTGCTGCAAATCTGTCTATACAAGAAGATGAAATGTTAATATGCTTAACAATTTCAGCATATTCTGCAACAGACAGACAATAAAACTGCTGTGAGAAGAGTGTAACACAGTATGCACTATGCAGAACTCTGTTGAGTGCATTGTGATACTGGGTTCACATTAAAACTATTAGGTCTGGACTCTAGAGTTCTGCAGACTGACACATGCTAATACAACAGCCATCTCAAGTTTGCAGCTTTCAGGAAGCTACTAATTATATGACAGCATAACCCATGCAAATGATGCAATAGAGCACCTGAATACTACATCTCAATGAGTTCTGAATGACATCGCTAGGTTCTTCATGCCAAAACTCACTACAATGAAGTGTTTTCTGATGAAAAGTTACCAAAATGATACCTTCAGGTATTTCACAGTTGTGTAAACTTGTTGAATTCCATGAGTAAAAATGAAGTACTCGGTAGAACGCTCATATGCATGCCACGGTGGAAGCATGCTTAGGAACCTGTCACCAGGTACTGCTGGAACAACGTCCCACAAGTTATTTATCTGCAGAACATTAATAACATAAAGCTTCATGTGGATACAGGAAGAACACATCAAAATCACTTCAGCTAAGAAAGGAATCCGGCACATAAGGAAACAAAGTAGAGGCTATTGCACAAAGCATAGTATTATTACTTATGACACGTTGTCCAAATTTTAATGTTGCTGGATGTTTAACCTGATGCAGAAGATTTCGGTGGGTAAGCATCACGCCTTTTGGTGTACCACCTGTTCCACTAGTATATATTAGAGTTGCAACATCTTCTGGAGTAATGGCTTCGAAGGCACCATGCTGGCCTAAGGGGAGAAAAAGTTTCAATAAATAATAAATAGGTGAAAAGGAACCCTTTTCTTGGATGCCAGTTGACTTCTTGAGTACTGAACATGAGATAACAATGTTGGGAAAAAACAACATTTTTCGTTGGATGCAAGTTGACTGCTTGAGTAATGAACAAGTGTTTTACGTTGTCATTATATTTTTCAAAGAAACAAAAGGTAAGTGTTATTTTTTATAACAATAGATATCAAAGATACTAAGTTTAGAAAGAACCAATTTAGTGTTGGCCAAGAAGAACTTAAGTAGCAAACTCTCAATATAACTAAATGATTAGGCCAACCATTAACAAGCAACTGCAAAACAAACAGTAATGGGTAAATCTATCAACTGTTTACTGGTATTAGGATGCTACGACACCTTACAGGATGAAAGGATTAGCAAGTTATCTGTCATTCAATGCCAGAAATAGAGAGAAAGTGAAGTACCAACAGATTGGAAGAAACGTCCTCCGTACAATCTCAGCTAAATATTTCTGGTGATTCATACCACATTATAATATCATGCAAAAGATACCTTGCTTGGGAGAGTGATTCAACGCATTACGGTTTTCTTTTCCAAGTTCAGTGATATCATTGTAGTCATAAACTGGCATGTCCTTCACAGATTTACTATTTAGGGATGATTTATCACCCCAAAGTAGCACAATAAATCTTGCATTAATCCTTGAAATGAAAGATTCTGCAAGCCGGTTAAAGAATTGAGGACTGTCCACAACAAGTGCAATACTGTGATGGGAAAAAACAATGAAGTCATATCATAACATGAAAGTAAAAGACTGAAATTCGTATTAAACAGCAGACACATGCATAAAGTAAAGATACACTACAGTGCCATCGTCTAACAATTCATATTCCTATAGTCTGTATGATAAATACACAATGCTATGCTCAAGGAAAAATATTTCAGTAACCAAGCATGCATATGCTTCGAGAGATTATATTCATGGCCAGGTGTGCATACAATAACAATAGCACAATAAAAACATTTTGGTCCAGCAAAAAAATTAAAATTGCAATGGAGATGCTGTACTTTTTTCTCACGCTACAGCTAACACAAGGCTAATTTAAAAGGTGGTCCATCCAGCTCTTACTTTACAGGAGCTAGACCCTTTAACAGTTAACACCTTTCTGAATTTGCATGCCCCTTTAACAGTTAATATCTTTCTCAATTTTCACCTCAGCATTCCATCAAATAGAACAAGTGAAAGGATTTAATTAGGCACATCCAAATGGCTGGTTAGCTTTAAATAGACAGGAAATGAATCCAGGCAGGCCCTTGGCTCATCAGTTCAAAAGGGGCAGAAAGAGACTAGTAGATGGAACTTCAGTATGTTGCACATGCTTTGGAATTGTATCGATCAGCTCCTAATTGTATAAGCAATCATTTAAAGCAAAGCAAAATAATTTCAAACTCACATCTGGAAAGGAGTTGATAACTCACCTTTCTGAGTGATTGTATATTTGGAACAGTTCTTCATCTGAAGACCTTGTTCCTCTAACAACATTGATAGCACCAGTAGCCATGATTCCTGGATTGCATATGCATGTGTCAGTTGCATGATTAGTTGGTTACTGATGAAAATAGATGATGATGTATTTGAAAGACACTTAGAAGAACTCCTCTAGATAGCTGACTTAATAAATGGTAACTACATCATATTCAACAAGTTGACGTTTGCTCAGTTTAAAAAACTAAAATTTGTAACTCAGTGTTTTTAAGTTTTTAACAGTCAAACAGATACCAAAGCCACTACTATTTGGTTGTTTCCATCATATCATGTCTGACAGGAAAGTAACAGTAGCATTCGTGTATAATCTGCAAGCTAAAATATAGCAACTCTAGCACTCTTGCAATTTGAATTTTTCAGGAGCTAATAGATAAGGAGAAAAGATCACAGAACAAATACATGTGCATCATAATACATGCTAATTAACAATCTTGAAATAAGAAGGAAAATCACCTTGATCAGCAACAAGCCATCGACATGAGTTGTCAGCAAAAAGAGCCACCTTTTCATCAGGAGCAACACCAACTGCCCTCAGACCATGAGAAAAATCCAATATTTGCTGTTCAAGCTGAATAAAGAATGTATATCAATGAAAAGGATAAAATTATCTAGTGAATTATGTATTTGGAGTACAGATAGTCCGTTGCTGTAGTAACCCATAAAGACCTCTTTTCCATTTATTTGGAACAATCAGTAGTGGAGTGCATATGTAAGTTGCTGTCTACTGCACAAGCTATCAAGTAGTGTTCTTCAGTAACAAGAGAGACAGCATATTGTCCTGACGATGTCTAGTTCGTGTTCATATTTTCAGAGAAATTGTCTTAGATCAGATAAGAAAATACCTGCTTATAAGTCAATTCGGAAGGAGGGTCGTGATAAGGATCGACCAAAGCTACGCGGTCAGAGTACTTTTCTGCTGCTGTCCTCCAGATATCTGGAACCGCCTTCCATTCATGCACAGCCAAATCACTTCCACCAGGCAATAGAGCACTCTCAAGCAAAGGCGAGCACTTTCCGCGAGGTGAGCTCTCTAGCTGCGAGGCAGATTTGTAAGAGTTAAAGGCAAAGCAAGTTACACGAAGGAGGCAACCTCAATACATCAATGTGGTGCTCCTTGCCATAAAGCATTCCTACTTTGTAAAACTATTGTTTGACTGCAGCAGAGCACTGAAAGACTTCCCGCGACTCCACGATTCCATGCACGTAGTTGCAGTTTCTCACATTTCTATGTCAAACAACTGACATGTATTTGCATTCAGAAAATAAAATTCTTATTAAAGGTCAAAGGGGTCCATCTTCTATCTATCTATCTATCTCTCCTGGGACGAACAATGAGTAGCACTCTGAGGCAACAGTTTGACACTGGCAAGGTGCCAAGGCCCAACCGACACCCAGTGAAAGCTTTCGCTTTTCTAACTAATTTTTGAGGCTGGATTCTGTACTTCTCTGCCGCCAAAAGGCGAGTGCTGCTACTGTTAAGGGCGTGTTTGTTTCAATGTAGTGAGATGCCTGCCATGGCCGCTCCGAAACCAAGAACATGGAATTCATGCCAGGCTAGCGGCAGGCTGAGCCTAGCGACTTGGAGACAAGCGGCGCCACTAATTCTACCTGCTCGCTCGACAAATCAACGACTTGGGTAGGAAATGAGGTGGGGCGACGGACCGGGGGACTGACCGTGGAGGGGGGCGGAGGGGCGGCGCCGGCGGAGCACCGGGGCACGAAGTGGGGCGTGCGGCGGGGCCGCGCGCAGGAGGAGAGCAGCAAAGGTCGGCGTCGGAGCGGCGGGGCGGCTGCGGCAGGGCGTTGCAAGATGAGGGGGAGCGGCGAGCGGAGCGCCGCCATTTGGCCGGAGCACGGGACGGACAAGGCGATGAACGCCGCCACAGCAAGCGCACGGACGGCCTCTGTGGACTAGTAGTAGACTACTGAAGTATCACAGTCTAGGTGGTGGGCACAAGAGCCTCACAGGCGCGGCTACATAGGTACTCCTCTCCTTGGTGGGGACTGACGGACGGACGGCACGAGGCGGCGGTGCCGGCGTGTCCTTCGACCCTTGGATCTCACGCGGGCGGCTGGATCCGACTACTATTTGCTGAATTTGGTTGACTTGGCCTACCTCCAGTCTACACAAAAACATCCTTTATTATCCACAATGGGAGATCATATATCCATAATTGAGAAATTACTTTAAACACCTTGTTACATTTTTTTCTAAAAGAAAAGGACTACTCCATAACCGGCTAGGTTTACAAGGCTATGGGCGTCGAGTACTACTTGATCATTCCTGAAGACTAAAGCCAAGGTGTTAACATACTCATATTTTTGCAGCAAAGTTCTCAACTATCATTTGATAAGTTGATGTGTTTAATAGGGTAGTGTAGATGGTTTCATTGGGTCTAGGTCCAGATGAACCGTCTGGCCAACTAGGAGAACTTTAACTAATCAATCACACACATACATACAAGCATGCATGCAGGCAGCTACAATGTCTGAACGTATAGCTTGCTAGCTCTTTCCCAATGCCTACAATTCCAACAAATTATGTGCGCCGTCCTACGTGAAACAAATTCATTCTTTGGTCTCTGTGCACAACATCTAACACGTGTTCAACCTAATAACCTATATATATTGGCAGTGACGTTTGGACAACACACATATCGTGGTGTGGAGTGAGGTACAGGTACTAATAGATAGGTGTAGATGTGATGTGTGAGCTATATAGTGCTGAAGGATCATAGCGAGAATATGCTACTATAAATGTTAAAGATGGTGTTAGGTGTGGTGGGTGATGCTTGATTCAATTTTCTATGTTTCTCGGACTGTAGACTCTTATAAAGATTAAATATACGTCATAAATACAATATGGTGGCTTTGTACAAGTTTATGTAAGTATATCTAAGGCAATATCACATACTCGATGGCGCATGGCCACCCACTATAGTTTCTTGGAAACTTGAAGTAAAATTGTTGAAGTAACTTTAGTTTGTGGGCAAAATGAGCCATTTTTTTGTTTTGCTGGATGAAAAGGAAACCACATCAAGATACAATACGAATGGTAAAGGTTGTCTGACCATGTGAGAGGATAACAAAAATCTAGCGGTTTTTTTAAGCTAATTACTGTAGGGGAGACCCCCATAGTCTTTTATTTCAAACTCACAAAAGTCTTATGTACAAAAAGAAGCACAAAAAAGAAAGAAAAACTAACATATTATTTACAAAAAATTGTCAATCCATGATGACAAAATGGGAACAAGAAGGCTAGATGATGTGGTTATTTAGAGATGCGATGAACGATGACTTTCTGGACGCATCTTATTACGGAGCTCTTCCACACACAACATGCTTGAAAGCATATTTCATCTTGATTAACATGAGTCCTAGTGCTAGAGGTGGATCCAATAATCTCTGAGAATACTTTGTCTTATTAAGTTCCAACCTTTTTTATATAACGTTTTTACTGCTTTATTTACCTTTCCTGCAACCATTTACAACACCCCCTTCTATCGTGTTGAGATTATAAAAAAATTATTAAGTAATCTTTAGTAGAAAGTAGCAAGAGATATCAAGATCGTTACTAGTTGCTCCTCGTGCTTCGATACTCTTATTTCAAAACTAGCTACAACTGATCTGTATACTTGCAGCCATCAAGCTATTTTCTAGCGTCGTTGCGAGGGAGCTCAGCGCTTCTGGTCTTTATTCTTTATTCTTAGTTGCTTATCTATTATTATTTTTGTTAAAGTTGTTTGATAGTTTCAGGTAGTACCATGGCTGCTCTTGGGCTTATAAATAAACTTGATGCAGATGAATATATCGGAAGATTCAACCGAGGGTCCGTTAAGGAATTCCCAAATGGGAATGATATTGAATATTCTATGCATCCACGCTTTATTGCTATCTTGAAGGAGAACATTTTTGCAGGAGATGATCCTGACGAGGCTCCTTATACTCATTTGCATTCTTTTACTGAGTTGTGTTGGACAATAAAATTGAGAAATTATATTGATGATGAACTTAGGCACATGGGAGTCGAATTGAGTTTCTGATGAACTTAAGCTTAAATTGTTTAGTCAATCTATAACCAACACTGCATTATCTTGGTATAGAACTCGCCCTGCCGAAAAGATCGATACTTGCGAGAATCTTAAGAAGAAATTTATATTTCAGTTCTATCCCAGAGTCAAGTCTGCGGAAGCAAGAAGAGATATAACTAATTTCAAGAATCACCGCGGTGAGAGCTTAATGAAAGCCTATCTCAGGTTCAAATGTACTGTTCAAAAATTTCCCCATCATGATTTACCACCTTGCTATATTTACATGTATTTTATCGTGGACTAGAACAAGATAGTAAAATAGAATTAGATTTATTATCCGGTGGATCTTTTATGGAACTCACGGCCGAGAAAGCTTGGATAGGCCTAGATAAAGTTCATAGAAATAGAGTATTATGGGGCTTTGATCTTGGAAGTGGGGGAGAAATAGAAATCAAACATGATTGTCTAAATTCTTAAAAAAAATTGGGAAACTAAAAGAACGGCTAATGAACTTAATCTTGATGATGTTATGGTATTGCATATTCTTCAAGCTTTTACAGAATTTATTGAAGTGCCAAAGAAAGAATGGTTCCATTATACTCTGCCACCTCAAGTTGTTGAAGCAATGCAAGTTGAAGCTGAAGTGCCCAAAGTGGTACCTATTGAAATGTCGTATTACAATGAGCCACTACCGTACCCAATGACATCAGCAAGGCATATCCGAGCTCAACTTCTTGCTGAACAAAATGAAGAGGAGGAAATAAAGGTAAAAGCATAAGAATTAAAAGTTAGTAATGAGGAACTTACTCATGAAGCTACAAATGAAGAAAGTGAGGTAACAAAGGAAGGTATCTTAGCTATGTTTGCACACTGCAACATAGTTGAGCTCGATTCTGAAGCTTCACATTTGTAGAAGTTATGGTCAAAGCCACATGTGCGGGTAAACTTGTTTTACCTTGTACTTTTGGTGGATCCTCTTACTATGGACTTTGTGATATTGGTACAGCCATTAATGTTATTCCCCATAGATTTACTGATGGGATTCGTAGCATAGAAAACAAAAAAATTCCTACCGCAAGAACGAAACACAAGCCAAGATCTAATCTAGTAGATGGTAGCAACGAGAAGATGAAGAGACTAACCCTCGATGATTCGCAAAGCTTAACGAGATTAGATCTCGGGGTGGATGTAGTCGATCACTTGCCGCTTGCGAAAGCGCGTAGAAGATCTTGATCTTGACGGTGCCACAATCGGGCAGCACCTCCGTACTCGGTCACACGTTCGGTGTTGATGAAGACGACGTCCTTCTCCCCGTTCCAGCGGGCAGCGGAAGTAGTAGATCCTCCTCGGAATCCCGGAAGCACGACGGCGTGGTGGCGGTGGTGGTGGAGAACTCCGGCAGGGCTTCGCCTATGCGCTGCGGGAGTTGTATGTGGAGGAGGAGGTGCCTAGGGTTTGGGGAGAGGCTAGGGTTTTGGGGCGGGGGGGGCCAACTTGTGGTCTTGGGGTGGCCGGGCCCTCCCTTGCTCCTCCTTATATGGTGGAAGCCCCAAGTCTTCGAATAAGACCCCAACACCAAAACCTACCTTTGGTGGGAAACCTACTAAAGGGGGGTCCTACTCAAGGTGGGACTCTTTCCTTGAGGGTTGGCCGGCCACCCTGGTGGAGTCCACCCGGACTCCTCCCTTAGGGTTTGGCCGGCTAGGTGTCCTCACTCCACCTTCCATAGTGCCTTTCTTCCGGACTTTTCTAGAACCTTCTAGAACCTTCCATAAATGCACCGGATCATTTCCAAACTTGGAATATGACTTCCTATATATGAATCTTATTCTCCGGACCATTCCGGAACTCCTCGTGATGTCATGGATCCCATCCAAGACTCCGAACAAAACTTCGAACTTCATTCCATATTCCATATCTACTCAAACGACATCAAACCTTAAGTGTGTCACCCTACGGGAACTATGCAGACATGGTTGAGACTTCTCTCTGACCAATAACCAATAGCGGGATCTGGAGATCCATAATGACTCCCACATATTCAACGATGACTTAGTGATCGATTGAACCATTTACATACGATACCGATTCCCATTGTCACGCGATATATTACTTGTCCGAGATTTGATCATCGGTATCAAGATTCCTTGTTCAACCTCGTATCCTGACAAGTACTCTTTACTCGTACCGTGGTATGTGGTCTCTTATGAACCATTCATATTCTTGCAAGCCATTTAGACGACATTCCACCGAGAGGGCCCAGAGTATATCTCTCGTCATCTGGATGGACAAATCCCACCGTTGATCCATATGCCTCAACTCATACTTTCCGGATACCTAATCCCACCTTTATAACCACCCATTTACGCAGTGGCGTTTGATGTAATCAAAGTACCCTTCCGAGATAAGTGATTTACATGATCTCATGGTCGAAAGGACTAGGTAACTATGTATCGAAAGCTTATAGAAAATGAACTTAATGACGTGATCTTATGCTACGCTTAATTGGGTGTGTCCATTACATCATTCACATAATGACATAACCTTGTTATTAATAACATCCAATGTTCGTGATCATGAAACGATGATCATCTATTAATCAACAAGCTAGCTATACAAGAGGCTTACTAGGGACTTCTTGTTGTTTACATAACACACATGTATCAATGTTTCGGTTAATACAATTATAGCATGGTATATAAACATTTATCATAAACACAAAGATATATAATAACCAATTTATTATTGCCTCTTGGGCATATCTCCAACAGTCTCCCACTTGCACTAGTGTCAATAGTCTAGATTACATTGTAAGGTACCTAACACCCATGGCATTCTGGTGTTGGTCATGCTTTTCCCTAGGGAGAGCTTTAGTCAGCGGATCTGCTACATTCATATCAGTGTGTACTTTGCAAATCTTTACTTCTCCATCTTCGATGTTCTCGTGAATCGAATGAAAACGCAGCTTGATATGCTTTAGCTTCTTGTGTGACCTTGGTTCTTGTGCATTGGCGATGGCACCCATGTTGTCACAATAAATGACTAGTGGGTCCAATGCACTAGGAACCACACCGAGCTCAACAATGAACCTCTTCATCTTCCGATGAAGCCTCCGAAGCCGCTATGTATTCCGATTCAGTTGAAGACTTCGCCACCGTGCACTGCTTGGAGCTGCACCAGCTTACTGCAGCACCATTCAATATAAACACGTACCCAGATTGAGACTTAGAGTCATCAGGATCGGTGTTCCAACTTGCGTCGGTGTAACTGGTTATAACGAGCTCTTGGTCACCGCCATAACAAAGAAACATATCCTTAGTTCTTTTCAAGTACTTTAGGATATTCTTGACCGTTGTCCAGTGTTCCATTCCTGGATCACTTTGATATCTGCTAGTCAAACTAACAACATGTGCTATATCCGGTCTAGTACACGGCATGACATACATGATAGAGCCTCTGCCGAGGCATAGGGGATCCGATTCATCCTCTCTTTCTTCTCCGTAGCCGGACCTTGAGTCTTACTCAAGACCTTACCTGGCAACATCGGTAAGAACCCTTTCTTACTTTCATCCATTCTAAACTTCTTTAGAATCTTGTCCAGGTATGTACTATGTGAAAGCCCTATTAGGCGTCTTGATCTATCTCTATAAATCTTGATGCCTAAAATGTACGCTGCTTCACCAAGGTCCTTCATTGAAAAACACTTATTCAAATAACCTTTTACATTGCTTAATAGTTCTATATCATTCTCAATCAATAATATGTCATCTACATATAATATCGGAATGCTACAGAGCTTCCACTCACTTTCTTGTAAATACAGGCACGGCACTATATAAACCCGAAGTCTTTGATCACCTTATCAAAGCGTCGGTTCCAACTCTGGATGCTTGCTTCACCATAAATGGAACGCTGAAGTTTGCATATCATGTCTGCATTTTTAGGATCGACAAAACCTTTGGGTTGTACCATATACAACTCTTCCTCAATGTCACCATTAAGGAACGCCGTTTTGACATCCATCTGCCAAATCTCATAATCGAAAAATGCAGCTATTGCTAACAAAATCCTCACAGACTTTAGCTTCAGGTGAAAAAGTCTCATCGTAGTCAACACCTTGAATTTGTCGGAAACCCTTTGCGACAAGTCGAGCTTTATACAGTAACATTACCGTCAGCATCTATTTTTCTCTTGAAGATCCATTTATTCTCAACAGCCTTGCGGCTATCATGTAGATCTACCAAAGTCCATACTTTGTTATCATACATGGATCCCATTTCAGATTTCATGGCTTATTGCCATTTGTTGCAATCTGGACTGATCATTGCTTCTTCATACGTCGCAGGGTCCTCATCATTGTTGTCCACAATCATGAGATTTAGACAAGGACCATACCAATCTGGAGTGGTATGTTCTCTTGTCGATCTGCGAGGTTCAGTAGCTACTTCGTTCGAAGTTTCATGATCATTATCATTAGCTTCCTTTGTTACCGGCGCAGGCGGTACAGGAACATCTTCCGGTACTGCGCTACTCGATCAACGAGAGAAGGTTCAGTAACCTCGTCGAGTTCTACTTTTCTTCCAGTCACTTCTTTAGTGAGAAACTCTTTCTCAAGAAAGGTTCCGTTCTTAGCAACAAAGATTTTGCCTTCGGATCTGTGATAGAAAGTATACCCAATAGTTTCCTTAGGGTATCCTATGAAGACGCATTTCTCCGCTTTGGGTTCTAGCTTGTCCGGTTGTAACATTTTTACATAGGCTTCGCAACCCCAAACTTTAAGGAACGACAGCTTAGGTTTCTTATTAAACCACAATTCATACGGTGTCGTTGCAACGGATTTCAATGGTGCCCTATTTAAAGTGAATGCTGCTGTCTCTAACGCATAACCCCAAAACGATAACGGCAAATCAGTAAGAGACATCATAGAACGAACCATATCTAAGAGAGTTCGATTACGACGTTCGGATACACCATTGCGCTGTGGTGTTCCCGGCGGTGTCAACTGTGAAAGTATTCCACATTTCTTTAAATGCATGCCAAACTCATAACTCAGATATTCGCCTCCACGATCAAAACGCAGAAGCTTGATCTTCTTGTTACGTTGATTTTCTACTTCACTTTGGAATTCCTTAAACTGGAAAGTCTCGGATTTATGTTTCATGAAATAGATATACCCATATCAACTCAGATAATCTATGAAGGTTAGAACATAACGATAACCACCGCGCGAGGTTACACACATTGGTCCGCACACATCGGTATGTATGATTTCCAACAAGTCTGTAGCTTGCTCCATAATACCAGAGAATGGAGTCTTAGTCATTTTTCCCATTAGACATGCTTTGCATCTGTCAAGTGACTGGAAGTCAAGTGACTCAAGTAGTCCATCGGAATGGAGTTTCTTCATGCATTTCACTCCAATATGACAGTGCCACATATAAGTAGAATTATCATTCAATTTAATTCGCTTAGCATCAATGTTATGAACATGTGTATCACTACTATCGAGACTTAATAAAAATAAACCATTCTTCTTAGGCGCATGACCATAAAAGATATTATTCATAAAAATAGAACAACCATTATTCTTAGGCTTGAATGAATAACCGTCTTGCATTAAACACGATCCAGATATAATGTTCATGCTCAACGCAGGCACCAAATAACAATTATTGAGGTCTAAAACTAATCCCGATGGTAGATGTAGAGGAGCGTGCCGACAGCGATCACATCGACCTTGGATCCATTTCCAACGCGCATCGTCACTTCATCCCTCGCTAGGCTTCGTTTATTCCGTAGTTCCTGTTTGAGTTACAAATGTGAGCAACCGAACCAGTATCAAATACCCAGGCACTAGTACGAGAACCAGTGAGATAAACATCTATAACATGTATATCAGATATACCTTTCTTCTTCTTGACAAGGCCGCTCTTCAGATCAGCCAAGTACTTGGGGCAATTCCGCTTCCAGTGCCCCTTCCCATTGCAGTAATAGCAGTCAGTATCAGGTTTAGGGCCACCCTTAGGCTTCTCAGGAGGCGCGGCAGCTTTCTGCCGCCCTTCTTGAAGTTGCCCTTCTTAGGTTTGATTTTCTTCTTGAAATTGGTGGTCTTATTGACCATCAACACTTGGTGTTCTTTCTGTATCTCAACCTCAGCAGATTTCAGAATGGAGAAGAGTTCAGGTAACTCTTTGTTCATGTTCTGCATAGTGTAGTTCATCACGAAGTTCTTGTAACTTGGTGGCAGCGATTGGAGAACACGATGAATACCCAGCTGGTTAGGGATCACAATCCCCAAGTCACTAAGCTTCCTCGCGTGTCCGAACATAGCGAACACGTGCTCACTAACGAAGCTGCCCTCTTCCATCATGCAGCCAAAGAACTGCTTCGAGGCCTCATAGCTCTCCACGGCCGCATGAGTTTCAAAGATAACTTTGAGCTCACGGATCATCTCACAAGGGTCGTGGTGCTCAAAACGCTTTTGGAGCTCTCCCTCTAGGCTGCACAGGATGGCACACTGAACTTGAGAGTACACTTTAGCCCGAGTCTCGAAAACATTCTTTTCTTCCTCGGATACTGCATGGGTGGTGGGGGACCTAGCGGTGCTTCGAGCACATATTGCATATTTCCGCCATTGAGGAAGATCCCCACATGACGGAACCAGTCGGTGAAATTGCTACCATTGCTTTTAAGCTTTTCTTTCTCTAGGAACTGATTAAAATTGATTGATGGGGACGCCATGATCTACAACATATATTTTCAATAGTTTAGACTAGGTTTATGAAAAATTAAGTTCAAATTTTAATTTAACAAAATTAAAACTAGGTGAACTCCCACTCAAAAAACAATATATATTCCTCGCATTGTCTTAGTGATCACACGAACCAAATCCACCATACCAAGCCCGATCATCACGAACAAGATGTAATTTCAATGGTGAATACTCAAAGTGTTCATCATATCAATCATATGACTCATGCTCTACCTTTCGGTATCCCGTGTTCCGAGACCATGTCTGTACATGCTAGGCTCGTCAAGGCAACCTTAGTACCCGCGTGTACAAAACTGGCTTGTACCCGTTGTATGCACATGTAGAATCTATCACACCCGATCATCGTGAGATGCTTCAAACGACAAGTCTTAGCAACGGTGCATACTAAGGATGAACACTTTATTATAATGATATTTAGTGAGAGGGATCATCTTATAATGCTACCGTCGCGATCTAAGCAATATAAGATGCATAAAAGGATTAACATCACATGCAATTCATATGTGATATGATATGGCCCTTTTGTCTTTGCGCCTTTGATCTTCATCTCCAAAACACGGACATGATCCTCCATCATCAACGGGCATGATCTCCATCATCATCGGCGTAGCACTGATACGTCCAATTTGCATCACTATTTTGTATCATAATTTGCTGTTATTCATTGATATATTTCATATTGGGACACAATACTTATGTTATTTCATCTATTTTGCATGTTTCATCATCATTGGAGGATCAAGCACCGGAGCCAGGATTCTGCTGGAAAAAGCACCGTCGAACGCAATATTTCGGAAGATCAACTGTGGAAGGGAATTTCACGTAAATTCCTATTTTTCCAGATGACGGAGGGAGCCAGAAGGGGAAGAAGAGAGGAGCCACTGGGCCCAGACCATAGGGCGGCGCGGCCCATGGCCTGGCCGCGCCACCCTATGCTCTGGGGGCCCCACAGCCTCTTTCGCCTCCTTTTCTTCGCGTACTCCTTCGTCCCGAAAACCTAAGCCACAGAGGACCTCACGGAGGGTTACAGCCGCCTGCGGGGCGGAGAACACCAGAGAGAAAAGAGCTCTCCGGCGGGCAGGAATCCGGGAAATTCCCTCCCGGAGGGGGAAATCGACGCCATCGCCATCGTCATCGAGCGGGGCATCATCTCCATCATCATCATCATCATCTCCACCATCTACACCGCCCTCACCACCGCTGCACCTCGTCATCGCTGTAGCAATTCGGGTTAAATCTTGATTGTTTGTTAGGGGAAACTCTCCCGGTGTTATTTGATACGTCTCCAACGTATCGATAATTTCTTATGTTCCATGCTACTTTATTGATGATACCTACATGTTTTATGCACATTATATGTCATATTTATGCATTTTCTGGAACTAACCTATTAACAAGATGCCGAAGAGCCAGTTGCTGCTGTTTTTGGTTTCAGAAATCCTAGTAAAGAAATATTCTCGGAATTGGACGAAACTTTCGCCCAGGGTCCTATTTTTGCACGAAGCTTCCAAGACCGAAGACCTAACGAAGTGGGGCCACGAGGCAGCCAGGGGGTGGCCGCGGCCAGGCCCTTGGCCGCGCGGCCCTCCCCTGGGCCCCTCGTGTGGCCCCTCGCGTTGACCCTCCGCCTACTTAAAGCTTCCGTCGCCCCGTACCGAGCCACGATACGGAAAACCTTACAGAGACGCGCCGCCGCGAATCCCATCTCGGGGGATTCAGGAGCTCGCCTCCGGAGAGGGGATTCATCTCCCGGAGGACTCTACACCGCCATGGTCGCCTCCGGAGTGATGAGTGAGTAGTCCACCCCTGGACCATGGGTCCATAGCAGTAGCTAGATGGTCGTCTTCTCCTTGTTGTGCTTCATTGTTGGATCTTGTGAGCTGCCTAACATGATCAAGATCATCTATATGTAATTCTATATGTTGTGTTTGTCGGGATCCGATGGATAGAGAGTACTATGATTATGGTGATTATCAATCTATTGTTCATGTGTTGTTTATGATCTTGCATGCTCTCCGTTACTAGTAGAGGCTCTGGCCAAGTTTTTACTCTTAACTCCAAGAGGGAGTATTTATGCTCGATAGTGGGTTCATGCCTCCATTGAATCTGGGACAGTGACAGAAAGTTCTAAGGTTGTGGATGTGCTGTTGCCACTAGGGATAAAACATTGATGCTATGTCTAAGGATGTAGTTGTTGATTACATTACGCACCATACTTAATGCAATTGTCTGTTGCTTTGCAACTTAATACTGAGGGGGTTCGGATGATAACCGAAGGTGGACTTTTTAGGCATAGATGCAGTTGGATGGCGGTCTATGTTCTTTGTCGTAATGCCCAATTAAATCTCACTATATTTACCATGTCATGTATATGCATTGTTATGCCTTTCTCTATTTGTCAATTGCCCGACTGTAATTTGTTCACCCAACATGCTTTTATCTTATGGGAGAGACACCTCTAGTGAACTGTGGACCCCGGTCCTATTCTTTACATAGCATACAATCTACTTGTTTTACTGTTTTCTTTGCAAACATCTTCCACTCGATACGTTTAATCCTTTGTTACAGCAAGCCGGTGAGATTGACAACCTCACTGTTTCGTTGGGACAAAGTACTTGGGTTGTGTTGTGCAGGTTCCTAGTTGGCGCCGGAATCCCTGGTGTTGCGCCGCATCACATTTCGCGACCATCAACCTTCAACGTGCTTCTTGGCTCCTACTGGTTCGATTAAACCTTGGTTTCTTTCTGAGGGAAAACTTGCTACTGTGCGCATCATACCTTCCTCTTGGGGTTCCCAACGAACGTGTGAGTTACACGCCATCAAGCATAATTTTCTGGCGCCGTTGCCGGGGAGATCAAGACACGCTGCAAGGGGAGTCTCCACTTCTCAATCTCTTTACTTTGTTTTTGTCTTGCTTTATTTTATTTACTACTTTGTTTGCTGCACTAAATCAAAACACAAAAAAATTAGTTGCTAGCTTTACTTTATTTGCTATCTTGTTTGCTATATCAAAAACACAAAAAAATTAGTTACTTGCATTTACTTTATCTAGTTTGTTTTATTTACTGTTGCTAAAATGGCCAACCATGAAAATACTAAGTTGTGTGACTTCACAAATGCAAATAATAATGATTTCCTATGCACACCTATTGCTCCACCTGCTACTACAGCAGAATTCTTTGAAATTAAACCTGCTTTACTAAATCTTGTCATGAGAGATCAATTTTCTGGTGCTAGTTCTGATGATGCTGCTGCCCATCTCAATAATTTTGTTGAACTTTGTGAAATGCAAAAGTATAAAGATGTAGATGGTGATATTATTAAATTGAAAGTGTTTCCTTTCTCATTAAGAGGAAGAGCTAAAGATTGGTTGCTATCTTTGCCTAAGAATAGTATTGATTCATGGACTAAATGCAAGGATGCTTTTATTGGTAGATATTATCCTCCCGCTAAAATTATATCTTTGAGAAGTAGCATAATGAATTTTAAACAATTAGATACTGAACATGTTGCTCAAGCTTGGGAGAGAATGAAAACTTTGGTAAAGAATTGCCCAACCCATGGACTGACTACTTGGATGATCATCCAAACCTTCTATGCAGGACTAAATTTTTCTTCGCGGAATTTATTGGATTCAGCTGCTGGAGGTACCTTTATGTCCATCACATTGGGGGCGGCTACAAAACTTCTTGATGATATGATGATAAATTACTCTGAATGGCACACGGAAAGAGCTCCACAAGGTAAGAAGGTAAATTCTGTTGAAGAAACCTCTTCCTTGAGTGATAAGATTGATGTGATTATGTCTATGCTTGTGAATGGTAGATCTAATGTAGATCCAAATAATGTTCCTTTAGCTTCATTGGTTGCTCAAGAAGAAAATGTTGATGTGAATTTCATTAAAAATAATAATTTCAACAACAATGCTTATAGGAACAACTCTGGTAATAACTATAGGCCATATCCTTCTGCTAATGGTAATGGTTATGGTAATTCTTATGGGAATTCTTACAATAATAATAGGAGTGTACCCTCTGGTCTTGAAGCCATGCTTAAAGAATTTATTAGTACACAAACTGCTTTTAACAAATCTGTTGAGGAAAAGCTTGATAAAATTGATACTATCGCTTCTAGAGTTGATAGACTTGCCTCTGATGTTAATCTTTTAAAATTGAAAGTTATGCCTAATAATGATATTGATAATAAGATTACTACTACAGAAAATGCCATCCAAGTTAGAATTAATGAGAATATAAGATTAATGGCTGAACTGCGTGCTAGGTGGGATAGAGAAGAAAATGAAAAACTAGCTAAAGAGAATAATGTAGCTAAAGTTTGGACTATTACCACCACTAGTAATGCTAATTCTCCACATGTTGCTGCACCTCCTACCATCAATGGTAAAATAATTGGTGTTGGCAATGTTTCTACTCCTAGTGCAAAGCGTACAAAACTGCCTGAAATTGCTAAAACTGCTGAAACTGCTTGTGATAAAACTGCTGAAATTTTTTCCAACATTGGGAACAATGATCCCATTGCTGTAGCTCATAATGATTTAGATTTTGATGATTGCCACATCTCTGAAGTTATAAAGTTCTTACAAAAACTTGCTAAAAGCCCTAATGCTAGTGCTATAAATTTAGCCTTTACAAAGCATATTACAAATGCTCTCATAAAAGCTAGAGAAGAGAAACTAAAACTTGAAACTTCTATTCCTAGAAAGTTAGAGGATGGTTGGGAGCCCATCATTAAAATGAAATTCAATGACTTTGAATGTAATGCTTTATGTGATCTTGGTGCAAGTATTTCTGTTATGCCTAAAAAGATTTATGATATGCTTGACTTGCCACCATTGAAGAATTGTTATTTGGATGTTAATCTTGCCGATAATGTTAAAAAGAAACCTTTGGGGAGGATTGATAATGTGCATATTACGGTTAACAATAACCTTGTCCAAGTTGATTTTGTTGTCTTGGATATCGAATGCAATGCATCTTGTCCAATTGTGTTGGGAAGACCTTTTCTTCGAACTGTTGGTGCTGTTATTGATATGAGGGAAGGTAATATTAAATATCAATTTCCTCTCAAGAAAGGTATGGAACACTTCCCTAGAAAGAGAATGAAGTTGCCTTTTGATTCTATTATTAGAACAAGCTATGATATTGATGCTTCTACTCTCGATGTTACTTGATTTGCACTTTCTGCGCCTAGCTGAAAGGCGTTAAAGAAAAGCGCTTATGGGAGACAACCCATGTTTTTACTTACAGCAATTTTTTGTTTTGTTGAGTCTTGGAAGTTGTTTACTACTGTAGCAACCTCTCCTTATCATGTTTTTGTGCCAAGTAAAGTTTCTATGTCAAAGTTGATGTTATATTTGGGATTGCTGCGCAGAAACAGCATTGCTGTCTGTCACGAATCTGGGCACAATTCTCTGTAGAAAATTCGAAAAAATCTGCCAATTTACGAGCGTGATCCTCAGATATGTACGCAACTTTCATTAGTTTTGAGTTTTTCCATTTGAGCAAGTCTGGTGCCATCTCTAAATTCGTCTTTACGGACTGTTCTGTTTTTGACAGATTCTGCCTTTTATTTCGCATTGCCTCTTTTGCTATGTTGGATTTATTTCTTTGATCCATTAATGTCCAGTAGCATTATGCAATGTCCAGAAGTGAAAATAATGATTGTGTCACCTCTGAATGTGTGAATTATTAATTGTGCACTAACCCTCTAATGAGTTTGCTTGAAGTTTGGTGTGAAGGAAGTTTTCAAGGGTCAAGAGAGGAGAATGATATACTATGATCAAGAGGAGTGAAAGCTCTAAGCTTGGGGATGCCCCGTGGTTCACCCCTGCATATTTTAAGAAGACTCAAGCGTCTAAGCTTGGGGATGCCCAAGGCATCCCCTTCTTCATCGACAACATCATCAGGTTCCTCCCCTGAAACTATATTTTTATTCAGTCACATCTTGTGTTCTTTACTTGGAGCGTCGGTTTGTTTCGTTTTGTTTTTGTTTGAATAAGATGGATCCTAGCATTCACTTTGTGGGAGAGAGACACGCTCCGCTGTTGCATATGGACACATGTGTCCTTAGGCTTTACTCATAATGTTCAAGGCGAAGTTTCTTCTTCGTTAAATTGTTATATGGTTGGAATTGGAAAATGCTACATGTAGTAATTCTAAAATGTCCTAGATAATGTGATACTTGGTAATTGTTGTGCTCATGTTTAAGCTCTTGCATCATATGCTTTGCACCCATTAATGAAGAAATACATAGAGCTTGCTAAAATTTGATTTGCATATTTGGTTTCTCTAAGGTCTAGATAATATCTAGTATTGAGTTTTGAACAACAAGGAAGACAGTGTAGAGTCTTATAATGTTTACAATATGTCTTTTATGTGAGTCTTGCTGCACTTGTTCATCCTTGAGTTTGCTTCAAATAACCTTGCTAGCCTAAACCTTGTATCGAGAGGGAATACTTCTCATGCATCCAAAATCCTTGAGCCAACTACTATGCCATTTGTGTCCACCATACCTACCTACTACATGGTATTTCTCCGCCATTCCAAAGTAAATTGCTTGAGTGCTACCTTTAAATTCCATCATCCACCTATGCAATATATAGCTCATGGGACAAAATAGCCTTAAAAACTATCGTAGTATTGAATATGTACTTATGCACTTTATATTTTATTAAGTTGCTTGTTGTGCGATAACCATGCTTCTGGGGAACGCCATCAACTATTGTTGAATATCATGTGAGTTGCTATGCATGTCCGTCTTGTCTGAAGGTCTATCATTTTAGTGGTTGGAGCATGCAAAATTGTTAGAGAAGAACATTGGGCCGCTAACTAAAGCCATGAATCATGGTTGAAGTTTCAGTTTTGGACATATATCCTCAATCTCATATGAGAATAATAACTTTGCTACATGCTTATGCATTTAAGAGGAGTCCATTATCTGTTGTCCATGTTGTCCCGGTATGGATGTCTAAGTTGAGAATAATCAAAAGCGAGAAATCCAAAATGCGAGCTTTCTCCTTAGACCTTTGTACAGGCGGCATGGAGGTACCCCTTTGTGACACTTGGTTGAAACATGGCATGCAAAGATCCGGTAGTCCAAGCTAAGTAGGACGGGTGCGGGCACTATTAGTATACTATGCATGAGGCTTGCAACTTGTAAGATATAATTTTCATAAATCATATGCTTTATTACTACCGTTGACAAAATTGTTTCATGTTTTCAAAATAAAAGCTCTAGCACAAATACAGCAATCGATGCTTTCCTCATTGAAGGACCATTCTTTTACTTTTATTGTTGAGTCAGTTTACCTATCTCCTTCCACCTTAAGAAGCAAACACTTGTGTGAACTGTGCATTGATTCCTACATACTTGCATATTGCACTTGTTATATTACTTTATGTTGACAATATCCATGAGATATACATGTTACAAGTTGAAAGCAACCGCTGAAACTTAATCTTCTTATGTGTTGCTTCAACACCTTTACTTTGATTTATTGCTTTATGAGTTAACTCTTATGCAAGACTTATTGATGCTTGTCTTGAAGTACTATTCATGAAAAGTCTTTGCTTTATGATTCAGTTGTTTACTCATGTCATTACTTTTGTTTTGATCGCTGCATTCATTACATATGTTTACAAATAGTATGATCAAGATTATGATGGCATGTCACTTCAGAAATTATCTTTGTTATCGTTTTACCTGCTCGGGACGAGCAGAACTAAGCTTGGGGATGCTGATACGTCTCCAATGTATCGATAATTTCTTATGTTCCATGCTACTTTATTGATGATACCTACATGTTTTATGCACATTATATGTCATATTTATGCATTTTCTGGAACTAACCTATTAACAAGATGCCGAAGAGCCAGTTGCTTTTTTCTGCTGTTTTTGGTTTCAGAAATCCTAGTAAAGAAATATTCTCGGAATTGGACGAAACTTTCGCCCAGGGTCCTATTTTGCACGAAGCTTCCAGAAGACCGAAGACCTAACGAAGTGGGGCCACGAGGCAGCCAGGGGTGGCCGGCGCGGCCAGCCCTTGGCCGCGCGGCCCTATCCCCGGCCCCTCGTGTGGCCCCTCGCGTTGACCCTCCGCCTACTTAAAGCTTCCGTCGCGAAACCCCCAGTACCGAGAGCCACGATACGGAAAACCTTACGAGACGCGCCGCCGCGAATCCCATCTCGGGGGATTCGGAGATCGCCTCCGGCACCCTGCCGGAGAGGGGATTCATCTCCCGGAGGACTCTACACCGCCATGGTCGCCTCCGGAGTGATGAGTGAGTAGTCCACCCCTGGACCATGGGTCCATAGCAGTAGCTAGATGGTCGTCTTCTCCTTGTTGTGCTTCATTGTTGGATCTTGTGAGCTGCCTAACATGATCAAGATCATCTATATGTAATTCTATATGTTGTGTTTGTCGGGATCCGATGGATAGAGAGTACTATGATTATGGTGATTATCAATCTATTGTTCATGTGTTGTTTATGATCTTGCATGCTCTCCGTTACTAGTAGAGGCTCTGGCCAAGTTTTTACTCTTAACTCCAAGAGGGAGTATTTATGCTCGATAGTGGGTTCATGCCTCCATTGAATCTGGGACAGTGACAGAAAGTTCTAAGGTTGTGGATGTCTGTTGCCACTAGGGATAAAACATTGATGCTATGTCTAAGGATGTAGTTGTTGATTACATTACGCACCATACTTAATGCAATTGTCTGTTGCTTTGCAACTTAATACTGGAGGGGGTTCGGATGATAACCTGAAGGTGGACTTTTTAGGCATAGATGCAGTTGGATGGCGGTCTATGTTCTTTGTCGTAATGCCCAATTAAATCTCACTATATTTACCATGTCATGTATATGCATTGTTATGCCTTTCTCTATTTGTCAATTGCCCGACTGTAATTTGTTCACCCAACATGCTTTTATCTTATGGGAGAGACACCTCTAGTGAACTGTGGACCCCGGTCCTATTCTTTACATAGCATACAATCTACTTGTTTTACTTTTCTTTGCAAACATCTTCCACTCGATACGTTTAATCCTTTGTTACAGCAAGCCGGTGAGATTGACAACCTCACTGTTTCGTTGGGACAAAGTACTTGGGTTGTGTTGTGCAGGTTCCTAGTTGGCGCCGGAATCCCTGGTGTTGCGCCGCATCACATTTCGCGACCATCAACCTTCAACGTGCTTCTTGGCTCCTACTGGTTCGATTAAACCTTGGTTTCTTTCTGAGGGAAAACTTGCTACTGTGCGCATCATACCTTCCTCTTGGGGTTCCCAACGAACGTGTGAGTTACACGCCATCATTATTCTATACTTGTTGTAGATGCTATTGAGTGAAACCATTGAACCAAGGTTTATGTTCAGATTGTTATTCATCATCATATCACCTCTGATTGTATTCCATATGATGTCTCGTGAGTAGTTCGTTTAGTTCTTGAGGACATGGGTGAAGTCTAAATGCTAGTAGTGAATTATGGTTGAGTAATATTCATGTTATGATATTTAAGTTGTGGTGTCATTCTTCTAGTGGTGTCGTGTGAACGTCGACTACACGACACTTCACCATTTATGGGCCTAGGGGAGTGCATCTTGTATTCGGTTGCTAATTGCGGGGTTGCCGGAGTGACAGAAACCCGAGCCCCCGTTAGTATATCGATGCAAGAGGGATCGCAGGATCTCAGAGTTTAAGGCTGTGGTTAGATTTATCTTAATTACTTTCTTGTAGTTGCGGATGCTTGCAAGGGGTATAATCACAAGTATGTATTAGTCCTAGGAAGGGCGGTGCATTAGCATAGGTTCACCCACACAACACTTATCAAAACAATGAAGATTATTAAGCCATATGAAGCGAAAGTACTAGACTAAAATCCCCGTGTGTCCTCAGGAACGTTTGGTCATTATAAGTAAACAAACCGGCTTGTCCTTTGTGCTAAAAAGGATTGGGCCACTCGCTGCAATTATTTCTCTCGCATTTTATTTACTTGTACTTTATTTATCTGCAACATCAAAACCCCCTGAATACTTGTCTGTGAGCATTTACAGTGAATCCTTCATCGAAACTGCTGCCAACACCTTCTGCTCCTCGTTGGGATCGACATTCTTACTTATCGAAGATACTACGATACACCCCCTATACTTGTGGGTCATCAAGACTATTTTCTGGCGCCGTTGCCGGGGAGTGAAGCTATTGGTAAGCGGAATTGGTAAGGAAATTTACTGTTTGTGCTGATTTTATTTCTGCCTGCTGCTATAAATCATTATGGAGAGATCTTCTCTTCAATTTCTATTTGGGAAATCTACTACTACTGCAACGGTAGTGGATGAAGCGCCAGGTGAGGAAGTAGTACCATATAAGATACCTATGAAAATTATTGAACGTGTTATGGATAACCGCTATGAAGGGGATGGAACTGTCCATCCTGGTGATCATTTATTGTTTTTGCATGAATTATGCGGGTTATTCAAATGTGCAGGTATTTCTATGAATGAAGTTAGGAAGAAACTATTCACTATATCGCTGTCTGGTAAAGCGGCGCACTGGTATAAATTGCTGAAGAATGGTGATTCTATTGATTGGGAGGACATTGTGCCTTTATTTTATTCCAAATTTTATCCTCCAAGTGAAATTCACAAAGATCGGAACCGCATATATAATTTCTGGCCTCATGATGGAGAGAGTATTGCCCAAGCTTGGGGGAGATTGAAGTCTTTAATGCTCAAATGTCCCATTCATGAGCTTCCTGGTAATGTTATTATTGATAATTTCTATGCAAGACTTTCTTTTCAAGACAAGACCTTGCTGGATACTTCTTGTTCTGGATCATTTACACGCAAGAATGAAGAGTTTAAAAGAGACCTTCTTGATCGGATCCAAGAAAATACTGAAGGATGGGAGAACGACAAAGATAGAGAATCGGGTATAATTTATGATTATAAATGCATTGAAGCTTTTATGGATACTGATAAATTTCGTAATATGAGTGCTACATATGGTCTTGATTCCCAAGTTGTTGCAAATCTTTATAAAGCTTTTGCCTCTCATTATGAACTGCCTAAGAAGAATTTTGATAAGTATCATGAACCGTATAAAGATAAAGTTGATTCATCTGTAAACAAATGTGTAGTGATTGAAACTGTTGATAATGTTATTCCTGAAGCTTATATTGAAAAAACTCCTTTCCCTGCTAAAATGAAGGAGTACTCTGTCATATCTAGTGCGGTTAATAAAAGTGAAAAGAAACCTAAAGAACCTGAAGAACAAATTAAAATTGAACCTGCTGTTGCAATAGTTAAAGATCTTGTGACTGAAAATGTGGAGGATGGTCATATTATTTTCTGTGAAGATGCTTCTAATATTGTTTCACATCCTAATAAATCCAAACAAGTTAGTGTTCCTATGCTATCTGTTAGAATTGGTGATCATTGCTATTATGGTTTATGTGATATTGGTGCAAGTGTTAGTGCTATTCCTTATGAGCTTTACACGGAGATTATGCACGAAATTGGTTCTTGTGAACTTGAAGATATTGATGTGGTTATTCATCTGGCTAATAGAGAAACTATTTCTCCAATTGGTATTGTTCGAGATGTGGAAGTTCTATGTGGTAAGATTAAATATCCTGCTGACTTTTTGGTACTTGGTTCTGCTGCTAGTGATCATTGTCCTATCATTTTTGGTAGACCTTTTCTAAATACTTGTGGAGCTATTATAGATTGTAAGAAAGAGAAAATTTTGACTAGATTTGCTGGTGAACCTTATGAATTTAACTTTTCTAAATTTACCAAAACTCCTTATAAAGTTGACTTGCCTAGTAATGATTTTAAAATGGAGCAGTGTGCATCTATTGTTCTTGTTCCTAATAATCCTTTGCAGCAACATTTGGAGAATAGTGAAAGTGAAGCTTTTAGGAAAGAAAGAGATGAGCTTGAGGAAATTTTTCTTCGCCAACCTATTCTCAAGCATGATTTACCGGTGGAAGATTTGGGTACAACACCGCCACCGAAGGAAGATCCTGTTTTTGATTTAAAGCCTTTACCTGATAATCTTAAATATGCTCATATTGATGATAAGAAAATATATCCTGTTATTATTAGTTCTAAGCTTTCAGAGATTGAGGAAGAAAGGTTATTGGAAATATTGAAGAAACACCGAGGAGCTATTGGCTATACTCTTGATGATTTGAAAGGGATTTCTCCTTCTATTTGCCAACATGCTATTAATATGGAAGAAGATGCAAAGCCTGTTGTTGAACATCAACGTCGTCTAATTCCGAAGATGAAAGAGGTGGTAAGGAACGAGGTATTAAAACTTCTTGAAGCTGGTATTATATATCCTATTGCGATAGTAGATGGGTTAGTCCTGTGCATTGCGTTCCTAAGAAAGGAGGAATGACTGTTGTGCCTAATGATAATGATGAGCTTATTCCTCAAAGAATAGTTGTAGGGTATAGAATGTGCATTGATTTTCGTAAAGTTAATAAAGTTACTAAGAAAGATCATTACCCTTTACCCTTTATTGATCAAATGCTAGAAAGGTTATCTAAAAATACTCATTTTTGCTTTCTTGATGGTTATTCTGGGTTTTCACAAATTGCTGTTAAAGCTAAAGATCAAGAGAAAACCACGTTTACTTGTCCTTATGGAACTTATGCTTATAGGCGTATGCCTTTTGGTTTATGTAATGCTCCTGCTACTTTTCAAAGATGCATGTCTGCTATTTTTCATGGTTTTTGCGAAAGTATTGTAGAGGTGTTCATGGATGATTTTTCTGTCTATGGGAATTCTTTTGATAATTGCTTGCGAAACCTCGATAAAGTTTTGCAGAGATGTGAGGAAACTAACCTTGTTCTTAATTGGGAGAAATGCCACTTTATGGTTAATGAAGGAATTGTATTAGGACATAAAATTTCCGAGAGAGGTATTGAAGTTGATAGAGCTAAAGTGGAAGCAATTGAGAAGATGCCCTATCCGAGGGATGTTAAAGGTATTCGTAGTGTTCTTGGTCATGATGGGTTTTATAGGAGATTTATTAAAGATTTCTCTAAAATTTCAAAGCCTCTTACTAATCTTCTTCAAAAAGATGTACCTTTTGTTTTTGATGATGATTGTAAGGAAGCTTTTGAAACTCTAAAGAAAGCCTTAACAACTGCTCCTGTAGTCGAACCTCCTGATTGGAATTTGCCTTTTGAAATTATGTGTGATGCTAGTGATTTTGCTAGGCGCTGTTCTTGGACAGCGGGTAGATAAAAAATTAAATGTTATTCATTATGCTAGTAAGACTCTTGATGCTGCTCAAAGAAATTATGCTACAACTGAAAAGGAATTGTTAGCTGTAGTCTTTGCTTGTGACAAGTTTAGACCTTATATTGTTGATTCGAAAGTTACAATTCATACTGATCATGCTGCAATTAGATACCTTATGACAAAGAAGGATGCTAAGCCAAGGCTTATTAGATGGGTACTTGCAAGAATTTGATTTACATATTATAGATAGGAAAGGTGCTGATAATCCTGTTGCTGATAATTTGTCTAGATTGGAAAATATTGCTTATGATCCTGTTCCTGTTAATGATAGTTTTCCAAATGAACAATTGGTTGTAATAAAGGTGAGCTCGCGAGAGAGCCCTTGGTATGCAGATTATGCTAACTTTATTGTTTCGAAGTATTTGCCTCCAACCTTTTCAGCTCAGCAAAGGAGGAAATTCTTTTATGACTTGAGGCATTATTTTTGGGATGACCCACACTTATATAAAGAAGGAGTGGATGGTATTATGCGAAGATGTGTTCCTGAATATGAACAACAGGAGATATTGAATAAATGTCATGGTAGTGTTTATGGAGGACATCACGCTGGAGATAGAACCGCGCAAAAGGTTCTACAATCAGGTTTTTATTGGCCAACACTCTTCAAAGATGCAAGGAAATTTATTTTATCTTGTGATGAATGTCAAAGAGTTGGTAATATCTCTAGACGCAATGAAATGCCCATGAATTATACTCTTGTTATTGAACCATTCGATTGTTGGGGATTCGACTTCATGGGTCCTTTCCCTTCTTCAGATGGTAACACTCATATACTTGTCGTTGATTATGTTACTAAATGGGTAGAAGCTATACCTACAAAAAGTGCTGATGGTGAGACCTCTATAAAAATGCTTGTATATGTTATATTTCCTAGATTTGGAGTACCTAGATATATTATGACTGATGGAGGTTCTCATTTTATTCATGGAGGTTTTAGAAAAACTCTTGCTAAGTATGGTATTAATCATAGAATTGCTTCTGCTTATCACCCTCAAACTAGTGGTCAAGTAGAATTATCAAATAGAGAGATTAAAGCTATCTTGGGTAAGACTGTTAATAAATCTAGAAAGAATTGGGCTAGCAAATTGAAAGAAGCACTATGGGCTTATAGAACTGCTTATAAAAATCCTATGGGAATGTCACCTTATAAAATGGTTTATGGAAAAGCTTGTCATTTACCTTTAGAACTAGAGCACAAAGCTTATTGGGCTGTTAGAGAACTAAATAAAGATCCTAAATTAGCCGGTAATAAGAGGTTGTTGCAATTAAGTTCTCTAGATGAATGGAGAAGTGAAGCTTATGAAAATGCTAAACTCTTTAAAGAAAAAGTTAAGAAGTGGCATGATAGAAGGATCATTAAAAGAGAATTTAATGTTGGAGATCAAGTTCTATTGTATCGGTCTCGTCTCAGATTCTTTGCAGGGAAATTACTCTCGAAGTGGGAAGGACCATATGTTGTTGAGGAGGTGTATCGTTCAGGAGCAATTAAAATTAGCTCTCTCCAAGGCAATGCCACGCAAGTGGTGAATGGACAAAGACTCAAGCATTATATCTCGGGTGATTCTTATAATGTTGATGTTGATATTATTCAAGTGGAAACACCGGAGGCTTTCATCAAAGGACAAATTGACAGTCCGCCAGAACTGACTTTGAATAGGTAACAGTACAGGTAATAAAAAGTCCGCGTTTACCTTTCCAAACATTATTTCTGCTGTTTTTAGAAAATATGAAAAATTACGGAATCGAAACGGAGTGGAAAAGACGCGCGAGGCCCGTCACACAGGCGGCGGGCCCCACCGCCGCGCCGACCTATGGTGACAGCCCCTCGGCGTCCCGTTTCCACTCATTTTCGGCCTGGAACCTTCCTTTTGTCGTAAAAATATTTGCTATATAATCCCCCGGACCCCTGGAGGTCCGTAATATCATTTTCTCGTCGTGTTTTGTTTCGAGCTGTTTCTGCCAGGATCTGTTTTCAGTTTAGAAGCGCCATGGTCTCCAAGAACAAGGGCAAGGAGTTTCCGGATGAAGATGATCGAGATCTTGGGTGGAAAGAGGAAGACAAGGACGTCAAGGAAGAGGATGAAGAAGAGGTGGATGAAGATTCGCGCACACACCCGCGTGCTACTATCGCAAGCATCAAGGTGGTGGACAACCCTTTTAGCGCAAACAAGAGCGCAAGAATTCGCACTGGAGGAGCGGTTCCACGTCATTACCTAGCTCCAAAGTCATCCTTATCACTCATCACCCCTTCCACAATCTAATTTTCAATAATCAAATTGAAGGGACTCCCAAGGCAGCATTGCCTAGCCAGTGGGATATAGATCGCTCTAACACTACAGGAGAGAAGGAGCCTGAGGCTGAAGAGTGGGGAAATAACTCCAAGAGCTGGGACTCACCGTCGGACAGACTCCTTAACCGCGTCGAGCACAATTCAGAGATGATTCGCAATCTCATATACAGGATTGACGAGCTCCAGGAGCTTATTGAGAAGCTTGTCAGAAATTCATCACCACCATCGCCGAAGGAGTAATTCATCATCGGTATTGGCATCCCCTCGGTTTGTTCCAAGCTTGGGGAGTGCCGCGGTATCACATCACCACCTTTATCTTTTACTATCAAGTAGTGTCATATCATGAGTAGGGAAGTTATCATATGGAATAGTATGCAATGTGGAAGTATCTCTCTTAGTTAGTTATCTATGTATCCGTTGGTGTGAGTTATCGTTATGAAATATTAATGAGAAGTCTTATCATTTACTTTTTGCACATCTTATTTTAGTTTGCAATCTCCATTATATGGTTACTCTTGACATGAGTATTGATATCACTTTGGGAGCATCAAGTAAATCTATTTGGTTTTGGCAAACTTAGCATTGGTCAATAGCAACAACATCTTGATGTTTAATAAAGAGAGAAATACACTTAGATACATTACTCTATTATCTCTATGCTTATGAGCTTAGTATTCTTAAGTTAAAATTGCTTGTGCTTATGAGAAAGATGCATGATTGTTTCTATCATATGTATATTTGTTTGTTTCCCTCAACCTTTATGCTTGCTATCAAACCTTGCTAGCCAAAGACCTGTATCGAGAGGGAATGCTTCTCATACATCCATAACCTTAGACCAAACCTATGCCATTTGTGTCCACCATACCTACCTACTACATGGTATTTTCTGCCATTCCAAGTAAATACTTCATGTGCTACCTTTAAATAATTCAAACTATACTACTCCTTATTTGTGTCAATGTTCTATAGCTCATGAGGAAGTATGTGGTGTTTTATCTTTCAATCTTGTTGGGCGGACTTTCACCAATGGACTAGCGGCACATCCGCTTATCCAATAATTTTGCAATAAGAGCTGGCAACGGGGTTCCCAGCCCCAATTAATAACTTTCATTAATAATTCTTTTCACATGTTTTGCTCTGAGTTATCAGTAAGCAACTTAATTTTGCAATAGACACTCCTCCATGGTATGTGAATGTTGGAAGGCACCCGAGGATTCGGTTAGCCATGGATTGAGAAAGCCAAGGTTGGGGGAGTGTCATCCTTAATAAAACTAAAATACATGTGTAAACAAAAGAGAAGGGGGATGATCTACCTTGCTGGTAGAAATGCCGTCCCTCATGGGAGCCGCTCTTTGAAGGTTCGTTTGGCAAGGGGGTTAGAGTGCCCGCTACCATTCGTTGACAACAACAAACACCGCTCAAAATCTTACTTTTTATACTCTTTATATGATTTCAAAACTTGAAAAGCTCTAGCACATGATTTAATCCCTGCTTCCCTCTGCGAAGGGCCTATCTTTTACTTTTATGTTGAGTAAACCTATTTCCCTCTATCTCAAGCAAGCAATTGAGTTGTTGTGAACCAATCATTTATGCTATGATTCAGTTAATCATGTCTTCTATACTTTCTTGTTTAGTACCAATTTTATCTGAATGAATATGACTTTGAAGTTATCAATGATTATGAAGAGATTGTCATGCTTAAATAGGAAGGCTCAGCTATAAATTCTAATATGAAAGCTTTGTTTAGAAGTACAATCCGTTAGTAGTTCTCTGACCAAGAACAAAGTTTGCCATCACCAATTATGATTTCTTATGCACCTTTACTTGTGATTTCTCTTTACTTATTTCAAGATGAATTATATGAGGAAGCTGTTTACTAGAATGTCTTGTGTGAATGAATATGATGCTTCTTGTCCGTATTCTATTTATCGACTCTTCACTCCATAAACATGTGGTCTCGTTTATCTCAGTTTCGCTTGGGGACAAGCGAGGTCTAAGCTTGGGGGAGTTGATACGTCCAATTTGCATCACTATTTTGTATCATAATTTGCTGTTATTCATTGATATATTTCATATTGGGACACAATACTTATGTTATTTCATCTATTTTGCATGTTTCATCATCATTGGAGGATCAAGCACCGGAGCCAGGATTCTGCTGGAAAAAGCACCGTCAGAACGCAATATTTCGGAAGATCAACTGTGGAAGGGAATTTCACGTAAATTCCTATTTTCCAGATGACGGAGGGAGCCGAAGGGGAAGAAGAGAGGAGCCACTGTGGGCCGACCATGGGCGGCGCGCCCATGGCCTGGCCGCGCCACCCTATGCTCTGGGCCCCACAGCCTCTTTCGCCTCCTTTTCTTCGCGTACTCCTTCGTCCCGAAAACCTAAGCCACAGAGAGGACCTCACGGAGGGTTACAGCCGCCTCTGCGGGGCGGAGAACACCAGAGAGAAAAGAGCTCTCCGGCGGGCAGGAATCCGCCGGGGAAATTCCCTCCCGGAGGGGAAATCGACGCCATCGCCATCGTCATCGAGCGGGCATCATCTCCATCATCATCATCATCATCTCCACCATCTACACCGCCATCACCACCGCTGCACCTCGTCATCGCTGTAGCAATTCGGGTTAAATCTTGATTGTTTGATAGGGGAAACTCTCCCGGTGTTATTCTATACTTGTTGTAGATGCTATTGAGTGAAACCATTGAACCAAGGTTTATGTTCAGATTGTTATTCATCATCATATCACCTCTGATTGTATTCCATATGATGTCTCGTGAGTAGTTCCTTTAGTTCTTGAGGACATGGGTGAAGTCTAAATGCTAGTAGTGAATTATGGTTGAGTAATATTCAATGTTATGATATTTAAGTTGTGGTGTCATTCTTCTAGTGGTGTCGTGTGAACGTCGACTACACGACACTTCACCATTTATGGGCCTAGGGGAGTGCATCTTGTATTCGGTTGCTAATTGCGGGGTTGCCGGAGTGACAGACACCTGAGCCCCCGTTAGTATATCGATGCAAGAGGGATCGCAGGATCTCAGAGTTTAAGGCTGTGGTTAGATTTATCTTAATTACTTTCTTGTAGTTGCGGATGCTTGCAAGGGGTATAATCACAAGTATGTATTAGTCCTAGGAAGGGCGGTGCATTAGCATAGGTTCACCCACACAACACTTATCAAAACAATGAAGATTATTAAGCCATATGAAGCGAAAGTACTAGACTAAAATCCCCGTGTGTCCTCAGGAACGTTTGGTCATTATAAGTAAACAAACCGGCTTGTCCTTTGTGCTAAAAAGGATTGGGCCACTCGCTGCAATTATTTCTCTCGCATTTTATTTACTTGTACTTTATTTATCTGCAACATCAAAACCCCCTGAATACTTGTCTGTGAGCATTTACAGTGAATCCTTCATCGAAACTGCTGCCAACACCTTCTGCTCCTCGTTGGGATCGACATTCTTACTTATCGAAGATACTACGATACACCCCCTATACTTGTGGGTCATCAAGCACCAAGATCAATGGCGCCATCTTCATGATTGTCCTCCATGTAGCAACTACTACAACTACTTTGAAATACTAGTCAACATGAAATTTAAAGACAACCATAAGGCTCCTGCCGGTTGCCACAATACAATAATGATCATCTGATACATATTCATCATCACATCATGGCCATATCACATCACCAAACCCTGCAAAAACAAGTTAGACGTCTCTAATTTGGTTTGCATATTTTACGTGGTTTAGGGTTTTCGAGTAAGATCCAATCGACCTACGAACATGAACCACAACGGTGATACTAATGTTGTCAATAGAAAGAGTAAACTGGATCTTCACTATAGTGGGAGAGACAGACACCCGCAAAGCCACTTATGTAATACAAGTTGCATGTCGAGCGTGGAGCAAATCTCATGAACGCGGTCATGTAAAGTTAGCCCGAGCCGCGTCATCCCACTATGCCGCAAGATGCAAAGTACACGAACTAAAGACAACAAAAGCATCAACGCCCACAAAACAATTGTGTTCTACTCGTGCAACCAATCTATGCATAGACACGGCTCTGATACCACTGATGGGATTCGTAGCATAGAAAACAAAAAAATCCTACCGCAAGAATGAAACACAAGCCAAGATCTAATCTAGTAGACGGTAGCAACGAGGAGATGAAGAGACTAACCCTCGAAGATTCGCAAAGCTTAACGAGATTAGATCTCGGGGTGGATGTAGTCGATCACTTGCCGCTTGCAAAAGCGCGTAGAAGATCTTGATCTTGACGGTGCCACAATCGGGCAGCACCTCCGTACTCGGTCACACGTTCGGTGTTGATGAAGACGACGTCCTTCTCCCTGTTCCAGCGGGCAGCGGAAGTAGTAGATCCTCCTCGGAATCCCGGCAGACGACGGCGTGTGGCGGTGGTGGTGGAGAACTCCGGCAGGGCTTCGCCTATGCGCTGCGGGAGTTGTATGTGGAGGAGGAGGTGCCTAGGGTTTGGGGAGAGGCTAGGGTTTTGGGGCGCCGGCCTCAGGGGTGCGGCCAACTTGTGGTCTTGGGGTGGCCGGGCCCCTCCCCTTGCTCCTCCTTATATAGGTGGAAGCCCCAAGTCTTGTCTCCCAAGTCTTCGAATAAGACCCCAACACCAAAACCTACCTTTGGTGGGAAACCTACTAAAGGGGGAGTCCTACTCAAGGTGGGACTCCCACCTTTCCTTGAGTGGGTTGGCCGGCCACCCTTGGTGGAGTCCACGGGACTCCTCCCATTAGGGTTTGGCCGGCCTAGCATATGGAGTCCCTCGGGACTCCACCTTCCATAGTGCCTTTCTTCCGGACTTTCTAGAACCTTCTAGAACCTTCCATAAATGCACCGGATCATTTTCAAACTTGGAATATGACTTCCTATATATGAATCTTATTCTCCGGACCATTCTGGAACTCCTCGTGATGTCCTGGATCCCATCCGAGACTCCGAACAAAAATTCGAACTCCATTTCACATTCCATATCTACTCAAACGACATCAAACCTTAAGTGTGTCACACTACGATTCGTGAACTATGCAGACATGGTTGAGACTTCTCTCTGACCAATAACCAATAGCGTGATCTGGAGATCCATAATGACTCCCACATATTCAACGATGACTTAGTGATCGATTGAACCATTTACATACGATACCTATTCTCTTTGTCACGCGATATATTACTTGTCCGAGGTTTGATCATCGGTATCACGATACCTTGTTCAACCTCGTCTCTGACAAGTACTCTTTACTCATACCGTGGTATGTGGTCTCTTATGAACCATTCATATGCTTGCAAGCCATTTAGACGACATTCCACCGAGAGGGCCCAGAGTATATCTATCTGTCATCTGGATGGACAAATCCCACTGTTGATCCATATGCCTCAACTCATACTCTCCGGATATCTAATCCCACATTTATAACCACCCATTTACGCAGTGGCGTTTGATGTAATCAAAGTACCCTTCCAGCATAAGTGATTTACATGATCTCATGGTCGAAAGGACTAGGTAACTATGTATCGAAAGCTTATAGCAAATGAACTTAATGACGTGATCTTATGCTACGCTTAATTGGGTGTGTCCATTACATCATTCACATAATGACATAACCTTGTTATTAATAACATCCAATGTTCATGATCATGAAATGATGATCATCTATTAATCAACAAGCTAGTTATACAAGAGGCTTACTAGGGACTTCTTGTTGTTTACATAACACACATGTATCAATGTTTCGGTTAATACAATTATAACATGGTATATAAACATTTATCATAAACACAAAGATATATAATAACCAATTTATTATTGCCTCTTGGGCATATCTCCAACATTTGCTTCACTATTCAAGATGAACTTGAGCATTCACAATTAGAAGACACATATATGACAATAATGTTAGCTGATAAGACTCTAAGAGTTCCTACGGGAGTAATAAAAGATGTGCCTATTACAATAGGACCCTACACTTATCCCATTGATTTTGTTGTTATTGATATGCCAATTTATTCTCATTGTCCAATCATTTTTGGAATAACTTTCTTAAACACTCCAGGAGCTAATATTGATTGTAGGAAGGAAACTATCTCTCTTAAGTTTGGGGAGGAAGTGATGAGTTTCTATTTCTCGAAGTCCACTCATAAACCAATTGTTGAAGAAGAAGACTTCGAGGAGGAAGTTGATCTTGCTACTCTTTCCACAATACTTTATAATACTCCTAAAGATAATTTAGAGGTAAGTTTACTTGAAAATGACGATAATATTGTAGGATCAAGTCAAAATGATATCGAGGAATATTTGGAATCTCTCCCTATGACTAATGGTTCAACTAGAGAAAAGTATGAACTACCTGAAAGAAAGAGAGATGAAGATTTACCACCTCCAGAACTGAAACATCTTCCTCCAGACTTAAAATATAAGTTTTAGACAATACAAACATATATCCAGTTATTGTAAGTACTAACCTTTCAGAAAAGGAGGAAGAGCAGTTAATCATGGTACTAAAAATGCATCGCAGGGTCTTTGGGTATTCTTTGGATGACTTGAAAGGGATCAGTCCCTCGATAGCCACTCATCGAATATTCATGGAGGATGTAGCCCAACCAGTTGCAGATTTTTAGAGGAAACTCAAGCCTGGAATGAAGGAAGTGGTAAGATAGGAAATCATCCGCCTTCTCGATGCAGGTATCATCTATCATGTCAAAGAGAGTGACTAGGTGAGTGTGTTCCCAAGAAAGGAGGATTTATTGCAGTGCCTAATAAACATAATGAAATGGTTCCAACCAGAACTGTAGTAGGACATAGGATGTGCATTGATTTTAGAAAATTGAATAAAGAAACTAGAAAAGATCATTACACATTGCCTTTTATAGATCTAACTCTAGAAAGACTTGCTAAGCATTCACATTTTTGTTATCTTGATGGATATTCTTGGTTCTCCCAAATAGTTGTTCATCCGGAAGATCAACTAAAAACCCTTTTACTTGCCCCTGATACTTTTCAAAGATGCATGACAACTATATTTGCCGATTATATTGAGCATATAATGGAAGTGTTTATGGACGACTTCTCCATCTATGGAGCTTCATTTAACGTTTGCTTGCATTTTTTATTTGCATAAAGTGTTGCAGAGATGCGAAGATACTAATCTTTTATAGAACTAGAAGGATACCCCGCGCGTTGCAGCGGAAATTTCTCTGATAACTCTACTTTGTAAAAAAACAAAAGGATATAAGTTGATTGGAATAGGATGTTATTTGTAGAAACATGCAAGATTCAATTGGCGTAAATAGTCAAGAAAAAACTGACTTGAAATAGTTATGTAGTTGACGGCTAAAAGTTGATTATGTGGATAATTGGATGACTTAAAAAATAGATAATGTGGCTTGCATGTAGAGTATATTAATGAATGCTAGTGGGGGATGACATGGACAATTGGTTAGCTAATAGAATGGATGATGTGGATAGCTTGCATGTTGAGATAGACAACTTAAATGACCCTCTAGTGGGGATTTTGCTTTATAAGAGATATAGATTGGGAGAAGTGCCACTTTATGGTTCAAGAAGGGATAGTACTTGGGCACAAGATCTCAGGAAATGTCATAGAGGTTGATAAATCAAATGTGGAAGCTATAGAGAAAATACCACTCCACGAGACATCAAAGGTATAAGAAGTTTCCTTAGTCATGCTGGGTTTTACAGAAGATTCATTAGAAATTTTTCTAAGATAGCAAGACCCCTAACTAACCTCTTACAATAGGATGCTCGGTTTAAGTTTGATGAAAAATGTCTTACTGCTTTCAACATTCTTAAGCAAGCTCTACTTAAAGCTCCTATAATACAACCGCTAAACTGGAAGAAACCTTTTGATTTTACTTTGTGAAGTAAGACATGAATCAGCTGGAACCACTTTGTGCCAATAAGATGGTGATGAATTTAATATCATCCATCATGCTAGCCCGACTCTAAATGATGCAAAAATAAATTATCCCTTAGTAGAAAATGAGTTCTTTGCAGTTGTCTTCGCTTGTGAAAAGTTTAGATCATATATCACTGACTCAAAAATTAGAGTCTACATTGATCGTATGAGTTTGAAAGAAATTTTTGAAAGAACTGATGTCAAGCCTAGGATGATCCGGTGGATTTTGCTTTTGCAACAATTTAATTTGCAGATTATGCAGAGAAGTGAAGAACAGCTCGAAGAACGTGGAACCATTGGCAAAGAAGCATTGTCATGCAACATGTCTACAGTCTTTGTTCCTACAGGTACACTTTGTTATTATGAAGAAGAAGTTCCTCATATTCTTTGTGATGGTGCAAGCAAGCATTTGCTACCCACCATCTACGGAAGAAGGAGAGGAACAATAAGATGATCCAGGAGATTCGATACCCTTTACTCCTAACTACTTTAAGAGAGTTTTTCTTTGATTTTATAGGTTTGAAGTTTCAAGATTTTCAGTTTTTCGTTTGCATTTTAGAGGTCTTTACAGTTTTCTGAGCTGATTGGAGTTTTCGCGACCCCGCCCGTACCAGTGGTCGCTAAACTCACTCGAAACTCCTGATGAATTTTGTTTCCGACCTTGTCCGTCGTACGGGCGGCATGTATGGTCATATGTGTTCGTACGGACGATCGTTAAAGTTACAGTAGGTTTTCTCTTTCGTTTTTACGTTTGTTCACGAGATGATAAAAAAATATAATAAATTTCTGATTTTTCGTATGTCAGTAACTCGGCACGGGTAGATGGTACGGTGCAAACCCGCCCGTGCCAATGACCTGAACCAACTTTTTCTGTTGCAGATTTTGGCAGGATGTCGGGTACGGGCGGACGGTACGGTCTGCGCCCATACCACAAACCGTCGTGCTGCCCAGAGTTTTCTTTTTTGAAGTTTATCTCTTTCCAATTTGTTGAGATTCTTCTTACTTGCGACTATAAACTCCAAACCCACGAGATTTCTTTCTGTTTCACCCCTAATAAGGCCTCCCAAAGCCTCTCCTTCTCCATCCTTGCAGATCTCCACCACATTATGCGCTACGTAGCTCCTGGAAAAGGAAAACCTCTCGGTCTCATGCCTCCGTCATGGGACAACTCCGAGACCTCGTCCCAAGAAGACGACAAGCGTGAAGGCTAAGGTTTCGTTCCAAGGATGCGTGAAGTATACTATGACACGGATGATGAAAACAATCCGCAATTCATGGCTCCAACTTCATGTGGATGGACACATCCATACCTAGCTATGGTGACTCCAGAAGATGAAGGAGATGCCAAGAAGCTGCACGGGAAGGGGCGCGTGAAATCCCTCAAGCTCATCTCGACTCACTATGCGTCGCCAAAACGTAAGCATAATGATGTTGATGCAGAAACTTACGAGGAGACTACCCCCCATACTTCCACAACCAAGAAGATAACGCTGAACGCTCGCATGAGCATGAAGCCCCAAGATGAATGGGGGTTCGTGCTTAACGATGAACCTGCCTCGCCAGTCAAGCCGCCTATGAGGACCAATCTACGCCTTAGCCTGTTGGAGAAGCATCAAAACAATGAGCTTCTCCATCGGGATATTGTGCGCCGGCGTCTCCTGGCCTTGGCTGAGAAGAAGGAACTCAATAAAGTGGTGAAAGCAATGACTGAAGCAGTGAACTCGACGCCCTATGTGCGTTGGCCGGAAGATGAGCAGAGGCAATAAATAACATGCAGCTCCATAAGCTAAGGTAAGACTACCCACAATGGAAGTATCATAGATAGCATCATGCATCTCATGCATGCAAAAAACTGATGTGGCAGTGCAAATAAAGATAAGAGAGAGGATTATAGTTTCATAAGTAGATACCGTATCATAGGACGTAGTACTAGAAAATTTAATGTCAAAACATCTTGTACATAGATTTGCATTGAGATTCTACAAATCAATTAATATAAAAAACTATGATACTAATACATGATACCATGCATTATAAACATAGTAACATGTAGTAGTACCATACGCATGATACTTCTATATGATACTATGCATTGTGACTAGTCTAAGCTAAGATAAGCACTACTCCCCCAAAGACAACCGCCCCAAAGACACAGACAATGAGACGAAGCTGCCATAATCGATATCGAGAAAATCCAAACGAAAAGCGGCCGCTGCGGGTCCGGGTTGAGACTGGAGAAAGACACGCGGAGGTGTGGAATAGAGGGAATGAGGTGTGGTACGAGGAGACTACTTGGGGCCGTCTCCTCGTGCAGTGCCTCTGTACGGCCCATCAGTCGGTGCGGCGCGGGCGGGTCCCTACTCGATGTCACTAAAGCATGAGTGACAAGAAGAGCAAAACATAGCATGCAGGTACAAATTGTAGGTTCATGTATTCATCTATACTTTTGATTATTTTTTCTTGTCTTTGTAGGTTATGCTTCTCTCCTACTATGATTGATGAGCAAATTGGCAAAGCTTCACTATTTAGGTACAAAATATGTGTCTTCGTTATGCGATTATGTGACCGCGTTTTATTTGTGGTTTTGTTATTGTCATTTCGGTAAACATTGAAGTTCTTTCACATCAAAACACCATTTATGCATTTTTATCGTTCTTTGGCTAATATAATACTTCATTGGGAGGGGGTTAGAAGGTAATGCTTTTTCATGGTTTCAGGGCATTAGAGAATTACCCCTGGTCTTTCCCACATCCTGGATCACGCACACCTGATAGCATGTGATCATCATTGATGATTCATCCTCTTCTAGGAGCAGATGCCGCCGTCCAAATCTGAGGTCAAATAATTAAGTTATTGTACTAGGCTTGGTGGATTTTATGAGGAAGAGTGACAGAAATTCTCGACAAGTGTTAGGTGCACGGTTGGCTAGCTGGTGTCAAAAGCCTGAGGATCTTACTGATGACATACGTCGATATCCATCGTCGGTCGGTCGTCCTGAGGTTGACGAGAGTAGTGGAATGTACAGTATTTCTGATCTAGGCAGGAACACTACTCTGCTCTGCTCTCCTAGAATTGTTCTGCCGTGCTGTGACAACCTATGCATGATCCAGTAGTGGAGTCAGCGGCTTGCTTCATGTCATGCTCGTAATCAGTGACTAACTGTGGTTCGTTGAGTTAGCATACGTGTGGCATGGTACGATCGAGCACTTTTCTGCTCCACCTGGAACAGCTGAGCGAACATGTAGCATTTGGCGCCACCTCCTCGTTCTTGTTGGGTCTCAGCCTTTCGGCATCGGAGGGGGCCGGCCGGGGCAGCTCGAATGCTCGATCATGGCATCGGAGGGGTGCGGTCGGGGCAGCTCGAATGCTCGATCATGGCATCGGGAGTAGGAATTGACCAGCGATCGATCGAGCCAGAAATCATCCATCAGACCATTCTCGCCCGCCACCGCCGTGACGCCAATAGGGATCACCGTGGCGCAGATATGCGATGATCCGATGAGCCGAGGCGCAGCATCACGCAGCTCCATAAGCACTGCCGCCGCACACCTGTGACGAAGCAACGATCGGTGCTGCTTTCGCTGTGAATCGATCGAAGGAAGACGAAAGGGAAGCGGCAGTGGTCTCGACAACGTGGAGCCGTAGCACGCCATTATTATTTTTGTCTCATAACAAAAAGTAAATAGAAAAAGAGAATGCTTTATTAATATTTATGGCCGTTATTTGTGTGTCTCAAAACATCAAACCTCCCACGGGCTAACGATCAGTTGATGCATCCTCCAATATAATATCATATATCATGCATGTCCATGGATCACCCAACTTTTGGAACCGCGATCACCTTGGCGTTTCCACAGTCGCCGTTGGCGTTGCCATCCACATAGATCCTAACACGATTACAGCAGTAATCATCAGTGACAATGGCATCTCGGGGCACACAAAAAACAGTGGTGTCGGCTCTCTCTTTCTCAATCACATCTTTTGCTTCCTTGCCCTTCCTGCCCAGTAACTCTGGCCACATCAACTTGCCATCTGTTTTAGGAGTAAATGTAAAATCAGCATGAGAAAACTCGTGCATACATATTAACAGTTAAATAATAGTATACCTTAACATCTAAAATATAACAACAATACAGTCGTATAATACAAAATTACTAGCAGTGAACAAGCATTAACCGGACGTTGAAGCTAGTAAGCATGAACACGAGAACTTACAGCATTGGCCACCAAGGGAGTTGCAAGCCCAGCCTGACATGGTTCCTAGCTAGACTTTCTTGTGTTTTCTGAAGACGAGGGTCGGGCTATATCTTGTATTTATAGGCCAAAGTAATAATGTGACTTGTTAATGCAGTAAGAGTATTGGTGCCTCAATCATCGGAATACAGCTACTAGACAATATGTATTGGCCATACATACCTATTGAACCAAATCAACAGAGTAAATGTAAAGATTATGGGTATAATTACATTAAATTTATTACAAGGGATTGAGATAGCTAAGAATAGACAAGTGGAGGATGATTTTTATCTACATCATAAAATAGAAATTAGTTTCCACAGTTTTCACAAATCAAAAAGTTTGCCTGTTTTAGGCATGTTAATATATCCTTGGTAATCAGCCATTATGTTCATACAACCGAAATTAGTTGCCATTATATTCACAAATCTAAAAATTAATGTATTTTAATCTTTGGAAATTATGGTCGTTGGGACTATAAATAGGAACAATAAATTATGCCAAAAATCATTTATTCATTCAACTCAATTATGATCATTATAAACAAAATATTCTCATTTGTTATATTGATTTCAGTCGGCATATTGCATATACCTTTTCCGGCGCATATATTTATTCTCTTTTTTAGGAAATTCATATATTTATTCTCTTCATTTGAATCAACATTTTTCTTACTGCTTCATTGGATGGCTCAGAATAGATCTTACGCGGAGTCCATAGGATGCAAGTACACAATGTCGGGCAATGAGGACGATGGCAAGAATGAGAATTTGTCAGTTGTTGGGATCATCAATGACAACAATGAGTGTAAACTTGGTGGGCTTAGCGATGTCGACAAGTGCACAACCACACTGAAAGTGATCGATCCCCCATGTGTGATTACGCGGCGTCCATAGGATGCAAGTGCAAAATGTCGGGCAATGAGGACGATGGCAAGAATGAGAATTTTTCAGTTGCTGGGATCATCAACGACAACAATGAGTGCAAACTTGGTGGGCTTAGCGATGTCGACAAGTGCACAACCACATTGAAAGTGATCGATCCCCCATGTGTTATTTTGGTAATTGATGACAATTTATATGTACTAATGTTTGGCTTGAGTTATAAATGTAGGTTTTGTCTATAGGCAATGATTGAACCATATGTTGGCATCAAGGTTGCAATAAGAAGAAAATAAAGAAGATCAAGTGACAAGTATGTCTTGAAGAGAAAGATGGAGTGATAACTCATGTGCACCTTCAAGACATCAACATAATGAAGAAACAAAAAATGTTGTGCAAGTTCAAGACGAGCCATCTCGAAGAGATCATATGCTTGAATCTTGAAATCCATATGTTGATCATGGATATGCGAAGATATTTGGAAAAAGAGGTTCCCCCATAGCAGAGTATGGGCGATAAATCCGCAAGACATTACCAAGCAAGTACAATCAAGAAAGGTGTTCCATCTTGGTGCGGTAAAGATCATCATCATCTAGCTCAGGTGGAATGTGTAAGGTGAAGGTTTATTCTTGATAGGCTTTCTCTTTTACCGGTCTATTGTTGTTGTTGGAAGGCTAGGTTTTAGAATCGGTAGCCATACTATCAAGAGGGCTCTTGAATAAGTAACTTGATCTATCAATTATTGGGAGAAAGCTCAAACCCTTGCAGGATTGGATCATATTTGTTGGTTGTTATTTAGAGCTTGTGGTTATTCTCATGACAAGCTCTAGTTCATCGAAAACAGATTTTCAGTTTTTGATATTGGAGTTTTTACCGGTTCTTCGTGTTGAGAGGTTTCGCCTCTAAATTCGTGGAAACATCTACCCTACATGATCCTAATATTTTCCAGTAAATTGGTTTCACCTAATATGGATTTTCCTAATTCAAGTTATTGCGTTTCTAGTTTGCCCTTTATTTTTTTAAATAAAGGGGAGCAAGCTTGTGGCAAGCCAACAATACAGCCTTGGTTGGGTCGGTAATACCGCGCAGCTGCCGGGCCGGTGCCGGTCTTTGCCTTTCCTGCTCCCAGAAGACCTCGGTGCCCCGCACGACCATGACCAATGTTACGCTTGTGCCAGGCCGGTAGTGTCGGGCCAACTCACTGCCTCGCGTGGCTGTTAGCTGTCGCGCCTCGCGGGTGGTACTTTTGCCTCCCTATGGTGGTACTAATGGCCCATGCCTGGCTAGCCCAAGGGGCATAAAACCGAACATGTATCAAAAGCCTTCTTCTTCATGTAGATCTCTCTCTCTCTCTTTGGCTCTCCTCTCCCCTCTTTGGCTCTCGACCATTGTTAAGATTTTTGAGCTTTCTATCTCTCTGCCTCTAAAATGATTCTTACATATATTTGAGAAAAGATAGTGGAGATCTAGATCACATTTTAATTAATCAAAATCTCCTCTTTATGTGGGAATCCTTTGGATCTAGATATTGGAAAATTTTGGTGTTATGCTCTTTGTTATTACTCTCTTATTGCTCCAATAGGTTTTGTAGCTTTGTTGGAATTTCAGAGAGAAGGATTTGAGCATATCTTATGTTCTTGCTATTGCATTTTGTGCATAGGTTTGAGTTCTCCACGTTGATACGTGGAGGTAAAAGTTCGTGAGTCAATTTCTTTGGGTGCTTGTACCCGAAGCTTGTTGTTCTTGGGTCTTTGCATCCTATATGACTTTGTGGCTTAGTGGTGTTCATGGGGCCTTAGATTAAGTTGTGGATATTCCTGAACCAACGCCTTTGTAGATATATCTTGGGAACCTTGAATTAACTCGTGGAGATTTCCCTAGGCTTGTGGATCGAGAACTTTCCTTTTGGTGGGAAGGCTCGAGGATAATACAGTGAGATCCTCGTGGCATTTGGGGGTGCTTTGGCCTCCACACGCTCTAATGGAGAGTAGCACCCGCAAGAATATGAACTATGGGATATATCGTCGTCTCTGCGTGCCTTGGTTATTTCGATACCGGAGGTCTTAATTTACTTATGCATTTTACTTTGTGATAGCTTTCGTGCTTGAAGTTATATATCTTGCTATCACATAGTTGTCTTCTTTCTTAGCATAAGTTTTTAGTGCACATAGGTGAACTCTAGTTATATAGGTTTTATGTTTGACAAATTAAACGCTAGTTTTATTTTGCGTTTGTTCAAGTCATTATCGTAAACGTTTTAAACCCCGTATTTGATGGGATTCTCAGCATAGAAAACAAAAAAATATTGCCTAGGGCATATTTGCAACACTATTCGCCCCCCTCTAGGCCGCATCCATATCCTTTCACACACCTACCAGTGCTAGTTCGCCTTGCTCGATGATGTCCATAGGAAATATGTGCACAATCGCATCTACCAGGGCTAGGTCGTCTTACTCGGTGACATCCAAGGGAAACATGTGCGGAACCACACCTATGATGGCTCTATGGCCTCGCTCAATGACATCCGAGATCAATGTGTGTGCAAACGGTCTCTAGACTAAAATTCAAAATGTAGGCATAACCATCTGCTAGACTAAATCCATAGATCTTCTTGTAGAAATATGTGTGCCATAAACATGACACAAAAAATGACACATACACATATATACTATATTACCTTGGGATTCTATACATACTAATAAGTTTTTAGAATCCTATATAAATTAATATGTTGGTATATCCATCAAAACAACATGCTTTCCTAGATGCCGGTTCCATTCTTAAGTTCAATACCTATTGTACCTAAAACGTATATTTGTGTACTTTTAAAATTTAAATATTATTGCAAAAAGATCACCGATTAAACTTTCAACATCTAAAGAAGTGGTCATGGGATGAACTTAAAGCAAGGAGTATATATAGTATCTGTTGGAAGTGAGTTGTTGTAAGGGTACATTGCCCCTAAGTGTGTTTTTGGTAATTAATGACAACCATTTATGGACTAATATTTTCATTGTGTTTATATGAAGGAATCCTCCATAGGCATTTCTTAAAGTCCATATGTTGGATTTAAGTATGGATGCCATGAATATAATGTTATACCTTTGGTATTGGCATCAAGACCATCGATTTGTAGAGAAGAATATGATACGATCAAGAAGAAGAAATGAAGATGGAGTTATTGTGTGGAACTCAAGTTAGTCATGCTCTAGCTTATGTGTTAAGCAATGAATGATCAAGATATTATGATAGAGCATGAAGAGATACAAGGTTAACCAAGACTAAGAGTTAATATTGTATTCATGTTGGTCAACACATGAAGCATAAATATAGTACCACTTTGGATCATGTGATCTAGCTTGTAGGCGGTAAGCCTTGTCAATTATGCCTCATGAGCTAACCCACTGTATATGTGCATTTGTGTTGTCTATGTGGGTTAGGTATCTTTCCATGGGCATGCATCAAGAGTATGATCTCATATAGCCCATGAGAGGATGGCATCAAGATTGGATGTCATCAAGGTTGTCAAGGGAAAGTTCAAGATGAGCATATCGAAGATATCATGCTTGAATCTTGGCGTTCATTTGGTGATAATGGACTTGTGAAGATGTGCTTCAAATGAAGCTTTCCCATGGTGGTGTATGGGGGAGCAATCATGAGTCTTCACGAAGCAACAATGATCAAGTGGGCATTCCGCCTTGATAAAGCATGAAGCGTCATCATCAAGATCAAGCGGGATGCGCAAGACAAAGGTATGGCCTTGCTAGATTTTGTTTTTACCGGTCTCAAGGAGGTTGTTGGGAGACCGAGTTATAGGATAGATAGCCGCACTATCAAGAGGGGTTTTCGATTGTGTAACTTGATCGTATCATCTTAGGGAGCTCAATCATATGCATACTTTGCATCCTTGTATTCTTGTTGCTTCTTGGTTTTTCTTTATTTCAGGTTCTTGAGCTTTTTTCTAGTTTTACAACAAGTCCAAGTTTATCTAAAACGGAATTCGTATGCATCTTCTATTGCGTTTTCATGTTTGGAGTTTTTACCAATTTGATTTTTATAGATAGGCCGAACCTTTCATATTGTTGTTTTTTCTCAATGGTTGGACTATGATTTTTCTATGCGTAATTTTGTAGAGCTCGTTGTCATGATTCCAATGAGCCCAAGATCATCGAAATCGAAGTCCGGATGCAAAAGTTATCACATTTTGGGGTTTAGGTCGGCAGGCCGAGTGCTGCTGCCGGGTAGGCCGGCAACAGCACCTGGTCCTGCCAGGCTAAGTGCCGGATGGCTCGATTTTTGCCCCAAACGGTCATATTTTGAGGGGGGGGCTTCTTCCCCATTCTTCTAGGAGTTCTTGGACACGTTTTGACCACCATTCTTGACCTTCTTGAGCTTGCTTCCCCTCCCATTCCTCCCATGATTTTTGCATATTATTGAGGGATTTGAAAGAGGAGATCTAGATCAGCAACCTCCACCAAACAATTCCTCCTCTAGGTGAGGGGGATTCTTGGGATCTAGATCTTGGAGTCATTTGTTGATTTACACCCTTGTTCTTCCTCTAGTTCCTCCATAGAATTTGTTGCTTTGGTGGGATTCGAGAGAGAAGGATTTGATCACTTTTCTTGGTGTTCTTGCTTTGCATCCTTGCATATTGTTGAGCTATCTAATACAATTAGTTCGAGTGAGAGACCGCGAGCTTGTTACTTTTGGAGGGTGACCTCCTAGGTAGCTTGGAGGTTGGTGCTCCGTTGACCTCTTCGTGCAAGATTGTGAAGAGGTCCGGGGTTCTCCTTCGTGGAGCTTGTGAAGTGGCTGTGGAGCTTGCCATCTCCGGAGTGGAGAAAAAGCTAGCCATAAGGGAAAGACCTTTATCCTTCGTGGTATTGGCTTGGAGAAGAATGTGGCGACCCAGCATACCACTGCATGGTGTAGTATGCAAGTCATTGACATAACATCAATGAAACACCATTCCACTAGGGTATTACATTCCTCAGAGTGGCACAACAGAAACATATGCGGATCCAAGGTATGTCTATAGAATTACAACATCAATTCTTACAGAAGATCAACATAGCCTCCTAATTACAATGAGGTAAAACTGCAAATAACTCCAGAAGAACAACTCGTGGAATAAATGTATTACTAGCTCTACCTAACGGGCATTTGACTGGTTATAGAAACTATGACTAGATTCTAACTAATTAGGAGCTAGGATTAGGGAGCTAGTTCCCTTCTACTGGTAATCTAGGTTTTCTCCATGGTGGATGTGGTATTTGACTCCTCTGGAAGGATCATGTCTCTTGAAGTAGTTTTTGACTCCTCGGTCTTCGAATTGCACCGTAGATCCTCCTTCGATGCCTCCATATCTAAGCAGGGGATTTAGAGAGGGATGAGTACGAGCATACTCAACAAGTTCATTATAGGAAAGAGGTGTTTAATGCACTAGCTACAGCCATGGACCAGAAAGTCGTAGGCAATTCAAGTTTTTGTAAACATTTCTTCAAAAGGTTGCTTTTATTCGGAAGAACTATGTCCGTCAGCCTCCACCGGGTGTCTAGAACTTCATGGAGTTCCTTTCCAGCGGCGTTCGCAATTCCAAACCCGTAACAGAGAGTGACAAGCCACAATTTGATACACTCTACATAGGTGTGTTTCTATACCTATAAGAGATTTTATCCTTGTTGCACAACCAAGTCATGAGCTTGTCCACACATCCTTGGTATGGGGCCAAGTATAAGTCATAGCCAATCACTGGGCCTTCCTGCGACCCCGTATACCCACCCTTTTGTAATCCACTGCCCTCGATTGATTCATATGATCATTCCCTGGGCCAACCCGTTACAATCCATCATAGATACAACCCACAGTAGAAGTTATGAGGGCTTCCTCCCCGCCTAAACATCTGCATGTTGGCCACCTGCAGTTGTATCCGTTGGTATGCGAGAGGGAAAAGAACAGCTGACTACTCCGTCCTACTCCAGATCTTATGGTAAACACATGTATTACGGCGCAAGAATCGCTGAACGATATTTGTTGTTAAGTCCTATGTGAAGATAAACCCATTGCAATGGAACCTCCACCAAACTCAAACCATGGTTTCATTGCCCACCACATAGTCATATTCATAATTATGAAAATAATACTTGCTTTTGATACAAGTACTTTGCAAGTAGTTTGATAAAAATACTCAAAATGACATGAGCAAGCGTTCTTGACTGCAAGATTGTGTAGTCAAGGACTCCGATACGGGATAACTCCAAATTCTGAAATAGCATCATCGTCCAGTAAGAACAATGTTTAAAAGATTGGCAAATATGATATAATGCATAAGTATGAGATGCAATCGCTCTAAGCGTAATCTCACCCCGTCGGAGGGGCGGCGCCGGCGGAGCACCGGGGCACGAAGTGGGGCGTGCAGCGGGGTCGGGCGCAGGAGGCGAGCAGCAAAGGTCGGCGTCGGAGAGTCAGGGCGGCTGCGGCAGGGCGTTGCAAGAGGAGGGGTAGCGCCAAGCGGAGCGCCGCCATTTTGCCGGAGGAGTGGACAGATAAGGCGAGGAACACCGCGACAGCAAGCGCGCGGACGGCCTCTCTGGACTGGACTGGACTGCTGAAGTATCACAGTCTAGGTGGGCACAAGAGTCTCATAGGCGCGGCTACATAGTTAGTCCTCTCCTAGGTAGGGGACGGAGAGGGACAGCGGCAGAGGAGGTGGGGACGGACGGGCGGACGGCACGAGGCGGCGGTGTCGGCGTGTCGTTTGACCATTGGATATCAAGTGGGCAGCTAGATCCGACTGGTATTTGCTGAATTTGGTTGCCTTTTAGTTGACTTCGCCTACTTCTAGTCAAGTCAAAAACACCCTTTATATATCCACAATAGGAGATCATATGTCCACAACTAGAAAATTACTTTATACACCTCATTATTACATATCTAAAGCTACCTTTACAAGGCTATGGTCATCCAGTACTACACAATAGGTCTTCAGGGCTAAAATCAAGGTGTTGAGATACTCATGTTTTTGCAGCGAAGTTCCGCGATATCATCCAGTAAGTTGATGTGTATGACAGGATAATGCGGATTGCATTGTTGGGCCTAGGCCCAGATGAACCGACTGGGCAACTGGGAGAACTTTGACTAATCAATCACACACATACATACAAGCATGCATGCAGGTAGTTACAATGTCCAAACGTATGGCTTGCTAGCTCTTTCCCAATGCCTACAATTCCAACAAATTATGTGTGTCGTCCTACATGAAACAAATCCATTCTTTAGTCTCTGTGCACACCATCTAACACTTGTTCAACCTAATAACCTATATCTATTGTGTAGTGACGTTTGGACAACACACATACCGTGGTGTGGAGTGAGGTACATGTACTAATAGATAGGTGTGGATGTGATATGTGTGGGCTATATAGTGCTGAAGGATCATAGCGAGAACATGCTACATAAATGTTAAAGATGGTGTGGTTGGTGATGCTTGATTCAATTTTCTATGTTTCTCGGACTGTATACTCTTATAAAGATTAAATATATGTCATAAATACAATATGTGGCCTTGTACAAATTGATGTGAGTATATCCTAGGCAATATCACATAGTCGATGGTGCATGGCCGCCCACTATAGTTTTTGAAAATTTGAAGTAAAATTGTTGGAGCAACTTCAGTCCGTCTTTTAGTTTGGCTGGATGAAAAGGAAACCACATCGAGATACAATACGAATGGTAAAGGTTGTGTGACCATGTGAGAAGATAACAAAAATCTGGCAGAGTTTTTTGAAGCTAATTACTGCAGGGGAGACCCCCACAGTCTTTAATTTCAAACTAAAAGTCTTATGTACAAAAAGAAGCACAAAATAGAAAGAAAAACTAACCTATTATTGAAAACAAATTTTCAATCCATGATGACAAAATGGGAACAATACACTTTTTCACCCTATACTTAAGAAGGGTAATATCAGAAACAAACCCAGCTCTCCAATTCCTGAAAGTCGGCGGTATTTCTTTTAAAATCTTATTATTTCTTGGCGGTATCCATATATTCCAACATGCCAGGATAATGATCTCAGTAAAACATGGGCCTTTGAAACTTCTCTTGGTGTTCTTTAACATCTCAGATCCAGAATCTTGTGCCAAATTAATTTGTAAATATATCCAAACTCTAACACTAAAGGTGCATTCAAAAAATAGATGTGACCAATCTTCCAGGCAGTGATTATGACAGAGCACACAATTGTGATCAGAAGTGACATTCCAATGTCTTCGCCCGAGCATATCCTTTGTATTCATGCGATCATGTAATATTAACCATGCAAAGAACTTGTGTTTCGATGTACACTTGCTATCTACTGCACTAGCTGTCAAAGTAGTTCTTCAGTAACAAGAGAGACATCATAGCCTCCGAGGATGGCTAGTTCGTGTTCATATTTTCAGAGAAATTGTGTTAGATCAGTTCAAAATAAATACCTGCTTATAAGTCAATTCGGAAGGAGGGTCGTGATAAGGATCAACCAAAGCTATGCGGTCAGAGTACTTTTCTGCTGCTGTTCTCCGGATATCTGGAACTGCCTTCCATTCATGCACAGCCAATTCACTTTCACCGGGCAATAGAGCACTCTCAAGCAAAGGCGAGAGCACTTTCCGCGAGGTGAACTCTCTAGCTGCGAGGCAGATTTGTAAGAGTTAAAGGCAAAGCAAGTTACACGAAGGAGGCAAACTCAACACATCAACGTGGTGCTCCTTGCCATAAAGCATTCCTACTTTGTAAAACTATTGTTTGACTGCAGCACAGCACTGAACGACTTCCCGCGACTCCACAACTCCAATCACGTAGTTGCAGCTTCTCACATTTCTATGTCAAACAACTGGATGACATGTATTTGCTATCAGAAAATAAAATTCTTAAACAGCAAAGGGGTCCATCTTCTATCTATCTTACCTGGGAGGCTGGGACGAACAATGAGTAGCACTTGGACGCAACAATCTGACAACGGCAAGGCACCAAAGGCCCCAACCGACATCCAGTGAAAGCTTCCCCTTTTTAAGTAATTTTTGAGGCTGAATTCTAGTACTTTTCTAAGAGCGTCTCCAACAGAGCGCGAAACGGTGCGCCATCGCATTTCAACCGCTTTTTACCGCGCGGGAACCCTTCCGCGCTCCTTCAGGGGACGCGCCAAACCGGCGCGGGAAAAGAATGTTTTTCCGCGCGCGCTATCGTGCTATCCTGAGCGGCAAAGTTGTCGCGTGCGCGCGTAACAAACCGCCATGGAAACTTCCACTCGCCGCTCGGACGACGTCTGAGACCACCTCCAACCACGAGTAGACTAGTCGTTTATCTATTTTAGTTGTATTTTCAATGTTTTTTAGATCTTCTATTTAGAGTTTTAGACTATCTTCAATTAAAATGTGTTTGTGGTGCTGTAAATTAGCGCTTCCGCTGCGGACGTCTTTTCAGCGGGCCACCCGCGCTGCGAAATAACGCCTCCGGTGGAGCGGAATTCAGCACAGCATGCGCTAAGCGTTTGCAGCACGCGCGAAGTGGAATTTGCAGCGCTAAATTATTGCGCCTATGTTGGAGATGCCCTTAAGGGCGTGTTTGGTTCAACGTAATGAGATGCCTGCCATGGCCACTCTAAATCCAAGAACATCTAATTCATGCCCAGGCTAGCGGCAGCCTGAGCCTAGCGATTTGGAGACAAGCGCGATAGACGGACATCCGCTATAATTCTAGCTGCTCGCTCGACAAATCCAACGACGTGGGTAGGAAATGAGGTGGGGCGACGGACCGAGGGACTGACCATGGAGGGTGGCGGAGGGGCGGCGCCGGTGGAGCACCGGGGCACGAAGCGGGGCGCGTGGCGGGGCCACGCGCAGTAGGCGAGGAGCAAAGGTCGGCGTCAGAGTGGCAGGGCGGCTGCGGCAGGGCGTTGCAAGAGGAGGGGCAGTGGCGAGCGTTGCGCCGCTATTTGGCCGGAGGAGGGGACGGACAAGGCGAGGAACGCCGCGACAGCAAGCGCACGGATGGCCGCTGTGGACTGGACTGCTGAAGTATCACAGTCTAGGTGGGCACAAGAGTCTCACAGGCGCGGCTACATAGTTAGTCCATTCCTAGGTAGGGGACGGCGCGGACTGACGGAGGGCACGAGGCGGCGGTGCTGGCATGTGGTTTGACCCTTTGATGCTGCTCCGGTGAAGGCGCCAGACAATCTTGATGGTGGTTGTTATGGAAGCGGTTGGAAAAATCCAATCAAAATTCTTTTCCCAAACTACATGCATTGCTACTAATTTGAAAGGTATTGGTATTTTACCTTCTCTACTATCTTTGGTTTGGTCAAGTGTACCAAAGATATCTACACATGAGCCTAGCTTCTCAAACCGGTGAAAAACTTTCCTAGGTTCTATAACAACATCTTTAAATTCTCTAAGCAAAAAATTTAGGATAAAGTATTTCTTTTCATCATCCTCAATTTCATGGAGTTTAAGAAACATTTGCTGCATAAGTGGATTAAGGCTAACAAATCTAGCCTCCAGCATTTGAACTAAACAAGCTGCAGCAGTTTCATAATTAGGAGCAAGTTCTACCAGGGATTTATCCTCAATATCTTTATTCTTACTAACATGATTGAGAAAAAATTCAATGTCATCTTTCCCAATTATAGAACCACTAACTACAGATAGGTCCTTTAGATCGTACTTAGGAATCAACATAATGAACTACAAACAAAATAACAACTATGTAAGAAACTAATTTTTTATGTTTTTGATATAATAAAGCAAACACGACAAAATAAAGTAAACTGAGCAAACTATAACAAAGTGAAGAGATTGGAGATGAGAGACTCCCCTTGGAGAAATCCTCTTTCTCCCCTGCAACGGCGCCAGAAAATCTTGATGGTGCTCCGGTGATGGCGCCAGACAATCTTATTGAGCGTTGTTGTGGAAGCGGTTGGGAAACCCCAAGATCGAGGAAGGTGCGATGAGCACAGCAGAAATTTTTCCCTCAGTACGAAACCAAGATTTAATCGACCAGTAGGAAAAAGACGTGACTTCTGAAGGTGTTGCTAGCTGACTAGTGGCAGGGCGCACTACCGGCGTCAGCAACAACGTGGAACCTGCACACAACACAACCAAAGTACTTTGCTCCAACTTGCAGTGAGGTTGTCAATCTCATCGGTTTGCTGAACACAAAGGATTAGACGTATCGAGTGGAAAGAGATGTTTGCAGAAAATAAACAGAACAGGATTGCAGTGGTTGAATTTATCAGTGTAAATGAAACGGACCGGGGTCCATAGTTCACTAGAGGTGTCTCTCCATAAAGATAAATATCATGTTGGTTGAACAAATTACAGCTGGGCAATTAACAGAATATCGACCATACATGACAAGATGATTACTATGAGATTTGATTGGGCGTTACAACATAATACATAGACCGTAATCCAACTGCGTCTATGACTAATAATCCACCTTTCGGTTATCGTCCGAACCCCTTTCAGTATTAAGTTGCAAGCAATATATTATCGCATTAAGCAATGTGTGTAAAGTAAACAATAGAATTACTCTCGGATAAAACATTGTTGTTTTCTCCCTAGTAGCAACAACACATCTACAATCTTAAACGTTATTGTTACTCACACAGAAAACTAGAGGTATGAACCTACTATCGAGCATAAATACCCCCTCTTGGAGTCACAAACATCTACTTGGCCAGAGTATCCACTAGCAACAGAGAGCATGCAAGATCACAAATAACATATGACATGAATATATAATCGACCTCAACATAGTATACAATATTCATCGGATCCGGCAAACACAACATGTAGGGTTGCATAAGGATGATCTTGATCATGTAGGGCAGCTCACAAGATCTATACATGAAGCACAAATTGGATAAGACACCCATCTAGCTACTTCTATGGACCCATAGACCAGGGATGAACTACTCACGCATCACTTCGGAGGTGGGCATGGCGATGTAGATGCCTCCGGCGATGATTTCCCCCTCCGATAGGGTGTCGGGAATAGCTTCAGAACCCCTCAAGATGGGTTCTGTGATGACGGCCGCGATGGAACTTTTCATTGATGGAGGCTCGGGTATCCAGGGTTTTCCCGGGAAGATGTATAAATAGGCGGAGGATTTAGGTCGGTGGGGGTGCCTGGGGGGCCCACACCTTGTTGGACATATGCCCAAGAGGCAATAATAAAGTGGTTATTATTATATCTTTGTGTTTATGATAATAGTTTGCATCTCATGCTATAATTGTATTAACCAGAAACATTAATACATGTGTGTTATGTAAACATAAAAGAGTCCCTAGTAAGCCTCTTGTTAAACTAGCTTGTTGATTAATAGATGATCATAGTTTTATGATCATGAACATTGGATGTTATTAATAACAAGGTCATATTATTAGGTTAATGATGTGATGGACATACTGATACGTCTCCAACGTATCTATAATTTCTGATGTTCCATGCTAGTTTTATGACAATACCTACATGTTTTGCTCACACTTTATAATGATTTCATGCATTTTCCGGAACTAACCTATTAACAAGATGCCGAAGTGCCATTTCCTGTTTTCTGTTGTTTTTGGTTCCAGAAAGGCTGTTCGGGCAATATTCTCTGAATTGGACGAAACAAAGACCGAACCTCGTATTTTACCAAGACGGACCCAGAACACCGAAGGAGAGACGGAGAGGGGCCAGGGGGCCCCACACCACCTGGCCGCGTGGCCAAGGAGGGGGGCGCGCCGCCCTATGGGGTGGCCCCCCCAGGCACCCCCTTGGGCCGCCTCTTCGCCTATGAAGTCCCTCGCGACCTAAATCCTCGATACCAATTGACGAAACTCCAAAGACTCCGGGGCGCCGCCGCCATCGCGAAACTCCGTTTCAGGGGACAGAATCTCTGTTCCGGCACACCGCCGGGACGGGGAAGTGCACCGGAAGCCATCTCCATCGACGCCACCGCCTCCATCATGCTCCGTGAGTAGTTCCCCTATGGACTACGGGTTCTAGCTGTAGCTAGTTGGTATTCTCTCCCCCATGTACTTCAATACAATGATCTCATGAGCTGCCTTACATGATTGAGATCCATCTGATGTAATCGGTGTTGTGTTTGTTGGGATCCGATGAATTGTTACATTATGATCAGTCTATCTATAAAGTTTGTGAAGTTATTGTTGCTGCAATCTTGTTGTGTTTAATGCTTGTCACTAGGGCCCGAGTGGCATGATCTTAGATTTAAGCTCTATAATTATTGCTTAGATTGTATCTACAAGTTGTTTGCACATGTCTATGTCCGGAACCCGAGGCCCCAGAGTGACAGCAACTGGGCTTAGATATGAGGATCACATGTTTTCACCAAGTGTTAATGCTTTGCTCCGGTGCTCTATTAAAAGGAGTACCTTAAGTTTCCCTTGAGGCCCGGCTGCCACCGGCTGGTATGACAAAAGATGTTATGCAAGTTTCTCATTGCGAGCACGTATGACTATATATGGAAAACATGCCTACATGATTAATAGACTTGATGTTCTGTCTTAATGCTATTTCAATCGTATCAATTGCCCAACTGTAATTTGTTCACCCAACACTTGTTATTTGAGAGTTACCACTAGTGTAGATAGTTGGGAACCCCGGTCCATTTCTCATCATCATATACTCGTTCTTTATGTCATTGAAGTAGTATTAACTATTTTCTGGTGCCATTGCCTCTGTGTTACTGTTACTGCTGTTAATTATTGCTCTCATATTGTCTGCTGCTTTCACATCACCCCTATTACTAGTGCTTTCCAGGTGCAGCTGAATTGACAACTCAGTTGTTAAGGCTTATAAGTATTCTTTACCTCCCCTTGTGTCGAATCAATAAATTTGGGTTTTACTTCCCTCGAAGACTGTTGCGATCCCTGATGACCCACAAGTATAGGGGGTGTATCGTAGTATCTTCGATAAGTAAGAATGTCGATCCCAACGAGGAGCAGAAGGTGTTGACAGCAGTTTCGATGAAGGATTCACTGTAAATGCTCACAGACAAGTATTCGGGGGTTTTGATGTTGCAGATAAATAAAGTACAAGTAAATAAAATGCGAGAGAAATAATTGCAGCGAGTGGCCCAATCCTTTTTAGCACAAAGGACAAGCCGGTTTGTTTACTTATAATGACCAAACGTTCCTGAGGACACACGGGGATTTTAGTCTAGTACTTTCGCTTCATATGGCTTAATAATCTTCATTGTTTTGATAAGTGTTGTGTGGGTGAACCTATGCTAATGCACCGCCCTTCCTAGGACTAATACATACTTGTGATTATACCCCTTGCAAGCATCCGCAACTACAAGAAAGTAATTAAGATAAATCTAACCACAGCCTTAAACTCGAGATCCTGCGATCCCTCTTGCATCGATATACTAACGGGGGCTCAGGTTTCTGTCAACCCCGCAATTAGCAACCGAATACAAGATGCACTCCCCTAGGCCCATAAATGGTGAAGTGTCGTGTAGTCGACGTTCACACGACACCACTAGAAGAATGACACCACAACTTAAATATCATAACATTGAATATTACTCAACCATAATTCACTACTAGCATTTAGACTTCACCCATGTCCTCAAGAACTAAACGAACTACTCACGAGACATCATATGGAATACAATCAGAGGTGATATGATGATGAATAACAATCTGAACATAAACCTTGGTTCAATGGTTTCACTCAATAGCATCTACAACAAGTATAGAATAACACCGGGAGAGTTTCCCCTATCAAACAATCAAGATTTAACCCGAATTGCTACAGCGATGACGAGGTGCAGCGGTGGTGATGGCGGTGTAGATGGTGGAGATGATGATGATGATGATGGAGATGATGCCCCGCTCGATGACGATGGCGATGGCGTCGATTTCCCCCTCCGGGAGGGAATTTCCCGGCGGATTCCTGCCCGCCGGAGAGCTCTTTTTCTCTCGTGTTCTCCGCCCCGCGAGGCGGCTGTAACCCTCCGTGAGGTCCTCTCTGTGGCTTAGGTTTTCGGGACGAAGGAGTACGCGAAGAAAGGAGGCGAAAGAGGCTGTGGGGCCCCCAGAGCATAGGTGGCGCGGCCAGGCCATGGGCCGCGCCGCCCATGGTCTGGGCCCACAGTGGCTCCTCTTTCCCCTTCGGCTCCCTCCGTCATCTGGAAAAATAGGAATTTACGTGAAATTTCCTTCCACGGTTGATCTTCCGAAATATTGCGTTCTGACGGTGCTTTTTCCAGCAGAATCCTGGCTCCGGTGCTTGATCCTCCAATAATGATGAAACATGCAAAATAGATGAAATAACATAAGTATTGTGTCCCAATATGAAATATATCAATGAATAACAGCAAATTATGATACAAAATAGTGATGCAAATTGGACGTATCAACTCCCCCAAGCTTAGACCTCGCTTGTCCCCAAGCGAAACTGAGCTCGATAAACAAGACCACATGTTTATGGAGTGAAGAGTCGATAAATAAAATACGGACAAGAAGCATCATATTCATTCACACAAGACATTCTAGTAAACAACTTCCTCATATAACTCATCTTGAAATAGGTAAAGAGAAATCACAAGTAAAGGTGCATAAGAAATCATAGTTGGTGATGGCAAACTTTGTTCTTGGTCAGAGAACTACTAACGGATTGTACTTCTAAGCAAAGCTTTCATATTAGATTTTATAGCTGAGCTTTCATATTCAAGCATAACAATCTCCTCATAATCATTAATAACTTCAAAGTCATATTCATTCAGATAAAATTGGTACTAAACAAGAAAGTATAAAAGACATGATCAACTGAATCATAGCATAAATGATTGGTTCACAACAACTCAATTGCTTGCTTGGGATAGAGAGAAATAGGTTTACTGACTCAACATAAAAGTAAAAGATAGGCCCTTCGCAGAGGGAAGCAGGGATTAAATCATGTGCTAGAGCTTTTCAAGTTTTGAAATCATATAAAGAGCATAAAAGTAAGATTTTGAGCGGTGCTTGTTGATACGCGTAGATGCACACGTCCGTTGGGAACCCCAAGTGGAAGGTATGATGCGTATAGAAGCAAGTTTCCCTCAGTATGAAACCAAGGTTTAATCGAACCAGTAGGAGCCAAGAAGCACGTTGAAGGTTGATGGTTGCGAAATGTGATGCGGCGCAACACCAGGGATTTCGGCGCCAACGGAACCTACACAACACAACCCAAGTACTTTGTCCCAACGAAACAGTGAGGTTGTCAATCTCACCGGCTTGCTGTAACAAAGGATTAAACGTATCGAGTGGAAGATGTTTGCAAAGAAAACAGTAAACACAATTGCAGTAGATTGTATGCTATGTAAAGAATAGGACCGGGGTCCACAGTTCACTAGAGGTGTCTCTCCCATAAGATAAAAGCATGTTGGGTGAACAAATTACAGTCGGGCAATTGACAAATAGAGAAAGGCATAACAATGCATATACATGATATGATAAATATAGTGAGATTTAATCCGGGCATTACGACAAAGTACATAGACCGCCATCCAACTGCATCTATGCCTAAAAAGTCCACCTTCAGGTTATCATCCGAACCCCATTCAGTATTAAGTTGCTAAGCAACAGACAATTGCATTAAGTATGGTGCGTAATGTAATCAACAACTACATCCTTAGACATAGCATCAATGTTTTATCCCTAGTGGCAACAGCACATCACAACCTTAGAACCTACTGTCACGATCCCAGGTGTCAATGAAGGCATGAACCCACTATCGAGCATAAATACCCTCTCTTGGAGTTAAGAGCAAAAACTTGGCCAGAGCCTCTACTAATAACGGAGAGCATGCAAGATCATAAACAACACATAAACAATAGATTGATAATCACCATAATCATAGTACTCTCTATCCATCGGATCCCGACAAACACAACATATAGTATTACAGATGATCTTGATCATGTTAGGCAGCTCACAAGATCCAACAATGAAGCACAACAAGGAGAAGACGACCATCTAGCTACTGCTATGGACCCATGGTCCAGGGTGAACTACTCACTCATCACTCCAGGCGACCCATGGCGGTGTAGAGTCCTCCGGGAGATGAATCCCCTCTCCGGCAGGGTGCCGAGGCGATCTCCTGAATCCCCCGAGATGGGACGCGGCGGCGGCGTCTCGGGAAGGTTTTCCGTATCGTGGCTCTCGGTACTGGGGTTTCGCGACGAGGCTTTAAGTAGGCGGAGGGTCAACGCGGGGGCCACACGAGGCCCAGGGGTCGGCGCGCCAGGGCTTGGGCCGCGCCGCCTAGCTCCTGGCTGCCTCGTGGCCCCACTTCGTTATCTCTTCGGTCTTACGGAAGCTTCGTGCAAAAATAGGACCCGGGCGAAAGTTTCGTCCAATTCCGAGAATATTTCTTTACTAGGATTTCTGAAACCAAAAAGCAGAAAACAAACAACTCGCTCTTCGGCATCTTGTTAATAGGTTAGTTCCAAAAATGCATAAATATGACATATAATGTGCATAAAACATGTAGGTATCATCAATAAAGTAGCATGGAACATAAGAAATTATCGATACGTTGAGACGTATCAGCATCCCCAAGCTTAGTTCTGCTCGTCCCGAGCAGGTAAAACGATAACAAAGATAATTTCTGAAGTGACAAGCCATCATAATCTTGATCATACTATTTGTAAACATATGTAATGAATGCAGCGATCAAAACAAAGGTAATGACATGAGTAAACAAGTGAATCATAAAGCAAAGACTTTTCATGAATAGTACTTCAAGACAAGCATCAATAAGTCTTGCATAAGAGTTAACTCATAAAGCAATAAATCAAAGTAAAGGTGTTGAAGCAACACAAAAGAAGATTAAGTTTCAGCAGTTGCTTTCAACTTATAACATGTATATCTCATGGATATTGTCAACATAAAGTGATATAACAAGTGCAATATGCAAGTATGTAGGAATCAATGCACAGTTCACACAAGTGTTTGCTTCTTAAGGTGGAAGGAGATAGGTAAACTAACTCAACAATAAAAGTAAAAGAATGGTCCTTCAAAAGGAAAGCATCGATTGCTGTATTTGTGCTAGAGCTTTTTATTTTGAAAACATGAAACAATTTTGTCAACGGTAGTAATAAAGCATATGAGTTATGAAAATTATATCTTACAAGTTGCAAGCCTCATGCATAGTATACTAATAGTGTCCGCACCTCGTCCTACTTAGCTTGGACTACCGGATCTTTGCATGCCATGTTTCAACCAAGTGTCACAAAGGGGTACCTCCATGCCGCCTGTACAAAGGTCTAAGGAGAAAGCTCGCATTTTGGATTTCTCGCTTTTGATTATTCTCAACTTAGACATCCATACCGGGACAACATGGACAACAGATAATGGACTCCTCTTAAATGCATAAGCATGTAGCAATGATTATTGTTCTCATATGAGATTGAGGATATATGTCCAAAACTGAAACTTCAACCATGATTCATGGCCTTAGTTAGCGGCCCAATGTTCTTCTCTAACAATTTTGCATGCTCCAACCACTAAAATGATAGATCCTTCAGACAAGACGGACATGCATAGCAACTCACATGATATTCAACAATAGTTGATGGCGTTCCCCAGCATGGTTATCGCACAACAAGCAACTTAATAAAATATAAAGTGCATAAGTACATATTCAATACTACGATAGTTTTTAAGGCTATTTTGTCCCATGAGCTATATATTGCAAAGGTGAATGATGGAATTTTAAAGGTAGCACTCAAGCAATTTACTTTGGAATGGTGGAGAAATACCATGTAGTAGGTAGGTATGGTGGACACAAATGGCATAGTAGTTGGCTCAAGGATTTTGGATGCATGAGAAGTATTCCCTCTCGATACAAGGTTTAGGCTAGCAAGGTTATTTGAAGCAAACTCAAGGATGAACCGGTGCAGCAAAACTCACATAAAAGACATATTGTAAATATTATAAGACTCTACACCGTCTTCCTTGTTGTTCAAAACTCAATACTAGATATTATCTAGACCTTAGAGAGACCAAATATGCAAATCAAATTTTAGCAAGCTCTATGTATTTTTTCATTAATGGGTGCAAAGCATATGATGCAAGAGCTTAAACATGAGCACAACAATTGCCAAGTATCACATTATCCAAGACATTTTAGAATTACTACATGTAGCATTTTCCAATTCCAACCATATAACAATTTAACGAAGAAGAAACTTCGCCTTGAACATTATGAGTAAAGCCTAAGGACATATTTGTCCATATGCAACAGCGGAGCGTGTCTCTCTCCCACAAAGTGAATGCTAGGATCCATTTTATTCAAACAAAAACAAAAACAAAACAAACCGACGCTCCAAGTAAAGAACACAAGATGTGACTGAATAAAAATATAGTTTCAGGGGAGGAACCTGATGATGTTGTCGATGAAGAAGGGGATGCCTTGGGCATCCCCAAGCTTAGACGCTTGAGTCTTCTTAAAATATGCAGGGGTGAACCACGGGGCATCCCCAAGCTTAGAGCTTTCACTCCTCTTGATCATAGTATATCATACTCCTCTCTTGACCCTTGAAAACTTCCTTCACACCAAACTTCAAGCAAACTCATTAGAGGGTTAGTGCACAATTAATAATTCACACATTCAGAGGTGACACAATCATTATTTTCACTTCTGGACATTGCATAATGCTACTGGACATTAATGGATCAAAGAAATAAATCCAACATAGCAAAAGAGGCAATGCGAAATAAAAGGCAGAATCTGTCAAAAACAGAACAGTCCGTAAAGACGAATTTAAAGCTGGCACCAGACTTGCTCAAATGGAAAAACTCAAAACTAATGAAAGTTGCGTACATATCTGAGGATCACGCTCGTAAATTGGCAGATTTTTTCGAATTTTCTACAGAGATTGTGCCCAGATTCGTGACAGACAGCAATGCTGTTTAAGCAGCGATCCCAAATATAACATCAACTTTGACATAGAAACTTTACTTGGCACAAAAACATGATAAGGAGAGGTTGCTACAGTAGTAAACAACTTCCAAGACTCAACAAAACAAAAGATTGCTGTAGGTAAAAACATGGGTTGTCTCCCATAAGCGCTTTTCTTTAACGCCTTTCAGCTAGGCGCAGAAAGTGCAAATCAAGTAACATCAAGAGTAGAAGCATCAACATCATAGCTTGTTCTAATAATAGAATCAAAAGGCAACTTCATTCTCTTTCTAGGGAAGTGTTCCATACCTTTCTTGAGAGGAAATTGATATTTAATATTACCTTCCCTCATATCAATAACAGCACCAACAGTTCGAAGAAAAGGTCTTCCCAACACAATAGGACAAGATGCATTGCATTCGATATCCAAGACAACAAAATCAACGGGGACAAGGTTATTGTTAACCGTAATGTGCACATTATCAATCCTCCCCAAAGGTTTCTTTTTAACATTATCGGCAAGATTAACATCCAAATAACAATTCTTTAATGGTGGCAAGTCAAGCATATCATAAATCTTTTTAGGTATAACGAAATACTTGCACCAAGATCACATAAAGCATTACATTCAAAGTCATTGAATTTCATTTTAATGATGGGCTCCCAACCATCTTCTAACTTTCTAGGAATAGAAGTTTCAAGTTTTAGTTTCTCTTCTCTAGCTTTTATGAGAGCATTTGTAATATGTTTTGTAAAGGCTAAATTTATAGCACTAGCATTAGGACTTTTAGCAAGTTTTTGTAAGAACTTTATAACTTCAGAGATGTGGCAATCATCAAAATCTAAATCATTATGAGCTACAGCAATGGGATCATTGTTCCCAAGGTTGGAAAAAATTTCAGCAGTTTTATCACAAGCAGTTTCAGCAGTTTTAGCAATTTCAGGCAGTTTTGTTCGCTTTGCACTAGGAGTAGAAACATTGCCAACACCAATTATTTTACCATTGATAGTAGGAGGTGCAGCAACATGTGAAGAATTAGCATTACTAGTGGTGGTAATAGTCCAAACTTTAGCTACATTATTCTCTTTAGCTAGTTTTTCATTTTCTTCTCTATCCCACCTAGCACGCAATTCAGCCATTAATCTTATATTCTCATTAATTCTAACTTGGATGGCATTTGCTGTAGTAGTAATCTTATTATCAATATCATTATTAGGCATAACTTTCAATTTTAAAAGATTAACATCAGAGGCAAGCCTATCAACTCTAGAAGCAATAGTATCAATTTTATCAAGCTTTTCCTCAACAGATTTGTTAAAAGCAGTTTGTGTACTAATAAATTCTTTAAGCATGGCTTCAAGACCAGAGGGTACATTCCTATTATTGTTGTAAGAATTCCCAAGAATTACCATAACCATTACCATTAGCAGAAGGATATGGCCTATAGTTATTACCAGAGTTGTTCCTATAAGCATTGTTGTTGAAATTATTATTTTTAATGAAATTCACATCAACATTTTCTTCTTGAGCAACCAATGAAGCTAAAGGAACATTATTTGGATCAACATTAGATCTACCATTCACAAGCATAGACATAATCACATCAATCTTATCACTCAAGGAAGAGGTTTCTTCAACAGAATTTACCTTCTTACCTTGTGGAGCTCTTTCCGTGTGCCATTCAGAGTAATTTATCATCATATCATCAAGAAGTTTTGTAGCCGCCCCCAATGTGATGGACATAAAGGTACCTCCAGCAGCTGAATCCAATAAATTCCGCGAAGAAAAATTTAGTCCTGCATAGAAGGTTTGGATGATCATCCAAGTAGTCAGTCCATGGGTTGGGCAATTCTTTACCAAAGTTTTCATTCTCTCCCATGCTTGAGCAACATGTTCAGTATCTAATTGCTTAAAATTCATTATGCTACTTCTCAAAGATATAATTTTAGCGGGAGGATAATATCTACCAATAAAAGCATCCTTGCATTTAGTCCATGAATCAATACTATTCTTAGGCAAAGATAGCAACCAATCTTTAGCTCTTCCTCTTAATGAGAAAGGAAACACTTTCAATTTAATAATATCACCATCTACATCTTTATACTTTTGCATTTCACAAAGTTCAACAAAATTATTGAGATGGGCAGCAGCATCATCAGAACTAACACCAGAAAATTGATCTCTCATGACAAGATTTAGTAAAGCAGGTTTAATTTCAAAGAATTCTGCTGTAGTAGCAGGTGGAGCAATAGGTGTGCATAGGAAATCATTATTATTTGCATTTGTGAAGTCACACAACTTAGTATTTTCAGGAGTATTCATTTTAGCAAAAGTAAATAAAGCAAACTAGATAAAGTAAATGCAAGTAACTAATTTTTTTGTGTTTTTGATATAGAGAGCAAGATAGTAAATAAAGTAAAACTAGCAACTAATTTTTTTGTGTTTTGTTTAAGTGCAGCAAACAAAGTAGTAAATAAAATAAAGCAAGACAAAAACAAAGTAAATAGATTGAGAAGTGGAGACTCCCCTTGCAGCGTGTCTTGATCTCCCCGGCAACGGCGCCAGAAATTTAGCTTGATACGCGTAGATGCACACGTCCGTTGGGAACCCCAAGTGGAAGGTATGATGCGTATAGAAGCAAGTTTCCCTCAGAATGAAACCAAGGTTTGAACCAGGGAGCCAAGAAGCACGTTGAAGGTTGATGGTCGCGAAATGTGATGCGCAACACCAGGGATTCCGGCGCCAACGCGGAACCTGCACAACACAACCCAAGTACTTTGTCCCAACGAAACAGTGAGGTTGTCAATCTCACCGGCTTGCTGTAACAAAGGATTAAACGTATCGAGTGGAAGATGTTTGCAAAGAAAACAGTAAACACAATTGCAGTAGATTGTATGCTATGTAAAGAATAGGACCGGGGTCCACAGTTCACTAGAGGTGTCTCTCCCATAAGATAAAAGCATGTTGGGTGAACAAATTACGGGCAATTGACAAATAGAGAAAGGCATAACAATGCATATACATGATATGATAAATATAGTGAGATTTAATCCGGGCATTACGACAAAGTACATAGACCGCCATCCAACCGCATCTATGCCTAAAAAGTCCACCTTCAGGTTATCATTCGAACCCCATTCAGTATTGCTAAGCAACAGACAATTGCATTAAGTATGGTGCGTAATGTAATCAACAACTACATCCTTAGACATAGCATCAATGTTTTATCCCTAGTGGCAACAGCACATCACAACCTTAGAACCTACTGTCACGATCCCAGTGTCAATGAAGGCATGAACCCACTATCGAGCATAAATACCCTCTTGGAGTTAAGAGCAAAAACTTGGCCAGAGCCTCTACTAATAACGGAGAGCATGCAAGATCATAAACAACACATAAACAATAGATTGATAATCACCATAATCATAGTACTCTCTATCCATCGGATCCCGACAAACACAACATACAGTATTACAGATAGATGATCTTGATCATGTTAGGCAGCTCACAAGATCCAACAATGAAGCACAACAAGGAGAAGACGACCATCTAGCTACTGCTATGGACCCATGGTCCAGGGGTGAACTACTCACTCATCACTCCGGGGCGACCATGGCGGTGTAGAGTCCTCCGGAGATGAATCCCCTCTCCGGCAGGGTGCCGGAGGCGATCTCCTGAATCCCCGAGATGGGACGCGGCGGCGGCGTCTCGAAGGTTTTCCGTATCGTGGCTCTCATGCGGGGTTTCGACGGAGGCTTTAAGTAGGCGGAGGGTCAACGCGGGGCCACACGAGGGCCCGTGGGCAGGTCGGCGCGGCCGGGGCTTGGGCCGCGCCGCCTAGCTCTGGCTGCCTCGTGGCCCCACTTCGTTATCTCGGTCTTGGAAGCTTCAAAAAATAGACCCTGGGCAAAAGTTTCGTCCAATTCCGAGAATATTTCTTTACTAGGATTTCTGAAACCAAAACAGCAGAAAACAGCAACTGGTTCTTCATCTTGTTAATAGGTTAGTTCCAGAAAATGCATAAATATGACATATAATGTGCATAAAACATGTAGGTATCATCAATAAAGTAGCATGGAACATAAGAAATTATCGATACGTTGGAGACGTATCACTTGTTGTTGTCAACGAATGGTAGCGGGCACTCTAACCCCCTTGCCAAACGAACCTTCAAAGAGCGGCTCCCATGAGGGACGGCATCTCTACCAGCAAGGTAGATCATCCCCTCTTTTGTTTACACATGTATTTTAGTTTTATTAAGGATGACACTCCCCCAACCTTGGCTTTCTCAATCCATGGCTAACCGAATCCTCGGGTGCCTTCCAACATTCACATACCATGGAGGAGTGTCTATTGCAAAATTAAGTTGCTTACTGATAAATCAGAGCAAAACATGTGAAGAGAATTATTAATGCAAGTTAATTAATTGAGGCTGGGAACCTCATTGCCAGCTCTTTTTGCAAAATTATTGGATAAGCGGATATGCCGCTAGTCCATTGGTGAAAGTCCGCCCAACAAGATTGAAAGATAAAACACCACATACTTCCTCATGAGCTATAGAACATTGACACAAATAAGGAGTAGTAGTTTGAATAATTTAAAGGTAGCACATGAAGTATTTACTTGGAATGGCAGAAAATACCATGTAGTAGGTAGGTATGGTGGACACAAATGGCATAAGTTTGGTCTAAGGTTATGGATGTATGAGAAGCATCTCCTCTCGATACAGGTCTTTGGCTAGCAAGGTTTGATAGCAAGCATAAAGGTTGAGGGAAACAAACAAATATACATATGATAGAACAATCATGCATCTTTCTCATAAGCACAAGCAATTTTAACTTCAGAATACTAAACTCATTAGCATAGAGATAATAGAGTAGTATATCTAAGTGCATTTCTCTCTTTTATTTAAACATCAGGGTGTTGTTGCTATTGACCAATGCTAAGTTTGTCAAAACCAAATAGATTTACTTGATGCTCCCAAAGTGATATCAATACTTATGTCAAGAGTAATCATATAATGGAGATTGCAAACTAAAATAAGGTGTGCAAAAAGTAAATGATAAGACTTCTCATTAATATTCCATAACGATAACTCACACCAACGGATACATAGATAACCAACTAAGAGAGATACTTCCACATTGCATACTATTCCATATGATAACTTCCCTACTCATGATATGACACTACTTGATAGTAAAAGATAAAGGTAATGATGATGTGATACCGCGGCACTCCCCCAAGCATGGAACAAACCAAGGGGATGCCAATACCGATGATGAGTTACTCCTTCGGTGATGATGGTGAATCTTTGTCGTCATCAGACTTCCATGGAAGAGGCCCTCCATCAACAAAAGACATCTTGGTCTCCGGAAACCTGAAACTAGCAGCATGACTTATGCGCTTAAACCTGTTTTCATACTCACAGTTTTGATTATGAACATCATAGAGTTGAGCTTGGAGTTTGTTGGTGGTGTCGTGAAGTGAGAAGATATCGTCCCACAACTTTGCAGTCTCCTTCTTGTGCCCATCAATGAGTTCAGACACAATCTTGTGAAAGATATCCACTTCACGCTCAGCCATCTTCTTGTAGTTGAAAACCTCTTGTTCCAGTTTCTCCATCCTGTCTTCCAAACTCCCTTCTCCCTTAGGACCCTGGACATCTTTGATCTGCAACTCTCCATCCACGAGCAGCAACTCTTTGGGGTGCATCTTTAGCTCGTTCATGTACGGGTTGACGACGTCCTCAAAGAAGTTGTCCTTCTGAGTTCCCGACGAGGACATGGTGGATCTAGATCCGAAGCAGATCCTGGTAGAAAACAGCTCGAAACAAAACACGACGAAAAAACGATATTACGAACCTCCAGGGGTCCGGTGGATTATATAGCAAATATTTTTACGACAAAAGGAAAGTTCCAGGCCGAAAACGAGTGGAAACGGGACGCCGAGGTGCCGTCACCATAGGTCGGCGCGGCAGGGTGGGGCCCGCGCCGGCCTGTGGTGACGGGCCCTCGCGCGTCTTTTCCACTCCGTTCCGATTCCGTAATTTTTCATATTTTCCAAAAACAGCAGAAATAATGTTCGGAAAGGTAAACGCGGACTTTTTATTACCTGTACTGTTACCTATTCAAAGTCGAGTTCTGGCTGACTGTCAATTTGTCCTTTGATGAAAGCCTCCGGTGTTTCCACTTGAATAATATCAACATCAACATTATAAGAATCACCCGAGATATAATGCTTGAGTCTTTGTCCATTCACCACTTGTGTGGCATTGCCTTGGAGAGAGCTAATTTTAATTGCTCCTGAACGATACACCTCCTCAACAACATATGGTCCTTCCCACTTCGAGAGTAATTTCCCTGCAAAGAATCTGAGACGAGACCGATACAATAGGACTTTATCCCCAATATTAAACTCTCTTTTGATGATCCTTCTATCATGCCACTTCTTAACTTTTTCTTTAAAGAGTTTAGCATTTTCATAAGCTTCACTTCTCCATTCATCTAGAGAACTTAATTGCAACAACCTCTTATTACCGGCTAATTTAGGATCTTTATTTAGTTCTCTAACAGCCCAATAAGCTTTGTGCTCTAGTTCTAAAGGTAAATGACAAGCTTTTCCATAAACCATTTTATAAGGTGACATTCCCATAGGATTTTTATAAGCAGTTCTATAAGCCCATAGTGCTTCTTTCAATTTGCTAGCCCAATTCTTTCTAGATTTATTAACAGTCTTTCCCAAAATAGCTTTAATCTCTCTATTTGATAATTCTACTTGACCACTAGTTTGAGGGTGATAAGCAGAAGCAATTCTATGATTAATACCATACTTAGCAAGAGTTTTTCTAAAACCTCCATGAATAAAATGAGAGCCTCCATCAGTCATAATATATCTAGGTATTCCAACTCTAGGAAATATAACATCTACAAGCATTTTTATAGAGGTCTCACCATCAGCACTTTTTGTAGGTATAGCTTCTACCCATTTAGTAACATAATCAACAGCGACAAGTATATGAGTGTTACCATCTGAAGAAGGGAAAGGACCCATGAAGTCGAATCCCCAACAATCGAATGGTTCAATAACAAGAGTATAATTCATAGGCATTTCATTGCGTCTAGAGATATTACCAACTCTTTGACATTCATCACAAGATAAAATAAATTTCCTTGCATCTTTGAAGAGTGTTGGCCAATAAAAACCTGATTGTAGAACCTTTTGCGCGGTTCTATCTCCAGCGTGATGTCCTCCATAAACACTACCATGACATTTACTCAAAATCTCCTGTTGTTCATATTCAGGAACACATCTTCGCATAATACCATCCACTCCTTCTTTATATAAGTGTGGGTCATCCCAAAAATAATGCCTCAAGTCATAAAAGAATTTCCTCCTTTGCTGAGCTGAAAAGGTTGGAGGCAAATACTTCGAAACAATAAAGTTAGCATAATCTGCATACCAAGGGCTCTCTCGCGAGCTCACCTTTATTACAGCCAATTGTTCATTTGGAAAACTATCATTAACAGGAACAGGATCATAAGCAATATTTTCCAATCTAGACAAATTATCAGCAACAGGATTATCAGCACCTTTCCTATCTATAATATGTAAATCAAATTCTTGCAACAGAAGTACCCATCTAATAAGCCTTGGCTTAGCATCTTTCTTTGTCATAAGGTATCTAATTGCAGCATGATCAGTATGAATTGTAACTTTTGAATCAACAATATAGGGTCTAAACTTGTCACAAGCAAAGACTACAGCTAACAATTCTTTTTCAGTTGTAGCATAATTTCTTTGAGCAGCATCAAGAGTCTTACTAGCATAATGAATAACATTTAATTTTTTATCTACCCGCTGTCCAAGAACAGCGCCTACAGCAAAATCACTAGCATCACACATAATTTCAAAAGGCAAATTCCAATCAGGAGGTTCAACTACAGGAGCAGTTGTTAAGGCTTTCTTTAGAGTTTCAAAAGCTTCCTTACAATCATCATCAAAAACAAAAGGTACATCTTTTTGAAGAAGATTAGTAAGAGGCTTTGAAATTTTAGAGAAATCTTTAATAAATCTCCTATAGAACCCAGCATGACCAAGAACACTACGAATACCTTTAACATCCCTCGGATAGGGCATCTTCTCAATTGCTTCAACTTTAGCTCTATCAACTTCAATACCTCTCTCGGAAATTTTATGTCCCAATACAATTCCTTCATTAACCATAAAGTGGCATTTCTCCCAATTAAGAACAAGGTTAGTTTCTTCACATCTCTGCAAAACTTTATCGAGGTTTCGCAAGCAATTATCAAAAGAATTCCCATAGACGAAAAATCATCCATGGGTGTACCATCGAGTGCCTAGATCCGGCAAGCCCGGGTGGCCACAGATGGTGATGAGGCATGTGGCCCATCGGGCGGCCCAGTTGCTGTTGATCCTGACGGAAGTCCGGCCCAGGAACAGGAAGCCGGATCCGACCGACCTTGGGAGTAACCCGGATCCATGGAGGCCCAGTAGGAACCCGGATCCGCATGTAATGGAAGGCGGATCCTTGACGTACACGGCAAGATATTGTACCGTAGTTAGGCAACTTGTATTCCGGCTAGGACTCTCCATGTAAACCCTAGATCCGTGCGCCTTTATAAGCCGGATCCCGGGAGCCCTAGAGGCACAACTACAACCATTGTAACAACGCGCAAGCGCCCAGATAATTCCGACAAGCAGCAGTAGGCCCTATCTCCGTGCAGGTGTTCCGAAGCTGGGTAACTCGCGTACCACCGTCCCGTGCACTCCGCCCTATGGCCCCTACTTCTTCTCCCTCGTGAGGATCCCTCCTCCGAGGTATTGTCGATTAGGCAACGACAGTTGGCGCCCACCGTGGGGCGAGGCGTCTGGAGGCCGGAACCGGGAGGGCTCCGCCATGGGAAGCTACGACGACTCGATCGCCGTGGGGCGCGTTCTACGCCGGGAATTTTCCGATCGTCCGTCCGGACGAATTCTGGATTCCGGCTAGGACAAACCCGTCAAGCTCCATCGTCCCAATCGGCGGCATCCACATCTTCATCGGCGAAACCGTCGATTCCGACGGAAACGCACTGGTAGTAACGCTGACGCGTCCGCCGCTGAGCTGGACGCCGTCGCGAAGATCCGATCTGAGTCGCAGGAGCTTCTTAAGGAAGGTTCCGCCTTAGATCAGAAAAATCAAAACCCACCCAATCCGCCCCGAGCAGGAGAAAACGGTGGAAGACCAATGCAGATCCGCCTGGTCTCCCGTGTTAGAGAAGCAAAGGTGTCACTTCGTGCACTTCTTGGCCCATACCGCAGGAGACCTCCACCAGGAGGAGGCCGATCCTTTGCAGGTTGAGGCACCCGGAAACAACGTAGCTCCGGAAGAAGCAGCGACGCTCCGGGACAAGAGGAAGCCGGAAACCCTGAGGAATCAATTCGAAACTTGAGCCCAAATTCCGATGATGCCTCCTCAATAGGCACAGAAGAATACAATCGCTTGACGAAGGAGCTCGCAATCGGGGAAGAAGATGACGGCGCTTCATCCATGAATACAGAGGAATTCAACCGCAAGCTCGAGGAACTCGGAGGCGGTGAGCAAGCTGAAGTGGAATCCGCCCAGCCGATGCAGGTCCTAGCAACCGTGGCACCGCTGGATCAGCCGGAAACGGAAGACGAAGCCTCCAACTCCGACCCAGGACCATCCAACGTAAGGTCTCCGTTAGATCGGGCACGACCGCGAAACGATGTCCTGTCTCCAGAAGAGATGGTCGAGCAAGCACGCATGGATTTAGTCGCAAAGTCCGATATCCTCAACAAACCAATAACTCCCGAGGAAGCTGCAGATCCAGAGGCCTTAGAAGCCAGAAGACAGGAGATGTTAGCAACAGCTCAGAAGTTCGCCAGGACCGCAGCCGCAATGGCGGAAGAAAGAACCATAGCGGCAAATTTCGTGGACCACTTTCAGAAGAAGGACCGCGAGGTTGATGAATCTCTCGAAAAGGTCAGGCAACTCGAGAAGCACTGGGAGGCCAAGGTAAAATTTGTGCAGGAGGAAGAAGCTAGAATCAGGCGAGAGGCCATCCTTCCCCGCAAGATTACCTTCGCAACACCCACAGAGCAGCAGCCGCTCGCAACTCCAAAGGATAACATGAAGAAGGCTGCGGAGCTCCTAAAGAAGAAGGACGAGGAGATTGACATCAACTACGTCCGGAAGCTCGTTGCTTCAGCAATGCAGCAACAGCAAGGCAGACACTTCGCGCAGGTTAGCATCCAATCCGGAACAATGCATATCCACCGCGCAGAAGGACGCCATACCAAGTCAACATCGTGATGACGAGTCGCGCACCGGATCTACGGAGCGCAGGAGGAAAGTCAGAGATCATCCAAATCCAATCCCCATACCATCGGATTCAACTCCGAAAGATCAGGAAAAGGGAAAGGGTGCGATGTACACTGGCAGAGACAAATATCGTGTTCCATCACCACCACCCCGAGCTTCGCGCCTCCGCCACCCCCTCGACGTCGCAGTCCTGCCGGAAACCCCAGGCCCCATGGGCCAGGAGGAATCAACATCCGCGACAGCATGCCAGCACCTAGAGACAGGAACAGGGAGCGTACGCTGGAACAACGCAGCCGGAATCAAGACCGCGAGCCTGAGCCTCGTCGGAACCAAGAACGCGACTCTGATCCTCGCAGAAGCCAGGCACGCGATCCGGAACCAAGGAGGAGCCGGAACGAGGAGTACGCACCTGAGCCACGCAGGAGCCGGAACGACGGAGGCGACCACCACCAAGAGGAAAGGAGCCACCGAAGCCGGAGCCAGCAGGGAGCCACGCCGCGAGTCCGAAGGCGGAAGATCACCTTACAGGCCCCCTCGCAGATCTCCCTCACCACCACCAAGTGGAGGCGGAGGTGGAGGCGGAGGCAGAGGCCGGAGATCCCGTTCCCGCTCAAAATCACCCGGCGGTGCCCCTCGTGATGCCCGGGATCGCCTCAACGAGTATAGATCCGACTACATCGGTCCAAGGTGCTTTGGCCAAATGATCCGAGAGGAACCAAAGCCAAGAAGCCTGAACCTTAAGCTACCAATCTGAAGCATTATGATGGCAGCGAGAGGCCGGATACCCGGATCGAGGATTACTACAATGCAGTAACCTTCGCCGGAGGAACCCCGAATATAGCCTGCCGCATGCTCCAGTTGTACCTTATTGGTCCAGCTCGTGTATGGCTCAGCGACCTCGAGGAGAACACCATCTTTTGCTGGTTGGACCTGAAGAAGGCTTTCGAGAACCACTTCAGGGGTACCTACAAGAGACCGGCCACCACCAGCGATCTTCAAGCTTGCATCCAGAAGAAAGGTGAGACATCCAGGAGTTTCCTCACCCGATGGTTGGCAACCAGAAATGAGTGCGAAAACGTAGATAACCGCACAGCAATGCACGCCTTCATTGGTGGTTTGCAGCGTGGGGGGCTGCTGCGCCATAAGCTTACCTGCCTGGTGAACGCAAACAAACTCACTCTTGATGAGATGATAAACATCGCCAGCGATCATACTGCCGCCGATGATGACGCAGGCGGAGATCTCGCAGCTACAGCCATACCCCCGCACCAACAGAAGAAAAACCGTGATAACGGCGTCAGCAGCAGCAACAAGCGGAAGAACCCCCCGAAGACCAGAAGGGCGGAGGATCCGACATGGTAGCCATGACGTTCCAACGCGGAGGTCCAGGAGGCGGAAGAGGCCGCGGACGTGGAGGCGGAGCAGCAGGGGCCAGCAACGCGCCGACGAGGTCACCGCAGCCGGATCCCGCGCCCCCAAACGTACGAAGAATACAGGGATATGCCGTGCCTGGCCCATCCGGATCCGGCTACGGGCAAATCCACCCATACCAATCGCAACTGCAAGTGGGTCAACGATCTGAAGAACGACCCGGAGGCAGGATACAAGCGAGCCCGGAAGCACCGCCCGCGCGGCAAAGGAGGCAAGGGCAAGAACAAGGACAAAGAGGAGGACAGTTCCGAAGCCATGGAGAGGATGACGCTTCGCCGGAACCCAAGGAGGGTACCGCAGCCAACAAGTCCAACCCCTTTGGTAAGAAGAGTGTCGGAACTTACCACACCTTCCTCGGAACCCCCACTGTCCGCGCGAAAAAATCGGCGCTCCGGATCTTGAACGCCACAGTTCCGGCTGTGCCGCAGTATGTCAAGTGGTCGGAGAAAGCCTGTACCTTTGACAGGTCGGATCATCCGGCCGTCATCCCCAAAGAGTGCTACGCTCGGTTGTAAGTCCCCGCATAGACGGGTATGACTTCTCCAAGTGTCTTATGGACGGAGGAGCCAGCCTGAACATCATGTACCTGAGACCCTGGAGAAGATGAACCTCACCAAGGACCAGCTCAAGCACAGCACCACTGAATTTCATGGTGTGGTTCCGGGTAAGAAGGCAAACTCTCTAGGCAGCATCAAACTTCCCGTGGCCTTCGGCGATGTGAACAATTACCGCGAAGAAATGATCACGTTTGAAGTGGTGCCCTTCAAAAGCTCCTACCACGTAATCTTCGGCAGGCCCACCTACCACAAGTTCCATGCCAGGGCATGCTACATCTACAACAAGCTCAAGATTCCGGGTCCTAACGGTTGGATCACCGTGTCCGGAGACTACAAAAAAGCTAGGGACTGCGAGGAAGGCGAAGCGCCTTTGCAGAATCCGTCATATCCGGAGAGGAGCTGCAAGGCTACAGAGCCGCGGTGGATCCGACCGAAATGCAGACCACCAAGAAGCAGATCTCCGAACAGAAGACCTCGTTCAAGGCCGCGATAGAAACCAAGAAGCATGACCTCATTGAAGGTGACGCAAGTTTCAGTCGGAGCCAACATGGATCCCAAATAGGAAAGCGCGCTCGTCGAGTTCCTCGGAGCTAACATGGATATCTTCGCATGGCAACCTTCGACATGTCCGGAGTACCAAGGGAACTCGCCGAGCACTACCTAAACATAAATCCGGGTGCAAAACCGGTGAAGCAAGCTATGCGACGCTTTTGCCATACCGAACATAGGAATATTAGCAAAGTTACTAGAAGGCAGGTTTTGTATAGGGGATCCATGTACCCAAAAAGCAATTCCGTAAGAATGAATCGATTACTCCGGCGTGAATAAGCATTCGAAAGGTTCCGTTTCCGTTTGACCAAGTCATTGATTCCGACGGCATCGGGCGCGATCCGGATTCTTGGGCTCTATTCCGGGTATCATCAGATCTTGATGAAGAAGTCTGACCAAAAGGCGACCTCTTTCATCACACCCTTTGGCACATACTGCTATGTTACCATGCCTTTTGGCTTGAAAAACGCAGGTGCCACATACCAACGGACGATGCAGCGGTGCCTGAAGGACCAAATTGGTCGGAATGTGCACGCCTACGTCGACGACATCGCGGTCATGACCCGGAAGGGATCCGACCTGCTGAGCGACCTCAAGGAAACCTTTGATAATCTCCGACGGTACAAGATGATGTTGAATCCGCTGAAGTGCGTCTTGGCGTACCAGCAGGAAAACTCCTTGGCTTCATTGTTTCTCACAGGGGCATTGAAGTTAACCCGGAAAAAATCAAGGCTATCCTGAACATCAAAAGGCCAACTTGTCTCAAAGACGTGCAACGATTAACTGGCTGCGTTGCGGCAATCAGTAGATTTGTTAGCCGTCTTGGCGAGAAAGCCCTACCTCTATACAAGCTGCTGAAGAAAACCGACAAGTTTGTCTGGGACGAGGCAGCAGATAAAGCACTTCAGGAGTTGAAGAACATACTCTCCTCCCCACCTATATTGGCAGCTCCAGCTGAGTCAGAGCCTATGCTCCTCTACATAGCGGCTACCAACAAAGTTATCAGCCTCGTAATCGTGGTGGTGCGAAAGGAAGAAGGATTTGAGCATGGAGTCCAAAGGCCTGTCTATTACATTAGCGAAGTCTTGACGGAATCCAAGCAGAGATACCCTCACTTTCAGAAGCTGGCATACGGAGTCTTCCTAGGAAGCCGGAAACTGAGACACTACTTCCAGGAGCACCCAATGACAGTGGTGAGCAAGGCTCCCCTGGCAACGATCATCAACAACTCCGACGCAACAGGACGCGTAGCAAAATGGGGCATCGAGTTATCTGCCTCGACATCAACTACGAAGCCCGAACTGCAATCAAGTCTCAGGTCCTAGCGGATTTCATCGCGGATTGGACTGAAGCACCGGAGGGCACGCCTGTGCCGGAACCCGAAGCTTGGGTCATGCACTTTGACGGATCCAAGCAACATCAAGGCTCGGGGCTGGAGTCACCCTGAAGTCACCTACGGAGAGGAACTGCAGACGTTCAGATTCACTTCGAAGCAACCAACAACATGGCGGAATACGAGGCTCTCTGCACGGTCTGCGCATCGCTAAGGAAATTGGGATCAAGCACATCATATGCTGCGGAGATTCCGACCTGGTGGCACAACAAGTAGCCGGAACCTGGAACGCCAGAAACTCCGTCATGGCGGCTTACAGAGACGAAGCTGACGAGATCGCCAAGTGCTTCCTCGGATATGAAGTCAAGTACGTCAGAGAGACGATAACACAGCAGCGGATATGTTGTCCAAGCTCGGATCCGGCAGAAACCAATTCCGCCTGGAATCTTCCTCGAGCATCTGCGAGTACCCTCAGTGAAGGGTGCAAACCCGGAAAATCCTGATCTGGCAGTTTCTCCGGCTAAGGAAGTGATGGCAATCATTCCGGCCTGGACTCAGCCGTTCTTGGATTACCTCATTGATCAAAAGTTGCCAGAGGACGAGGTCCACGCACGACAGATCATCAGACGAGCAAGATCCTACACAATCGTTGATGGACAGCTCTACAAACGAAGCGCAAACGGGGTATTTCTCAAATGTGTCTCCAGTCAAGATGGCATTGAAATCCTCAGAGAGATCCATGCAGGGGATTGCGGGCATCATGCCGCCCCCAGGTCCCTCGTTGCAAAAGCCTTTCGGGGATTTTACTGGCTAACAGCTAAAGAAGACGCTGACAAGCTGGTGAAAACTTGCCGCGGTTGTCAGTACTACGCTACTCAACCAAACGCTCCAGCCCAAGAGCTGAGGACCATCCCTATCACCTGGCCGTTTGCGGTCTGGGGGCTCGATATGGTTGGTAAGTTAAAGAAATCATCTCCTGGTGGCCATGAATACCTCCTGGTCGCTATTGACAAGTTCAGTAAGTGGATCGAGGCAAAGCCAGTGAGAAAAGCCGATGGTGCTACGGCACTGAAATTTGTTTGTAGCCTCGTGACGAGATTCGGCATCCCACACAGCATAATCACAGACAATGGCACAAACTTTGCGCAGGGAGAACTCAAGGATTACTGCGATGAAGTTGGGATCCGGCTTGACCTTGCGTCGTGGCTCATCCACAATCTAATGGTCAGGTCGAAAGAGCCAATGGCCTTATACTAGCCGGAATCAAACCTCGCCTTGAAGAACCACCGTGTCGCGCACTGAGCTTGGGCTGATGAGCTGGACTGTTTCGTGGAGTTTACGAACTACCCCTAACAGGTCAACAGATTTACTCCTTTCTTCCTCGGTATACGGATCCGTGTGCTCCCACCGACATCATCCATGATTCACCGCGAGTTTCCGCCTACAATGAAGAAACTGCCGACGAGGCTCGACAGCTATCTCGTGGACCCGATCGAAGAAGCTCGGAACCTAGCAGACCAACGCTCCACCATTTACCACAGAAGCTCCGACGCTATCATAGCCGTCGAGTTCGAACCGCTCGTTCATGGTCGGAGACTTAGTCCTCCGCCTTCGCTGGTGAAAGATCACAAGTTGCAAACTCCATGGGAAGGACCTTTCGTCATCAGCAAAGTACTACACAACGGATCCTATTACCTCGTTGATTTCCGGGAACTAAAGGACAGACCGCCAACTGGCACCGGAAACGAAAACGAGAAGATCCGGTGACATATATGATGAAACAGATCGTCCCTGGAACATTGCACAGCTACGTCCTTTCCACACTTAGCGCTTTACGCATTACATACCTTGTAATATCTATGATACATGATCAATGAAATAAAGCTTTTGGTTCACTCTTAGAGTCTTTTACCTCCTTTAATTTTTCATTTCTGGATCGTGTATATTTTTTCCGACTAAAACCGCAGAGCTGGATCTTTCCGCCTAGGCGTGTATAAAAGTTGTGATTTTCAAAATCGTCCCTTAGGACGTAAGCTTAAGTTTTCTGGCGGAAATTTTTTCTGTTGCAAACCCATGGATTCCTGGTAACGACTTCCGGCACTTGGGCTGGGGGCTTGTTTCCGCGGTTATGGACGGATTGCCATTGGGCTTCGTCGCCGCTGGCGAGCGTTTCCGGCTCGGGTTTTCCGGCTCGTGGAAGGTCAAGTGGGCAAGCCGGAAATTATCAACCCAGCACTTGCTTTCAACAAACAACACATGCAAATAATATATAAACGGATAGCAGGATAAGTTGTTTCCGCCCACGCATAGTTGTTTCATACCTAGCTATTTAAGAATTTAAGTTATATTACAAACCCACTCCGGGGCCAAAATGATGCAATTTCACATTGTTTTAAACAGGAACTCTACTCGGAGTCCTCTTCCTCAGACTGATGGTAGGTGGAGCCGCCATCACTGTCGCCAGATCCGGCTTCGGAGCCGTCACCAGATCCTTCTCCGGAATGCTCACCGCTTGATCCGGATCCTTCCCCGTAATACTCCGGCTCACCTGCTTCTTCCTCAGCATCGGAAAATCCTTTGGGTAGATCGTGCTTGTTATACCAGAACGAGTGATCCACTCGCCTGACGAACAGCTGTTCATATCCCTCGGTTTCCGCGAGGAGGGCGCCCATGTCGGAACCCTGGGGGGCTCCGTGTGCCACGGTCGCCAGATCGAGTGAGGGGAAGTGAGCCTTGCAGGTGGCCAAGACTAGGGAGGCGGCTCCGCGTGCTGAAGACTTCTGCCAGTCCTTGATGAAATCCGGCACCAATCCCATAAGCTTGGTCATCGTATCGATGACTGTGGTTTTGGCCTTCTTCAGAGACAGCCGTGGCGATTCCGCGACAGGCTTCAATTAACTTGTCGATTGATATACGCGCTTCATCGTATGCCTCCGTCCTCGTAAGGTTTGACTCTTTTGTCCATTCAAAGCCAAGGCTCGCTGTGGAAGAAGCAACAGTTCCGTTAGAGATAAAGCTTGCGAGATGGTCGGAGCAACAACACGGAAAACACTTACGGAAGATAAGTTTGTCAATGGCTTCCGCCTCCTCTTCCAGAACTTTGTTCTTGGATATCACGGAAATCACGCGGCCTTGGCTCTTCTCCAGTTTTTCATTCAGCTCCGCCAGGTCGCGGGCATGTTTTGCGGACAGCTCTTTCCTCGCTTGATTTTCCTGGGAGGCGGATGTCTTCACAAAGTTCTTGAGGGATTCATTCTCCGCCTCAAGCACCTGGATCTTGGCGGACAGCTCGTCAAACTTGGAGTGCTTGGCAGTCTCTTCTGTACGTAGACAGAATTGCAGATGTTATGGATCATGAACAGCTATATCAAAACAAGAGTAAGACCCGGATCTTGTACCTTGAAGGCGGGTCTCAAGCAGCCGGATAGCGTTCTGGCTATTTTCCGCGTTCTGGCGCAGCCCCTCGATCTCCGCGATCTGCTCCAGCACATGCACGCGCAGGTCTTCGTGCAGTTTCCGCGTGGTCTGTGCAGAAGAGTTAGTCGGAAATTTAAAATCTTGGGGGCTAGCGAGGAATTCAAAGTCTTGGTACAAAAATTTTAAAATTTCCGCCTCAGGTACATTTTTCGGAAAGCATCGGCTAATACATGTTACACGGAAATATATCACCCAATGCTTGGGGGCTAGTATTACCTGCCGCACTTCCCTGTGCTTGGCGAAAAAATCCTTCAGGCCTCCTCCGAGTTCACGCACCTCCTCGTCCGGTTTACCCCACACTTTGTTCAGCATGGCGGAAACTTCCGCGTGGCGCTGTGCAAGGGTGAGCTTTTGAAAGGACGGAGTCGGTTCGAGGTGGACTCGAGTCGCGTTGGTTACTTGAAGGAGCTTAGCCTTTTGCTCCTTTTCCTCTTCAGTGGGCCCCGCGAACGCGGAGCTTGGTTGATCCGGCTGAGGAATTGGTGAGGAGGTCCCCTTGGCGGAATCACCATGATGAGCGGAGTCTTCAGGAAGGTCATCAACGTTGATAATATCCTTTGGATCCGGCTTGGAGGTGGATGAAGCTTTAGGCGGAACTTCAACCTCAGGAGTAATAGGAAAAGAAGCCGGAGATGGCTTGGTTCTCCTCGTAAAGGTCTTTGGGGCCTTGGGGGGCTGGCTTCCGGAGCTTCAGTAAAAAACATACAAGTATAAGAGCGAGCGTTGAATCAGAACTTGGGTCTCGGAAGTGAACGTTTACCCGGAAGGTTTGAAGAAGTGCTGGGAAGCAGGCTGCCCTCTGTTGCTGGTATTAATTAGCGAGAGGCGCTTCTTTTCCGCCTCCAATTTCCGGGTAGCCGCAGTGCTGAGCACTGGCGCGCTTCGCACGGGGCTGGAAGGTGCTGGCTTCTTCCTCTTAGCGGGGCGGGAAGTCTCGGGAGCTTCCGCCTCTGATGCGGCTTCCGGGTCCGCGTTGCTGGTGGATGGGACTCGGAGGAGAGTTCCGAGTTCATTTTCCTCAAGCGCCTCGAGCTAGTACAAAGTTAAACACTTAGATGAAAAAAGTGAAGAAACACAATAGACCAAAGTCAAGGCGACGTACCGCGGTTCCGGATCCATTTGTGTGGATGTCTTTGTTGCATACGTGAACATGGAGTTCACGTGAAATCTTGATGAGGACCCGGATCCTTTTGTCGAGGGCGTCGGCGAAAGATTATCTTTGGTGGCGCGCATTGGATCGTCACGCCCTGTGTATTCAAACATCAGGCGGTCCCTGTGTTGCAGCGGTTGGATCCGCTTGGTAAACCAGGAGAGGGTTAAGTCCTTCCCCGTCAGCCCCTCCTCTGTAAGCTTGCAGATCCGCCTGACAGCGCGGGTCAGCTGAGGCGAGTCGGAGAAGTGAGGGCAGTGCGTCCATGACGGAAGCTCGTTGGCGGGGCAGTTCTTAAAAGCCGGAAGTTTCTTTTCGCTCGCGGGGTCGGAGACATCCTTCAGATAGAAGAAACCCGCAGACCAGTACCTCGCTCGTGGCGGTCGGTTGGGGGGTAGACGCGGCCCGGGCGGAGCATAAAAGTAATGGATCCGCATGTGGCGAGTTCGCCAGCCTGCCGGATCTTCTTGACAGAGAAAAAATGGAACAGAGATCTCGGGGATACCCGAGATGGCCTTCGCAGAGGGCGACGTGGTTGCTGATGGCGAGCACGCTGTTTGGAGATATGTTGTGGGGTTGAAGCCCATACGTCTTCAGAATCTCAAGAAAAAGTCTGAAGGCGGAAATGAAAATCCGCGCTCCACCAGTGCCTTCGTCAGCACCATCTCATCGTCCCTCGGAGCCGGAGCAAGTTCATCCGGAACTGATCTCCAGCTTCCGGGTTGCAGAAAGCCTTCCGACTCGAGGTTCTTTAGCTCCATCTCGGTGGTGGTACAGGGCCACCATTTTCCTTTAGCTTCAGAGTCTCGCTTCCGAGCTTTCGACTTCTTTGTGACCTCTTCCACTTGGTGCTCCGTCTGACCCGCCCCGGAGGTTTTCTCCGGGTGAGCAGAGGTCCCCTCCACCTCCTTGCCGGAATCCTTTGAAGGATCCAGCCTGATTGGAATGAAGGGAGGAGGGGCGGAGGAGATTGGGGTCGCCATGATTGGTTCCGAGTTCGGAGGCGGAGTCGTTGAAGACATCTGAAGAAAAAGAGTTTGGCGGAAACTATCTTTAGTCGGATCCCATGTCGTCTTCCCAAAGTTCACCCCTACCAACTACGGCGCAAAAGTGAGGCTCGAAGACTTACCGTAATGGCGAATGCGGTGGCCTGAGTTGACCGGCGGCGAGTTTTCCGCGCGGAGGCTCGCTGGAGTTAAGAACACGAAGAACTCTGCGGTGGTGAATTCGCTCCGGTGAAGCTCCGGCGACTTTTCCGGCAGGATCCGGTGCGGCGGAGGAAGAGCTCGCGGGCGGCGCTCGGCAGAGAGGTGAAAAGGGGGTGAATGAAGGTAAGGGGCCTCGACGGTGGATATTTATAGGCTGAAGGGATAAGATTCGTGCTCCGCATCCTGTGGTCGGAACGCAAGCGTCGCGCCGTTGGATGCGTGACACGTGTCCCAAACCCTAACGGTAAAAATGGCTAGAGATAAGTTACCGCGGATATCACGCGAAAATGGCGCCATAATTGGCGGAACCGTTTGAGTCTTTTAAGATTCCGGGTGATTGCGTGAGAATAAGTTAGCTACCATTCGTGAGCAGGGAGTAACCCGGAAATGTTCTTTGAATGTCGATGGATGAAGTCCCGCAGGATGGGAGCATTTTCCGACTGAAAGTTGGGAAAAGAAGAAAATGCAAAGTTGGAGCTCTTCAAGTTTCTCCGCGTTACCAACGATGCCGGAAACTTACGGCAGAAGCATGGCGGAAACTGCAGGCGAAACTCGGAGAACTCTGGGGGCTACTGTTGTGGGTATACTTCATGGGTGTACCATCGACGGTGCCTAGATCCGGCAAGCCCGGGTGGCCCACAGATGGTGATGAGGCATGTGGCCCATCGGGCGCCCAGTTGTCGTTGATCCCGACGGAAGATGTCCGGCCCAGGAACAGGAAGCCGGATCCGACCGACCTTGGGAGTAACCCGGATCCATGGAGGCCCGTGAGGAACCCGGATCCGGACGACATGTAAGGAAGGCGGATCCTTGACGTACACGGCAAGATATTGTACCGTAGTTAGGCAACTTGTATTCTGGCTAGGACTCTCCATGTAAACCCTAGATCCGTGCGCCTTTATAAGCCGGATCCCGGGAGCCCTAGAGGCACAACTACAACCATTGTAACAACGCGCAAGCGCCCAGATAATTCCAGACAAGCAGCAGTAGGCCCTGTCTCGTGTGTTCCGAAGCTGGGTAACTCGCGTACCACCGTCCCGTGTGCACTCCGCCCTATGGCCCCTACTTCTTCTCCCCCTCGTGAGGATCCCTCCTCCGAGGTATTGTCGATTAGGCAACGACATCTACAATACTTTCGCAAAAACCATGAAAAATAGCAGACATGCATCTTTGAAAAGTAGCAGGAGGATTACATAAACCAAAAGGCATACGCCTATAAGCATAAGTTCCATAAGGACAAGTAAACGTGGTTTTCTCTTGATCTTTAGCTTTAACAGCAATTTGTGAAAACCCAGAATAACCATCAAGAAAGCAAAAATGAGTATTTTTAGATAACCTTTCTAGCATTTGATCAATAAAGGGTAAAGGGTAATGATCTTTCTTAGTAACTTTATTAACTTTTCGAAAATCAATGCACATTCTATAACCTACAACTATTCTTTGAGGGATAAGCTCATCATTATCATTAGGCACAACAGTCATTCCTCCTTTCTTAGGAACACAATGCACAGGACTAACCCATCTACTATCAGCAATAGGATATATAATACCAGCTTCAAGAAGTTTTAATACCTCGTTCCTTACCACCTCTTTCATCTTCGGAATTAGACGACGTTGATGTTCAACAACAGGCTTTGCATCTTCTTCCATATTAATAGCATGTTGGCAAATAGAAGGAGAAATCCCTTTCAAATCATCAAGAGTATAGCCAATAGCTCCTCGGTGTTTCTTCAATATTTCCAATAACCTTTCTTCCTCAATCTCTGAAAGCTTAGAACTAATAATAACAGGATATATTTTCTTATCATCAATATGAGCATATTTAAGATTATCAGGTAAAGGCTTTAAATCAAAAAGGATCTTCCTTTGGTGGCGGTGTTGTACCCAAATCTTCCACCGGTAAATCATGCTTGAGAATAGGTTGGCGAAGAAAAGTTTCCTCAAGCTCATCTCTTTCTTTCCTAAAAGCTTCACTTTCACTATTCTCCAAATTTTGCTGCAAAGGATTATTAGGAACAAGAACAATAGATGCACACTGCTCCATTTTAAAATCATTACTAGGCAAGTCAGCTTTATAAGGAGTTTTGGTAAATTTAGAAAAGTTAAATTCATAAGGTTCACCAGCAAATCTAGTCAAAATTTTCTCTTTCTTACAATCTATAATAGCTCCACAAGTATTTAGAAAAGGTCTACCAAAAATGATAGGACAATGATCACTAGCAGCAGAACCAAGTACCAAAAAGTCAGCAGGATATTTAATCTTACCACATAGAACTTCCACATCTCGAACAATACCAATTGGAGAAATAGTTTCTCTATTAGCCAGATGAATAACCACATCAATATCTTCAAGTTCACAAGAACCAATTTCGTGCATAATCTCCGTGTAAAGCTCATAAGGAATAGCACTAACACTTGCACCAATATCACATAAACCATAATAGCAATGATCACCAATTCTAATAGATAGCATAGGAACACTAACTTGTTTGGGTTTATTAGGATGTGAAACAATATTAGAAGCATCTTCACAGAAAATAATATGACCATCCTCCACATTTTCAGTCACAAGATCTTTAACTATTGCAACAGCAGGTTCAATTTTAATTTGTTCTTTAGGTTCTTTAGGTTTCTTTTCACTTTTATTAACCGCACTAGATATGACAGAGTACTCCTTCATTTTAGCAGGGAAAGGAGTTTTTTCAATATAAGCTTCAGGAATAACATTATCAACAGTTTCAATCACTACACATTTGTTTACAGATGAATCAACTTTATCTTTATACGGTTCATGATACTTATCAAAATTCTTCTTAGGCAATTCATAATGAGAGGCAAAAGCTTTATAAAGATTTGCAACAACTTGGGAATCAAGACCATATGTAGCACTCATATTACGAAATTTATCAGTATCCATAAAAGCTTCAATGCATTTATAATCATAAATTATACCTGATTCTCTATCTTTGTCGTTCTCCCATCCTTCAGTATTTTCTTGGATCCGATCAAGAAGGTCCCTTTTAAACTCTTCTTTGTTGCGTGTAAATGATCCAGAACAAGAAGTATCCAGCAAGGTCTTGTCTTGAAAAGAAAGTCTTGCATAGAAATTATCAATAATAACATTACCAGGAAGCTCATGAATGGGGCATTTGAGCATTAAAAACTTCAATCTCCCCAAGCTTGGGCAATACTCTCTCCATCATGAGGCCAGAAATTATATATGCGGTTCCGATCTTTGTGAATTTCACTTGGAGGATAAAATTTGGAATAAAATAAAGGCACAATGTCCTCCCAATCAATAGAATCACCATTCTTCAGCAATTTATACCAGTGCGCCGCTTTACCAGACAGCGATATAGTGAATAGTTTCTTTCTAACTTCATTCATAGAAATACCTGCACATTTGAATAACCCGCATAATTCATGCAAAAACAATAAATGATCACCAGGATGGACAGTTCCATCCCCTTCATAGCGGTTATCCATAACACGTTCAATAATTTTCATAGGTATTTTATATGGTACTACTTCCTCACCTGGCGCTTCATCCACTACCGTTGCAGTAGTAGTAGATTTCCCAAATAGAAATTGAAGAGAAGATCTCTCCATAATGACTTATAGCAGCAGGCAGAAATAAAATCAGCACAAACAGTAAAGGTTTTCCTTACCAATTCCGCTTACCAATAGCGCTTCACTCCCCGGCAACGGCGCCAGAAAATAGTCTTGATGACCCACAAGTATAGGGGTGTATCGTAGTATCTTCGATAAGTAAGAATGTCGATCCCAACGAGGAGCGAAGGTGTTGGCAGCAGTTTCGATGAAGGATTCACTGTAAATGCTCACAAACAAGTATTCAAGGGGTTTTGATGTAACAGATGAATAAAGTACGAGTAAGTAAAATGCGAGAGAAATAATTGCAGCAAGTGGCCCAATCCTTTTTAGCACAAAGGACAAGCCGGTTTGTTTACTTATAATGACCAAACGTTCTTGAGGACACACGGGGATTTTAGTCTAGTACTTTCGCTTCATGTGGCTTAATAATCTTCATTGTTTTGATAAGTGTTGTGTGGGTGAACCTATGCTAATGCACCGCCCTTCCTAGGACTAATACATACTTGTGATTATACCCCTTGCAAGCATCCTCAACTACAAGAAAGTAATTAAGATAAATCTAACCACAGCCTTAAACTCTGAGATCCTGCGATCCCTCTTGCATCGATATACTAACGGGGGTTTCTGTCACTCCGGCAACCCCGCAATTAGCAACCGAATACAAGATGCACTCCCCTAGGCCCATAAATGGTGAAGTGTCGTGTAGTCGACGTTCACACGACACCACTAGAAGAATGACACCACAACTTAAATATCATAACATTGAATATTACTCAACCATAATTCACTACTAGCATTTAGACTTCACCCATGTCCTCAAGAACTAAACGAACTACTCACGAGACATCATATGGAATACAATCAGAGGTGATATGATGATGAATAACAATCTGAACATAAACCTTGGTTCAATGGTTTCACTCAATAGCATCTATAACAAGTAGAGAATAATGCCGGAGAGTTTCCCCTATCATACAATCAAGATTTAACCCAAATTGTTACAGCGGTGACGAGGTGCAGCGGTGGTGATGGCGGTGTAGATGGTGGAGATGATGATGATGATGATGATGGAGATGATGTCCCGCTCGATGACGATGGCGATGGCGTCGATTTCCCTCCGGAGGGAATTTCCCCGGATTCGCCGGGAGAGCTCTTTTCTCTTTGGTGTTCTCCGCCCGCAGAGGCGGCTGTAACTCTTCGTGAGGTCCTCCCTCGGCTTAGGTTTTCGGGACGAAGGAGTACGCGAAGAAAAGGAGGCGAAAGGGGCTGTGGGGCCCCCACACCACAGGGTGGCGCGGCCAGGCCATGGGCCGCGCCGGCCTGGTCTGGGCCCACAGTGGCTCCCCTCTTCTTCCCCTTCCGGCTCCCTCCGTCATCTGGAAAAATAGGAATTTACGTGAAATTTCCTTCCACAGTTGATCTTCCGAAATATTGCGTTCGACGGTGCTTTTTCCAGCAGAATCCTGGCTCCGGTGCTTGATCCTCCAATAATGATGAAACATGCAAAATAGATGAAATAACATAAGTATTGTGTCCCAATATGAAATATATCAATGAATAACAGCAAATTATGATACAAAATAGTGATGTAAATTGGACGTATCAGTCATCAAGACTATTTTCTAGCGCCGTTGCCGGGGAGGCATAGCTCTACTCATAAGTTCACCTGGGGAGTACACTCTACCTCTCTCTCTCTTCTTTTATTTTATTTTGTCTTGCTAGTTTACTTCTGTCTAGTTTATTTGTGCTTAGTTTATTTCTGTCTAGTATTATTTTGCTTAATTTACTTTTGTCTAGTTTGTTTTTGTCTTGTTTTATTTTTCTCATATACCCAAAAATCCATAAAAATTTGAAAAACCTAAAAATTAAAAACTGTTGTTATGGGAGAACCCACAACCTATTTGGAGCTTATAGAATTATATAATAATTATAGAGAATCAAGAACGGGTAAAGTCATAAGTGCTTTGATAGAAAAATTGAATACAATTGCTAAAATCTTGCTTAAACGCCATGATATAAACTGTTGCTCTAAACAGAATACTAAACATCTTAAATTTCAATGTGGCTTTAGTGAGGAAGTTTTAATTATGAACTATAATTGGAATAACTATATTCATTTTGGGTTCGAAGAGGTAGAACAATTTGTCTTATTTATGGGAGCTTCTGAATAGAATCCTTCATGTCTAAAAATTATGAAACTTGTGTTGCTTGTAAGAACCTTAAAGATTATGTCTCTTCCATCCTTAATTTTTGCATAGAAAGTTACAGCAATAATCCTTATATCATTGATTATAAAGAGAGACTCATTAATGCACAAGAATGCACTCACAATTTGCAGGAACCTGTGAAAGAAGAAATTGATGAACCTGAAAGCTCATTGGATGAAAAAGAGGAGGAAATTAATGAACCTGAAAGCCCATTGGATGAAAAAGAGGAGGAGAGTGATGAACAAAAGAAGGAAGAATGGATTAGCTACCCATGCCAACCTTCTAATGAGAGTAACTCTTTATCTCTTACACTATTTGATTGTCCTCCATGCTTACCAAAGGAGGATGAATGTTATATGCCTGTGGATTCTCTTGAAATATTCCCTATGAGTACAACTTGTAAGAATAATTATGCTACTGTTATCTATGATAATCCATGCTATTTCGAAAAATGTTATGATAATGCTTTGTTTGTGCCTGATACCGAAATGCATGGTACTAAAGAGTTTTGCTTAGCAAATGTTTATGATAAATCTCTAGATGATGGTCCTATGTTACTTGATAATATTAATTGTACTACTAATGAAAATGGGATTGGAGAAGTCTTGACTTTATCTATGAGTCCCATATCTTTTGAGATTGATCAATCATCTTGTTATATTATTGATAAAAGTGGGTTTGAAAGTTTTGATTCCACTATTTTTGGGCTTGATAAAAATTATGTGTTTGTAGATCATGGAAAGCATGCTGTATGTGATAGTTATATTGTTGAGTTTGTTCATGATACTACTGAAAATTATTATGAGAGAGGAAAATATGGTTGTAGAAATGTTCATGGTACTAAAACACCTCTCTACATGCTAAATTTTTTGAAGTTACTCTTGTTTTATCTTCTTATGCTTGTTGCTTTGTTCTTCATGAATTTATTTGTGTACAAGATTCCTATGCATAGGAAGTGGGTTAGACTTAAATGTGTTTTGAACTTGCTTTTTGATGCTCTCTTTTGCTTCAACTTTCATCCTTATGTGAGCATCATTAAAATTGCTGAGCCCATCTTAATGGCCATAAAGAAAGCACTTCTTGGGAGATAACCCATGTCTTTATTTTGCTACTGCATTGTTGTGTTTTGGAAGTTGTTACTACTGTAGCAACCTCTCCTTATCTTTATTTTATTGCATTGTTGTACCAAGTAAAGTCTCTAATAGAAGGTTGATGCTAGATTTGGATTTCTGCGCAGAAACAGATTTCTATCTGTCACGAATTTGAGTAGGTCTCTCTGTAGGAAACTCAGAAAAATATGCCAATTCTCATGCGTGTTCCTCAGATATGTACGCAACTTTCATTAGTTTTGAGTTTTCTGATTTGAGCAACGGAAGTACCTCTTAAAAATTCGTCTTTACTGGCTGTTCTGTTTTGGCAGATTCTGTCTCTGTTTTTTGCATTGTCTCTTGTGGACTTTAAGTAAGGCTTTCTAGACGTGGAGAGCTGTAGGTAATGTTTTATTGAGTTCTTGCAATGTGTCACTACAGTACCAAAGTGGATTAAAGTTTTTTGAGTACTAACCCCTCTAATGAAGTTTATGAGAAGTTTGGTGTGGCAGGAGTTTTCAAGGGTCAAGAGAGGAGGATGATATATATGATCAAGAAGAGTGAAAAGTCTAAGCTTGGGGATTCCCCCGTGGTTCATCCCTGCATATTTCAAGAACACTCAAGCGTCTAAGCTTGGGGATGCCCAAGGCATCCCCTTCTTCATCAACAACTTATCAGGTCACTTCTAGTGAAACTATATTTTTATTCAGTCACATCTTATGTTCTTTACTTGGAGCGTCTGTGTGTTTTTATTTTTGTTTGTGTTTGAATAAATTCGGGTCCTAGCAATCCTTGTGTGGGAGAGAGACACGCTCCGCTTTTTCATATGAACACTGGTGTTCTTAACTTTATTTTAATGTTCATGGCGAAGTTGAAAACCGCAGCACTTATTGATATTTGGTTGGAAACAAAAAATGCTTCATATTGTCTTGAATAATTTGATACTTGGCAATTGTTTTGAGCTCTCAAGTAGATCATGCTCATGCACCATGTAGTTTAAACCTATTAGTGGAGAACTACCGTAGAGCTTGTTGAAATTTGGCTTGCATGATTGGTCTCTCTAAGGTCTAGATATTTTCTGGTAAAAGTGTTTGAGCAACAAGGAAGACAGTGTAGAGTCTTATAATGCTTGCAATATGTTCTTATGTAAGTTTTGCTGTACCGGTTCATACTTGTGTTTTCTTCCAACAACCTTGCTAGCCAAAGCCTTGTACTGAGAGGGAATGCTTCTCGTGCTTCCAAAACCTTGAGCCAAAACCTATGCCATTTGTGTCCACCATATCTACCTACTATGTGGTATTTCCTGCCATTCCAAGTAAATACTTCATGTGCTACCTTTAAACAATTCAAAAGCTATTATCTCTTATTTGTGTCAATGTTTTATAGCTCATGAGGAAGTATGTGGTGTTTTATCTTTCGATCTTGTCATTTACTTCTGACAGACTTTCACAATGGACTAGTGGCTCATTCGCTTATCCAATAATTTTGCAAAAAGAGCTGGCAATGGGGTTCCCAGCCCCAATTAATTAACTTTCATTAATAATTATCTTCACATGTTTTGCCCTGATCTATCAGTAAGCAACTTAATTTTGTAAATAGACACTCCTACATGGTATGTGAATGTTGGAAGGCACCCGAGGATTCGGTTAGCCATGACTTGTGTAAGCAAAAGGTTGGGAGGAGTGTCATCCATAAATAAAACTAAAGTACATGTGTAAAAAAGAGAAGAGGGATGATCTACCTTGCTGGTAGAAATAACGTCCTTCATGGGAGCCGCTCTTGAAAGTCTGGTTGATGAGGTAGTTAGAGAACCCACTACCATTCGTTGACAACGACAAACACCTCTCAAAACTTTACTTTTATGCTCTCTATATGATTTCAAAACTTAAAAAGCTCTAGCACATGATTTAATCCCTGCTTCCCTCTGCGAAGGGCCTTTCTTCTACTTTATGTTGAGTCAGTTTACCTACTTCCTTCCATCTTAGAAGCAAACACTTGTGTCAACTGTGCATTGATTCTTACATAGTTGCTTATTTGCATTCATCATATTACTTTGTGTTGACAATTATCCATGAGATATGCATGTTGAAAGTTGAAAGCAACTACTGAAACTTAAATCTTCCTTTGTGTTGCTTCCAATGCCTTTTACTTTGAATTTATTGCTTTATGAGTTAACTCTTATGCAAGACTTTTTGATGCTTGTCTTGAAAGTACTATTCATGAAAAGTTTTGCTATATGTTATCTATTTGTTAGCAAACTATAGATCGTTGCCTTGAGTCACTTCGTTCATCTCATATGCTTTGCAATAGTATGATCAAGATTATGTAAGTAGCATGTCACTACAGAAATTATTCTTTTTATCGTTTACCTACTCGAGGGCGAGTAGGAACTAAGCTTGGGATGCTTGATACGTCTCCAACGTATCTATAATTTCTGATGTTCCATGCTAGTTTTATGACAATACCTACATGTTTTGCTCACACTTTATAATGATTTCATGCATTTTCCGAAACTAACCTATTAACAAGATGCGAAGTGTTCTGTTTTCTTGTTTTTGGTTCCAGAAAAGGCTGTTCGGGCAATATTCTCGGAATTGGACGAAACAAAGACCGAACCTCGTATTTTACCAAGACGGACCTAGAACACCGAAGGAGAGACGGAGAGGGGCCAGGGGGCCCCACACCACCTGGCCGCACGGCCAAGGAGGGGGGCGCGCCGCCCTATGGGATGGGCCCCCCAGGCACCCCCTTGCGCCGCCTCTTCGCCTATAAAGTCCCTCGCGACCTAAATCCTCGATACCAATTGACGAAACTCCAGAAAGACTCCGGGCGCGCCGCCATCGTGAAACTCCGTTTCGGGGGACAGACTCTGTTCCGACACGCGCCGGACGGGGAGTGCCCCGGAAGCCATCTCCATCGACGCCACCGCCTCCATCATGCTCCGTGAGTAGTTCCCCTATGGACTACGGGTTCTAGCTGTAGCTAGTTGGTATTCTCTCCCCCATGTACTTCAATCCAATGATCTCATGAGCTGCCTTACATGATTGAGATCCATCTGATGTAATCGGTGTTGTGTTTGTTGGGATCTGATGAATTGTTACATTATGATCATTCTATCTATAAAGTTTGTGAAGTTATTGTTGCTGCAATCTTGTTGTGTTTAATGCTTGTCACTAGGGCCCGAGTGGCATGATCTTAGATTTAAGCTCTATAATTATTGCTTAGATTGTATCTACAAGTTGTTTGCACATGTCTATGTCCGGAACCCGAGGCCCCAGTGACAGCAACTGGGATAACTGGAGGGGAAGGCTTAGATATGAGGATCACATGTTTCCACCAAGTGTTAATGCTTTGCTCCGGTGCTCTATTAAAAGGAGTACCTTAATTACCATAGTTTCCCTTGAGGCCCGGGCTGTAGGACAAAAGATGTTATGCAAGTTTCTCATTGCGAGCACGTATGACTATATATGGAAAACATGCCTACATGATTAATAGACTTGATGTTCTGTCTTAATGTTATTTCAATCCTATCAATTGCCCAACTGTAATTTGGTCACCCAACACTTGTTATTTGAGAGTTACCACTAGTGTAGATAGCTGGGAACCCCGGTCCATCTCTCATCATCATATACTCGTTCTTTATGTCATTGGAAGTAGTATTAACTATTTTCTGGTGCCATTGCCTCTGTGTTACTGTTACTGCTGCTGTGTTAATGTTACTATTGCTCTCATATTACTGCTGCTTTCACATCACCCCTGTTACTAGTGCTTTTCCAGGTGCAGCTGAATTGACAACTCAGTTGTTAAGGCTTATAAGTATTCTTTACCTCCCCTTGTGTCGAACCAATAAATTTGGGTTTTACTTCCCTCGAAGACTGTTGCGATCCCTATACTTGTGGGTCATCACATACACCCACAGTAAGCGTAGCATATGATCAAGTCATTTAGTTCTTTGTGCTTCAAGATTTATATATGCATAGTAACTTAATCCTTAGACCATGAGATCATGTTAATCACCTACACCGAATGGATGCTTTGATGAAACCAAACACTAGTGCGTAAATGGGTTGTTATAAAGGTGGAATTAATTAAGTGTTTGGAAAGTATAGGGTTGAGGCACTTGTATCAATAGTGAGATTTGTCCATCCTAATGACGGATAGATATACTATGGGACCTCTCGGTGGAATGACATCCAATTAGCTTGCAAGCATGTGACTGGTTCACAAGGGATATCATATCACAGTATGAGTAAAGAGTACTTATCGGTAACAAGGTTGAACTAGGTATGTGATATGTCTCCAACGTATCTATAATTTCTGATGTTCCATGCTAGTTTTATGACAATACCTACATGTTTTGTTCACACTTTATAATGTTTTGATGCATTTTCCGGAACTAACCTATTAACAAGATGCCGAAGTGCATGTTCCTGTTTTCTGCTGTTTTTGGTTCCAGAAATCCTACACAGGAAATATTCTCGGAATTGGACGAAATCAACGCCCAGACCTTATTTTCCCGAAGCTTCGGAGAGAGAGAAGCACCAGAGGGGAGCCAGGGGGCCCCACCCCACAAGGCGGCGCGGCCAAGGGGCGCCCCTATGGTGTGGGACCACCAGTCCCTCCGAGGCTGCCCCTTTGCCTATAAGGTCTCCCAGATGTGAAAACCCTAAAAACATAAGCCACGGGATGAGAAAAGTTACGCAGCCGCCGCCATCGCGAAGTCAAGTTCGGGGGACAGAAGTCTCTGTTCCGACACGTCGCCGAGACGGGGAATTGCCCCCGGAATCCATCTCCATCGACACCACCGCCATCTTCATCGTTGTTGTCTCCCATGATGAGGAGGGAGTAGTTCTCCCTCGAGGCTAAGGGCTCTACCGGTAGCTATGTGGTTAATCTCTCTCTCATGTACCTCAATACAATGATCTCATGAATTGCTTTGCATGATTGAGATCCATATGATGAGCTTTGTATCGCTATTAGTCTATGTGTTACTCTAGTGATGTTATTAAAGTGGTCTATTCCTCCTTCATGATGTAATGGTGACAGTGTGTGCATCATGTAGTACTTGGCATAGGTTATGATTGTAATCTCTTGTAGATTATGGAGTTAACTATTACTACGATAGTATTGATGTGATCTATTCCCCCTTTCATAGTGTAATGGTGACAGTGTGTATGCTATGTTAGTACTCGGTCTAAATTGCAAAGATCTATTATGCTCTAAGGTTACTTAAATATGAATGCTGAATGTTGTGGAGCTTGTTAACTCCGGCTTGAGGGAGCTCTTGTAGCCCTACACAATGAATGGTGTTTTTTATCCAACAAGAGAGTGTATGTAGCACAAGTGAGGAGAAGTTATTAATTTATTATGTGATCAATGTTGAGAGTGTCCACTAGTGAAAGTATGATCCCTAGGCCTTGTTTCCAAATACTGCAAACATCGCTTGTTTACTGTTTTACTTCATCTTTACTTCCTGCAATATTACCATCATCTATACCACATGTGTTTTACTATCTCTTTGCCGAACTAGTGCACCTATACATCTGACAAGTGTATTAGGTGTGTTGGGGACACAAGAGACTTCTTGTATCTTAATTGCAGGGTTGCTTGAGAGGACTATCTTTGACCTCTACCTCCCTGAGTTCGATAAACCTTGGGTGATTCACTTAAGGGAAACTTGCTGCTGTTCTACAAACATCTGCTCTTGGAGGCCCAACACTGTCTACAGGAATAGAAGCGTGAGTAGACATCAGTATGGAGATACCGACGATCAAACTTCGGATAAGTAAAATATCGCGAGACAAAGGGAATTATTATTTTATGTGAATGGTTCTTTCGATCAAGAAGTCATCGTTGAATATGTGGGAGCTATTATGGATCTCCAGGTCCCGCTATTAGTTATTGATCTGAGAGGAATCTCAATCATGTCTGCATAGTTCTCAAACCGTAGGGTGACACACTTAAGGTTTGATGTCGTTTTAAATAGATATGGAATATGGAATGGAGTTCGAATGTTGTTCGGAGTCTTGGATGGGATCCAGGACATCACGAGGAGTTCCTGAATGGTCCGGAGAATAAGATTCATATATAGGAAGTCACTTTCCAAGTTTGAAAATAATCCGGTGCGTTTATGGAAGGCACTAGAATGTTCTAGAACCTTCCGAAAGAAATCACCATGGAAGGTGGAGTCCCGGATGGACTCCACCAACCCTAGCCGACCGACCAAAGGGGAAGGTGGAGTCCATGGTGGACTGATACGTCTCCAACGTATCGATAATTTCTTATGTTCCATGCTACATTATTGATGATACCTACATGTTTTATGCACATTATATGTCGTATTTACGCATTTTACGGAACTAACCTATTAACAAGATGCCGAAGAGCCAGTTGCTGTTTTCTGCTGTTTTTGGTTTCAGAAATCCTAGTAAGGAAATATTCTCGGAATTGGACGAAATCAATGCCCGGGTCCTATTTTTGCACGAAGCTTCCAGAAGACCGGGAGAGTCGAAGTGGGGCCACGAGGTGGCGGATGATGAGGCGGCGCGGCCTGGCCCGGCCGCGGCCCGTCCTGGGCCCCTCGTGCCGCCTCTTGACCTGCCCTTCCGCCTACAAATAGCCTCCGTCGCGAAACCCCAAGTACGAGAGCCACGATACGGAAAACCTTCCTGAGACGCCGCCGCCGCGAATCCCATCTCGGGGGATTCAGGAGATCGCCTCGGCACCCTGCCGGAGAGGGGATTCATCTCCCGGAGGAGTCTACACCGCCATGGTCGCCTCCGGAGTGATGAGTGAGTAGTTCACCCCTGGACTATGGGTCCATTGCAGTAGCTAGATGGTCGTCTTCTCCTTATGTGCTTCATTGTTGGATCTTGTGAGCTGCCTAACATGATCAAGATCATCTATCTGTAATACTATATGTTGTGTTTGTCGGGATCCGATGGATAGAGAATACTATGTTATGGTGATTATCAATCTATTGTTTATGTGTTGTTTATGATCTTGCATGCTCTCCGTTATTAGTAGAGGCTCTGGCCAAGTTTTTGCTCTTAACTCCAAGAGGGAGTATTTATGCTCGATAGTGGGTTCATGCCTTCATTGACACTGGGACAGTGACAGAAAGTTCTAAGGTTGTGATGTGCTGTTGCCACTAGGGATAAAACATTGATTCTATGTCTAAGGATGTAGTTGTCGATTACATTACGCACCATACTTAATGCAATTGTATGTTGCTTTGCAACTTAATACTGAATGGGGTTCGGATGATAACCTGAAGGTGGACTTTTTAGGCATAGATGCGGTTGGATGGCGGTCTATGTACTTTGTCGTAATGCCTGATTAAATCTCACTATATTTATCATATCATGTATATGCATTGTTATGCCCTTTTCTATTTGTCAATTGCCCGACTGTAATTTGTTCACCCAACATGCTTTTATCTTATGGGAGAGACACCTCTAGTGAACTGTGGACCCCGGTCCTATTCTTTACATCGCATAAAATCTACTGCAATACTTGTTTTACTGTTTTCTTGCAAACAATCATCTTCCACACAATACGGTTAATCCTTTGTTACAGCAAGCCGGTGAGATTGACAACCTCACTGTTTCGTTGGGGCAAAGTACTTGGGTTGTGTTGTGCAGGTTCCACGTTGGCGCGGAATCCCTGTTGTTGCGCCGCATCACATTTCGCCACCATCAACCTTCAACGTGCTTCTTGAATCCTACTGGTCCGATTAAACCTTGGTTTCTTACTGAGGGAAACTTGCCACTGTGCGCATCATACCTTCCTCTTGGGGTTCCCAACGGACGTGTACATCTACGCGCATCAAGCAAATTTGGCGCCGTTGCCGGGGAGATCAAGACACGCTGCAAGGGGAGTCTCCAAATCTCTTTACTTTGTTTTTGTCTTGCTTTATTTTATTTACTACTTTGTTTGCTGCACCTAAACAAAACACAAAAAAATTAGTTGCTAGTTTTACTTTATTTATTGTCTTGCTCTCTATATCAAAAACACACAAAAAAATTAGTCACTTGTCTTTGCTTAGTTTACTTTATTACTATTAAAATGAGTAATCCTGAAGTTGAAGTTCGGTCTTTTAAGCAACAAGGTGGAGAAAGTTTTAAAGATGCTTGGTACAGAATTAGCAATGCTCATCATAGGTGCATTAAGAAACACTCCACCACTATCCTTCTTAGGAATTTTTATGTTGGTTTATCTAGTTGGAATAGGTATGTTCTTGATACTCTTTCGGGAGGTAATTTCCTAGGTACTCCCGCTTTAGAAGCTAGTTGCATCATTGAGAGTCTAGTTGGAATACCACCTGTTAATGAAGTTAAAATTGAAATCTCTCTTGAGGATGTTATGAAAAAATTGGAAACCATAGAGAAATTTTTTCCAAGTATTGAAACTAAAATGGAAATGTTATTGGATAAAACTAATGAACTTGATAAATCCCTAGGAGGAATTGATGAAAGAATTAGTGTCCTGGGAACTTGTGTTGTTCATAATAATCAAACCAATAGGATTGATGAACTTGAAAAAGCTATGGGAACCTTGGGTTCAACCTTTTCTTCTCTCAAGTATAATGAGAAAGCTTATGTGGGTAGAGAGCAAAAATTCATGTATGCCTCTAAAGTGCCTAAACAAAAGAATTATTATAGGCCTAAAATTGCTAAAATCCCTAGCACCACCATAGAAAATTTAGATAATGGAGCACCTAAAGTACCCCCTGCAACAAGTTGTGTTTGCATGAAAAATAATAATGTTGATGCTTCTACTCTTGATGTTACTTGATTTGCACTTTCTGCGCCTAGCTGAAAGGCGTTAAAGAAAAGCGCTTATGGGAGACAACCCATGTTTTTACTACAGTACTTTGTTTTATATTTGAGTCTTGGAAGTTGTTTACTACTGTAGCAACCTCTCCTTATCATGTTTTTGTGCCAAGTAAAGTTTCTATATCAAAGTTGATGTTATATTTGGGATCGCTGCGCAGAAACAGCATTGCTGTCTGTCACGAATCTGGGCACAAGTCTTTGTAGAAAATTCGAAAAAATCTGCCAATTTACGAGCGTGATCCTCAGATATGTACGCAACTTTCATTAGTTTTGAGTTTTTCCATTTGAGCAAGTCTGGTGCCACTTTAAAATTCGTATTTACGGACTGTTCTGTTTTTGACAGATTCTGCTTTTATTTCGCATTGCCTCTTTTGCTATGTTGGATGAATTTCTTTGATCCATTAATATCCAGTAGCTTTATGCAATGTCCAGAAGTGAAAAGAATGTTTGTGTCACCTCTGAATGTGTGAATTATTAATTGTGCACTAACCCTCTAATGAGTTTGCTTGAAGTTTGGTGTGAAGGAAGTTTTCAAGGGTCAAGAGAGGAGTATGATATACTATGATCAAGAGGAGTGAAAGCTCTAAGCTTGGGGATGCCCCCGTGGTTCACCCCTGCATATTTTAAGAAGACTCAAGCGTCTAAGCTTGGGGATGCCCAAGGCATCCCCTTCTTCATCGACAACATCATCAGGTTCCTCCCCTGAAACTATATTTTTATTCAGTCACATCTTGTGTTCTTTACTTGGAGCGTCGGTTTGTTTTTGTTTTTGTTTTTATTTGAATAAAATGGATCTTAGCATTCACTTTGTGTGAGAGAGACACACTCCGCTGTTGCATATGGACAAATATGTCCTTAGGCTTTACTCATAATGTTCAAGGCGAAGTTTCTTCTTCGTTAAATTGTTATATGGTTGGAATTGGAAAATGCTACATGTAGTAATTCTAAAATGTCTTGGATAATGTGATACTTGGCAATTATTGTGCTCATGTTTAAGCTCTTGCATCATATGCTTTGCACCCATTAATGAAGAAATACATAGAGCTTGCTAAAATTTGATTTGCATATTTGGTCTCTCTAAGGTCTAGATAATTTCTAGTATTGAGTTTTGAACAACAAGGAAGACGGTGTAGAGTCTTATAATGTTTACAATATGTCTTTTATGTGAGTTTTGCTGCACCGGTTCATCCTTGAGTTTGCTTCAAATAACCTTGCTAGCCTAAACCTTGTATCGAGAGGGAATACTTCTCATGCATCCAAAATCCTTGAGCCAACTACTATGCCATTTGTGTCCACTATACCTACCTACTACATGGTATTTCTCCGCCATTCCAAAGTAAATTGCTTGAGTGCTACCTTTAAAATTCCATCATTTACCTTTGCAATATATAGCTCATGGGACAAAATAGCCTTAAAAACTATCGTAGTATTGAATATGTACTTATGCACTTTATCTCTTATTAAGTTGCTTGTTGTGCGATAACCATGCTTCGGGGACGCCATCAACTATTCTTTGTTGAATATCATGTGAGTTGCTATGCATGTCCGTCTTGTCTGAAGGATCTACCACCTTAATGGTTGGAGCATGCAAATTGTTAGAGAAGAACATTGGGCCGCTAACTAAAGCCATGAATCATGGTTGAAGTTTCAGTTTTGGACATATATCCTCAATCTCATATGAGAATAATAATTGTTGCTACATGCTTATGCATTAAAGAGGAGTCCATTATCTGTTGTCCATGTTGTCCCGGTATGGATGTCTAAGTTGAGAATAATCAAAAGCGAGAAATCCAAAATGCGAGCTTTCTCCTTAGACCTTTGTACATGCGGCATGGAGGTACCCCTTTGTGACACTTGGTTGAAACATGGCATTGCGAAGATCCGGTAGTCCAAGCTAAGTAGGACAAGGTGCGGCACTATTAGTATACTATGCATGAGGCTTGCAACTTGTAAGATATAATTTACATAACTCATATGCTTTATTACTACCGTTGACAAAATTGTTTCATGTTTTCAAAATAAAAGCTCTAGCACAAATACAGCAATCGATGCTTTCCTCTTTGAAGGACCATTCTTTTACTTTTATTGTTGAGTCAGTTTACCTATCTCCCTCTACCTTAAGAAGCAAACACTTGTGTGAACTATGCATTGATTCCTACATACTTGCATATTGCACTTGTTATATTACTTTATGTTGACAATATCCATGAGATATACATGTTATAAGTTGAAAGCAACCGCTGAAACTTAATCTTCCTTTGTGTTGCTTCAACACCTTTACTTTGATTTATTGCTTTATGAGTTAACTCTTATGCAAGACTTATTGATGCTTGTCTTGAAGTACTATTCATGAAAAGTCTTTGCTTTATGATTCAGTTGTTTACTCATGTCATTACCATTGTTTTGATCGTTGCATTCATTACATATGTTTACAAATAGTATGATCAAGATTATGATGGCATGTCACTTCAGAAATTATCTTTGTTATCGTTTTACCTGCTCGGACGAGCAGAACTAAGCTTGGGGATGCTGATACGTCTCCAACGTATCGATAATTTCTTATGTTCCATGCTACATTATTGATGATACCTACATGTTTTATGCACATTATATGTCGTATTTACGCATTTTCTGAACTAACCTATTAACAAGATGCCGAAGAGCCAGTTGCTGTTTTCTGCTGTTTTTGGTTTCAGAGATCCTAGTAAGGAAATATTCTCGGAATTGGACGAAATCAACGCCAGGGTCCTATTTTTTCACGAAGCTTCCAGAAGACCGAAGGAGAGTCGAAGTGGGGCCACGAGGTGGCCAGATGACAGGGCGGCGCGGCCCAGGCCCTGGCCGCGCGGCCCTGTCACCTGGGCCCTCGTGCCGCCTCTGACCTGCCCTTCCGCCTACAAATAGCCTCCGTCGCGAAACCCCGGTACCGAGAGCCACGATACGGAAAACCTTCCGAGACGCCGCCGCGAATCCCATCTCGGGGATTCAGGACGCCTCCGGCACCCTGCCGGAGAGGGGATTCATCTCCCGAGGACTCTACACCGCCATGGTCGCCTCCGGAGTGATGAGTGAGTAGTTCACCCCTGGACTATGGGTCCATAGCAGTAGCTAGATGGTCGTCTTCTCCTTATGTGCTTCATTGTTGGATCTTGTGAGCTGCCTAACATGATCAAGATCATCTATCTGTAATACTATATGTTGTGTTTGTCGGGATCCGATGGATAGAGAATACTATGTTATGGTGATTATTAATCTATTGTTTATGTGTTGTTTATGATCTTGCATGCTCTCCGTTATTAGTAGAGGCTCGGCCAAGTTTTTGCTCTTAACTCCAAGAGGGAGTATTTATGCTCGATAGTGGGTTCATGCCTTCATTGACACCTGGACAGTGACAGAAAGTTCTAAGGTTGTGATGTGCTGTTGCCACTAGGGATAAAACATTGATTCTATGTCTAAGGATGTAGTTGTCGATTACATTACGCACCATACTTAATGCAATTGTCTGTTGCTTTGCAACTTAATACGAATGGGGTTCGGATGATAACCGAAGGTGGACTTTTTAGGCATAGATGCGGTTGGATGGCGGTCTATGTACTTTGTCGTAATGCCCTGATTAAATCTCACTATATTTATCATATCATGTATATGCATTGTTATGCCCTTTTCTATTTGTCAATTGCCCGACTGTAATTTGTTCACCCAACATGCTTTTATCTTATGGGAGAGACACCTCTAGTGAACTGTGGACCCCGGTCCTATTCTTTACATCGCATAAAATCTACTGCAATACTTGTTTTACTGTTTTCTTGCAAACAATCATCTTCCACACAATACGGTTAATCCTTTGTTACAGCAAGCCGGTGAGATTGACAACCTCACTGTTTCGTTGGGGCAAAGTACTTGGGTTGTGTTGTGCAGGTTCCACGTTGGCGCCGGAATCCCTGTTGCGCCGCATCACATTTCGCCACCATCAACCTTCAACGTGCTTCTTGAATCCTACTGGTCCGATTAAACCTTGGTTTCTTACTGAGGGAAACTTGCCACTGTGCGCATCATACCTTCCTCTTGGGGTTCCCAACGGACGTGTACATCTACACGCATCAGACTCCACCACCATGGCCGGCCATAGGGGAGGAAAGGGAGCAATCCCACTTCCCCTAGGTTTCACCCATATGGAAGGTTTTGAGTTGGACTCTTATTCGGATTTTGGGCAAACCCTAGGGGGTTCCACCTATATAAAGAGGGGGAGAGGGAGGGGGCAGTCCACCACACCAGCCGCACCACCCAAGGGCACCAAGGCCGGTGCCCCAAGTGCCCCCTCTCCCCAAACCCTAGCCACTCCCCTCCTCCCTATTCTCCTGTAGTGCTTAGGCGAAGCGCTACCGAAGATCTTTACCACCACCGCCACCATGCCATCGTGCTGGCGGGATTCTGATGAGGATCTACTACATCCGCTACCCGCCGGAACGGGTAGAAGGACTTCGTCATCAACATTGAATGTGTGACCGAGTGCGGAGGTGCTCCCTGATTGTGGCACCGTCAAGATCTTCTACGCGCTTTTGCAAGCAGCAAGTGATCGACTACATCAACCACGAGATCTAATCTCGTAAACGCTTAGCGATCTTCAAGGGTATGATGATCTTCACCTCGTTGCTACCATCTACTAGATTAGATCTTGGCTTGTTATTAGTTCTTGCGGTAGGAATTTTTTGTTTTCTATGCTTTCGTCCAATTCCGAGAATATTTCCTGTACAACTTTTCTGAAATACAAAAACAACAGAAAACAGGGAAGTGGCACTGTGGCATCTTGTTAATAGGTTAGTGTCGAAAATCATGTAAAAGTGCAACGAAGTGTAAGAAAAACATATATAAATTAGTGTAAAACAAGCACGGAGCATCAAAAATTATAGATATGTTTGAGACGTATCACCCTTGGATCTCACGCGGGCGGCTGGATCCGACTCGTATTTGCTGAATTTAGGTGCCTTTCAGTTGACTTCCCCTACCTCTGGTCTAGACAAAACACCATTTATATATCCACATCTGGAAAATTACTTTAGACACCTTATTACATTTTAAAAAAGAACTACTTCATAACCGGCTAGATTTACAAGGCTACGGACGTCCGGTACTACTCAATGGTTCTTCAGCACTAAAGTAAAGGTGTTGACATATTCATGTTTTTGCAGCAAAGTCACAAGCTATTATATGGTAATCTCATGTGTATGATAGGATAATGCAGATAACGTTTTGAACTACTTGGAGAACTAGTAGTTCAAAACGTTATCTGCATTATCAGATACAATGTCTGAATGTAGGTCTTGCTAGCTCTTTCCCAATGCATACAATTCTAATAAATTATATGTGCCGTCCTATGTGAAGCAAATACATATCCATTTGTCTCAGCGACATCTAATATTTGTTCAACCTATATCTATTGCTTAGTAACTTTTGGATAACACGCATACCGTGGAGTGGAGTGGAGAACATGTATACTAATAGATAGGTGTAGATGTGATATGTGTGTGCTATATACTGCTGAGGGATCATAGAGAGAACATGCTACTCTAAATGTTAAAGATGGTGTTAGGTGTGGTGGGTGATGCTTGATTCACTTTTCTATGTTTCTCGGATAGTAGTTTCATATAAAAATTATATATACGTCATAAATACAATATGGTGCCCTTGTAGAAGTTGATGTGAGTATATCCAAGGCAATATCACATAGTCGATGGTGCATGGCCATCCACTATAGTTTCTGAAAACTTGACGCAAAATTATTGGAATAATTTCAGTCCATGGGCGAAATGAGCCAATTTAAACCATACCGAGATACAGTATGAACGGTAAATGTTGTGTGACCATGTGAGGGGATAACAACGATCTGGCAGATTAAGGCACGGCTACGGATGGTCTCCTCCGTCCAACAAAATTTCTTGGATAGAGTACATGGCGAAATGTAAAGAATATTTGTTGTTTATGGCACTAAATGGAGAAGGCGAGAAACACCGCGACAACAAGCGCACGGACGGCTTCTGTGGACAACTGAAGTGTCAGCCGCGAGAGCTAGGTAGGTATGCACAAGAGACTTACAGGCGCGGCTACAAAGGAGCTCCTCTCCTAGGTAGGGGACGGAGAGGGACAGCGGCGGAGGAGGTGAGGCTGCGTACGGCGTGGCGCTGTGGGGACGGACCGACGGAGGGCACGAGGCGGCGGTGACGGCATGTAGTTTGACCCTTGGATCTCACGCGGGCGGCTGGATCCGACTGATATTTGCTGAATTTGGGTGCCTTTCAGTTGACTTCGCCTACCTCTAGTCTAGAAAAAAAATACCATTTATATATCCACAATGAAAGATCATTTATCCACAATTGGGAAATTACTTTAGACACCTCATTACATTTCTAAAAAAAGAACTACATTATAACCAGCTAGCTTTACGATGCTATGGGCTAGTGAATGGTTCTTCAGCACTAAAGCCAAGGTGTTGAGATGCTCATGTTTTTGCAGCGAAGTCGCGAGATATCATCCTGTAAGTTGATGTGTATGATAGGATAATGCAAATTCCTTCATGGGGCTTAGACCCAGATGAACGTTTCGGACAAACGGGAGAAGTCTCGCTAATTAATCACACACATTCATACATGCATGTAGGCATCTACAATGTCCGAACATAGGGTTTGCTAGCTCTTTCCCAATGCCTACAATTCTAACAAATTATATGTGCCATCCTACATGAGACAAATCCATCCATTTGTCTCCATGCACACCATCTAACACTTGTTCAGCCTATGTCTATTGTCTAGTGACTTTTGGACTACATGTGCTAGTAGAAAGGTGTGAATGTGATATGTGTGTGCTATATACTGCTGAAGGATCAGAGAAGAGAACATGTTGCTCTAAATGTTAGCGATGGTGTTCGGTGTGGTGGGTGATGCTTGATTCCATTTTCTATGTTTCTCCGATTACAGCTTCTTATAAAAGGTAAATATATGGCAGCAGTACGATCTAGTGGGTTTATACAAGTTGATGCGAGTATATCCAAGGCATATGTCAACACCCTGATTTTTAAGTCCAGATGCATATTATGCCATACATCGCAATCTGAGGAAGATTGTTGTTGCGAGACATAACAGTTGAATATCATAGAGTCATCATTTATTACAACACATAATCGTCTTACAAAGGTAGATCACATGATCCAATATTACAATAGTAGTTGATCTATTGATCAACGAACATCACAAATAGCGGAAGCGAAGTAGTAGTGGACTATCTAATCCACAGGCCAACGCTTGACGTCAGGAGCAGTCCTAGTTGTCGTAGACGTCTTGCTGTCCATCTTCCAGGTTCTGGTACTCCTCTTCATAGTCTGGCCATTTGAATAGCCAGGACAAAGCCATGAGTACTTTAAAGTACTCGCAAACTAATACTAGTGTAAGCACTATCAATTTTAGTATGGGGATACTAAGCTCTAGGTTTATTTGCATAAAGCCAAGTTTAGTTCATAAGCATTTAGTAAAGACTCTTCATTTGCTGAACTAACTCAAGTGGGAACATTAGGGTCATTCCCACAACTCTGTTGTGATTCAAGTCAAAGTCACCATTCACCTTATTCACCTTTCAAGTTCAGATCACAAGTCACATGTCAAATTTTTGAAAAAAAAAATCTGATGACGGAACAGTATGGCCTTCCCAATCGTCTGTAACCGTGGACATGGCTATTCGAATAGTTCTACACTCTGCAGAGGTCGTACACTTGTGCCACAACATTTGCAATAATCCGTCAGGGTTAACTGGCCCTGATTTATCACACTCCGTGTGCGGACTACCAACCATAACCTTTCACTTACATACCGTATAAAACCCACCGGCGAGCAGTGGTTAAGCAACACGAAGAGCCGGGAGGTTTGCGGCAGCGGGCCCTGGTCCCTCGACGTCGTCCCAAATGCTCGGCACACGTCCCGGCGGTTGCAAGGGCGTGCACCGACCTATACCTGGTCGAAGGTGTTGGATTGCTTCGATTAGTTTCCGCATGGCACACGTAAACATTAAATACGAGCCCTATCGGCTCTCAGGTTGCCCTGCGGATCGGCTCAAAGAGCCGATCGCCCCATGGTTCATGTTGGATTTTCAATGACATGGGGATCCTGCTTGATCATAACAAAGCTAAGCCAATCTACGACAGTTTAGGGTTTTCACCGTATGATCGGAACATCCTACGCGTAGTTGAGCCTAATAGACACGAAAGATAATGGAAAACTAACCCTAAAAGAGGCCTTCAATTCCATATCGTCTTCTTGTGACGTTGACGAGAGGAGATGGTGCGGAGGAGGCGGTTGCCACCGTCGGAGGTGGTGCGGAAGAGGAGGCAGTCGCCGTCGCCGGAGGTGGTGCGGAGGTGGAGGCGATCGCCATCGCGAGAGTTGGTGCGGAGGACGAGGCGGTCGCCGTCGCGCGAGGTGGTGCGAAGGAGTAGGTGGTCGTGGGAGGCGGAGCAAGGCACATGAAGTGGGCGGAGGAGGCGGTCGCTGTTGTGGGTATACTTTATGGGTATATCGACGACATGGCCTAGATCCGGTAAGCCCGGGTGGCCCACAGACGGTGATGGTGGCATGGGGCCCATCGGGCGGCCCAGTTGCTGTTGATCAAGAAGGATGAAGTCCACCCAGGAACTTGGAGCCGGATCCTAACCGACCTACGAAGGAGGCCGGATCCGTGGAAACCCATAAAGTATCCGGATCCAGTGCGGCCATAAGGAAGGCGGATCCTTGACGTACACGGCAAGATATTGTACCGTAGTTAGGCAACTTGTATTCCGGCTAGGACTCTCCATGTAAACCCTAGATCCGTGCGCCTTTATAAGCCGGATCCGGGAGCCCTAGAGGCACAACCACAACCATTGTAACAACGCGCAAGCGCCCGATAATTCCGGACAAGCAGCAGTAGGCCCCGTCATCGTGCGTGTTCCGGCTGGGTAACTCGCGTACCACCGTCCCGTGTGCACTCCGCCCTATGACCCCTACTTCTTCTCCCCCTCGTGAGGATCCCCTCCGAGGTATTGTCGATTAGGCAACGACAGTTGGCGCCCACCGTGGGGCCTGAGGCGTCCGGAGGCCGGAACCGGGAGGGCTCCGCCATGGGAAGCTACGACGACTCAATCGCTGTGGGGCGCGTACTTTACGCCGGGAATTTTCCGATCGTCCCTCCGGACGAATTCTGGATTCCGGCTAGGTCAAACCCCGTCAAGCTCTCCATCGTCCCAATCGGCGGCATCCACATCTTCATCGGCGAGACCGTCGATTCCGACGGAAACGCACTGGTAAGTAACGCCGCCGCTGAGCTGGACGCCGTCGCGAAGATCCGATCTGAGTCGCGGGAGCTTCTTAAGGAAGATTCCGCCTTAGATCAGGAAAAGTCAAAACCCACCCAATCCGCCCCGAGCAGGAGAAAACGGTGGAAGACCAATGCAGATCCGCCTGGGTCTCCCAGTGTTAGAGAAGCAAAGGTGTCACTGCGTGCACTTCTTGGCCCATACCGCAGGAGACGCCCTCCATCGGAGGAGGCCAATCCATTGCAGGTTGAGGCACCCGGAAACAACGTAGCTCCGGATCTGCCAAGGTCGGAGACAGCGACTCTCCGGACAAGAAGAAGCCGGAAACCCTGAGGAATCAATCCTCGGAAACTTGAGCCCAAATTCCGATGATGCCTCTTCAATAGGCACAGAAGAATACAATCGCTTGACGAAGGAGCTCGCAATTGGGGAAGAAGATGACGGCGCTTCATCCATGAATACAGAGGAATTCAACCGCAAGCTCGAGGAACTCGGAGGCGGCGAGCAAGCTGAAGTGGAATCCGCCCAGCCGATGCAGGTTCTTGCAACCGTGGCACCGCTGGATCAGCCGGAAACGGAAGACGAAGCCTCCAACTCCGACCCAGGACCATCCCACGTAAGGTCTCCGTTAGATCGGGCACGACCGCGAAACGACGTCCTGTCTCCAGAAGAGATGGTCGAGCAAGCACGCATGGATTTAGTCGCAAAGTCCGATATCCTCAACAAACCAATAACTCCCGAGGAAGCTGCAGATCCGGAGGCCTTAGAAGCCAAGAGACAGGAGATGCTAGCTACAGCTCAGAAGTTTGCCACGACCGCAGCCGCGATGCTAGAAGAAAGAACCATAGCGGCAAACTTCGTGGACCACTTTCAGAAGAAGGACCGCGAGGTTGATGAATCTCTCGAAAAAGTCAGGCAACTCGAGAAGCACTGGGAGGCCAAGGTAAAATTTGTGCAGGAGGAAGAAGCTAGAATCAGGCGAGAGGCCATCCTTCCCCGCAAGATTACCTTCGCAACGCCCACTGAGCAGCAGCCGCTCGCAACTCCAAAGGATAACATGAAGAAGGCTGCAGAGCTCCTAAAAAGAAGGACGAGGAGATTGACATCAACTACGTCCGGAAGCTCGTTGCTTCAGCAATGCAGCAAGAGCAAGGCAGACACTTCGCGCAGGTTAGCATCCAATCCGGAACAATGCATATCTACCGCGCAGAAGGACGCCATACCAAGTCAACATCGTGACGACGAATCGCGCACCGGATCTACGGAGCGCAGGCGGAAAGTCAGGGATCATCCAAATCCAATCCCGATACCATCGGATTCAACTCCAAAAGATCAGGAAAAGGGAAAGGGTGCGATGTACAGGCAGAGACAAATATCGTGTTCCGTCACCACCACCCCGAGCTTCGTCCTCCGCTACCCCCTCGCCGTCGCAGTCCTGCCGAAACCCCGGCCCCATGGGCCAGGCGGAATTAACATCCGCGACGCGATGCCAGCTCCTAGAGACAGGAACAGGGAGCGTACGCTGGAGCAACTCGAGGCCGGAACCAAAACCGCGAGCCCGAGCCTCGTCGGAGTCAAGAACGCGATCCCGAGCCTCGCAGAAGCCAAGGACGCGACCCGAACCCGGAGGAGTCGAACGAGGAATACGCACCGAGCCACGAAGGAGCCGGAACGACGGAGGCGACCACCACCAAGAGGAAAGGAGCCACCGAAGCCGGAGCCCCGCGGGAACCACGCCGAGAATCTGAAGGCGGAAGAACGTCTTACAGGCCCCGCAGATCTCCCTCACCGCCGCCCAGTGGAGGAGGCGGAGCGGAGGCAGAGGCCGGAGATCCCGTTCCCGCTCGAAGTCACCCGGTGGTGCCCCCGTGATGCTCGTGATCGCCTCAACGAGTACAGATCCGACTACATCGGTCCAAGGTGCTTTGGCCAGATGATCCGAGAGGAACCAAAGCCAAGAAGCTGAACCTTAAGCTACCAGGAAACCCGAAGCATTATGATGGCAGCGAGAGGCCGGATACCTGGATTGAGGATTACTACAATGCAACCTTCGCCGGAGGAACCCCGAATATAGCCTGCCGCATGCTACAGTTGTACCTTATTGGTCCAGCTCGTGTTTGGCTCAGCGACCTCGAGGAGAACACTATCTTTTGCTGGTTGGACTTGAAGAAGGCTTTCGAGAACCACTTCAGGGGTACCTACAAGAGACCGGCCACCACCAGCGATCTTCAAGCTTGCATCCAGAAGAAGGGTGAGACATCCAGGAGTTTCCTCACCCGATGGTTGGCAACCAGGAATGAGTGCGAGAACGTAGATAACCGCACAGCAATGCACGCCTTCATCGGTGGTTTGCAGCGTGGGGGGCTGCTGCGCCATAAGCTTACCTGTCTGGTGAATGCAAACAAGCTCACTCTTGATGAGATGATAAACATCGCCAGTGATCATACCGCCGATGATGACGCAGCGGAGATCTCGCAGCAACAGCCATACCCCGCACCAACAAGAAAACCGTGATAACGGCGGCAGCAACGAACAAGCGGAAGAACCCCCCTGAAGACCAGAAGGGCGGAGGATCCGACATGGTAGCCATGACGTTCCAACGCGGAGGTCCAGGAGGCGGAAGAGGCCGCGGACGTGGAGCGGAGCAGGCAGGGGCCAGCAGCGCGCTGACGAAGTCACCGCAGCCGGATCCCGCGCCCCCAAACGTACGAAGAATACAGGGATATGCCGTGCCTGGCCCATCTGGATCCGGCTACGGGCAAATCCACCCACACAAATCGCAACTGCAAGTGGGTCAATGATCTCAAGAATGACCCGGAGGCAGGATACAAGCGAGCCCGGAAGCACCGCCCACGCGGCAAAGGAGGCAAGGGCAAGAACAAGGACAAAGAGGAGGACAGTTCCGAGGCCATGGACGAGGACGACGCTTCGCCGGAACCCAAGGAGGGTACCGCAGCAAACAAATCCAACCCCTTTGGTAGAAAGAGTGTCGGAACTTACCATACCTTCCTCGGAACCCCCACTGTCCGCGCGAAAAAATCGGCGCTCCGGATCTTGAACGCCACAGTTCCGGCTGTGCCGCAGTATGTCAAGTGGTCGGAGAAAGCCGTACCTTTGAGGTCGGATCATCCGGCCGTCATCCCCAAAGAGTGCTACGCTCTGGTTGTGAGTCCCCGCATAGACGGGTATGATTTCTCCAAGTGTCTTATGGACGGGGGAGCCAGCCTGAACATCATGTACCTGGAGACCCCGGAGAAGATGAACCTCACCAAGGACCAGCTCAAGCACAGCACCACTGAATTTCATGGTGTGGTTCCGGGTAAAAAGGCAAACTCTCTGGGCAGCATCAAACTTCCCGTGGCCTTCGGCGATGTGAACAATTACCGCGAAGAGATGATCACATTCGAAGTGGTGCCCTTCAAAAGCTCCTACCATGTAATCTTCGGCAGGCCCACCTACCACAAGTTCCACGCCAGGGCATGCTACATCTACAACAAGCTCAAGATTCCGGGTCCTAACGGTTGGATCACCGTATCCGGAGATTACAAGAAAGCTAGGGACTGCGAGGAGGGCGAAGCCGCCTTTGCAGAATCCGTCATATCCGGAGAGGAGCTGCAAGGCTACAGAGCGGTGGATCCGACGAGATGCAGACCACCAAGAAGCGATCTCCGAACGAAGACCTCGTTCAAGGCCGCGATAGAAACCAAGAAGCATGACCTCGTCGAAGGTGACAACTCCAAGCAGGTTTCGAGCCAACATGGACCCCAAATAGGAAAGCGCGCTCGTCGAGTTCCTCAGAGCTAACATGGATATCTTCGCATGGCAACCTTCTGACATGTCCGGAGTACCAAGGGAACTCGCCGAGCACTACCTCAACATAAATCCGGGAGCAAAACCGGTGAAGCAAGCTATGCGACGCTTTGGAGATAAGAAGCGCCGCGCCATAGGAATGGAATTAGCAAAGTTACTAGAGGCAGGTTTTGTAGTAGAAGTTATCCATACCGATTGGGTCGCAAACCCCGTCCTTGTACCTAAAAAGAATTCAGAAATACTAAGAATGTGCATTGATTACTCCGGCGTGAATAAGCACTGTCCGAAAGTTCCGTTCCCTTTGCCGCGCATTGACCAAGTCATTGATTCGACGGCAGGGCGGAGCTTTTATGTTTTCTTGACGCATATTCCGGGTACCATCAGATCTTGATGAAGGAGTCTGACCAAAAGGCAACTTCTTTCATCACACCCTTTGGCACATACTGCTATGTCACCATGCCTTTTGGCTTGAAAAACGCAGGTGCCACATACCAACGACGATGCAGCGGTGCCTGAAGGACCAAATTGGTCGGAACGTGCACGCCTACGTCGACGACATCGCGGTCATGACCCGGAAGGGATCCGACCTGCTGAGCGACCTCAAGGAAACCTTTGATAATCTCCGACGATACAAGATGATGTTGAATCCGCTAAAGTGCGTCTTTGGCGTACCAGCAGAAAACTCCTTGGCTTCATTGTTTCTCAGGGCATTGAAGTTAACCCGGAAAAGATCAAGGCTATCCTGAACATCAAAAGGCCAACTTGTCTCAAAGATGTGCAACGATTAACTGGTTGCGTTGCGGCAATCAGTAGATTTGTTAGCCGTCTTGGCGAGAAAGCCTTACCTCTATACAAGCTGCTGAAGAAAACCGACAAGTTTGTCTGGGATGAAGCAGCAGATAAAGCACTTCAGGAGTTGAAGGACATACTCTCCTCCCCACCTATATTGGCAGCTCCAGCTGAGTCGAGCCTATGCTCCTCTACATAGCGGCTACCAACAAAGTTATCAGCCTCGTAATCGTGGTGGTGCGAAAGGAAGAAGGATTTGAGCACGGAGTCCAAAGGCCTGTCTATTACATTAGCGAAGTCTTGACGGAATCCAAGCAGAGATACCCTCACTTTCAGAAGCTGGCTTACGGAGTTTTCCTAGGAAGCCGGAAACTGAGACACTACTTCCAGGAGCACCCAATGACAGTGGTGAGCAAGGCTCCCCTGGCAACGATCATCAACAACTCCGACGCAACAGGACGCGTAGCAAAATGGGGCATCGAGTTATCTGCCTTCGACATCAACTACGAAGTCCGAACTGCAATTAAGTCTCAAATTCTAGCGGATTTCATCGCGGATTGGGAAGCGCCGGAGGGCACGCCTGTGCCGGAACCTGAAGCTTGGGTCATGCACTTTGACGGCTCCAAGCAACATCAAGGCTCGGGGGCTGGAGTTACCCTGAAGTCACCTACCGGAGAAGAACTGTATGTTCTGCGATTCAAAGCAACCAACAACATGGCGGAATACGAGGCTCTACTACACGGTCTGCGCATCGCTAAGGAAATTGGGATCAAGCACATCATATGCTGCGGAGATTCCGACCTGGTGGCACAACAAGTAGCCGGAACTGGAACGCCGAAACTCCGTCATGGCGGCTTACAGAGACGAGGTGGACGAGATCGCCAAGTGCTTCCTCGGATACGAAGTCAAGTACGTCAGGAGAGACGATAACACGCAGCGGACATGCTGTCCAAGCTCGGATCCGGTAGGAAGCCAATTCCGCCAGGAATTTTCCTTGAGCATCTGCGAGTACCCTCGAAGGGTGCAAACCCGAAAATCCGGATCGCGTTTCTCGGCTAAGGAAGTGATGGCAGTCATTCGGGCCTGGACTCAGCCGTTCTTGGATTACCTCATTGATCAAAAGTTGCCGGAGGACGAGGTCCACGCTCGACAGATCATCACGAGCAAGATCCTACACAATTGTTGATGGACAGCTCTACAAACGAAGCGCAAATGGGGTATTTCTCAAATGCGTCTCCAGTCAAGACGGCATTGAAATCCTCAGAGAGATCCATGCAGGGGATTGCGGGCATCATGCCGCCCGGTCCCTCGTTGCAAAAGCTTTCCGGTTAGGATTTTATCGCTAACAGCTAAAGAGGATGCGACAAGTGGTGAAAACTTGCCGCGCTATGCTACTCAACCAAACGCTCCAGCCCAAGAGCTGAAGACCATACCTATCACCTGGCCATTTGCGGTCTGGGGGCTCGATATGGTTGGTAAATTAAAGAAATCATCTCCTGGCGGTCATGAATACCTCCTGGTCGCTATTGATAAGTTCAGTAAGTGGATCGAGGCAAAGCCAGTGAGAAAAGCCGATGGTGCTACGGCACTAAAATTTGTCTGCAGCCTCGTAACGAGATTCGGCATCCCACACAGCATAATCACAGACAATGGCACAAACTTTGCGCAGGAGAACTCAAGGATTACTGCGATGAAGTTGGGATCCGGCTTGACCTTGCATCCGTGGCTCACCCACAATCCAACGGTCAGGTTGAACGAGCCAACGGCCTTATACTAGCCGGAATCAAACCTCGCCTTGAAGAACGCTGCGCCGCGCAGCCGGAGCTTGGGCTGATGAGCTGGACTCGTTCGTGGAGTTTACGAACTACCCCTAACAGTCAACAGGATTTACTCCTTTCTTCCCGGTATACGGATCCGAAGCCGTGCTTCCCACCGACATCATCCATGATTCACCGCGAGTTTCCGCCTACAATGAAGAAATGCTGACGAGGCTCGACAGCTATCTGTGGACCTGATCGAAGAGGCTCGGAATCTAGCTGACCAACGCTCCACCATTTACCAGCAAGCTCCGACGATATCATAGCCGTCGAGTTCGGAACCGCTCGTTCATGGTCGGAGACTTAGTCCTCCGCCTTCGTCGGGTGAAAGATCACAAGTTGCAGACTCCATGGGAAGGACCTTTTGTCATCAGCAAAGTACTACACAACGGATCCTACTATCTCGTTGATTTCCGGGAACTAAAGGATAGACCTGCCAACTGGCATCGGAAACGAAACGAGAAGATCCGGTGACATATATGATGAAACAGATCGTCCCTGGAACATAGCACAGCTACGTCCCTTCCACACTTAGCGCCTTACGCATTACATACCTTGTAATATCTATGATACATGATCAATGAAATAAAGCTTTTGGTTCACTCTTAGAGTCTTTTACCTCCTTTAATTTTTCATTTATGGATCGTGTACGTTTTTCCGACTAAAACCGCAGAGCTGGATCTTTCCGCCTAGGCGTGTATGAAAGTTGAGATTTTCAAAATCGTCCCTTAGGACGTAAGTTTAAGTTTTCTGGCGGAAATTTTTTCTGTTGAACCCATGGATTCCTGGTAGCGACTTCCGCACTTGGGCTGGGGGCTTGTTTCCGCGGTTATTGACGGATTGCCATTGGGCTTCGTCGCCGCAGGCGTTTCCGGCACGGGTTTTCCGGCTCGTGGAAGGTCAAGTGGGCAAGCCGGAAATCATCAAACCAGCACTTGCTTTCAAGAAACAACACATGCAAATAATATATAAACGGATAGCAGGATAAGTTTTTTCCGCCCACGCATGCATGCCTGTTTCGTCCCTAACTACTTAAGAATTTAAGTTATATTACAAACCTCGCCCCAAAATGATGCATTGTTTTATCCCGCAGGACATAAACGTTTTCACTCCGCCTGGACGGAGAAGCTTCGGATCTTTTCCTTTGGCGCCTTCAGCCGGAGACGAGACGTCTTCATCACTCTCTTCATCCTCGTCGGAGGTTGCAGCGCTGGTCTTGGGCTCTTCCTCTTCAGAGCATCCTTGGAGCTGGTCCATGTATACTGGGATCCGGATTCCGCAGGACGGGCCTCCGCGTCGCGCTCTTTTTGAAGTTCATCTTCAAGGGGCTCGTCTGCTGGGAGAACCACCTTGTCGTAGAACTCTTCATGACGGATCTTCCGCGCGATGCGGGTGTCATAGCCACTCACTGCATCGAGAAGCTTTTCGACATCTGCGGTCGGAGGAACTCCAGAAGACACCCGATCCAGATCCATCTTTGGGTGATGCGCCAAGCACATGGTTAGAGTCATAGCAGCTGCACCTCGGGCAGATGACGCTTGTAGATCGGTCACCAGCTCCGGAAGAATATCCATACGCTTGATCAGCTTGCGCAGACTGCATGTGCGGCTCCTTTCAGGGACAAGTTATGGCATATTTTCCGAGAAGCGGATATAAGATCCTTGCAGTCATCACCAGCGAGAGAAAGAACATCGTCCCGGGGGAATTTGTTCCGGCGCTTTTCAGGATATCCAAGTGGCTCTGCACAAAAATACAATAAGTACACATTCAAGTCAAGCACGAGAAAACAAAAAGCACCAAGACAAGAAATTCCGAGTATAAGTACCCAGAATATTTTCGGCCAGCAGGTCCCAATGGTGCTCTGCGGTCTCCATATACTTCCGAGCCCATTGAGCTCCTTTTGCTGCCTCTTGATGGTCTCGCTATCAGCATTTCGCTTCAGCAAGAATTCGCCTTTCTCCCTGATAAGCTCGGAGTTTTTCTCCGCCAGCTGGCATGCTCCTTCCGCTCCGCCTCCTTCAGCTTTAGCTCTAGTTCTTGGTAGGAGGAGCGCAGGTTTTCTAGCTCGGAGGAGGTCGTAGCCGGGGAGGAAGATGCGCCTACAAGGATTCAAGTTAGATACGTTCAAAGTCGGAACGTGAACGATAGCAAGAAAGGTCGAAACCAAACCTTGGGCGTCCGCCACTTTGTTCGTTCCGCATTTTTCTCTTAAGGGTCTGATGTTTTCCGCTTGACCCAAGGTAACGCGGCGTTGCAGAGCAATGTTTTTATGCAGCTCATAGTGCAGTGCTGCTGTTCTGTAAAAAAAAAAGACAGAGCAGGAGTCAAAATTCCGCTTACAAACAGTGGTGTCCTTTGAAGCATTTTTGCCGGAATCTTTCCGACATCATGCTTGGGGGCTACTGTAACATTTTTAAATAAATCTTCCCAAAAGTGGCGATACTCTAAAGCATCTAAGCGCTAACTAGTACTTGTTTCCGCTTACATGCTTGGGGGCTACTGGGGAGTACCTTTTGTTTGCAGACGAGCTTGTCGAGGAACTCGCCGACGCCCTTCTTGAAGTCCTGGATTTCCGATGTTCCGGCATCCGGCTTTCCCCAAGCATTGTTTAGCATAGCATTGAGCAAGTCTTGCTCAAGCTCCCATTTCTCCGGCTCCGTGAGCTGCTTGAAGAATTTGGTAGCATATGCCTTGGGGGTGGAAGTGAGGTCAGCCGGATCTCCGAAGTTCTTCGGAAAAACGACGACGTCGCCAGCACCGGCTCCGGCCTTCTCGGAGGAAGTGACTTCCGCCTCTCCTTGATCTTGAGCTTCTTCTTGAGTAGGGCCTTTGGCCTTGGGATCTTCTCCGCCCACTTTCTCGCTGCTAACCGGAATTATCTCCGGTGGAGTGTTTGCGGCAGGAGGAGATTGATCCGAGGAGGGGACGATGGGGGAGCAGTGTGGGAAGCGCTTGGTGGAGCAGGGTCGGAGGACCGACGGAGATTTCTTCAGAACTTTGTGATGGGCTCTGGCTGGCGGTCCGAGTGGCGGAGTACTGCGAAATAAAAGAAGATCGCATAAGTAAGATGCATCAAAGTAAATATGTACGATACCCGGAAACTTACGGGGCGCCGGGGATGTTGGGGCGTGAGCGTTTGCCTTGTTGAAAGCATTTTCAACGCTCCCGCTCCGCCTTCCTTGAATCGAGCGGAGGGCTTGGTGACCTTGGGCTTCTTGGCGAGGCTCGCCGCTCCGGCGAACCGGAAGCTTTGGCGCGGGGACGCTTCGCAGGTCGAGGAGCTACCTTGCGGGGCTCCTCTTCCTCTTCTTCGTCCTCCGGAACCTCCTCCGCCGTATCGCCGCGGACGCGGAGTATGGTGCGCAGGTTTTCCTCCGCCAATGTAGCGAGCTGGAGGAAAAGCTATCAAGTGTTAGTCAATGTCCAAAAACTTGTGAAATCTGAAGTGATGAAAGAGTCAAGGCTTACCGGAGGACATTGGTCGTTCGTGTAGATGTCCTTTATTAGTTCCGGGATCGGTTGACCCCGGCCCACCTTCACCAGCGTCTTGAATCTCCTTTTGAGAGAATCAGCCGAAAGATCGTGGCGGGTAGCTCGGAGCTGGTCGTCCGCCCCGGTGTATGCGCAGATTAATCGCGCGTTGTATCGGAGAGGCTGGATCCGCCTGGTGAACCAGCTCAACGTAAGCTGGGTTCCGGTTAGCCGTCGTGGACTAACCAGAGATTCTCCGCGCTGCCTTCTCCGGAATGGGAGTTAGGGAAAGCGGCGGGATGAAGCTCCAGCTTGCGAGCTCTTCCGGAGGTTCGTTGTTGAACTTGGGGAGACCATCGTGGATCTCCGGAACTGACACGTTCTTCTCATAGAACCATCCGGCGTTCCAGACGGACGGATTCGTGCGAGTCGTGTGGAGGGTACATACGGCCAGGTCGGAGCATGAAGGTCATGCTCCCGCAGTTCAGCATGGCTTTGTCCTTTGTTTCTTTCTTCACTCGGAAGAAAAATTGCCATAATTTGATGTCTGGCCGGATTCCGAGATGCCCTTCGCAGAGAGTGACGAAGTTGGACAGCAGCAGGTAGGAGTTGGGGCAGATGTTGTGGGGCTGAAGCCCATATGTGTTGAGGACGGAGAGGAAAAATTCCGAACAAGGAAGCGACAGTCCGCGTTCCACCCAAGCCTTGGTCATGACCACTTCTCCGACTCCAGGCTTAGGGACGATTGTGTCGCGTATGAAACTCCAATGAGCGGAGATCATACCTTCGTTCTGGAGCTCTCTGAGCTCCGTATCGTGGTTTCGCAGGGCCACCATTGACCCCGCTCTCCTTCGCGGTTCCGGGCCTTGGAAGCCTTCTTATTTTCCGTCTCTTGCACCTTAGCAGCCATTCTAGCTTGCCCTTGAAGTTCTTCTTCAATCTCTTGCGCGGTTGGGATCCGGCTTAGCTTGGTGCTGGAAGATGCGGAAAAAGGTTGAGCTAGCCGGATGTCGGAAACATATGGTGGTAGATAAGCTATGGGATCCGGACAGATAGGCTCTAATGAACGGGATCCGGGCTGTTCGGAGAACTACACACCGTGAGTCGATCGGCATGCTTCCGGCTGCACCCATGCAAAGTGTTTGAGTAACCGGAATCTATCCTACACTACTTCTTCTTCTACGAGTCCGGCGCACGTACCGTTAATGGCGCGGCGGTCCGACGATGTTCCGGCGAGATTGAAGGTCGCCGAACTTGCTGCAAAGCGGCCCGCGTGACCACGAATCGGCGGCGGGGAGGATTTCCCGATCAACCGCGACGATCTTGGAGCGAAGGGAAGCTTGGAGCGATTGGGCGCGAAGGTCACCGTGGCGGAGCTCGTCGGAGTTGAGATTTGGCCGGCGGCGCGTCGGGAGGAAGAAGATGAAGTGGTAGAAGGGTGAAACGAATGGGAAGTCACCGCGCGATGGGGTATTTATAGACCGCGCGCGGAGATTCGCGTTCCGGATCCGACGCGGAAACTGAACGGTCTCACCGTTGGATGCATGACACGTGTCTTAGGTTAAAAACGGTAAAATGACGTGGAGGTGATTTGACCGTGCTCTCCCGAAATTTCCGGCTAAAGATTCGCATCTCCGAAAAATTAGCGCGGGAAGATAGGAAGTTGTGCGGGAAAAGTGCAAACTCCGTTACATTATCGAAACTGAAAGACGTGAAGATTTCCGATTGAATGATATCGGAAGGAAAGTTTTGAAGCTCTTCAAGATTCTCTTCGGTTCCGAGTTGAAGAAGGAAGAATGATGAATCTCGGAGAACTTCGGGGGCTACTGTTGTGGGTATACTTTATGGGTATATCGACGACATGGCCTAGATCCGGTAAGCCCGGGTGGCCCACGACGGTGATGGTGGCATGGGGCCCATCGGGCGGCCCTTCTGTGATCAAGAAGGATGAAGTCCACCAGGAACTTGGAGCCGGATCCTAACCGACCTACGAAGGAGGCCGGATCCGTGGAAACCCATAAAGTATCCGGATCCAGTGCGGCCATAAGGAAGGCGGATCCTTGACGTACACGGCAAGATATTGTACCGTAGTTAGGCAACTTGTATTCCGGCTAGGACTCTCCATGTAAACCCTAGATCCGTGCGCCTTTATAAGCCGGATCCTGGGAGCCCTAGAGGCACAACCACAACCATTGTAACAACGCGCAAGCGCCCGATAATTCCGACAAGCAGTAGGCCCCGTCATCGTGGGTGTTCCGAAGCTGGGTAACTCGCGTACCACCGTCCCGTGTGCACTCCGCCCTATGGCCCCTACTTCTTCTCCCCCTCGTGAGGATCCCCCCTCCGAGGTATTGTCGATTAGGCAACGACAGTCGCCGTCGCCGGTTGTGGTGCTCGTCCTTGGGGAGAAGGGGGAGAAGTGGAAGAGGAGGAGAGGAGAAGGTGGAGAAGTGGAAGAGGAGGAGAGTAGAAGGTGGAGAAGTGGAAGAGTATGTGGGAATAAGGTAGAGAAAGGGTAGATGAGGAGGGAAAAGTTTGAAACTACAGAGAGTGAATTTTTTTTGGAAGTTTTCAGATTTAAATATTTTTGCGCTAAAATCTAAAACCTGAAAAAACTCTGTATTCCTTTTCGAGTTTTAGGAATCTAAAAATCGCTAAACGCCTGGAGGGCGTTGAAATAGATACATTTTGCATAATATATCAAATTCATGTTTGTTAATTTTTATTAAAACTAGATGACATAACACATGCTCATCTCAAAGGATTTTTTTTTAATTTTCTATAATTTTTTTGAAAATTGAAAAGGCGATATCGATGCACGGGGGTGCAAATCCTGAGATTACTAGCAAGGTGCCCAAAATAGGGCACGCTAAGTTGATAGTAGCAGCGTGCCAAAAATAAAAGACGCGACTAGTATTTTGTCTGATTCGCGCCCGTCAGCCTAATATATTGGCAGCGAGCGGACAAAGGCACACGCGACCGGTATGGAGATAGCAGTCGCGTGCCCTCGTGGGAGCGTGCTGCGGGTACTTTCTGGACCTGAGTACAGCCGGGCCCCACATACTAGTCGCATGCGCTACCCTCTGCTACACTGCGTTTAGACGGGTGTGTTGCCAATGAGCGTTCCCCTATAGCGTTTTTCCTACTAGTGTGTGGTGGCTTCTCTCCGGCCTACGCGCTTGTCAGACTCGACCCAGCGCTCCTTCGCCGTCATATTGTTGGCGGCCTTCTTCGGCTTTGCCTGCATCTTCCCGGCGGTGGCCGTGGCAGATGTGGCGGCGGAATCAATTGCTTCCGTTGGCTTTCCCGTCGGCCAAATTTTCGTGGAAGGATTTTTGGAGGAAATGTGTGCACCACTGGCGAGAGGTACCATGGTCTTTAGGGAGGACAAGGGAAGACGCGTGGCATCAGCTTCCCAAATTTGGGGAATGGATGGGTCGGTCCGTTTGGATCTTCCCGCTGGAGCGCGCAGACAGCTCAGTGGAGATGCCAACTCAGCCCTTGCAAATGGGCCCTATTGGTCAGATTTGATTTCAGAGTGTAGTTTTTCGAAAAGATTACCAAAATCGATACTGCACGATTTTATGTAATTTACTCCGTTCTGGCTGTAAATCTGCAGCGGCGCCTCCTCCCTCCTCCAGGCTGCAGTACAGATCCAACGTCTGCTCGTCTAGATCCCTCTCCGGTAGATCCGGGTAAGCTATTCCTCCAATTTGGCTAGTCTCCCTTGTGGCCTTGTGGGCTTGCTCGAATTCGTACTGTTTTTCCTAGGATCTACTCAACAATTTCAGTTCTGGATGGATTATAGCTGTAACCTACTTTGTTTTGTTTTCCAAACAACGCGTCGGCGTTCGATTAGCAAGGATTCCGCTCGATCGATTGGGGCCTGTACTAGACCAAGTGGTGATTAGTAAAACGATCGATCGATCGATGGGGTCCTGGTTCTCTTCCCCTAATTATGTATGTCAGATGCCGGACGAGTTGAAACCATCCCCGTCTGATTGGGCCGCCCTACTTGAACGCATGGAGGGCCGATCTGCGATCCCACCCCCGCGCACACGAGAGTATGTAATGCATATACCTTGCTTCTTTAGTAATTCCCCAATCACCGGAATGTGTAGTAGAGATTGGATGATCGATCATGTTTCTTTTGATGACAGAGAAAAGGACGCCCACTTGATCTGTAGGCTTGCCAACTGGGTCCTCAAACACTACAACTCCACTCACCCGGTACGCAATCTTCTCATCAAATTATTAAGTTCCTCTTTTTCGAAAAATTATTAAGTTCCTGATCCTCAAACACTACAACTCCACTCACCCGGTACTCCACCAACTGCTTATTCCCTAGCTAGTAATCTTCTCATCAGATTATTAAGTTCCTGATCTTGCATATGCATCCGTGTACTTACTTATGAGAGATACAGGGTGCCGAGTTCCAGTATCTTGAACAGCCTGCCTCGGATACCAAGGCCGCCTGCATCGGTTTCAGGAGAGATCTCTGGTACCACGTCGGCTTCTCTGCGACCCGCAAAGACGACCACAACAATACCCAGAGGTTCTTTGCTGAGCTACGCTTCGATCCCTGTGCCGACAACCTGACGGTCGAGACGTGCACCGTCTTAGGTATAATTCACTGCTGGTTCTCGCCACCTAATCTTTGAAACACCGTGATCTGCAGCTTGGTCGATCCTATATAGCTAGCTAACTCTATCCTGTTTCTCTCTCTCTCTCTCTCTCTCTCTCTCTCTCTCTCTCTCTCTCTCTACAGATAACCCGTTGAGCTGCTTTAGAAGCAGCTGTGCATTCTGTCCAGAGGAATCCAAGATTTTGCACCCGAGCGACGATACTCAGTTTGGGTGCGGAAAGGCGGGGCAGGAAAAGGAGTTCTTCCGCGAGAGGTGTGAGTGGGACGGGCACGAAAAAACAGTCTTTAGCAAGAGTGACATGCTAGAGGTGCCCTTCTGGTTAGGCGGACGCGTGCCTCGATATAGATTGGTGGATCGACCATGATTTATGTTTCCTCTTCTCCTAGCTTTCCATCCGTGTTTACTTTGTAGACCAACACATCAATATACTTTTTTAGATATAAAAAAGAAAAGAATATCTGAATTCCAATGGTGTGGGGGTTCTGTTGCGATGGACTGCGTTTTGGCTTGTTCTATCTATACCAATGCATCCAGCCACATGTTCTGTGTTGTGTTTTCTCAGGAAAATAAAACCTCACAACGATAAAGAAATTCAATTTATAGTAGATGACCAAGGTTGTGAACATGTTTACATGGAACTTGTACAACATGTAGCTGACGAGCTCGGCTTGCTTAGGTTGTATTGGAATCTCAGACTAGCCGAGCTCTGAGTTTAGACTTGACCCCCCTTATGAACCTATGAAGCTCGGCCCAATTATATACAGTCGTGTCTCACAAGTTATTTCAAGTCAAAACTCAAGCCTATTCGAGTTTTAATCTCTCTCGTATTTTTGAAGTAATCTCAAGTCAAGCTCGAGCATATTCGAGTTTGATCTAACCAATATTAATTTTTATATGGGTGAACATTATTTTTCCATAGTACACTCTGACTTTCTTGGGCCGAGCTCGATCATTGTCAAGCTTGCTCGACTTCTGTTGCAGGCAAAGCAATACCAGATTCTTGTTGGTTGTGGGTACTCTGCCTCAGTATGGTAAACAAGGAGCAAAGCCTTTGAAGTGGTTTGCCAGGCATGGGACCAAGCGGCACAGCCTCATCACGCGGATCTAGGTCCTTATGCACCGCCACAATCACTGCAGATGAGTCCAGTTGTGCTCCAATGACACATTGAGGTGAGGGAAGCGCGTTGAGGCCAGAGCGTGACAGGAAGTTCAGCCATTGAGCAACAGATCTGCGTGGCTGCAGTTGGCACCACACTATTATGGTTCTTGTCATCTCCGTCCATATCAATGTGCTACGGCCTGTTCCTTTTTCTTATTATTGGCAACAGAAGAACCCAGATCATATATGCACTGTAGGATGCTTTAATCTCTTGAAAAACTGTATGGATTGACTGGAGCTAACTCAAAATCGTTCCTCGTAGCACTTAGACCTCAGTTCCGGTTCAAAATTGAATAGCAAGTGAATTTTACAATTCAACATCTTATTATGAATTAATGGGCACTCAAAGTTAGTTAGCACTAAAACAGACAGCCTTTTGTAAATCACATTATTGCTCTTGTATGCTAATTGAATAAATGATAGCATTACATATATGATAATAGAAGTCCATTGGATCATGCCGTGGTGTCATGGTGCCCAACTGCCCATCAGATTGTTATGTTGTTGTATCTGAATGTGATATTTGGCAGCGGAGACCCTCGGTTACTTAGTTTTTCATCCTGCTCATTTGTCAATGGTAGAACAGTTTTACAAATGCTCTGTGCCATTCATAAGATTATCTAAAAGAAGATAGCAAGGAAGTATATAAACAGAGTGTAATGCATGAACAACTTGCTATACAGATGTGAAGTTCACTGTATCTTTCCATTCTGAGATTTTTTGGGATTATTTTAGCCAGGATTATTTTACCCAATAGATTATTCCAGTCTCAGCTTTTTCGAAATAAAAAATAGCCCATCATTTACAGTTCCCATTGTTCTTACCATTTTCATCCAACAGATTCTTTGTGAAGCGTCAAGCCCAGAAAACTTGAGTGGAGTCCTCAGCTTTTAAGGCTTGGGTCAGTTTCAAGTGTGTCTACACTGTCTTTGTATTCCTAGTTTCTGTCAGTGTCACCTTAGTTCAGTTTCTTCGTCAGTTCAGTGCTAGCGTCACTCAGTCAGCTCGAGTGTTAGTTCAGTCGAGTGAGCCATCTCCTGCTGCTTTGGTTTGCCATGTCGCAAAACTTAAAAGTCTCAGTATGGCATCTTGGAATGTAAGGGCCCTCAACGATGATGACAAATGTGAGTTAGTCACTTAATCTCTGTCCTCACACAAGGTTGATATCATTTGCCTAACAGAGACAAAATTGCATTGCATCTTCTCTTTTAAGCTGGCTTCCTTCTTGCCTGCTTACATGGATAAATTCGAGCATGTTCATGCTGTGGGGATTGCGGGTAGTATTCTAATTGCCTGGAATTCAGCTATTTTTTTTGCCTTGAAGTTTCAGCTAAGGATATTTCTTTGACTGTAGACCCTAAATTCAGAAAAAAACACAGTTTCATATCTGGGCCACCAATGTCTATGGGCCGACAGCTGACTAGGAAAGAGATGATTTTTTTAGGGCATTAACCAAATACAGCCCACGATAGATTGGGCATGGTCCTGGTTGGAGGCTTCAACACAGCAAGGTCGTTTTCTGGGCTACACAATTTACTGAAGTTATCTGCAGTCACGAAAGGAGAGAATCCGATGATGAGGCTCATTTGCTAGCTCGTTTTGCTACATCCTCACTTGGAGGTAAACTAGTTTGGTTGGGTCAGCCTCCGGCTGAGTTGTGTATTCCCCAAAACATTATGATTTAAATTAATATTGGGAAAGTTCTAAAAAAAACACAGCAAGGTTGAGCGACCCCTCAAAAAACAAAAGTAAGGTCCAGCCAGGACAGGAGTACCGGGAGAGCTTCAAGTCTTAATGACCTGATTAGGAATTTGCAAGTGTAGCCAGTTGTGTCAATTTTACCCTCTCTGATAGGGTTAAGTGCTCTGGTGGCGATTTAATCCCACTTTGAGATTTCTGGTGGCTTATGGTGAATCATCTCCCCCGCACACTTCGATTTGGGCTGACTAAGGGCGTGTGCAATGATAGAGAGGACATGTCTTCTCTTAGCCCGCACGTCATCTTGAGAAGACAATAACTATAACATGTACAATGCATTGTCTCTTAGTGTTATCGTCTATAATTAGTGAGAATCAATTAAGTTTTGGTAGAAATTATGTTGCTAAAGAAAGGCATGTGGTACAATGGAGCAAATCGTCTTTTCTTACTATTTTATAAGGGATCATCCCTTAGCTAAGAGAACATAACCTTCTTTTTCTCCATTTCCTCTTCTCCAACTCAGCAAATATCATACTACATGGGAAGGCTGACATCACCCCATTGTATGTACGTGCCCTAAATGGGATAGCTAGCCTACCTGTCCGGCCTTGATCTTGGTGAGTTTGGGTGGAGAAAATCCGGGATCCAAAAACCCTAAACTCGGGAAAACCGTTTCGCTTGGACATGGCGGCGATGGGATCTGGCGGGGCGAGATCAACTAGTAAGGGGGAACGACAACATAGGTGATATCTTCCAGCACCTACAACTCAATGATGATGAGTCAGATGAAGTTGTTCGGGGCGAGCAGGCACAACATGGCAAGGGAAGAATGACGCGCGAGGCTATCGTGTGCCGCGACCGAGGATGATTAGGCTAGGTTTTAGTTAGTTTGAAAAACAGCTGGTTCCATTCAACTGCATTTCAGAAGGAAGTAGCAGTCGACACGGCGTTTTCTAAATTGAAAAAATTTACGTGCTGAAACGTGTTTATCTAGATCAAATCAGGGTATGGTAAAATATGCTGTCAACTAATTTGGAATCTGCCAAGCCAGGGGAACACTAAAACCAGGGCAAAGATGGAAACTCCGATTCGGTTCGATCGAATCATCATCGAATCAAATCTAAAAAAGTGTAGAAATTTCTCATCAGCACAAGATTAGATGGCGTAAACCGCGAGCGGAGAGCAGAGCCGGCGTGCAGCAGAAGTCACCCGACACGACACGACACAACACGGGACGACAAAATTTTCAAACCCGCTGCCACACCTCGCTCGCCGTCCGTCCACGGTTGTTGTACCAAGCTGCACGGCCCACCGGGTAAAATTACCTCCCTACCCCCGCGCGCTTATCCACTCGCCCGCCACCGGCCAGAAGCTCCTCAGGTTCCTCTGTGAATCCTCGAGCCCGGCGAGGGTAAAAATGTCTTTTGGCCCGCGCGGCGCCCCTGATTCGCACTGCCGCGTCGCGATATCTTCTCCGTCTTTTTCCCCAACCCTCGCTCGACCCATTCTCTCTCTCTCTCCTCCCCTGTTCCCTTCCTCCTGCCCAAGTTTATCTCCCTCCCTCCATACGAAGTATCGCCCGCGATCCCCAGGCGCGCTGGGAGCCTCCGCCGCCCCGCAAATGCTGCCCCGATCATGGTGAATTCCCCCTCCCCTCCTCCTCCCTAAGCTCCCTTCACCACCCCCCGTAATCTAGCCGCCGCCCTGTTTTCCTTCACCCGAATCGCGTGAGGCGAATTGGAATTTTATTTTCTGGTCGGGCACCGCACGAATTTCTGTGGGTTCTAGGCAGAGAGGAATTCATCTCGATTGAGCTCTGTAGTGTTGGCCGCGTTTCGGTTTCTGATGATCTCTGCCTCTGAATCGCTTGTTTTCAGATCGGTTTCTTTTGTTTTCGTGGGTTGGGGAATTTTTTTTTTCGTTGCGTGCGGAGTAGGAGAATGTGTGGCGTATGAGCCGGAATTCATTCCCGTGGTTCCTCGTCTGATCTCGCGCGGTGTTTGATTGCCGTGATCTGCGGATTGCTCGAATTTCGCGCCGTTTGATTTAGGTTTGGTTGCTTCCTTCGCGGGTTAAACTCACCCTATAATTCCGGGGCTCCGTTGCGATTCAACCGATTTGGAACAAATTTCCGTAGGGGTTAATTAATCTTCGCACTCTGCGTCTTGATTACTCTCCTGCTGCTCTGTCTGTTTTAATGTACTATAGACCTGAATCCATTGAGCGATGCCTATTCTCTTACTTCCTTCTCGAATCTTCTAGACTAGATCTCTGGGCCTGTACGCACATGAAGCACTGTTCATGTTGCGTCGATTTGCACCCTCTGCCAAGGGATGGTCATGTCTATTCCGATTACGCTTTGTTTGTTTCCCGGAAATCTGTTTGTCTCGTAGTGGTTTCTGTTCAGGTTCTGTTGCTGTTGCGTTGATCACGCGCCTGTCCGTTAACCGGTGAGCTGCACGTTCTCGTTTGTGTAACCTGCCTCACCATGTAAATCCGACTTTAGTCACATCTGGAAAGTCTCTGGATGATTGGGCACCCAATAGAGGAACTGTACTTGTCTCGAAAAGAATAGAAAGCAAGCCGACTGAGGAGGTCAACTTTGTATCTGTATGTAGGGAATTTCCACACAACATTGATTTGTGCTGTAGGTTACTTTCTGTCTGCGTGTTTTCGTGCGTGGCCACATGGTTAGTTTGCTCGGTAGGCAGAGTACCTCCTCCAAGGGAGGGGGAGGCATTTTTATCTCCAGTCTCTGAAGTCTGACGATACTGAAGTGAAAGTTCTCTACCTTTTGCAGATTTTCCGCTGAAACTGCCGGGGTCTGGAAATAATGGGGCCTTTCTGCGCGGCCAAAGATGGTAACATCAGATCTGCATCAACGCGCTGGATGATGCGTTGCTGAAGTCTAGTGCAGGCTGCAATAAGCATGACAGTTGGGCAGACAAGGATGCATAGCCCTTCATGTTCTGACTCCCCCGTCTGGAACTTTCTTCTCCTTATGCAACCTTGTACGATGAGTTCTAAGGGTGGTGCGGGTTCTACAGTTCTGACTTTTATTGGCGTTCAGTGATTACTAGCAAAGCCTCTGTGGTGAAGCTCGCGACCATGGACAGGTGAGCTGTAATTTATCTTTCCAATGAAATGTTTTGCGGTTTGTATGCACTAACTTGTAACAAGGATTCTGAAATTTAGCAGGTATAGAGTCATAAGGGAGATAGGTGATGGAACTTGTGGAAACGTTTTTAGGGCTGTTAATAGAGCAACAAATGAACTTGTAAGTGCAAACTATGTCAGGACACTCTGCCTGCTTGTAGCTTCCATGCTTTTCAGCATATCAAATTTAGCTCTACTTTGCTGCTTTTCTAAAGTATAAGCAGTTGATGGCTACCAAATATAGTATTTTGCCTTTTTCTATTTCATTCCTGATGTTCTGATTTGAGCTTGCACCTTTATGTAATGATGAAGAGCCATTAATTGCACATATGGATACACCCCTTTTCCAGATTAACAATTTTAATATGTTTTCTTAATACATTAAGGTTGCTATTAAAAGAATGAAGAGAAAGTTTTACCATTGGGAAGAGTGCATTAATCTGCGAGAAGTAAAGGTAATATTTCTCAGTAATGGGAATATTGCAATATGTGATCAAACCACACCATTTTTTGAATTTTGTATACTTAATAATAGAGAACCGTGCAGGCCCTCCAGAAACTCAACCACCCTAACATTGTGGAGCTGAGGGAGGTGACGATGGAAAATCACGAGTTGTTCTTTATTTTTGAACACATGGTATGTCTTTATTCTTGGTATCAGTTGCATAATATTACTGGCAATTCCACCCCGCGCTATGCTATGTTATTGTGGACTTTTGTACCAACTGTTATAACTACATCTACATGTATCTCAGAGATAAATGGATAATCACTGTTGTAACTACAACTACATCTGCTCTAGTGTCTATCCTCTTTTTTTGACATTTCGCAATATTCGTGGCCATCTCATTAGTTAAGAATGTTGTTCACTGGTTGGGTCATTAACATCACTACATTTGCTTAGGTTGTTATTTCTTAGTTTGTTAGTGAGAAATCCATTTTCACTTGCCGGCTGGTGCTTTTGAGTTTTGTAAAGTTTCTTTTCTCAACTGGACTTGTGTGTTACTTAAGTGTAATTGATTTTATTTCCATTCCAGGACTGTAATTTGTATGATCTTATAAGAGAAAGGCATGTTCCTTTCCCTGAAGAAGAGATACGGAAGCTTATGATCCAAATACTGCAAGGACTTGTGTATATGCATAATAATGGATATTTCCATCGTGATCTGAAACCTGGTAATATGGTGCAATCTTCTGATTGAATTATTCTCTGCCTCTATATCATCAAAATTTCTAATATCTAACAAGACCTCTGTTTCAGAAAATCTGTTGGTGACAAATGGCGTTGTTAAAATTGCCGACTTTGGGTTGGCAAGAGAAGTATGTTCCAGTCCTCCTTACACGGATTATGTATCTACCAGATGGTGAGTTTCTGTATGAAAATACCATGTTATTCTGTTTATTATTTACCTAAAATTTACCTTTTATTTTCAAGGTACCGTGCTCCAGAGGTGCTGCTGCAAGCTTCAGCTTACACACCTTCTATAGGTGATTACTTATGTCCTTGGCCCTTAAAGTTTGAAGCTTCTGTTGATTCAGTTAGTAAATATGCATAGAAGGAATTTCACTTACATTCTAAATCATTATTTTGTTTAACACATAACAAATTCCGTATAATACAAAATGAACAACATCTTGCCGTGTTTATGTGTATGATAACATTTTGTGTTTTTATAGCTTCCCCTTATGAGCCTTTACGACTTAATGATATCATCATTAATGAATAAACGTGATTTTTCAGATATGTGGGCTGTTGGTGCAATTTTGGCTGAGCTGTTCACACTGTCTCCACTATTCCCTGGTGAAAAGTATGTATTGACCTGTACTTTTTGTAGCATAAACATAGACCAGATTACTTTTAATTCTGTTGATATTATGGTGATTTGCATTGTTTCTAATATTTAGTTTATGATTTTAGCAGTGAGATTGATCAGCTATCCAAAATATGCACTGTGCTTGGGACCCCAGATCACTCTGTCTGGCCAGAGGGGATGAACCTGCCTCAGTCAAATAGATTCCGTTTTTGCCAGGTGAAATGAGTTCTGTCTACATTCATTGGATTGAATGCTTTTGAGGCGCTAATATTTTTCATTTGTTCCAAAGAATCAAACCAGAAATCTGTGGGAGCTTATTCCTAATGCTTCCTTGGAAGCTATTGACTTGATTAAGGTACAGTGCTGAACTTTGTTACGTGTTGTTTGGTTTTGGATGAAAGTTGTCTTTAGCATGAGTATTAACATTGTAGATGCCCCAAGTGTTGATGTCTGTTTATATGAACAACCTGCTATTTGTACATCTGTTTGAACCACCTGCTATTAAACACACACTAGCATATAAGTTTCAGTTCCGAGTTAACTACTTACTGGGACTTGTATCATGTTGTTTTCTGTAAATTATATTAACGATGATTGTTACATAAATGGTTTTACTAGGAGTTTTTTATGTTCTGAATAGTGAAGCTTTTCTTGCTTTTTAAACTGAACTTCTTTTGCTTGATGTTATTTATCTGATAATAATTCTCCCTTTTAACATGGCACTCTTTTGTTCTCATTTTGATAGCAACTTTGTTCCTGGGATCCACAGAGAAGGCCAACTGCTGAGCAAGCACTACACCATCCATTCTTTAATGTAATACAATTACACATTGGGTTGTCTGTGGGTACTTATCTATGCTTTTCTCTGCATACCTGACACTTTGAGTGGTCTAGGTTGGCAAGTGTGCACCAAGGGCTCTCCATGATAATTCCTACTCAAGGATGGATGAATCTAGTGAGTTCTCTATCACAATTCATTGCCTGGGATTTTATTACAAAAAGCTACTACATTGAAGGGTTTCTGATCGAGCTTCCCTTTTCTTTTGCAGGATCATATCCAAGGCTGGAATTGGGCCTGGGCTTGGGTACAGAATCTGATGACCTTGATCTAACTCTCAGTCTAAAGCCAAGTTCTCTAAAAGGTGCCTAAAATATTTCACCCCTGTCAAATTCCTTTGGTTATTATTTTGTGTGTCCACAATTGTTTCACAATAATTATTGATCACATTGAATCTTAGCTAGCTAGTTGTAATGAAATTAGGTACAGTGGACTTGACAATGTGAACTAGTGTTGCGAAAGCTATGTAGGTAATGAAACAGATATCAGCGGTAGCCTGGGTTGAAACAACAAAAGTTATGACTGCCTGTTAATAGTTGAAACCCAATTAGATGGAAACGGCCTGGAGCCACTGTTTGGTTCAGAATTTCTGTGCTACAAGCTAGACCTGCTCCTGCTATCAAAGAGTCGCATGAGATTTAAACAAATTGTATGAAATTACAAGTTAAAATGGGTTACATGCAGTCATATGCGGGCAACTTTACTAACTTATGTTTCTCTGTCTATATTTCAAAATCTATGTGCCAGATGTATTTGAGTTCTGTTTTCTCTGACTTAATTTGTATTTTATATTTGCTTGTAGATCTTAATAAGCATGTTCCAGAACATAGAGAAGAGGTAAGCGTTGTCTATGTGACATGGAAGCCTATGTCTGCATGCATGAAAATTAATGGGTGTTTTGCTAAGTTTGCTATACTATAAACATGCAGGAAAATCTTCTATATCCAGGATTTGGGAATCCTCCTGTTCAGCCAGGTATATCATTCTCCTCTGTTGCTGTATCATAATGTGGGACTATTTATCCCCAGATCACAGCCAAGTGCATCTATTAAACATTTCAAAACCACAGCAGACACAAATAAATGGGTAAAAAAGATTAAGAGGAACTTCGAATGTGATACTACTTGAACTTATATGACTTCCTCTGATTCCCATTAGCGAGAACCACCCTAAGTCACATACTACCCCAATCCAACTTTCCAGAAGTGTTTAGACGTTCTATTATTCTAGAGACAGCCAAGACAATCGTGTTTGCTCAAACGTGGTTTGTTTCTACATGTTGTAACAGGGTTATGGCCTCTCATGTCATCATCACATCACCCCTTGGGGGATGTTCAGGCCATGCCATCCTGGCATCAGGCATATATGGCTGACAGGTAAGCATAAGCATATTTTATACAGAGAACTGTTTACTCTTGTAAGACCAAACCACTCATTGCTGCCAATGATTTTGTGCTTTGCAGCCAAGCAGCGCTGCCAGCTGTTGGAGGATTCTCGGGCTCTCCTTTCGGCCTTTTCCCTTTGCAGCCGAACCTGATGGAGAGCCGATCATTGGCGCCGGCGCCCATCCGGCAGGTCAATTTCTTCTGACCTGACCGGCCGCACACCTGGTGCGGTTAACAGATCATCATCCACCTTGCGAGCTCTTTTTCCGCTCCATACACCCGGATTCTTCCTTGGTTTTTCTATACGAGTGCTAGACTCGAACAATAAGCGGCGGCAGCAGACAACAAAAATGTACATACATATTCGTTCCTAGGTTCCCCAAGTACCTTCTTGCTAGAAGTTCAGCTTGCGAGACGATTCCGTTACTCCCTCCCTGTACATACCCACCAAACAACAGTTTTGTACGAGCGTGATTCTTCTCGATTTTATATGATATATCATTGAGCGAGTGATGAGTTGAAGATCATTGTCAGTGATTTCCTGAGCCACACACATGTGCTTCTTTGATTTGCTGTATTCTTTGATATCTTCCATGTTCTTCTCTGATACTGGTCTGATGGTCGTGTCTGAGGCTTGAAGTAAGTACGTGTTATGACCTGACAACAGTCTTGAATTCTTGATGTTGTCTTGGTGCACCTGACATTCAGAGGCAGATCTTCATGGTGGAAGGCAACGCTTTGCATTGAATTGAGGTGACGGCGTACGGTGTTGCAGGGCATGGGCGCCTGCCTGACGACATGACGGTGGAAAGATGGGAGGAAAGCAAGACGAGAGCAGTAAAGTTTCTGACACGGATGTAATGTAACCTGACCTGAAGGAGACGAGGTTGCGTGGTGGGTACTACCGTTCTTGCTGCTTTGGTCTAGCCTAGCCGATGACGCCGCGCTGCACGTGGGACTCGTATCCTGCTCCATTTGTGTCTGTCCTGCACAGGATTTGACAGTTTGAGACATGCTCGTTGAGGTACGCACTGGACCTCACAAGTGAGTCTTTGAGAGGGATTAGGATCCCGGCTCACCACGGTCGAAATTACCAAACCTTAACACGGGCATGTTTAATGATTCAAAGATTTATATAGAAAATTTGTAGGACTAAATTCTATAGGCAAATTCTCTATAATGGTGTTTTATTTGTAGGATTGATTTTATAGGAACTTTCTCTAAGCAATCTTTGCACGTTGCTTTTCTCATGATGGAATAAAACAAACGTTGGTTCATATAAATTTTAGATTGCAGTAGGCATGTCATTGCAATCCTACATTTTCCGTGCCTACGTTTTACCAATCATGTGAATCATATAGGCCCTAATGTGTGATAACGTGAAGTAAACACCTTTTTTACACGTTGAGTCTAAGCACTTTGTTCCTAGTATAAGTAAGTAGCTATGTCTATGTGGCGAAAATTGCTTGAATTGACTTTTTTGAAAACTTCAACACAAAATAAACCATCTGACCCTTTTCACAAGGCGCCATGGGTAGGATGGCATGGTTGCATCCCATGGTGCTGCCAGGGTCCTCGTGTTGACATTGCGCCGAAAACTACAATAAGCCAGAGTCTTGCAACCATGTCGACCTTACCACATGGTGCCTTGCAATATAAGCATGGCGTTCCACGAGCGGGCGATATGCGAAAGAGTTAGATTCCGTGTATGTTTTTTTACAAATCTGGTTTATTTCGGGCCGAAGTTCAGAAAATGATCATTCTAGCCATTTTGGGCATGTATGATGCATGCAGGGTATGTGACCCATTTTAGGCATGTATGATGCATGAAGGGTATGGGATGTTGCATGCAGGGTATGTGACGCGGAATTATGTGCCCTTCTTTTGAAAATCTAAGATTTGTTATTTTGAGTTTTATCAAATTCTAAAATTTATTTTGGATTATATTCGTGCAAAGTTTTGGTAGAAAACTTCTAATGTTTTGGGCTATAAAAAATTCTAACGATACGTAGGAGTTACATACACGTATTTTTGTCGGAAATTTATCTTTTTTGTGTTTGCAAAATATAACTATTTTTAACGAAATTTCTAGTGTACGATCTTGATGTACATATCTAGCAACGATAATTTTTGAAAATTATTTGAAGACTGAAAAGTGAGAGTTTCAAAATGTTCGAAAACGGGCTCATGAATTTTCGGCACAGCGTGTCTCTATCACACATTCACACTCTGGCTCGACAGCAGCCAGGGCCAGTAGATGATGGTCAAGTAATAAAGCCAGGAAAAAAAAAGCTGTTTCCTAGCTGGCCCGTGGTCTGAATTGACCTGACCTGACCATCAAAGTTTGACGATGGAAGCTGCTGCCTGCCGAGCGGTAAAGCTGCTGCCCCCCATTGAATGAGCTTGCACTCACTCCTGGCGACTCGGCAGTGAATGTCACTGACAACGGGTAAAAGAAGACTGCACTTGGCTTCAATGTCACGATTCCTTCTCTATTTTGTGCAACCAACAAAATACTCCGTACAAGTTAATCTACACCCCTTTTAAAAAAACATGTTTATTTATTTATTAAGTTCACATTATTAGTTTCTATGAGTAGTAGTTTTTTTTTAAAGAGAGGTTTGGTAGAGGCCGGTAGTAACCGTACCAGGAAGCAAGCTCTCGGTGGAGAGAAACGAGACAGTTGTGTTGTGTCCAGTACGACGATCTTTCCGTGTTCGACACTGGACCTCAAGCTGGACATGTGTTCAACGCGAACGAGTGCTACTTGTGCCAATTAATATGCACCCGTACCACTTATCCCGGCGTCGTGAGCTTTAGACTACTCATAGTGGGAGTAACTTGGGTAGTAACATAGAGCTATATGCAATGCCAACTAAGCATTTTGATGACATGGCACATCATTAATTGAGGAAAGAGAGCATTGTGGTAACTAGCTATGTTACCATAACATCACAATTTTCAAGATTAGATGAGTCTACAACCTAATTAATATGGTTTTGCATGATACTACACATATGTTACTTCCCACTATGGAGGTAGTAACATAGAGTAGTAACATGTGCATGTTACTACTCTATGTTACTCCCCACTATGACTAGTCTTAGACTCTTAGTCTCACCGAAGAATAAATTGTTTTTCCGAAAGAAAAATAATATACAAGTACTAGATAATGCACGCTTTAAAAGAAGCAAGTAGCGTGTCGTTGGGCATTCGTCGCTACCCACATCGGCGCTGGGATCGGGACGAGGCGGATGCTCTGGAGCTAGGCCTTTGGTTTAGAAGCGGAGGATATATCGTTATTTTAACGAATTCATCGATGGGATGTAGTGATTCTTGGTCTAAAACAGTACGGAGACGCTCCTCGGACGACTTGCCACAATGACATGTGTATGGAATAGTTGGTCATGGGCAACCCGGCCTACACAGCTCGACCTGAAATTTTCGGAACGGGCAAGGCTAAGATTGTATGTCAGGTCATGCTCGGGCCGAGATTTTGAGCCCGGCACAACTAGGTTAGGCTTCGGGCCTATACGAAACATGATTTTAGCCACATTAGGGCCAGGCTTTTTTGAGCATGAGGCCGGGCTTGGTCCTGATTTTTAGGACCGACGGTCGGGCCAGGCCGAGCTCGGGCCTAGATTTTCAGCCCCGGGTTTCTTTTGCCCCGGCCTAAAGCCCAACCCAACCCGAGTTTTGCCGAGGTATGGTCTGGAGCTGGTTTGCACCGGGTCTATTCATCGACTCAGAGAGTTCATCGACTCAAAGAACCTTGCTGGCGATGGTGTTTTCTTTTATCTATCAATGGTGGAGGCTTCAAGTCTTTTCCAACGTGCTTCTAGGCGGCGTTGGAGTTTGGCTGCGGCCGCTAGCTTAGGCGAGTGCACAAAACCTAAGTTTATAATTTTTTGGTGTCTATTTGCAAAGTTTTCTGATCTGCCTTCTCATTTTCATGTTTATTTGATCATGTAACTTCATTTTGTACTAATAAAATACGAGGAGATAAACACAAATTCCGCAAACCACCAAGCTGTAAAGATATACAGCTTACTGTTGGCGGCATGTAAATATTTCCGTAAGTAAAAGTAGATTAAGCAAGAGAATATCTCGATTCGAAGTAAAAAAGAAAGTAAGGGGTGCTAGTACTGTACTGGACTGGCACTCAACGCGTGCGAGCGAGTGGTGTCGAGTGTGAAGCTCGGCGTGTCGCTGGCCGCTACCAGAAGCTTCCGTCACTTGCCTTGCCTGATTCGGACCGTTGCGATTAGCTAAGATAAGAAGGCAGCAATAAATAATGAACAGCTAGCACACTGCTGCTGCCTGGGGTAGAGCCGGTGCACGCAACAGCCATAACCGTTCCGAGTATAGTAACCAATAAACATACTTAAGCAACTACTACACCCCTAAATCATAGGAAAATCGTACTCCCAATAAACACTGATCACACGTTGATACTGAAAGACACACGTGCCAAGTTGTGTTAGGCGTGTGTTTTGGAAGAGTATGTACATTGACTGTATAACCTTTCCATTGTATATGACACTATTTTAGTTTACTTTTGCATTAATTATACAAAATTATATTCGTAGCATTGATTTTTTTCCCCTACATAGTACCCTTCCCATTTGGAGGTCGAGGCATGACTGGGTTGAGGACCGAAGTTTCGTGTGAAAATGTGCTTCCGATCATGATGTCAGGACATCTACCACGCGTACACGTGGCCGTAAAGCTTTTACCCGTACGCGATTATGTGTGTGTAAATGCGTTATCGTACTTTCGAGATCTGGTAGATAAGACCATAAGATACATGTACATCACCGCATCGTAAAGATTTGGTAATCGTCCTTTTCGGCACCAACTCTGGTGTGGATGATATATCTTTATGGAAGAGACAACTTTGTTGAATTGTAACATTGTTCCGAAGCAACTCGAACACACATGCCGGAGCCGTAACGTGCCGGTTAGAACAAAATTTACAAAACCCATGCATAAAGACAAGATGAGATGAAATGAATAAGGTAGACGGGAAGGAGAAGAAACTACCATAAACTGTGAGCCTAAGAAATGGAATAATAAGAAATCCTGAAGAGACAATAATATAAGTGTAAGTCAGGAAAAAAACAAGGACAACACACCACCATGTGCCATATCCACCATAGGTTTCCTCTTGCATGCGAGACCGGGGCCGAAACAACCACGGCGGAGCCAGGCGTAATCGTTCTGAGTGTAGTATAGTAACCAATACGCATACATTAGCGAGTACTCCATCCTAAATGAAAGGAAAATCGTACTCCTAATCACTACCGTTCACACGTTTATAACCGACCACGCATGCCAAGTTGTGTTTGGCGTGTGTTCTGGAAGAGTATCTATATCTATACGGTATACTTTTTTCGTAGTAGTGTACATGCCACTCTTTTATTTTTTGCGTGAATTATACGGCATTACGTGGAGCATTGGTTTTTTTTTTCTCTGTTGTACTCTTCCCATTTGGCGATCGAGGACCCGAGTTTGGCGTGAGAATGTGCTCCGGATCATGATGTCACATGACATCTGGTACGAGTAGACACAGTTCGTAAGTTGTTATCCACTCGCGATCATGTGTGTGTAAATGTGGTATCGTGCTTTCGAACCCTGGTAGATAAGACCATACACAACATTTACGACGCTAGATCGTCGAAGATTCGGGAATCGTCCTTTTCGACGCCAACTCTGACATGCATGGCACATTTGTACGGAAGCAACGACTTTATTGAATCGTCGTAAGTTTGGCGTGAGAATGTGCTCCGGATCATGATGTCACATGACATCTGGTACGAGTAGACACAGTTCGTAAGTTGTTATCCACTTGCGATCATGTGTGTGTAAATGTGGTATCGTGCTTTCGAACCCTGGTAGATAAGACCATACGCAACATTTACGACGCTAGATCGTCGAAGATTCGGGAATCGTCCTTTTCGACGCCAACTCTGACATGCATGGCACATTTGTACGGAAGCAACGACTTTATTGAATCGTAATGTTATTGTAATCTTTCCGAAGCAACTCAAACTTATACGTCGGAGCCGCAGAAAGTAGGGTATGGACAAAGTTTGCAAAGATAAGATGGGGTGAAATGTGGTATCGTGCTTTCGAACACCCGGTAGATAAGACCATACGCTACAGTTACAACACCGCATCGCTGATGATTTGGAAATCGTCCTTTTGGACGCCAACTCCGACATGCATGATACATTTGTACGGAAGCGATGACTTTATTGACTCCTAACGTAATTGAAATCTTTCCGAAGGAGCTCAAATTTATACAGCGGAGCCGTAAAAGCTCGGCTATGGACAAAATTTGCAAAGATAAGACAATATAAAACAATAAGGTAGACGAGAAAGAGAAGAAAACTCCCATAAAATATGAGCCTAAGAAATGGAATAATAAGAAATCCTAAACAAATAAAAATATAAATGTAAGCTAGGAAAACAAGGACACCACACCACCATGTGCCATGTCCACCATAGGTTTCCTCTTGCAGGTGTGACCAGGGACGAAACCAACACGACCGAGGCATAATCGTTCCAAGTAGTATAGTAAACAATAAACATGCATTAGCAAGTACTTCATCCTAAACGAAAGGAAAATCGTACTCGTAATTAGTACCGTTTACACGTTTATAACTGACCATGTGTGTTAGGCGTGTGTTCTGGAAGAGTATCTATATCTATACGGTATAATTTTTCCATAGCACTGTATGCCACTATTTTTTTATATTTTTGAATGAATTACCCGACATTACGTGGAGCGTTGGGTATTTGTTTTTGGTCTATGTTGTACTCTTCCCATTTGGCGACCGAGGACCGAGTTTTGCGTGAAAATGTGCTCCGGATCATGATGTCACGTGGCATCTGCTACAAGTCACACGTTCGTAAGTTGTTATCCATTTGCCATGGCGCGTGCGTAAATGCGGCATTGTGCTTTTGAACCCCGGTAGATAAGACCATATGCAACAGACACCGGATCGCCAATGATTTGGGAATCTTCCTTTCCGACGCCAACTTCGACATGCATGACACATTTGTACGGTAGCAACAACTTTACTGAATCGTAACGTTACTGGAATCTTTCTGAAGCAACTCAGGCTTATACGGTTCCGCCGTAAAATCTCGGCTACCGATGAAATTTGCAAAGATAAGGTGAGATTCAGCGAATAAGGTAGACCAAAAGGAGAAGAAATCTCCCTTAAACTATGAGCCTAACAAAATGGAATACTACTAATAACCCTAATAATAAACAAGCAAAAATAAATAAATTAGTAGGAAAAAAATAACCACACCACACCCCATGTGGTCATGTGGCATGTCCACCACAGGTTTGCTCTTGCAGGTGGGGCCTAGTGAAACCGGGGCCGAACCCAAGAGCAACACGGTAGACGCTTCTGCTATATATACCCATCCCGGGTCTCCTCTCTTCGGTTTCCTCCCCCCTTTCTTCCTCCTCCGTCCTCCGCAACCCTACTTGCTCTCTCTCCATCCAAATCCAACCCGGCAGGCACACACGCGAAAGCGGCGAAACAACAGAGAAAGAAACTAAAACGAAACATCGGGAGAGATCGCTCGCCCGCTCGCACGCGCCTGAATCATCTACTCTCACTCCCCGATCGAAACTACGAGCCTAAGAAATAGTAAGAAATCCTGAACAAACAAAAGTATAAATGCAAGTTAGGAAAAAACAATGACAACACACTGCCATGTGCCATGTCCACCATAGGTTTCCTCTTGCAGGTGGGACCAGGGCCGTAACCAACACGGCGGAGCCAAGCATAATAGTTACAACTAGTATAGTAACCAATAAACATACATTGGCAAGTACTCAATCCTAAATGAAAGGAAAACTATACTCCTAATTAGTACCGTTCACACGTTTGTAACCGACCACGTGTGCCAAGCTGTGTTAGGCGTGTGTTTTGATAGAGTATCTGTATTTATACGGTATAATTCTTCACCGAGGATCGAGTTTTGTGTGAAAATGTGCTCCGGATCATGATGTCACATGACATCTTCTACAAGTACACACCATCGTAAGTTGTTATCAATTCACGATCGCACGTGCGTAAATGTGGTATCGTGCTTTCAAACACCGGTAGATAAGACCATACGCAACAGTTACAACACCGCATCGCCGACGATTTGGGAATCTTCATTTCCGACGCCAACTCCGACATCCATGATATGTTTGTACGGAAGCGACGAATTTATTGAATCATAACGTTATTGGAATCTTTCTGGAGCAACCGAAACTTATACGGTCCCACCCTCGCCTGACAAAATTTGTAAAGATAAGATAAGGTGCAATGAATAAGGTAGACCAAAAGGAGAAGAAAACTCCCTTAAAATATGAGCCTAACAAATGGAATACTACTAATAATACAAATAAGTAAACAAAAATAAATAAATTAGTAGGAAAACAATAACCACATCACACCCCCATGTGGGGTGCCATGTCCACCACAGGTTTCCCTTTGCAGGTGGGACCTACAAGTAGTATAGTAACAATAAACATACATTAACAAGTACACCATCCTAAATGAAAGGAAAATTGTACTTCTAATAAGTACCGTTCACACATTTATAACCGACCACGGGTGCCAAGTTGTGTAGGCAATTGTTTTGGAAGAGTATCTATATCTATATGTTATACCTTTTCCATAGTAATGTATATGCCCCTACTTTTTAATCTTTGAATGAATTATGTGGCATTAGGTGGAAAATTGGGTATTTTTATCTGTTGTTCTCCTCCCATTTGGCGACCGAGGACCGAGTTTTGCTTTAAAATGTGCTCCGGATCATGATGTCACATGGCATCTGCTATGAGTACACATGGTCGTAAGTCGTTATCCATTCGCGATCACGCTTGTGTAAATGTGGTATCGTGCTTTCGAACCCCGGTAGATAAGACCATACGCAACAGTTACAACTCCAGGTCATCGATGATTTGGGGATCGTCCTTCCCGACGCCAAGTCCGACATGCATGTCACATTTATTCAGAAGCGACGACTTTACTAAACCGTAACGTTACAGAAATCTTTTCGAAGGAACTTAGACTTATACAGCTTCGCCGTAAAAGCTCCGCTACTGACAAAATTTGCGAAGATAATGTGAGGTGCAAGGAATAAGGTAGACCAAAAGGAGAAGAAAACTCCCTTAATCTTTCCATAGTAATGTATATGCCACTATTTTTTTTATATTTTTGAATGAATTATGCGACATTACGTGGAGCGTTGGTATTTTTTCTCTCTTTGCTGTACTCTTCCCATTTGGCGATCAAGGACATGACATCTGCTACGAGTACACACGGTCGTAAGTTGTTATCCATTCGCGATCCCGTGTGCGTGTAAATTTGGTATCGTGCTTTTGAACCCCGGTAGATAAGATCATACGCAACAATTACAACACCGCATCGCCGATGATTTGGGAATCGTCCTTTCCGACGCCAACTCGGACATGCATAACACATTTGTATGGAAGCGACAACTTTACTGAACCGTAACGTTACTGAAATCTTTCCGAAGCAACTCAAACTTATACGGCTCCGCCGTAAAAGCTCGGGTACCGACAAAATCTGCAAAGATAAGGCGAGATGCAATGAATAAGGTAGACCAACAGGAGAAGAAAAACTATGAGCCTAAGAAATGTAATAATAATAATAACCCTAATAATAAACAACCAAAAATAAATAAATAAATTAGGAAAAAATAACCGCACTACCACACCCCCATGTGCGATGTCCACCGCAGGTTTGCTCTTGCAGGTGGGGCCTAGTGAAACCGGGGCCGAACCCAAGAGCAACACGGCTTGTAGCTATATATACCCATCCCGGGTCTCCTCTCTTCGGTTTACTCCCCCCTTTCTTCTTCCTCCTCCGTCCTCCCTCGCAACCCTATTCTGCCTCTCCATCCAAATCCAACCCGGCAGGGCACACGAAAGCGGCGAAACAGCGGAGAGAAAGAAACTAAAAACGAAACAGCGGGAGAGATCGCTCGCACCGCAAGAATCATCTACTCTCACTCCCCGATCGGGTGGATCCTCGGATCCCCCCTCGCCGCGCCGCCCCGCCCCCAGATCCCCGCGATTCCGGCGCCGGCGGCGGCGGGGATGAGAGCCCAGGCCACATGGACCCCGCGGGCGCCCACCCACCACCACTGAGCCACCGGCGGAGGGAGGGACAAGAAGGGGGGAGGAGGTGGGTTTGGGGGTGGAGGGAGGAGGACGGCTCGAGGGTGCTGATCCGGCGGCGGCCGTGCCATGTCTCGCTGCTTCCCGTTTCCGCCCCCTGGATATCACAAGACTCTGCGCCCCGACGGCCAGCTAGCCTCGCACCTGCTCGGACCCGGCGACAAGGTCCAGACACTCCCCAATCCAAATCCCACCACCTCCCCACTATTGATCGCCCTTCTTTCTGCGTTGTTCGGCGCTCTATGGCTGCTCCGGATGCCGTCCCCGCCTCGCGGGAGCAGGCGCCGTGGCATTATGTGTGCTCTGCTATTTCGTTGGTTGCAGAATTTTGGGACAAATTTCTTTCATAGCTCACATACTGGTGATTTGGGTGTAGCTGCTTGGGGCTCAGAAAGAACCTTGCTTCCTCAGGTTCAGCCAACCGCAGGCGCGGGAAGTGATGCGGTTATACTCGCTGCTTAGTTAAGCTTCCTTCCCTGATTGGTAGAGAGCCAGAGTACAAAATCTAGGGCTGAGCCAATGCTTTCCTAGAGGGTGCTTTCCACAACTTAAAACTCAAAATTTGGCCCGATCCTCCGCTTAGTAGCGCGGGAAAAGGTCTGCTTAGTAGCGCGCGAAAAGGCCGGCGGTTTATGTTGGGAGAATGCTTGCTGGTTTGTGGAATGCTTGCTGGTTTGCGGCAGTCTTGTCGCTTAGTTCCCGATCATTTATTAAAAGGCACCGGCAGATTGAGTGTGCCGGTTTGATGCTTGGGGCTTACTTACTGCTTTCTAGGGAGGAAACGTAGAGTTTCTAGTTTGTCCGTTTGCGTGCTGCTAAAAAGGGTGTGAATAAAGTTTTGGGGATTTCTCTGTTTGTTGGAAGCTATCGCCGGGAAATTTATTTGGCTGTCATAGGACTACTTTCCGTGAATATCATGCTACTATGGTTGAAGTTAATGTTACGCGTTAGTATTACCGGTTTCCTATTGTGTGACAGGATAACCTAAGGATTTTATCTGTGCGATTGGTATGTGTCCTGGTCCGTTTCTATGTGATTGGTATGTGTCCTGGTCCTGGTGAAAATTGCCACGAGGACATGGTGTAGGTTAGCGTTAAGTTGTCTGGCGCGTGAGTTGATAATTACTCTGATGAAACAAGTTTTGTTAATTGCTGGTCTCATACCAGTTGTTCCTAATCAGTGAAATCTGTTGTGCTTGTGCTGTCTAGTCCATACAGTTGGGAGCTGACTGGATCGATGTAGGAATTTTGTTGTAAACATTTAATTAGCTTTCTTTTTTTGAATCATCTCACTGCAGTTAGGTGTCGTTTATGCGAAAGTACAGTTAAATATTGATTGGGGCTTACTTACTGCTTTCTAGGGAGAAAACGTAGAGTTTTTAGTTTGTCTGTTTGCCTGCTGCTAAAAAGGGCGCGAATAAAGGTTTGGGGATTTCGCTGTTGGAAGCTATTGCTGGGAAATTTATTTGGCTGTCATAGGACTACTTTCCTTGAATATCATGCTACTAGGTTGAAATTCATGTTACACGCTAAACTGGCTGTATTACGGGTTTCCTATTGTGTGACAGGATGACCTGAGTACGGATTTAATATTTAGCAAGAACGTTCTGTTTCTATGCGATTGGTATGTGTCCTGGTCCTGGTGGAAATTGCCACAATGGGCACGGTGTAGGTTAGCGTAAAGTTGTCCGGCAAATTGAATTAGTCAGTACATGGTAAGTTGATAATCACTCTGATGAAACAGGTTTTGTCAATTTCTGGTCTCATACCAGTTGTTCCTAATCAGTGAAATCAGCTGTGTTTGTGGTGTCTAGTCCATACAGGAGGGAGCTGACTGGATAGCTGTATTACCGGTTTCCTATTGTGTGACGGTTCATGATTTAGTATTTAGCAAGAACGTTCTGCTTCTATGCGGTTGGTATGTGTCCTGGTCCTGGTTGAAGTTGCCACGAGGCCACGGTGTAGGTTTGCGTGAAGTTGCCCGTGTAAATATGAATTGGTCAGTACGGCGTAAGTTGATAATCACTCTGATGAAACCTGTTTTGTTAATTGCTGGGGTCTTATACCATTTGTTCCTCGTCAGTGAAATCTGTTGTGCTTGTGCTGTCTAGTCCATACAGGAGGGAGTGGGCTGGATCGATGTAGGAACTTTGTTGTAAACATATAATTAGTTTACTTTCTTGAATCATCTCTCTGCAGTTAGGTGTAATTTATGCGAAAGTACAGTTCAATATTGCTGTTGTCAAAAGTCTATGATTTGCTTGTTACTGAAACCGGTTATGCTGTCACATAGATTTCTTGTTAAATGTTGGATGATATATTGTGGTTTTAATTTAGTCCCTTCCAAGTGTACCCCTATAATTATTACCAGGTTATACATAATAATCATAGTATCTATTGTGGCTGGGAACTTGGGAATACAGCATTAGTGCAAAAGAGAGCCTCTTTTGTTGCAGTATTAATCTTATGAGAAAGATGGGATATTTTGGGGTGGACTGGTAATCATGTGTTCACTTAATGTGTGTGCAACTTGCTCAATGACCATCATTATATGTCCATGCTACTAGTAGCGTTGTTAATACATGCTCATCCCCTCCCTCACTGTCCTTTTAGGAACAGCTTGCTTGGTCTTTCATACCTGATTATCTACTGTACAAGCTCTGAGTTCTACTATTAAATGTCTTCACTGTCCTGTTCAGTTGCATTTTCTGTGTCAAATGGCTGGTTTAACAGCTGATATAATCTATATATGTTGGCGTCCTATGATTGGATTGATTGTCAAATCAAACTTGGAAGGACATTTCATGATTCATCTGTTTGTATATTTGCTGGTTTCCTATTTTCTTCTGTTACAGGACGATGCTAATTATGGGTAAACGTGCATTCATGTTTGTTAATAGTATAAATATCTAGAAAATATATATACTTCGGTGTTTAAAAGAAGATATGTGTGGCATGTTTGTGTGCCTTTTGGGTTGTGTTTGCTGTAAAGCATGCCTATAATTTTAATGTGTATATATGACACATCGATTGAGTTCTATCATTTTCTTCCCTATTCTTGATATAAAAAACCCTTAGTATAGCCAAAGATTATCAAATATGACAAATGCTGTATTCTCTAGATATTATTTACACTTTCTGAAAGCTTATCAGATATATTGAATATTGTGACCTGAGCATTTCAGCAGTTTTTTCCTATCATTGTTTTATCTGGACATTAATTAGGTGGGCTTTAAAATCTGACGAATGATTATGTTTGTTAGTAGAACTCATTTTACGTTTCTTAATTATAACATGTTCTCCACATAGCTCTATAACACTCGATTTTTATTTCCAATACTATCAAGCTTGAGGGGGAAATGGAGAATTAAGTTTGATAGCCTGTAAATTACATCGTCAAATGTAATTCCTTGAATGGATATGATGATATGACATTTTCTTGCCCGTAACATCACGTTTTCTTGCGCAAGTTTAGATGTGAGAAATTTGGTGATTTTAACTCAGGCATTTGTTTCCTTACTAAATATAGTTGCATGTCCTTCCAAAATTTAGTACTTCATCCAATGCTCTGCATAGAATATATTGGTAACTTCGTCAATGTGGTTAGTGTCAAAGGCAAAAGCTTCAACAGCACATGGTATTAGCATACTGGATTTGTAGCTGAACAGAATTGTTTTAAGTCTTCAGGCTGTTAGCAAAATAAGCAGAAGCTACAGTCAGAGAGCCAGCTTGTTTGCTTGGGTCTTACTGACTGTTTATGTAGTATGAGTTTCAGAAGTTTTAAAATAACCTTTACGATACATATGTAACTACTGCAGAATGCTGTAGGCGAATTAGTTAGTATTCACAAGCATGTAGGGCGTTATTGTGTGTTTATGTAGTATGGGTTCATAAGTACTCCCTCTGTCCCACAAAAGATGTCCCAGGTTTATATAAATTTGGATGTATCTAGGCACTATTTAGTGTCTAGATACATAGTACATATAATAACATTCCAGATACGTATTCAACAAATATAGAGCACTGTAGGACAATTATGTAGGGTAATTCAAAGATCATCGTGTTAGTGTTAGCAAATTTTTTTTTTGACACCTATGCTAGCAATTGTTGCATATGCCTCTAGGAATTCACCCCGAATAGTCACGTGGAGTAGATGTTTTATTGCATTGACCATTCTGGTAATTCACTGTTTAACAGCTCATATTTTGGTTGGTAGTTCTTTTTTACTGTTGTTTGCAGTTTATTATTCAATCATAATGTTCTATGCTTGGCATTTGCTTGGTACTTCTTTATGCTCTACCTCTTCTATCAAATTTTTTTTTTGACTGGAAGCGGCGAACCTTCTTTTTTCAGGAGAAACACAAGGAGAAGAAGCATAAGAAGGACAAGAAAGACAAAGATAAAAAAGAAGGTAAAGAAAAGAAGGATAAAGACAGGAGTAAAGATAAGCACAGAGATAAAAAAGATCGAAAAGAAAAGCACAAAGACAAGAAAAAGGACAAGAGCAAAGATAAAAATAGGGAATCAGAAGGGACTGAAAGACATGGCGATGCTATCCCTGGTCAGAATCTTGGAGAGAGCAGCAGGAAGTCCGAAGAAATTCAGGATCATATATTCAGGGAAGAACAGGTCAGAAAGTCACAAGATGAGAAAGGGATGGAGAACCGAACTGTTGACAAGTTTCCTGTTCCAAATGAACGAAGTCGTGAAGGCTTTGGTGCTGCACCTGCATTGGAGAAGGAAAGGACTGCAGTTAATAGAATGCGTATTCACTCTATTGATACTTCAGGGAAAAATGAGGGCTTGGGGCAACAGACCATCACTATCAATCAGCAGAGGAATGGGACATCAATTCGACGTGTCGAGAACTTCAACAGTTCATCTCAAGGAGCTGCTGATGGCTTTGGTACAGCACCTATGGTGGAGAAGGGAAGGGTCAAAGTCACGAGACCTCTCTCCAACTCTACTGATTCTGCACCAAGGAAAGAGGGGACGGGGCAGCGTATCAGTAACATTAGCATACTGGTGCAGAAGAGAACTGAGAGCCCAAATAAGGAGATTGCGAAGAAAGAAATTGGTACGAGTTCTCCGTTGCTTCGAAGCCCTGCTAATGCTATGCACAAGGGAAATGGTAAGATTGGCCGGCCAATGGATAGCGCACCAACATCCACGCAGAGGTTTGGGAGTCCATCAACATCTAGCGCAGCAACAGGGATGGATAGAAGTCTACCGAGGTCAACTATCCCAAGCCCAAGCATTACAATCCGTAGGCCAAATGGTATGGTTCGGCCATCTGAAAGCAATTCCATTTCCAATAATAAGCCCAATGCTGGAGGTGTTTCACCTGCTATGGGCAAGGAAAAGGGGCCAGGTGGAAGAATGCTACAGAATAGTGTTTCAACTGATCAGAAACCGGTTGGTTCTAAACCCTCAGCTGTGGGCAGGGAAAAGGAGCTGGGTGGTAGAATGCTACACAATGATGTTTCAACTGATCAGAAACTGGCTGGTTCTAGACCCCCATCTTTGGTCAGGGAGAAGGAACTGGTCGGAAAAATGTTACAGAATGATGTTTCAACTGATCAGAAACTGGTTGGTTCTAGACCCCCATCTGTGGTCAGGGAGAAGGAACCGGGCGGAAGAATGCTACAGAATGATGTTTCAACTGATCAGAAACTGGTTGGTTCTAGACTCCCAGCTGTGGGCAGGGAAAAGGAACTGGGCGGAAGAATGCTACAGACTGATGTGTCAACTGATCAGAAACTTGTTGATTCTAAACCCCCAGCAGTGGAGAAAGTTGCAGTTGGAAGAGCTGAAAGGGTGGAGAAGGTCAAAGACGCGACACTTGATGATAAGAAGAAAGAGGACAAAAAACGTGAACGGCATGAGAAAAAGAAGAGGAAAGAGAAAGATAAAGATAGACACAAAGAGAAGAAAAAAGAGAAGGAGGCAAAGAAGGAGAAAGGGGAACATAACCACAAAGAGCATGATAAGCTAAGAGAAAAGAGTGTAAATGATCAGATAGATAGTATTCTCACAGATCTCTTAACTTCTCCTTTAGCCCCTCCAGCTGATGAGACAAAAGCTATCCTAGCTGATGAAAACCTGAAGAAGCGAAAGAACCACGAGATGAATGGTTACCAACAAAGTGAGTTCCTAGCTTTTCTTATTTCTTTTGCACTTACCAGCATTACACATAGTCTTGTAGAACACCATTATGCTTTTTTATGGTGCTTTATATTATAAGACTTCTGATGATGTACAGACCATCATGAAATGCGGCCTACAAAGTTGCCGAGACCAGCCCCCTCCAGCAATCATGTGGAGAATGGTACAGCATCTCATGTAGCCGCGCCACTCTCTTCCATGCCAGAAGCCATAAAAATTGAGAAGGCTGAAAGGCTCCCTAAGAAGGAAGAGAAGGTCAATGGCAACAAAGAAGCTCAGCGACCTCCAGTCGATGCTGGGCTTCGGGATCCTCTGGCAGCATCTAGGAATGGCGCACCTTCTAGGAAGTTGTCGCCCCACCCAGACTTCAAGTATCTGGGACAGATATACAACATTCCTGAAGCCCCTCAAGTAATGATGGAATGTGAGCTTGAGGACCAGGACTGGCTGTTCAACCAATCTAGCAACCATTCAGAGAAGCACAAGACAGAGGCTGCGGCCGATGGAGTGCCCCAAGTGTGGGCTGAGGCTGTGAGAATCGAACAGGCCGATGTCATTGCTCTGCCTTATGTCATTCCTTTCTGATATGGTGCTTCCTGAATACCCAGTGAGCAAAGATACCTCTGAAGTAACTCAGTACTCAGAACATCAAGTTCGCAACTACTTTCTGCCACTGCTTTGCTGCAATTTGTGTAGCTCGGCAGGAATGGGTGACTCACCCATCCACGGGTAGCTGTTCCCCATAGCTTGTGTGCACCCCTGTAGATTGGTGCATGACAATTGCAGGACTTGTGTGAGAGCTGGTCTTGTCTAGCATGGCTGGCAGCTGAAGAGTTGTTTATCCCGACTAGTGGCTGCCTGGAGAAGAAGAGAGTTCATTGGTTGTCCGTCCTCGTTGATCCTGCGAACAGTGGGGTCACCAGCTATCCTTTGCTGCTGCCGCTGCACAATTTTGATCTGTACGGTGTAAAAGCATTTTTATAACCAACATGTACATTAGAGAGACAGAGGGGGAGAGGGAGGAGGAAGAGACTTTGAGAGATTCATTTATATAGTTGGATTGGTTGGTGAGACGCTCACATGATCTGCTCCTTGCCTGATTTATTCTTGTTCTGAAAGTTGGCCCGTTACCTTGACCTGTCTTTGTGTATATGGTAGTAACCCTCTCTTAGTTTTACATAGATGATGATGTGGTGGTGGTGTTTGCTGCCTGAGGTTTGTAACGGCATTTGTGTCACTGCGCGGTATGAGAGGTATCATTGGCGAAGTAAAATAGTGGCTTGTTCCGAGCTCCTCTGCATGGGCACGATGTGTTTCTGATTCAGTGGCTGCCTGGACCATGACTCACCTTTGATCAAGATGTTCTTGTGCTTGAACCGTTGGTAGCACAAGCAGTGCGAGATTCTTGAATAATCTCAGCGCCCTGACATATGTGAGGAAGAACAGCTTTGCAGATTACTTAAATCACCTTCAAAGTTTACCTACTCTAGCAGATTCTTTAGACCCTGTTTATTTTTTTTTACAGATCTTCCTTAAAACTGACACTTCATTTGATAAATTTGAGGAAAATGGGACATTATGCACTGATCATAATCTTATAACATGCATATTGTTCATGGAGGCCCCTAGAGTTTGACCTACTGGAATTACTTTTATTCTCGATCGATAAAGTCCTCCGTGGTAGACAATAATCCTCCCCAGCAATGACTTTTTCTCCACGCCTAGCTAGAAGCCCAATAACAATCTTATTAACAAAACAACTACAAGTTAACATGAAAAAATCAAATTAAAAAATAAGTTGGATATAAAGTTTAAAATTGCGTACATATATGCAATCACATAGTATCAATGTTCAATTGAACTTAATTACTCTATGCGCAATTACCCATAATTACACATCTATCTGCAATTGCTCATCCATGCGTGATAAGGATTTCAATTGCACACATATGCACAATTGCACATCTACATGTAATTGCATGTAAACAGGAAACATATTTCCAATACACACATATATGCAATTGGCAACTATACACAATTGCGCACAAGAAAAAAACAAGTCCAAAAATTGTAGAAAAACAAAAAAATTACACGTAAAATATGTGATTGCATGTAGATATACATTTTCATGTACCTACACAAAAGCTAAACACAAAAGAAGACGTTAAACAATTGGCTTTGCCCGAAGTTAGCTGCACACTCTACGTGTCTTCAGCTTGCATAAAATAAACAATAAAAACAGTCTAATACAAAGCCCACCAAAAGCCTACTAGCATTCAAGTTCTATAACTTAACAACAAATGGACATACAAACGGCAGCCCAATATGAAAACGACTGCAACCTCATCCCAAGAGGAAAAATTGCTAGCGATCGGAGGTACAATTCATCTAAACTTATCTTGTCAAATACTCCATCTGTTTAAAAATAAGTGTCTTAATTTTGTTTAGATACAGATGTATTTTAGTTATAGATACATCTATATTTAGATAAAGTTGAGATACATATTTTTAGACGGTGAGAGTATAGCATTTTTCCTTGATGCCGCCGTATGGGCGCTGTCTAAGTAAGGAGGAGGCTCACGATGTACACCAAGGAAGACATCTTGCTTTACACGTAACGGTGTGTGCCTCAACAACCTGTGTCTACGCCCCTGGCCTCGAGCACACACCGATAGAAATGACTGGAGAATAGGGTGGGCACAAATCCGCTCTTCTCCTTGTCGTCAATTACATGCTTCCCTCTTGTCCTCACAGCCATGGTGGCATGAGAAATAGTCTAGGAGGAAAATAGGAGAGGAAAAAGGGAAGGGTTAGCCCCGCGTGTTGCACCCTAGGGAGACATCGGTGGCGTCATCGAGCGCCGCCATAATCTCCCAGACGCCGTTGCTGGTAGCCCTCACTACGGTGGCGGTCCTAGCGGCCAAACATGGTCTAGGGACGACCGCCATGGATGCTAGGGCGGTGATAGATGACACGTCGTAGAGCAATGACCAGGGTAGTGCCCCTAGTCAGAGTGGTAACGGAGATCCTCTCTCGGTGGTGCCATGACTAGCGATGGAGGTGCAGGGCTGGACGGTGGTGGTGGAACCCTAGATAACGATCTAGATTTCTCCCGTATCTCCTCCCCAGCCCTCCTTGCTGCGTGGTTTTGGGCCGGATCCGATGGGGATTGACCCTGCTCTGTCGTCACCTCCCTCGTTGCTAGCCTAGCCTCTGGGTCGCTAGTAGGGTTTGGTGCGACGGATCTTGCAGGTTGCCGACGGGTGGCGTGGGAGCAGCTGACACAACTTGAATAAAGGAGGCGATCCTAGGATCCCTCTCACACCATGATGAAGATCTGCTTGATGCATGCCTTCATTGATCTAGACAATGTCGAGTCCTGGAAGGCTCCGCCATCAAACTCCAATTCACGACATGCCTAAAGATTTCCATCGTTTGGTTTCAGAGGGAGCGATGCACAGCTCTGCAGTCTGTTGCAATCATGGGACATGTTTTAGTTCCATGATGAAGTCAGTTGCGGAGAATGACATGATAGCCGAAATCTATGGACTTGTGATGGTGGTTCGAGTCCAGGTGGCGATGAGGCTTTGGATTTGTTATTCGTGACTTGGAGAAACGGGCATCGGCAAGTGGGAGCGACATCACAAGAGAAATTCAGAGTCTAAACTTGTAGGGTGAAGATCCAAGGTCTCGCCTTTATTGGTTGTGTCTGACAATAATTTTGTTGAAGCCATTGTTTTGTGAGCGCGGACGTTCTCCTGGGTGAAAACCTATGATCTATGATCAGGGCAATGGCGGTGTTGAAAGATCGAGATGTCGCCTAGAGGGGGGGGGTGAATAGGCAATTAAAAACTCTTTCGGATTTGTCTTGTAATAATGCGGAATTAAACTATCGTTTAGTTTACAAGCACAAACCCTAAATATGCTAAGCTCAACTAAGTGTAACAATAGCAACTAGAGCTAAGCAAGATAGGCACAAGATATATGTAGCACAAGTGATAGCAAGATATATGTACTTCAAGCACGATGGCTATCACAAGGAAAGAGAGCTCGGGTATAGAAATAACCGAGGCACGCGGAGACGAGGATGTATTCCCGTGTTCCCTTGCTTTGCAACAAGGTACGTCACGTTTGGAGGAGTGGAGGTCCCACGAAGGATTCCCGCGCCACGAAGGCTCACCCTATTCTCCGAACCACACCCACGAAGGATAATGGCCCTTTCCTTATGGTTAGCTTTTCCTCCGCCGGAGATGGCAAGCTCCACAACCACTTCACAAGCTCCACGAAGGAGAAGCCCGGCCCCTTCACAATCTTCACGAAGAGATCACCGGGACACCAACCAAGCCAACTAGGAGGTCACCCTCCAAGAGTAACAAGCTCACGGTCTCTCACTCGAACAAATCGTGGTGGAGAGCTCAACACTATGCAATGATGCAAAGCAAGCACACTCAAATCCCACCAAAGCAACGAATGCTAGGATGAGATTGGAGAGGAAGAACAAGGGGGAAAGTCAACCAAAGACTCCAAGATCTAGATCCCAAGAGACTCCCTCACTTAGAGAAGAAACGGTTTGGTGGAAGTGTAGATCTAGATCTCCTCTCTCAAATCCTCAAATATGAGCAACAATGGTTGGAGGAATCAAGGGAAGAGCAAGTTCTTCAAATAGCAACAATGGAGGTGAGAGAATAGGAAGAACTAGTTGCTCAAGGTGGAAGAAGGGCTATTTATAGTCTAGGGAGAAAAATAACCGTTGGGGAAAACCAGGTGAAAAACGGCTCAAAAACGAGTTAAAAAGGCGCCGGAAGGCCGGCCGACCGGAGCCTGCCGGCCAGCCCGGCGCCCACTGGGCAAGTGACGCGCAGGCGGCGGAGAGCAAGGGCGCGCGGGGGAGGAGGCGGCCCAGCAGGCGCGGCGGTCGGGCAAGCAGGCCGCATGGCGCCGGCGGCCCGGGCCGCGGCGGCCGGGAGAGCAAGGCGCGGGTGGGCCGCGAGACGGTGAGGCCCAGCGGGAGGACGGCCAGGGCGAACCCGGGCCGAAGGCGCGCCGGGCAGGGGTCGCGGACCGGACCCGAGGCCGGTCACGGGCCAAATGCCCCTGGAACCCGGCCGGATGGCACCGGTGCAGGGCCGGTCTTCGACCGGGTGGGCCGGCGGCGGGCCGGTCCGGCCGGCTGCCCCATTCCCCCTTTTTTCTTTTATTCTTTTCTCCTTTTTCCTTTTATCTTTTTCTTTAATAACTTTTGCTCCCGAACCCCGATTCGAATGAAACCAGTTTTGTTTGGAAGATAACAACAAATGTTATCCTATGGAAAGTGAAAACACAAGAATCTATAGGAGGGGATTTTATCATGAATATAAAAGGTAGAACCTTATATCATGAATAACCGGTAAAATCACCCAACCTCGAAAACGCAATAGAAGATGCATGCGGATTCCGTTGATGAACTTGGGCTTGTTGTAAAGCTAGCAACAAGCTCAAGAACCTCACACAGAGAAACACCAAGAAGCAATACGGATATGCAAAGTATGCAAAGGATTGAGCTCCCTAAAACGATGTGATCAAGTTACCCAACCGAAGGCCCCTCTTAATAGTGCGGCTATCTATCCTATAATCCGGTCTCCCATCAACCACCTTGAGACCGGTAAAAGGAAAACCTATCAAGGTCATACCTTTGCCTTGCGCATCCCGCTTGACCTTGATGATAACTCTTCAAGCTCTACACAAGCCGGAATGCCTCACATGACCAATGTTGCTTTGTGAAGACTCACAAATGCTCCCCCATACACTATGATGGGAAAGCTCCATTGATGCACATCTTCACATGTCCAATGTCACCAAATGGATGGCAAGCTTCAAGCATGTGATCCACTTGAGATGCTCATCTTGAACTTGCACGACTCAACCTTGTATCTTCTAACCGATGATCTTGATGCCAATACACAAGGTATATCTTTATCTTCATGACATCCATACTTGAATCCAACATATGGAGTACAAGTAGTACCTATGAAATATTCCTTCATATAAACTCAATGAAAACATTAGTCCATAGGGGTTGTCATTAATTACCAAAACCACACATAGGGGCAATATACCCTTACAATCTCCCCCATTTTGGTAATTGATGACAACCACAATAAGAGGGTTTATATAATGAATATTAGAGACAAGTACGCAACTTATCCGAGAATAAGTTGTATACAAGAGGTTGTATTTGATATGGTAAAGTAACACAAAGCTACTATCCCATATCAAAACCAACTCTACTCACACAACTACAACTAATGCAAGGGATGTGAGTAGAACCAATATATATAGAGAAAACTCCCCCACAATGTATGCACGTGTGATGAACATGAATTCATTGCATACATTGTCAAGATTAACCTATGGGGCAATTTCCACTATATATATACAACCATGCAGGACATATAGATATGGAATGCATGAGAGGCAAAACACTTAAGCACAAACCAAACTTAAGTATAAAACCATTCCCTTAAACCCTCTAAACTTCTCCCCCATTGGCATCGATTGTCAAAATGGGTGAAAAATTTAGAAAGCCAATATAATATGAGTTCCTCCCCAAGGTGTGCACTTCTCATAATTTGAGTGGAATCAAATGCACATATCCAATGATGAATATTTGAAGGAAGTCAAACTATATTGAGGATCAAAGATTGCACAAGGATAACATGGTGAAGGAAGCTTTAACAAATAAAGCAAGCAATCAAAGATCCAATTGGACGAACAAAGATATCATGATAAGAGAGATATAGTGCTCTAAATAAAAATAAGGAAGCTCCCCAAGGTTCGTGCATAATTTATAATGTTTGCATTTGAATACAATATGCATAAACATGGAATCCTCACTCCCTATATATCATTTAGAACGCAACTAGGATAAAGAGAATATGCTTATCAAGAACAACTTTAGTCCAACAATTACGAGATATGAGTGCAAGAAGGAAAACAAATAAACCAAGCACTCATAAATCTCCTTTACCAACACCACTAAGAAACAAAGGATAAAAGATGGTTGGCAAAGAACAAAGATATCAAGGTGATGGATTAACGCTCTTATGTATATAAGTTTCTAAAGTGGACAAAATGATCCATAAAGAAACATGCACACACAAGAGGTTAACAAAATAAATAGGACTAGATATCCAAAATGAAGTCATAAAATATACCAAAGGATGTTTGCTTAAAAGCATATATAGCCTATGGCTCCACTTTTCACTTATGGTATATAAATGAACTTCAAACAAATAAAATCTCAAAAACATCACAACTAACAATAAGGGAAGTAAGGCTAGTTGGAATGTTTTGAGAAAGGCAACAAGTATCTCAAATACGGATTTATTTCACAAATTCATCAATATTGCACACAAGAGCTCTTTGAGGAATTGATATGCAATAAATTGCTAGAGGGCATATTTGTGATAGGTGAATCATAAAATATGATATATATATAACCTATCATATGCATCTTCTCAAATTACTCAAATGTTCAATAAGAGGTTTTATTTTAAAAGGGTTTTTCAAGAACCGCAATATTTTGGAAATAAATAATTTCATGCCAGGATACAACCTACAAGAGGTTGGATGCTATATGAGAATGCATGAATAAGATACTTGTTACCGAGATAGCAATGGCTTGATGTAGTAGATAAGAGTTCATCGATCATCCTAACTTGACTCCAATTCTCATATGGTGACAACACCTTCCTTATAGATGAGACAAGCCTCCATTGCATCTCCAATGTACCTAAAACATCATTCAAGTACATCTTGGTCCCCAAACTCATTGGGTCCAAAATGGTTAGACTAACCACAATATATAGGACACACTCCATAAAAACATGTGCATATTTAAATGAAATTTGCATTTCATGCACATCTTAGCCATTTAGGATTTGATGGAGTATATCCTACATAATGGATCAAAAGAAAGCAAGCATGCTACAAGTATAAACAAATTACATATAAGCATGCACCAAAACTTTTAAAGATCCAAGAAAGATATACTTTGGACAAAACACCAAAAGAATTAAATAAGGCATAGAGGTGTCACAAACAAATTTGTTGTCCAAATTATATCTAAGAAGCAAATCAAAAAGATTTGTTCAACAAAGTTCAACAAATGAACTAAGAAGAAACCATTGAGCATAAAGGATGAAATAAAGCAAGCATGCTCAAAGATTTATCTCATTCAAGCAAATAAATCATGTAAGAAGGAATGAGATAGCAAACTCCCAAAAAGAGCAAGGTTCAAACAAATAAACCAAACCCTCTACACTTTTCACAATGGCACAATGTACCGTAAGGAAAATGTTTGTCTTCCAAAATAAACACTTGATATGAATCAAGAGAATTTATCAAAAGATTTTTCAAAGGGACAAAGAAGACACGTGGGAGCAACAAGGATTTGTTGGAAATAAAATAAGGCAATAAGAAGCAATCCAAGGTGAAGATGATCCATGAATTCAACCACATACTAGGTTATCAATTGTCAAAGACAATGAGTATATTGGACATAATTTCCGGTGGTGAATTGACAATGATAGTAAGGATCAACTTCACAAATAAAGGCATAGGATAAGTATATAGAATTAAGCATTATGCACGGATGAAGATTCTTGATGGCTTCAATTAGTCAAACAATCACGCACGGCAATGATTAGAATAACTTGAAGCAAACGGTGTCCCAAATAAGATATAGAGATATGTATTTGAGGAAAACCGTACCAAGAATTTCTTAATCAAACAAGAGTCCATAAGATGAGCCAATAAAAGCTTTTTAATAGAAGTGGAGCTTGTTTGAGCAAACATGCCACCAAGGAACAAGATAATTAAGAGCATTAACTCTAAGTGGCATAACCTCATATGTTCACATTTTCTAGGCTTGTGATATGTACAAAACATATTACTCCCCCATAATGTGATAAAACATTCTTCTAAACAAGAGGCAACTTAAAATTCAACTAGAGATGATTAATGGATATTTTAGAATTTGAATTTCTCATGAGTATGACACACCACATAGTGACTAGATAATCTTGCAATATCAATACTAAGTGGTGGTACCCATGTACACACATTTTAAAGAAAGAGAGATGCACAATGCATATCACTCCCCCAAAATGGGATGTTCCATTAATCACTCAAAGAGAGCCAAATAAGATATTATCAGATGCATTAGGCTCAAAACAATACACTAGTATATGGTGAGTCAAACAATCATACTTGAATACACAAGATAGGCAAGTAAGACTCAACACATACAAACACATATTTGATACAAAACCAAACATGCAAAGGGGCAAGTAACTTACAATGAATATGAAGAGTTGAAGTATAAGTTACCGCAAGGAGGAACATTGGATATAAGATATAGATAATGATCCATACGACTTGGCTTGGTCAAAATAATATATGAAGATCCCTTAATTCTTCATAAATTAGCCAAGTCTCCAATGACCTCCATATGTACCTATTGATCACGTTTGAGCTTGTTGGTCCCCAACCAAGTTGGGTCCTAAGAGGTTAGTCACAATAGGCTTGGCAACCCAAATGGTCCTTTTCTTGAGACCACTTTGAGTTCCAACAAACTTGGCAAACACATTGCCATCCTTATCCTTCCCTAGAGAATAATCATCATCAACAATTATAGGGTTAGATAAGGTACTACCTAAACATGAAGAAGCAAAGTGCCCCTTCACACGGCATAAGTAGCAAGTGTTCCCCTTTCTCTTCTTTATTGATTTCTTCTCTTGGGGAACAATATCTTGATTCTTCTTGGGAAGTGGCCTATCTTCAACTTGAGGTCGAGCATGAGCTTGACCTTGACCTTGTGGCCGCTTCCCTTGTTGTTTCTCACTCAAGTGCTTCTTCTTCTTCAATGGGCATGATCTAACATGATGCCCTTCAACCTTGCACTTGAAACAAACCAACTTGGCCGGATCCTTGACTTTGTCTTGGCCCTTCTTTTTGTTGCTCTTGCTCTTGGACTTGTTCTTGTTATCGGAATTGAATCCAAGTCCACTCTTGTCATTGGGGGATTGTTGCATACTCAACATCTTGTCAAGTGTGGATTTCCCTTCATGACGCTTTTCCAAGTCTTTCTTTAAAGAAAGGACTTGGACCTCGAGCTCTTTTATTTCCTCTACATGGTTAGTAGAAATACAAGTACTAGAGGAAGTATAAGTTTCATTGTTAGAGCAACAAGGCAAGGCAAGTAATCCAACACAAGGTGTATCACTAGTTTGACTAGATGGATTACAAGGACTAGCACATGGCAATTTAGCATTTGTAGTAGAGATTGTGCTAATGTCCACATGAGGCTCACAAGATGTTACCTTAGTGATACAAGCCTCATGAGCTAACTTTAGCCCATCATAGGAAATTAGAAGGTCATCATGAGAGCCCGAGAGCTTTTTATGACTTTCTTCCAATTCCCTATAATTGCTAGTTAGCAACTCAAGTTGAGCCCTTAACTCAACATTCTCCTTTAAGATAGATGCTTCACAAGAAGTAGAGTTAGTAGCACAAGCATCAACAATAGTTTTCTCATTTTCATGCTTATAGGATTCAAATTTTTGTGTGAGCATAAAATTAGTATGCTTCTCATCTTTTAGCTCATGCTTGAGGAGAGTGAATCTCATTTCCCCATTTTCAACATGGGACTCCAACTCCACTATGGTTTCCCTATATTTACTCAAGGTATCCATAGAGTGTTCGAGATTAGCACGAGCTTCTTTATTACCATGAAGAGAAGCATATACCATTGTCATATTATGCACCAATATATTATATTCTTCATCATTATCATCATCATCACTCTCATCATTAGAGGAAGTGTTAGGAGTCAAAGTAGGAGATACCTTTGATCCATTTGCCATAAGGCACATGTGCATACCGAGGATGAAGATGAAGAAATTCTTGAATCCTTATTTGAAAACATGTCTTGATCCATAGAGTGTTCGGTTTCCTCTACATTGTTAGTCAAACAACTAGAGGAGATAGAAGCATTTTGATTATGGGAGCAAGACAAGGCAAGCATATCATCATGGGATTTATGTGAGCAATTTACACATGATATGCGAGGACTATCAACACAAGCATGTAGATTATTTTCAATGCTAGATGTGTTTAAGTCCAAAGAGGAAGCATTGCAATGGGATAGAGATGAAGAATCATCACTATTGAGCACAATATCAACATTGCAATTTTTCTCACCACTCACCATATCATTACCTCGTGTCTTGCTACACGTTGGTGAAGTGGAAGAAGATGAGAACTCATCACGGCCGGAGGTGGAAGCAACATGGAGCTCTTCATGATGTGAAGGGGAAGAGAGCTCCTCGGAGTTACCACCAACCAAATGAGAAGTGGATCCACCAAACATTTCCTTAAGCTTGATCCACATCTCATGAGACGATTTTCGCTTTATATATATCAAGAACCTATCAAAATCTGGTCTCAAAGAGAATACAAGCTCATTAGATACTTGAGCTTCAAGATGTAAGTTTTTCTCATCCTCTAAAGATAGATTTTGAGAATCCATCGGAGGAGAAAAACCTACAAATTGCTCAATGTTTGGACACAAGGTCCGAAGTTTGCAAAGCAAGCAATTTCGCCACAAAAGATAATTTGTGCCAACAAAGATAATTGTGTCATTGTGCACTAAGTTACTAGCCGACATCTTTACTCTCAAGGCGGTGAAGCCTTAAACAAGGAGAGACCTTGCTCTGATACCAATTGAAAGATCAAGATGTCGCCTACAGGGGGGGGGGGGTGAATAGGCAATTAAAAACTCTTCCGGATTTGTCTTGTAATAATGCGGAATTAAACTATCGTTTAGTTTACAAGCACAAACCCTAAATATGCTAAGCTCAACTAAGTGTAACAATAGCAACTAGAGCTAAGCAAGATAGGCACAAGATATATGTAGCACAAGTGATAGCAAGATATATGTACTTCAAGCACGATGGCTATCACAAGGAAAGAGAGCTCGGGTATAGAAATAACCGAGGCACGCGGAGACGAGGATGTATTCCCGTGTTCCCTTGCTTTGCAACAAGGTACGTCACGTTTGGAGGAGTGGAGGTCCCACGAAGGATTCCCCGCGCCACGAAGGCTCACCCTATTCTCCGAACCACACCCACGAAGGATAATGGCCCTTTCCTTATGGTTAGCTTTTCCTCCGCTCCGGAGATGGCAAGCTCCACAACCACTTCACAAGCTCCACGAAGGAGAAGCCCGGCCCCTTCACAATCTTCACGAAGAGATCACCGGGACACCAACCAAGCCAACTAGGAGGTCACCCTCCAAGATTAACAAGCTCACGGTCTCTCACTCGAACAAATCGTGGTGGAGAGCTCAACACTATGCAATGATGCAAAGCAAGAACACCGAGGTGTTCAAGTCCTTCACACTCAAATCCCACCAAAGCAACGAATGCTAGGATGAGATTGGAGAGGAAGAACAAGGGGGAAAGTCAACCAAAGACTCCAAGATCTAGATCCCAAGAGACTCCCTCACTTAGAGAAGAAACGGTTTGGTGGAAGTGTAGATCTAGATCTCCTCTCTCAAATCCTCAAATATGAGCAACAATGGTTGGAGGAATCAAGGGGAAGAGCAAGTTCTTCAAATAGCAACAATGGAGGTGAGAGAATAGGAAGAACTAGTTGCTCAAGGTGGAAGAAGGGCTATTTATAGTCTAGGGAGAAAAATAACCGTTGGGGAAAAAACCAGGTGAAAAACGGCTCAAAAACGAGTTAAAAAAGGCGCCCAGTCGGTCAGCAGGCCGGCCGACCGGAGCAGCTGCCGGCCAGGCCGGTCAGCAGCCCGGTCGGGCCGGCCCACCAGCCGGGTGGGCAAGTGACGCGCAGGGCGGCGGGAGAGCAAGGGCGCGCGGGGGAGGAGGCGGCCCAGTAGGGCGACGCGGCGGTCGGGCAAGCAGGCCGCATGGGCGCCGGCGGCCCAGTAAGCCGCGGGCGGCTGGGAGAGCAAGGCGCGGGTGGGCCGCGAGACGGTGAGGCCCAGCCGGCGGGAGGACGGCCCAGGGCGGAACCCGGCCGGGCCGGAAGGCGCGCCGGCAGGCCGGTCGCGGACCGGACCCGAGGCCGGTCACGGCCAAATGCCCCTGGAACCCGGCCGGATGGCACCGGTGCAGGGCCGGTCTTCGACCGGGTGGGCCGGCGGCTGGGCCGGTCCGGCTGCCCTTTCCCTTTTTTCTTTTTATTCTTTTCTCCTTTTTATCTTTTCTTTAATAACTTTTGCTCCCGAACCCCGATTCGAATGAAACCAGTTTTGTTTGGAAGATAACAACAAATGTTATCCTATGGAAAGTGAAAACACAAGAATCTATAGGAGGGGATTTTATCATGAATATAAAAGGTAGAACCTTATATCATGAATAACCGGTAAAATCACCCAACCTCGAAAACGCAATAGAAGATGCATGCGGATTCCGTTTTCGATGAACTTGGGCTTGTTGTAAAGCTAGCAACAAGCTCAAGAACCTCACACAGAGAAACACCAAGAAGCAATACGGATATGCAAAGTATGCAAAGGATTGAGCTCCCTAAAACGATGTGATCAAGTTACCCAACCGAAGGCCCCTCTTAATAGTGCGGCTATCTATCCTATAATCCGGTCTCCCATCAACCACCTTGAGACCGGTAAAAGGAAAACCTATCAAGGTCATACCTGTGCCTTGCGCATCCCGCTTGACCTTGATGATAACTCTTCAAGCTCTACACAAGCCGGAATGCCTCACATGACCAATGTTGCTTTGTGAAGACTCACAAATGCTCCCCATACACTATGATGGGAAAGCTCCATTGATGCACATCTTCACATGTCCAATGTCACCAAATGGATGGCAAGCTTCAAGCATGTGATCCACTTGAGATGCTCATCTTGAACTTGCACGACTCAACCTTGTATCTTCTAACCGATGATCTTGATGCCAATACACAAGGTATATCTTTATCTTCATGACATCCATACTTGAATCCAACATATGGAGTACAAGTAGTACCTATGGAATATTCCTTCATATAAACTCAATGAAAACATTAGTCCATAGGGGTTGTCATTAATTACCAAAACCACACATAGGGGCAATATACCCTTACAGGTGTCTTTTGCGTTGTCTCCTTCTTATAGGCGTCGCTTTTGGAGAAGTTAAATTTCCAGTACTATCTTGGTGGTGTTTGGTCCGCTGCTACACGAAATAGGTCACTCTAGTGGGACCTTTTTCTTTTCTATAAATTTTCTTTCTTCTTATTGGCTTTGTGCATCCGTATTGCCATTAGGATACTGCGTTGTTGCATAGCCTAGGTGTAATTTTTATCTTCGTGATACTAAAATATTTCCTTTATCTAAAAAAGGAGAGAAAAGAAGAAGGGTCGATTTATCTAGGGCCAGAGAAAGGAGAGGAAGGAGGAGAAATTGTATAATTAGCACCAGTCAAAGATCGACTAAAACTGCTCTGCGAGATTAGAACACCCGACGACACACTTCAATTAAAAAGGGAGAGGGATATTGTTTGACCCAAGAACATTTAAAAGCCTGGACAAAACTTAATCCTTATATACTTTAGATGCTAATTTGTGTTTAAATTTTTCCGCGATTGAAGTAACCAGGTGTGCCGCCGTCTAGCGGCGAGAAGTTGGGTTCAAATGTGCCCTGGTTCAGGTGATGATTCTCACGGGCAACTGGCTTTTGCGGTGTACTTTACTCTATTTCGTTTTTCAATTCGATGGTGCTTAAATGTTTTTTTGTTGCTTTCGCTAGAGATTCTATGGACCATATTTATATCCATTAAAACTAAGAATCTTCAGTGATAAAACTAAGAATCTTCAGTGACTTGGAAATGAGACATAAAGGCTGGCCTGTTGAATGGATAATACTCGACTAAGTCGACCTATGAGTTGCAAATTTTGGGATTGATGATCATCTCTATCATGTTCAAGATAATATGGAAGGCTTGGCCACCTGCTAAGTTTAAAATCTTCGCATGGCATGCGAAACAAAATATGATATGGGCGACGGATAATTTGGCAAAGAGAGGTTGTCCGAATTATGGATTGTGTCCTCTTTGCAAGCAAGCCACGAGACCGATCAATCATCTCTTCGTCAATTTCCAATATACCGTGCGACTTTGGGGCAAAATAAAAGAGATGATAAACGATGGTTCAGTCCCAGACGGCAATCCAATTGCTTCTCTCACTTTTCACAGTTTTGGAAGATTTGAGACGAGCGCAACGCAAGAGTCTTTCACGATAGACACGTGCCACCTTTTTGTTGAAGTATAAATGCATTGCCTAATCTCTTCCATCAGATCGGTCTTTTGGTTGCATTGGTTAGAGCATGCACTTCTACATGGTATCAGAGCCAGATGTTGAGTTCAAGACTATTGACGCAATATAAAAATAAAAATATTGCAGCCCACTTTCGGTCCACGTTTAGGCCTGAGGGAGCCACACGTGAGGGGGAGTGTTGAAGTATAAATGCATTGCCTAATCTCTTCCATCAGATCGGTCTTTTGGTTGTATTGATTAGAGCATGCAGTTCTACACTTTTGTTATCTTAGATAAAATTAAGAAAGAATCCCGTCTTTGGGTCTCCGCAGGTGCAAATGGGTTGAATGAAATTATGCAAGGAGAGTAGTTTTTTCTATCATTAGGTTTGCAATGAATTTCTTGTCAAAAGCTTCTTGTTAATTAATGGATTAACGTAAAGATTTTGCTCCGTTTGGAAAACAAGGCTGGCCTGTCCTCCCGATCCCGTGGACACGCACGCGCGCACAAGACAAATGAAGGAAGAAAAGGAAGGGCGAAGTGGTGGTTACTCACTGTCGTGTGATCGAGTGTGTGATCGGTGCAAATTCCATGATGCGATCGCGTGGTTATCCCCCACCACAACCACCGCTGACCCGTCCTGGCGAGCGCGAGTGACAAGCGACATTATGTCTGCATTGTGCATTCCATTCCGTTTCCATTTCCGTCAGGGCTTCGCAACACCTGTGCTCATGCTCCTAGTACGTACACACGTGCTAGCAGTATTTACAAGTACAAAACCAATCATCGGTGCGTAGCTAGCTATTCACTTTGCACGGTCCACTGACTAATGATGCCATAGTGGTGGCATCGGCTAGTACATTATCCTCCACCACTAACTCTACTACTCCAATTGTATAATTTATCATATAATTTATATTTTATTGTTTAAATTGGTGATGTAAGCTTTTTTTTTTCTTCTAAATTACGTATATGCCTTATAAACTGAAACATGCGGAGTACTCTACTATTGCACTGCACGTGTTTGCTTTGGATTTGACGGCTCCAGTGGATGGCTCGCGCCAAGTATGTACCAGTCCCTCCAATCGATAATAGGTGCCGTAATTTTAGGTTAAATTTTAAATTAAAATCACGAAAGCCTTTTGTATGGCTTGTACCGAGACTTGCTAGCGACACCTGGTACATGGCAAAGATACAATCAGACGATGTGTTTTGGCAAACGCCACAAAATAATGGTGTCCTGTACCAAATTTTCTCTTTTTATTAAACGGGAGCTGAGAGTTTGCCCCAATCGATTTATTACAAAGAGGTTTGCATAACAAAAGATTCACGGGCGACCAATATTATAGAAGCCTAGTCTCCCGACATAATTTCACTCAATTTCGTACCACCCGTGGTAACCTAAAGCCTAGCATCCGTTACACGTGATCGGTCAGCGTCGTATCTCTATTTCCTGTTGAGGATATGTGTCGACTTGCTGACTGCAACAACTGCCTTACCTTACTGCTACTTGCGAGCAGAGTATCACACCACACCGCTTTACGACGACCTTTTATACAATTTTTTGCTTGCTCGTAATTTAGACCCAACCCTTGTGGAAATTCGATTCGGCTCTCGGGTGCATATGCTTCCTTTTAGAAAAAAACATATTTCGAAGTGTTGGAAAATTTTGATATGAAATTTTGCATGTACATCTTCATAATATATGTGCTTTTCTTTTTCAAGTTTCGCGAAAAACTATTATTTTCTTGTGGCCTATCTAAAAAAGAGAAAAATTATCTTGTGAAAAGGCTTATTTTTAGCACTGAATTTTGTCTTTTTTACACACGCCACTCAACAAGTAGATTAATCATGAAATGACTATGTGGGCATGTAGGTGCTAATTTTTGTTATTTTTTTTAACAATCTATAATATATCTAAGGATGTGTTTGAAAACAAAGATAGCACACGCTTCCATAAGTGAAAACACAGCTCCCCTAATCTTGCTTCTTATATGAAGTGCGGGGTTGCCCTACTGCCCGAAGAGGAGCCCCTCGAAGAGATGAAGTGGATGAATCGCTTGCACCCTACTTTTTTTTTTTTTTGGAGAGCGCTTGCACCCTACTCCAGAGGATATATGCCCACATATGGCCCCTCTGCTGCTCCGTTCTTTCCCCGAAACTGCAAAAGGAATTGGTTGTTGGCTTCCTCTCTCGTACACAGCCGACACCTTTCTCCCGGCCCGGCCGGCATGGCCAAGTTTGGTCCTCAAGCCAACTCTGTCTCTGACCCTCTCTTTTCCTCCCTTGCCGTCTGGATTCTCGAACATGCACCCAAAAAACACGTGGTATTGTGTGTGGGCGGCCACCATGTACTTTAGTACTACTAGGTTTATTACTCATTTCATGTTTAATCAACGTATATGTGTGAAGAAGAGAGACATTTCTGGTAAACCCGCTTTTCTAGAGTTACATTCCAGTCGGCTGGAATTATTAGACATAACATTTCACACAAAAGAAAATTTGTCACAGAAAAATCATTGCCATATTAAAACACAAATTATTAATTGGATAAAATACTATTGTACATTAAAGTGCAATTGACCAAAATTTTAAAATAAATTAAAAAATAAAATTATAGTTGCACATTAAAAGTAAAATGGTTCCGCATTTTATAAATATGTGCACTTGGTGTTAGATGAAAAGTGTAGCTGCAAAGAAAAACTTAAGAATGTCCACTACAAGAAAAATTAACCAAAATTCTGAAAAATCAATGGACTAGAATAAACCTGCCGACTCGGTGGTGGGAGATCTTTTGATAAATTACCAAAGGATTCACCGCAAGTTTCCATGACAAATAATGATGATCTCATCTCTATTTGAAGGTTTCAAAATAAATTCAAATCACACTTTAACAATATGATAAAATTCTAATAGAGCTCAACTTACATGGTTTATTTGTAACTTCCAAAACTAAATAACTACTTCCAAAATGAGCGAACCTACAAAAGTGTATAGATACACATAGCATGCTCTATTTTTTGAACCATGACATGTTTATTACTTGGTTCCAAATTAGTGGATGAAGTTTTCGTCAAATTTAATCTAGATATGCATGTATCTAAACACGTTTCAGCGTGTAGGTTCACTAATGTTGAAAAAGTTTCGTCAACTAATTTGAAACAGAGGGAGTATATACTTTTTTTTGACACAAAGAGGGAGTATATACTACTCCCTTGGTTCTTCTAATAGAAACTGCTTATTTTGAAAATGGTCAGGCTATGTAAAGTTTGACAAACTTTCAGAAAAAAACTATCTGCAACTACTATAATACTATCTGGGAATTATTTCATTATGTATCTAATGATATTGATTTTGTATTGTACATGTTAATGGTTTTTTTTTCTAAAAACTTGCTCAAACTTAACATAGTTTGACCTTTTCAAAGAAAAGACGCGCCTGATTTATTGGAACGGAGGTAGTAAGCCATCGTAAAATAAATAAATAAATCAATATACTATAACTTTTTCAAAATTTCAGAAAATTAAGTTCTGGGTTCAATAGCATTTTCCACGCCAAGATTCTCTGTCAAGATCACCTATGTGTGAAGCCAAGGCAGCGTGTACGTATCCAGCCGACAAGACCATTTTTGCACTGCAGTCTCCTCTTCTTGATGCTGCATGCATGGCGAGCTTGGTGTTCAAGGCAAGTGAGGAATGTTTCATGTGGCCATGTTGCACGCTTGTAGTATCTCCAATTTTTTTCAGTATTATAACGTTGATTTTTCTGAATAGAGTACATGTGAATGATATCTTTTCCCCTGTTTTTTCGTTCAGCGGCACTTTGGCAGGGACGGGTGGTTGGGTTGGAGCAGAGACTGTCTTGTTAACCTCGCCAAAATCCAAGTATATATTATCAAACTGTAGGTGTAGATTTTAGATTATGAGCTTAGCTTTTCAGAAGAAGAAAACAAGTCAAAAGGGAGCCCTGACCACGAAGAATCTCAAAAGCATTGTTATTCTTTCTCTCACAGATTTTTCTGGGATAGTACGAATCATTGGGCCTGCAGATTATTAATGGATGTATTGTACACATGCTTGGAGAAGGCGCCCTGAAGTTGCACAAACATTACACCAATGATGATCATGACACATGTTGGTATGAACACACGCCGTAATCGGCAGACCATCCGAAAGCATATACTCCTACTTCTATTTTGATTTTCTTTATGACTTCTATTTTAAAATATTTTTCATCACGGCTTTGTTTGTGCAAGCGTAATAAGTTTTTTTTTTTGGGTGGGAAACTATAATAGCTGGTAGTTGTGTATATTGTCCAACACATAATTTATCTAGTCCTCTGCACCCCGGTATCTCACATGTGCCTCCCCTATCGCTTTTCTGTGACACTGGATACTCCAAACCCTAGCCGCTGCAAGAATCGATCCCCGCGCCACTGCCCTCGGGGCTCGGGCAGCCGACGATGGAGAAAGGCATTATTTTGTAAGAAAACGTTGATGAACTTTCGCTCTCGTTCTTCGCTCATAATTTTTGGCGGCATGGCCAATCGGTAAGGAAGGTGACTGCAAATGCTTTATCACAGTTTAAATTTGAATGCCGCCTGATAAATAAAATAGAACCATGCTTACAAGAAGTGGAGGTCCAATTCTAGCCCCCACAAAATAAAAGCAAGCTAAGTCGTGCCATCCTATGATCACTTCCAATTTCGTAGTAGGAATACCGAGAGTAGTAACAAAAACAAGTAGTATCAAAAAGTCTAAGGTGAGTGCTCTAAATATGCAACAAGCTTGGCACTCAACTTTTGCATATCTGTAGCAAACATGGAGCACAAATATGTACATTTCTAAGTTATTTTTGTATCTTTTAACATTTGTAATACATAGCAAAGATGTATATCCACTTAGAAAAAACTACTTTTCATGAGTATCTCATACGTATGCCCTAAAGCAGGTCATGACGTAATTAAGAGATGAGAGATTACACGATTAAACCACATAAGAGCATGTACAATGGTGATGAATCAATGGGTGGTTATAGGTGCTTTTTTCTGATGCGGAGGAAAGAGAATGATGAGAGATAGTGTGGTTTACAGACTGTAGGATTTTTATAGACATCTTACAGACCGCAATTTTATTGTTGTATGGATGGTGTCTGTAGCTTACACTCACATATAGCTATGGCTAAAAATAGAAATTTACAGTGTACACATTGTCTGTAACGCTAACATGCAATAGTATTATAGACACCATCTGTCTAAACCAATATACATACCCTAAAAAGGGAGAGGATCGAGATGGCTGCTCCACCCACTATCCAACGATGTCGCCAAGCTTAACCAGTATGAGCGTAACTGCCCCAACTTTCCCGCAAAATTTTCCATTTGAATGGAAGGTTAACGGAATGCACGCTTCTAATGTCCCATCTCCATCAATGAAAAATTAGGTCCCTAAGGGCATGTACAATGATGATGACTCCGTTGTAAATGGGGGTTATATGTAATTTTGGTGATGTGGAGGAAAGAGAATGCGGAGAGAGAGCAAAGCTGTCTGTAGCAGATAGCTTACAGACTACAATTTTGCTATTATATGGAGGATGTCTATAACCTATACTCACATATCGTTATGGCTAAAAATAGACCACTTATTATACACATTGTTTATAGTATTAATTGTCTACATATATGACATGGAGTACTATTACAGACACCATCTGTCTAAATCTGTTCTAAGAAAAAGCAATCAGCCCATAGGAAGATCGTTCTGGACGGATCCCGATTGATGATCACCACGGTAACAATACCAAAAAAATCACCCGCACGCTGACACACGCTGTATCTATCTCCCCTTGCTCTCTAGTTACTCTTTCAGGCCTTTTACACTTTCTGTCTTTCTCTCTCACCAAACCTCGATCGCCATCTTTCATGTTTCATTACTCGTTCTCTCGGTGGCTATAAGACATGTCGGGATTGTTCGCCCGTCTGCTGCCAAAGACAAAATCATCAACATGTACAATCTAAAATCATCAACGGTGCTAAATAGCATTGCCAACGGTACTTTCACGTTTCACCATGTAAAGGTTGACCAAGTTTTTAGGGAAAATCATCAACATGTACAATCTAAAATCAGCAACATTAGATATATCATGAAATGTATGTCCATATGATGTCTATATAACATCGTCATAGTTCTTGATTGTTCTTTCTTAAAAAAATGGTCAAATATCATATAGTAAGCCTTATTCGGTGAAACGGAGGGAATATATGTGGAGCGATGGAAGTGTGCACTCTAAAAGGATGGCATGTCGCGTGGACGCACGCACCCACAAAGGATAGAAGAAAACAGTGGTGGCGGTGGTTACACACTGTCATGTCACCAGTGCTAAATGATGGCGCCGTGCGTGTTTATCTCCCACCACAACAACCGAGCTCCGGAGTGAGTGAGTGAGCGACTGACAAGTGACACTCTGCCGCTGTCGTCGTCGCTGCTGCTGACGTTCCGTTGCATTCCATTTCCATCCAGCTTAATGGTGGAGGTGCCATCTTCTGAACAGTCGTGCTCGTGCGTAATATACAAGTGCATAACCACAATCAGCTATTCCCTTTGCACGGCGCGCGTGCACGTCGTACGTGGCGGTCCACTCACTAATGATGCGCTAATGATCCATAGTGCTGGCGTTGGATAATAAGATCATAGTTCCCCACCACTAACTCTACCGTTGTAGTGCTAGTACTTTGGGTCTGGACTCTGGAGTTGACTGCTTCATGGCTCTTGCCGATTGAGCGGCCGATGTCGTGGGCGTCCATCGGCGGCGCGAGCAACCCTGCCGATCCACACCGGCCGGAATTGCCCACCGAACTTCTGATTTCGTCAGGAAAAAAGGTGTTCACAGTGTGTAAATGGATAGGGTATTATCAGATTTTTCCAAATTCATTTTAGAGAATCATATCTGGTTTCATGGAATCCGACGTATAAAGATATCCGATTTCGAACATGACGCCCAGATACGGTATACAGTATCGTATACCAAATATCAACTGGGTAGCTGGATCCAAAAATTATTTAGAATTATTCAATAGTTTCAACGATTGGCGCGTATGTATCGTCTAGGGTTGAAGTTTTTGTAGGGTTTGAGTGTTGAATTGACTCTATCAGGCAGAAACTCTGCTTTACATGGGATGAGTCAATGTTTTCTTTGGAATAATGAAGCGGTCACAACATCCTAAAAACACACAATAAACTATACTACTTGAATATCTAGTTGAGGATGTTGGCGGACACACACGCAACCTGCGACCTCCCCAGAGGTGAGCTCAGTCATCAGCGCATCCCGTGTAATAAATTTTTTCGCCTACATCCTCTGTTCCACAATTTATGTTGTGGCTTTAATTCAAAATAATCAGAATTATGGAGCGGATGGAGTGCCTCGCCAGTCACCGGCACTCGGAACATTTCCTCGAAAAAAAGCCGTAAAACATTCACATCGATGGACATGCACCTATTTTTTTCGATAAAGAGATGGACATGCACACCTATCATGCAGGGTTGAATTTCTTTACACGAGATCGGTCAGCGTCGGTAGTATCTTTGTTGCCTGCCGGTGCCGGGGATCGGTGTCGACGTGGTCGCTGCAACCACCGCCTTTGCATCTTGCGAGCAGAGCAGCAGCAATAGCATCATACTACGCTGCTTTACGACGACCCTCCTGGCGACTTGGCCTGCCTCTTGCACTAGTTTTTCCTTGCTTGTTCTTATATGGAGTGTGGGGTTGCCGGACTGCCCCAGGAAAGAGTTGGGATGAATGAATCGCTTGCACCCCACTCCAGAGATCGATGTGGATATGCTCTCTTCTTTCTTTCCCAGAAGCTGCAAAGGAAACGGTTGTTGGGGATCCACATTCATGCGCATTCAGCCGACACCTTTCCCCCGACCCCTGCATCTATGGATTGCAAACTCTGGTCCTCAAGCCAACTCTGTCTCCACCGTGTGCATGCGAGAATGTTACGATGGTGTGGCCACCATGAAACGTATCTAGCTACACGATATTTTGTACACATGAAACCAAATGTGGGCTGTGGCCACCATGAACGCGTTTGGTAGCTCGCATGCTCCTAGATAAGCTTTGAGGAGAGAAAAATGGTCTGATTGGTTATCTGGAATCCCTTCACGTTGTGGCCAAATGAAACCTATCTAGACGTTCTTTCCCGTAGTACATGCAACGAAGATATGTGTTCTACACGTCGCCATGGAGTTCCGGTTGGTTTCGCGCCCATTGAGAGGCATGCTCGGATCCCATCTCGATGCTCTTCAGTCCCAGTGGGGGGGGGCGTTCTCGGCGGCCTCCTATGTGAATTTGTTGTTCGGGTGAATTTGTTGTTTTGGGAGGTACGATCCTCTACTAACCTGAGTTCCTTAAGTTTTCCCCAGAGAGATCCAAAGCTACTTTGGAGCGGGAATCGGTGAAGCTCGCACCATTACCTTAAGTTTCTTGATACTGGTCGTGCGATGGATCCATGGTTTGTCATGTGGGATGGCTTTGTTGTTGAGGCGGTGGATGCTAGGGCGGTGGCCCGAATGGTGGACGTGTGCCGAGGCCACATCCTCGGGAAGCATTGCTGCTATGACTCTACGAGGCAGAGCCGTGATTCTGCACGTAGATGTGCTGAACCAGTGCCACGAGGGTGGCTAGTTCATCACCATGGATTATTTTATTTCTCTTATTTTTCATCCTTATTGCCTTGTGTGGTCCCGCAAATATTCCTCATGCTAATCTTCGAGAGCCAACAATTGTTGGACGTTTCAAAAAAATGAAATCAAACTCTCAAATCGTCTTATATTTAGTATCAAAGGTCGTATCTATTTAAGTTTCCACGAGACACAGATCATAAAAAATCTTTTAAGAAAATACTAAGATATTTCTCCACATCATTACTTGCATTTTTTGTGATATTAATTACAAAAAAAAGTTTTGCACCATTAGATGTTTAATAGCAGTTTCCATGGGAAGGATCCCCTGTCCAGTTCTCCTATGTGTGAAGCTCGGACACGGCAAGCGTGCACGGCTCCGGCCGACATGACCATCTTTGCACTACATACATGCTCTTCCTCTTGATCTCGCATGTCCAGCGAGCTTACTTTTAAAGGCAAGTGAACCTCGCAGAGAATGTTTCATGTGGCCATGTTGCACGCTTTCAATATGGGCGTTGCTACAGAGTGCCCTAGCACTGGTTAGTCTTACGGAGTGCCCCACCCAAAAATAGAAATAAATTAGTCTAACAACCCTTACGTTTCTAAAAATAGAAAGTTCCGCTACCTGTCATTGCACGTGAAACATGTGACGTGCAAAATCAGCTACTTCTCATTTCACGGCTACGTCCGAAATTCATGACTAAATCGATTCGTGTAAAAGTAAATACATCACGTGGTCGTAAATTCACATATAAAAAACACATATGTCATCTAATTCACCTTGAGTTCAGAACAAGTTATGGTTCTAGATCAGTGGATGTACAAAAAAGAAAGAAAATACATTATCTAACACTGTCATTATTGGGGATGTAAAAATCTGGAGCGCACCTACTATTCTTACATCCAAAACTAGGATGAACCAGATGCTGGATGTAGAAAAGGCAGAAAAATTACATCACCACTACCATCATTCTGGATGTAAAAAATATTGAGAAATAGATCCAGCTTCAAAAAAATTACAACCAGAATTGTGGGAAGCATACTTTTATTACATCCTTGAATGTTCCTGGATGTAGAAGCTAGGGAGCCTGGGAGGAGCGGGAATTAACCGGAATAAGAGCGGTAGCAGGGAGCAGCGGCGCGCTGGACCCCATCGGAGAGAGGGCCCAGCGGCTCGTGCTTCCCTACGGCGCCAGGAGAGGGGGATCAGCGGCGCGCCCGACGGCGAGGCGAAGTCCCTTCTCTTCCCGACGGGCGACGGCGCTGGTGGAGGTGGCCGTTGGCGGCAGCGCGCTCGCGATGGTGGCGGCTGGCGGAGGCGGCCGACGAAGGCGAAGTTCCTTCCCTTCCCTACGGGCGACGGCGTTGGTTGGAGGTGGCTGTCGGCGGCGGCGCGCTCGCGATGGTGGAGGCCGGAGGCGGCGCGCTCGCGGAGGTGGCGGTCGGCGGCGGCACGGGCGAGGAGGTGGCGGCCGGCGGCATCGCGTTCGTGGAGATCCATCGATAGCAGTACTCTGTCGATGGAAAAAGTGAAGAAGTCCCATGGAGAAGATAAGATCGCTCGTGGTGGGCCCCAACTCACTATCTCCCACCGACAGGCACACGTGGATCGGACGGAGTAAAAGGAGGGCACTGCCTAAGACACGGGCGTCCCTAGCTGGCGCTCGCGCGCCAGATTCTTAATGCACGATCGGTTTCCGACAGCCAAATTAGGAAAAATCGTGTTTTCCTTTCTGACAGGTAGCTTTCACATAGTGCATGTCTCTCCTTTCATGTAATTAATGTTAATAATCAATGCATGCAAGTTAGCATGACAAAAAGTAGAAGGCATGTATGGGATGGACCACCTTTTCTTCTCTCTCCCCGCGTCACGTGCATTCCTAATTAGCATGGCTAATCACCGCATGCAAATTTAGGGTCACCTGTAGAATATATGTAGCAGAAACCATTGTTTAAAATGATTTATCTTTCAAATGAACGCTTCGATTTAAGATTCGTTTTCACCAATAAATCCTCACGAGATCTTCAGAACTAGCACCAATATTAATATGTTTACAAACTTTTTCGGCTAAAAGTTATCAACCCTCTCTATTTGAATAATCAACCCATCCGTACTTGATGATCAACGGTAAATGTATAAAATTATCAACCTGGGTATTTAGGAAAGTTCATTCATGCATAAATAGACGAATCTGCTGATGTCAAATCTTTCCAAATTTGAAAATTCAAAATGTTTTAACTTTTAAACGATAACTCCAAATTAAGATCCGCTTTCACCAAAAAATCCGTCTCGACGAGATCTTCAAAACTAGCACTCATATTGATATGTTTCGAGAAACTTTTTTTCGGGCTAAAAGTTATCAACCCTCTCTCTGAATAATCAACCCCTCCGTACTTGAGTGATCAACGGTAAATATATAAAATTATCAACCTGGGTTATTGAGGAAAAGTTAATGCATGCACAAATATCATGCTGTCAGAATCTTTTCCAAATTTATAAATTCAAAACGTTTTAACTTTCAAACGACAACCCAAATTAAGATTCGCACCAATAAATCCGTCTCGACGAGATCTTCAAAACTAGCACCCATGTTGATATGTTTGAGAAACTTTTTCGGGCTAAAAGTTATCAACCCTCTCTATCTGAATAATCAACCCCTCCGTACTTGAGTGATCAACGGTAAATATATAAAATTATCAACCTAGTGTGTACTATTGAGAGTTCGCATGCACAATAGACGAATATCTGATGTCAGGAATCTTTTTCAAATTTGTAAATTCAAAACGTTTTAACTTTGAACGACAACTCCAAATTAAGATTCGCTTTCACCAATAAGTCCGTCTCAACGAGATCTTCAAAACTAGCACCCATGTTGATATGTTTGAGAAACTTTTTCAAAAGTTATCAACCCTCTCTATCAATAATCAACCCTCCGTACTTGAGTGATCAACGACGAAATATAAAATTATCAACCTCAAAGTTAATTTTATTTGAAACAGTTTAGCGATTTTTTTAGTTTAGAAGCTATCAACCCGGTGTCCTGTTATTTATCAACAGTAAATATAAATAACTACCAACCCTAAAAATCTAATTTTATTTTGAATATTTTGGCGACTCTTTTTAGTTTACAAGTTATCAACCCGATGCCCGTTATTTATCAATGGTAATTATAAATAACTACCAACCATAAAAAGTATTTCATTTTGAATATTTTAGCGAATATTTTATTTATTTTACAAGCTATCAACCTGATGCCTCGTTATTTATCAACGTTAAATATAAATAAATAATAACCCTAAAACATATTTCATTTAGAAATATTTAGCGAGTCTCTTTTAATTTACAAGCTATCAACCCGGTGACCCGCTATTTATCAATGATAAAAATAAATACATATCAACCCTAAAAATTTAATTTAATCTAAAATATGTAGGGACTCTTTTTTGTTTACAAGTTATCAACCCGGTGCCCCATTATTTATCAACGGTAAATTTAATTTAGAATATTTTAGCAACTTTTGTTAGCTTACAACTTAAACAATAGTACTTAATTTGAGTAGCAAGTGGTAGTTCATTTGAGTTGCAAGTGGATCTCCCACCCGTTATTTCCCCCTTAAAAACCACTAGCCCGAAAAAGGGAATTATAAAAATTAATCGAAAAACATGAATTACCGTACGAAATAACAACACAAAGGGAATTGCAAAAAAAGAGAATTGTCAAAAGGGAATTGCAAAAAAAAAAAGAATTGAGAGTCCGCCTTGTGCTGAAAAAAAGAACGTGCATGCATGCAGAAACTTGTGAGAGCTAGTGCTGAAAAGTTGGCTCATTAAATGCAAACCCATGAGATAGTTTATGCATGCATGTAGTGTGAACGCTCTTGGTTGTATGCAACATGCAAGTGTGAACATGAGCTGTTAGTGTGAACACACATATGCATGTGTACGTAATTAAAACAATGAGCTGTTAGTGTGAACACACATCTGCATGTGAACGTAATTAAACAGTAAGAGACAAAAAAGGGAATTGATTCGCGCTTCCGCGCGAGCGCGCTGACCGAAACTGATCGCTTGAGCGATCGATTGCCAAGGAGGGGATTCCCTAAGACACGATCGTGCCCAGGCACTTAATAGAAATTGGGTTTCAATATCGCCATATTGTATTTTCTTTCTATAGTAGTATTTGAGTACATGTGAAGGATCTCTTTTCCTGGTCCCTGTGGCCCTGTTTTTCGCTGACCAGCAGAGACGAGACGTACAGGTCGTTGGGTTGGAGGAGATAGTCTGACTTGGTATCCTCACCAAAATCCTATATAAAATTGCTGGTGTAGATTTTCAGATCAGGAGGTTAGCTTTTTCAGAAGACAAAAACAAGTCAAAAGGGAACCGATGAATCTCGAAAGCATTGCTATTTGTTTTCGTCCCAGATTTTTCCGTGATAAGTACGAATCATTCAGCCTGCAGATAATTAATGGTTGTATTGTACGCCACCCTGAAATTGCGCAAACATTACACCATGACCATGACACGTCCATGCAAACCATCCCAAAGCATATACTACTGAAATTCATGTCGTGAGGGACAATACATATATAGCTAATTGCATTTTACATCCACACCGTCTAGAATTCAAATTAAAACACTACCCTCTAGAATTCAATTTCGATTCACCTGATCGCAAGCACCTCCTCTTCGTCGATTGCCTTTAGGTCGCACTCCATCTTCTCACTGCTCTGTCGGACGCGCTCTGCATTCCCGCAGCTCCGTCGATCGCTAGCACCTCCGCTCACCATAAAGAAACACGAGTCGGTTGATTTTAAATATAAATGGAAGGATGAATTTGCGAGGCAGGAAAAAGACAGGGAGGGGAGGTGGTGCAAATGTGCCGGTCGTGACAAGAAGTTCGGAAAGGAGGGCGTACAATGTATTTTATTTACAACCTCCTTTTTTGGACATCACGGTTGTGTACATTCTCACGTATGATTACTCAACCAAAAGCATTTAACTGTAAAATAAAAACACAGAAATGTATCGCCACAATCGTTCGACACTCCCTTCATTTTTACTTACTTCGTATTCTGAACTTATTTGAAGTTAAACTTTATCATCTTTGGCCAAAATCAACAACCATCATAACAAAGGCATATAATATGAAAATATAATTTATAACGATTCTAGTACTATAAATTTTACATTATAAACATTAATATTTTTCTAAATATATATTCGAACTTTATATAGTCTGATTTTGACTAACCCTAGAACGCAGATAATTGTGAACAGAGGGAGTATAAGCCGTAGCATGACAACACAACCAAAGAGAGGGGAGACTGCACGATTAAGCCACCAAAAAAAGAGGAGATCGAGATCGTTGTCCTTCATCCACTAGAGAAATTGACGTCGCCAAATCAATCTCACGCAGGATGAGCAATTTTATCGTAGCTGACGTGCACCAGCACCAGCAAATAACTGGAAATCCCGAAATGATAGCAATCAGTCCGGCACGAGGATCGTTTTGGACGGATCCTGACCGATCTCCTGACGATACAGCATGCCAAATTAAACCCCAAATCACCTCCCCTGTCTCTCTCTGCTTTCCCGCTTTGCCTTGGCTATAAGACATGTCACGAGAGTACGAGACCATTCGACGTCTTCCTCCTCGTCTCACTTTCTGGCTGTACCGTCCGTCCGTAGTGTCGGTTTCCGTCTCCGGCTAGCTCCGATGAAGGACCGCCGCGGCGCCGGCTTCCCCTTCTCCATCGGCTGCATGTCGCAGTCGGCGGTGGCCGTCGCCGACCCGCTGGAGAAGAAGCAGCAGCCGCCGCAGGCCGACCCTCCCTCCTCCTCCCCCACCACCACCACGCAAGGTAATCAACTGCTCCTCCTAGCCAAACTTGATACCATGATCGATGCCACAGGGTGCGTACGTACTAACAGCAGCTGAACATGCGCGTCCCATATCAGAGAAACGTCGGCGGTCTGTCTCCGAGAAACGTCGGCGGTCTGTCTCCGAGAATGGTGCCGGGGAAGCCGACGGCGGCATCAGCGAGGAGAAGGCAAAAGCCGCGGCGGCGGCGTCGGGGATCGTCACGGCCGGGGTGCAGCGGCTGGTCAAGGGGATCAAGAGCCTGTCGCAGATGTTCGCGGCGTACGACGGCGAGGAGGGGGAGGAAGAGGAGGAGGAGAGGGAGATCGTGATCGGCTACCCCACCGACGTGCAGCACATCGGGCACATAGGGTGGGACGGGCTGAACAAGGGCGGGGGCATGGGCATGGGCATGGACATGGTCAGCGCCTTCTCCTTGCCCTCCTCCCTCTCCCTCCACCACGTCGACATCGCCATGGACGCCGGCGCCGGCACCGCCACCACATGCACCAACTGAACCCTCCCTCCAGAGCAAGCACTTTCAGCTCCTAGTCCTGTTAAGAAGCACATCATTTAGATGAGTGATTTCAACTCTAGTTTGCTGATGATTGATTACCTTGTCATTTTTCTATTTTTCTTCTTTCTAAAAAACTTCGGGTGAGATGAGAATCATATGCATAGATTTGTGTATATATTATGCAAGTGGAATTGTGTATATAGATCGTGGGAGTTCGTTCCAACACCTCCATGGGCCCTCTCCTCTTCTTTTCAATTAAATTGCTCTCGAACCAGATGGTAAAATCTTGTCAGGAGTTGATGATGATAAATGCTGCTGGTACAATAATCGCGCAAAGCATTCAAGATTTCAGTGTTCGTCGTACATGTATGCGTGCAAGCATGTCCTGGAATAATGGTTAAGGCGAATTAACTCATTTATTCATCATAGTCCTAGCTAGATGTCTATGGTACATGTGGTACCAATGTTGCACTCACATTAAGACAATGACGGTATTTACAGTCTGTGAGTGCAGAATCATGATCAAATCTGCTTTAAGCATAAAGAAGGACGACAAATTTAAACGTTGACTGGACGTGTATTCAGATGATTCAGTAGAAAGGAGTGAAACTAACGTGTATATCAAGACAGCCCTAGAAAACAAAAAGTAACAATGATTTTTTGTAATTCAGTCACTAGTGAGTAGTCACTATGTATAATAGGTAGAATCCTGTAAACTGTACATTCTGATCAGTGGCCACTGACCCGAGTTGATGGGGTCGATATTTAATTAGTCAATGTCACCAACCACTGATTAACAATGTTGCCACCGTATTTTTATACAGCAATGATGTGCTACTGTTGGAACGTGACTCACTACTAAGCTTCTTAATACCCATTAAATCCCGTTTCAAGTTTCGGACGGATTAGCAGCCCGCGGAGGTTCTGAATCTGCTCACGCAAACATGTTTCTGATGTGATGCTTCGTTGTTACAAACAGTTTACTACATTAATTAGGATTAGTACGTAGAGCTAGAATGTACGACCATTAACTGGATTCCAGTGACAGTTTGGTTGATTAGGCAGCGTGGTTTCTTCATAATGTGAGCACGAAACACGCTACGTAATGTTTGATAGAAATATTATGTTCAGGAGACTTCTTCACAAAATTTACATTGGCCTAGTTGGCTAGAATAAATAAACATGACACAGCCCCACCTGTCATTCTGAGGATATTTATTTGCTAACCAGGGGTCTGAAGGTTGAAGTTGCTGGCATGCTTATTTACCATAACAGGATTAAGTTATTGCAAAGGATTGGCTCAAATTTTGTTTTTTATGTGCTTAATTAACTGGGAAGGAAACAAGAGCAGCACTGTGGGGGCAGAGGGTTAGCTCTCTAGTCATTGTTGTTTATGGTGAGCTTTGTTTCTGGCAAAAAGCCAGCCCGTGACAAACCTAACTGCATCATCATCAATTCATCATCATTACATTACTACTTTCTCGGTTGGTGATTGCAAAGCATGAGTTGATTAAACTCCTAATCTAATTCTCGCAACCAAAAATCTCCTACTTTTGCTTCCGGCTTCGAGCCCCAGGTTTGGGTGGAGGCCTTAGTTTGGAACTATTATCATATAGAGTCTCTTATTCATTTGCAATTAAAGAAATGGTGGTTGCAATTGCAATGATGCATTATGTGCTAATCTTTTGGTACACGTCCAGTGGAATATCCATGAATTCTCTAGTTGATGTGGGACTTACAAAAGAAGCTAGAGTACTTGCTTGAGTAACCAGGTAACCTTGCAACATGCTGATGGAAAACCATGAAGGTGTAAAGACTGCACCTGGTGCTTGAGAGCTGGATCAGTCGATTCAGATTGAGCACGCTATTCTGAAGTGAGCCAAAGAAGGAAGCTGGAACACAAAGGAACACACAAGAACTGTTACTTATTGGCCAATTTACTAGTTTTCTTCAAGAGAACTATGGACAAAAGTAGGATATCATCATTACATTCCAAGGCACTTCAGGGGACAAGATTGCCTCTTCAATGGTTTATGCTTCGAACTCACACGAGTCCACATGCCATAGACGGATAGACCCTACTTATAATTTGGCATCGTCACGTAGCTTGATAACTAACTCTTTCTTCACGAGACGTATTCTCAATGTTTGGTCAAGTAGGCAGCTAGTTGTTCTTCTGCACTAGTGTTGTCTTAAGAAGAACCTGACTGTTCTGCTTGGACCCATGTGTGGTTACCATCCCTCATACTATGCAGATGCATCATGATTCATTAGTCCGTGAACCACCGAACTATTGTTGCCACATGGTTATCTTGAAACCTCAGAATAATAATCACATGTTGCATACCATGATCGAGTTGAGTTTGGCATCAGCTGCCCCGCTTATTGCCATGCCCTGGTCTCTGACGTGTATTAAGTAAGAAAGGGAATCCTGTGTTACGACCTCACCTGGGATCAGCACAGGGATACCTGGTGGATACGGGCATATAAGCTCACCACATATCTCGCCAAGGCTGTCCTCAATGCACACTCTCTTTTTGTTTGTAAAGAAGGCCTCTCTTGGAGTCAGCTTGACAGAGAACTTATCTAATGGACTACGACATTTTCGAAAACTGGATTCTTTTGCGGAGGAGTGTTTTTCTGAGACATGCTTTGCAGACTGTACAAGCTTTTCAACATCTTGTTGTCTGGTGCCTAAGTTGACTGCAAATGTCACTGCCTTTGTACCGACAAGCTCAGAAACAATTTGATGCTCTTCAGCCAAAATGTCATCTGCTTCATATCCAGATAAATGTAGATCTGTAGCACTTACTGTGATACGCAAAGGATCAATGGCAGGGAAGTCAGAAACAAAGGTTGACAGGTCCAGGACAGATATCCCTGGGATCAACCTCAGCTGTTCTCTTGTTTCAAAAGCCATAGCCACCGGTTCATCAAAGGATTTTAAGTTCTCACTCAATTGAGCTCTTGCAGCATCTAATGATGACAATAGGAGGTAACTTGGGCTTGAGCTCTGGAGCAATTGGAGGCATTGGCTCACTTTATCCGCATCAACAAGATCGCCAGCCATGTGAAGCATTGAGGACTGTGTGAGCGAGCTCAGAACCTTGTGCGTGGATTGCACAGCCAGGTCAGCACCTTGCTCAATCGCCGTGCTTGGAAAACTGTCATGGAACCTGAAGTGTGCACCATGTGCCTCGTCCACTATAACTGGAATGTGTAATGGATGACAAGCATCAACAATACCACGCACATTGCTGCATATCCCGTGATAGGTCGGTGAAGTAACAAGAACAGCACCTATTTTCTTCCCATCCTTCTGAAGCTCCTTCAGTGCTTGATCTACCTGTGACGGTGTAACACCGCCAGCGATATCCCACCCGGAATTGTACTCTGGTACTATATACTTAGGTACCGCACCAGATAGAACCATAGCAGATATCACTGAAATGTGACAGTTTCGAGGTATAACGAGGTAGTCACCCGGGGAACAGGTAGCCATCACTGCAGCCTGGATTCCACAAGTACTCCCGTTGACCAGGAACCATGTTTTAGACGATCCAAACAGTTGAGCCGCCCGGTTCTGAGCATCCAAAATCACACCCTTAGGGTAGAAGAGGTCATCGAGCTCAGGTAGCTCGGGCAAGTCATGCATAAATGCTCCCATCCCAATAAGGTTCGACAGTGAAGACGGAGCAGCATTCCCTCTGTTGTGTCCTGGGAAGTGAAAGCAGGATACTTCTTGAGCTGCTGTTGATTTTAGTGCCTGAACTAGAGGGGCAGTAGCACCTTGAACAGCTGCCGAAGGTTCAGCAGGTGTAGCTTCAGTTTCAGCTATTCTTGGCACGGTCCGTGAAGTGCCACATGGTGCTATGACATGTCGCCTCGGCGATTCCTGCGATACTAAGAAACTTTGGATTAGTGCAAGGAATGGATAAAAGAAGGTGAAGCTGAACATACGATTCACTGCCAAAGATTGCAATGTAGGTATTCCATGTTCTGATCATAACCAATATTGGACAAGGAAAACCAGAAAACATCTTCAGCTAATCATATCCAGCCCCTTCGCCGGGAGCCGCCCTCCGTCGCCCATCCCCACCCTGTGGCGCCTGCACCTCAGCTAATCTTTACCCCTTGTGCCCCCACCTCGCAGCATGTCTTCACCGACTGCGTCGGTGAAGCATTGTGCCGGAGCAGCACCGCCGGCGCATCCCGGCGTTTGCTGCTGCACAGGTTGCTCCTGTTGTATCTGTAGGTGCTGTTTGAGTGTTTGGGCGGGTGTGGAGATGTGGTAAATGCCACAAAGAAAGGGGCTTCACTTGTCATTTTTCGATCAAAGATTGCAAAGTAGATATTCAATCTTCTAATCATAACCAACTTTGGACAACAGAGACTAGAAAGCATCTTCGGTTAACCAGTGTTTGAAAGCAAGTCTAGCTCACAATTTCATCAGTTGGAGCACACAAGAAATGAAATAAAATAGATGGAGAAAGAGAAATTAAGAGCTCACCGGCTCGCACGCGGCCATACACCTGATTAACTCGGACCAGAGCGGCGCCCAGAAGTGCTGGAGCCGCCCGCCGGCGCCCGTACCCTACTGCACTAGCAGACTAGCTCCGTCAGCGCATCATTTGCCCGCTCGTGCCCCCACCGCGACCGTAACACTTACGTTGTCGTTGGCGTGGCCCCCGCATTTGCGTCTGCGCAATTTGCTGCAGCTGCATCTGCACTTCTGTAGGTGCTGTTTGCTGCCGCCGCCAGCTGTAGCTGTGAGGCCAAGTGCTGGTCTGAGTCTTTGAGGTCGTGGAAAATGCCACAAGTTTAGGGTCAAGAACTAGTGCTCTGTTTGGCCAGGCAGACTATCAGGAGCAATTGGACGAACAGGTTGTGGGCACTAGAGCAGAAGGACGCCGATACTTCCAGCAAGTCCATGGGAAAAGCAGCGAGACTAAAACCATTGCTGGCGCAAGCAAGGTGGGGAGGTGGATGTTACCGTGTGCAGAGGGCGAGGCGCATGCGGGGAGCGGACGGCCGGAGGTGGTGGTATGCTGCTGCCGGTGCCGCTGAGAGGAGGAAGTAGACGATGGGGAAGAAGCATGGTTGCGGTTGAACCGTTGAAGGAGCGACTGGCCACCAGTAAGCAGTACTTGGTCACAGTAAAAGTAAAGAGTGTAATCACATTTGCTGGACATGGGCCTAGAAGAACAAGTATTTAGGCCATCGGCCACTCGGCCAGACTAAAAACGAACTGGTCAGATTATTAGACATTGGGGATGTATTTTTTTATTTAGAGTATAATAATTGGTGATTTCTGGCAAGAATTTGATCTCCAGGTGGCATGCGGTTCTTTCACCTAAGCTTTTATGAGGATTGTACTACTTTACTTTTGGAAAGTTGGGATTGAGCATGGACTCACCTACACCACCTCAACTTTTTTAAGTTTCCCTTTTTTATTTCTCCCACACTAAAAATTATACTATCTCCATCCTAAAATAAGTAACTCAATACTATATTTTAGTGTTTAGGTACATCCACATCTAGAAAAAGTTGAGTCATTTCTTGAGGATGGAGGGGGGGGGGGGATCTTCAAACTTTGTAGGTGACCGGTACATCATAACATCGATTTGCAGAAAATAATATTTACTATTTATGTGCAATGTAAATACGGAGTATGACCCTGTAAAAAAAATACAAAGTATGCAATAACAATATTAAGTGAACTTGTTACTACACATTTTAGCTCTAATGTTTCCATGACCAGCAATATTTAGTTTCGTTGTTATTTTATTTGATAGAAGCAACATAATCCAATTGATTTGTTCCTGTCACAACACGATATCATCTTGTACAAAGTTTTCCCAAATTAGGTTGTGTCTGCTCCATGAAATATTTTCTGGTTGGTTGACATACCAAATTTGTTCCGCTCATCACAAGCTTTGTCCTGATGGCTCGCTTGCATCCATCGTGGTAACGGGGGAGTATCATAGGTAGTATCATGCATATGCATGCAAAAGGTTGTTGTGGTGATGCAATTAAAGATGAAAGAGAAAATTGTAGTATCATAGGTAGATACCGTATCATAGCAGGTGGTACTAGATAATTTAATGTCAAATACATCTTGTACATAGATTTGCATTGAGATTCTACAAATCGATTAATATAAGAAGGCTATGATACTAGTACATGATACCATGCATTGTGGACATAGTAACATGTAGTAGTATCATACGTACGATACTTCTATATGATACTATGTGTTGTGACTAGTCTCATAGGTAGTATCAACAAAAAGCTGACATGTCACCATAATTAATGATGAGAGAGAGCATAGTGGTATCATAGGTAGATACAGTTTCATAGCACGTATAACTAAAAAATGTCAAATTAATATTATACACATTTTTGAATTGAGATTCTACAAATCAATAAATACAAGAGGAATATGATAGTACTACATGATACCATGCATTGTAGAGCTAGTATCGTACAATTGTATCATATACATGATACTACTAGACTAGTCTTAGTCACGACTAGTGTTGGAAGAGATGCACATTGGACATTTTTATTTATAAAATAATGGATCGTTCATACTATTTGTTCCTACCGTGAAGCAATATTTTTGAAAGGTCTCTCTTCTATCACTAAAATCAGAGGGCACCACAGATCAGTCGCCATGGAAGTTGTCCTAGTAAATATTTCAACACAACATGATCTGAGATAAACAGGCTACTAATTCTCGCAACTGACATGTATATTTACTTATGTCAAAAAAATTGTCCAATATTTGCAAGATGATGTTGTACACAGCAATTCTTAATACATGTACTAAAGTGAAAATTGTTATCTTTAAATAGTGAGGCAAAAAAATAGCAGAGAGAAATGGCTTGGCTGAATGTGAAGGAGTAATTAAATAGAAGATGATGTGCCTCAATGTGGAGGCATGGTAGGGTACAATTATATGGACGTATATAGGATCTTGTATGAATCGATGGGATACCTAATATACTAATGCATATACATTATACATGTTCATATTAAGTTGTACAAGGCCAACAAATCACATCCATAATATATACTCCATTTCATATGACGTTCTAATCTGAGAAACCTTAGGACACATGACTCAAACATCACCCATCACACCTTACACCACCACTAACATTTAGAGAAACATTTACTAGTGTCTATCCTTCAATATAAACACCAGACACGTCTATCAATTATCATATATACACATCCACCATACGATTTGTATCATCGAATACGTAGATATGGATGTCACAAATGTTAGAAAATGTGTACCAAGATGCATGGATGTATGGAGATCTCTAGTGTAGACATGTCGCTACTTAATCTTTTGGAATTGTAGGCATTGGGAAGAGATATAGCTAGCCTGAGTAGTTGCTTGAGCAAGGTGACCGATAGACTTGGGGCAACGTGCGACACAACTTATCCGAGATCAGCATTCTGGGGATAGTCTTGTGATTCTCCCAGGGGATTGTGGGTCGCACTTTTGCAAGGTACAAAAACCATGGACACCTAGAAATATTGTTTGTCGCTAAGGGGTATCTTGGCACTTCCTTCTTCCATGCTATTGCTAATGGCCGGAGACGGAAGTGCTTCTCTCCAAGGTTGATCACAAATCATAGAGAGATCTCTGATCACACGTATTAGAACATGTCCACACTTTCTATAGAGCTTATGGTTCTTCGAAAATGACAAGCAGGGACGAAGCTAGAAATTTGTGGCACTAGGGTCAGCTCTAATTTCTTTTTTTACTGGTGTCATGCTCTATAATTACTAATATTTAACATTAATTAGTGAAGGATTCGCTAATATACATTGGTGTCAGCTGAGACAATTGCCTACAAAGGAGCTCCGTCCCTGGAGACAAGGGCGCTCTCCCTGGGCCCAAACCTCTGGCCAGATGCCAAGCACATCTCGGAAGAGGAAAACTTCGACTTGAGCATTCATTCACGGAGGAAGACCTTGAGGAGGCGTTGCTAGGTATGAAAGTGGATTCGGCTCCGGGGCCAAACGGGTACCTGGTGTCTTTCTTTGAGAAAATATGGTGAGTTCTTAAAGTTCCTATCCTTCAACTGCTTAACGACTTTGCTCACTTGTGGTAAATGATTTGTGTGGATCATTTTTCACTATTTGTTCTGACGGTGAAGATATATTTTTGAAAGACCGCTCTGTTATTAATAAAATCAGAGGGCAACACAGGTCAGTCCCCACAACAATTATCCTAGTAAATATTTCAACATGACATATCCCAGATAAACATGCCACTAATTCTTACAACTGAGATTTATATTTATTAATGCCAATAGTTTTATCCAATACTCGCAAGATGATGTTGTACACAACAATTCTTAATACACACACTAAATAGAAGTGAAAATTGTTATCTTTCGAGAATGAGTCAAGAAAAATAGGTAGCAAGGAGAAATGGCTTGGGTGAATGTGGAGGAGTTAATAGAAGATGATGTGCCTCAATGTGGAGGCATGGTAGGGTACAATTATATGGTCGTATATATGCATCGATGGAATATAAGATATACATCATAGATGCTCATATTAATTAAGTTGTACAAGGCCACCAAACCATATACATTCCATTTTATATGACATTGTAATTTGAGAAACCTTAGGACACATGACTCAAACATCACCCACCACACCTGACACAATCACTAACATTGAGAGCAACATGTACTCGTGTCTATCCTTCAATATAAATACCAGACACATCTATCAATTAACATGCATACACGTCCACCATACAACATGTATCATCGAATGCAATATATATATGGATGGCACAAATGTTAGAAAATGTGTACCAAGATGCATGGATGTATGGAGATATATGATGCGGACATGCCGCTACTAAATCTATTGGAATTGTAGGCATTGGGAACGAGCTATAGCTAGCTTGAGTAATTGCTTGAGCAAGGTGAGCGATAGACTTGGGGCAACGTGCACCGCATCTGGGGATAAACATTGTGGGGGCAGTCTTGTGATTTTCACAGTGGACTGTGGTTATCGCTTTTGCTAGGTATAAAAACCATGGACACCTAGAACTTATGTTTTCTCCGCGAATGGGAATGAAAATTAGTAAGTTGTGTCATGCTCCGTTGCCGGTGTGAGATCCTCCAAGTGAGGGGTAGCGAGCAGCTTTTTGGTTTCTTTTCCAAAGTTCAGGCATAAATACAAAGCATGCTTCGGTTACAGCTGCACCTTATATAGGTGGACAACTAAATCCTAGTGACGCAGGCCCACACGCTCACAACACTCACGCTTTCAACTCACACACACACTGTCGCCATCACAATACGTGACATGTTGCAAGAACCGTTCTTGCGAGAAGGTTATAGCGGAAGGCAAGAGATCAATAATCTCGCTGAAAAGTGTTGCTCACTTTAGAATCTTGAATCAATTCTTTTCGAGAGAGTTTTATTCTCTAGTTTCACATGGTGTCCGAGAAAATTTCCATGTCTGATTTCGCATAAATTAGCGCCTGTATTGGAGACAAATGGTTGAAACTTGCGCAAAAGGCTTATACAGAACTACGACACAAAGGAATCTACAAAATGTATAATATCAGTTTTACGGGCATATCAGTCTGGGTGGTGTAGTTGGTTATCACGTTAGTCTCACACACTAAAGGTCCCCAGTTCGAACCTGGGCTCAGACAATATTCTTTTTATCTTTTCGTAATTTTTTGCATTTGCATGTACAGTTGTACAATAGTATAAAGCTATCTATTGCATGAGCATTTGTACAATATTATACAAATGCACCGGTTGATTGAGCTCAAGGTGACAGTTGACCCAAAACGAAGTGTTTCTTCCTGACTAATCGAGGACTATTTGTTTCTTCAAAAGAACTATGGACAAAAGCAGGATATCATCATTACATTCCAATGCTTAGAACTCACAGTCACAGGAGGCCACATGCCATGCCATAAATGGACAGCTAACTCTTTCTTCACGAGTTGAATTGTCAATGTTTAGTCAAGTACGCAGTCAGTTGTTAGTTTACACGCTGCTGTTGAAGAGGTTGTCTAGCTCAGGTAGCTAAGGCAAATCATGCGAAAACGCTCCTGTGCCAATAAGGTTCAGCAAGCAAGACAGAGCAGATTTCCCTCTGTTGTGCCCATAAAAGTGAAAATTGAACACATCTTGAGCTGTAGTTGATTTCAGTGCCTGAACCAGAGGGGCAGTACCACCTTGGACAGCTGCGGAAGGTTCAAATATTGCAGCTTCAGTTTCAGCAATTCTTGGAACGTTCTGTGAAGTGCCACATTCCGCTATGACATGTCGCCCGGGCGGTTCCTGTGAAACTTAGAAACTTTAGATTAGTGCAAGGAATGAATAAAAGAAGGTGAAGCTGAGCATACGATTGACTATCAAAGATTGTAATGTATATATTAGATGCTCTAATCATGACCGATGTCAGACAATGCAAACTAGAAAACATCTTTAGTTAAGCACATCTAGCTCCCTTGTGATGGGAGCTGCCCTCCGTCGCCCCTCTCCAACCTGCGGTGCCTCCATGCTCCGCCCTCCCCTCTTGCTCCGTCAGCACATCTCGCCCCCTTGTGATCCCCACTCGCAGAACATCCTCATGTAAGGTGCCAGTGGAAAACCGTGCCGGAGCAGCACCGCTGGCGCATCCCCGGCGTCTGCGGCTGCACAGTTTGCTGCTGTTGTATCTGTAGGTGATGTTTCCTGCCGGACGCTAGCTGCAGCTGGGTGGCGGAGGGCGGGTGTGGGGATGTGATAGATGTCACAAGGGAAGGGGTAGATACTGTGATCTGTTGGCCCGTCAGACTAACACGAGCAATTAGACAAACACGTTGCGGGCACTAGAGTAGAAGGACGCCGACGGAGTATATAAGAAAAGCAGTGAGACCACTGCGGCGCAAGGAAGGCGGGAATGTGGCATTTACCGTGTGCAGAGGGCGCGGTGAGCGGAGGGCCAGAGGTGGTGGAATGCTGCTGCCGCTGCCGCAGAGAGGAGGAAGAAGAAGACGATGGGGAAGAAACATGGCTGAGGTCGGTGGAAGGAGCAAGTTTTTTTTTTTTTGAGCAAAGGTGGAAGGAGCAAGTGCAGGAGTGGAGCGTGCAATCGCGGCTGCCCTGCTGCATATGAGCCGCCTGGAAGCAGTCTTTGGGCTTCCAAAAACAAGTATTTTAGGCCATCAGCCCCACTGGGTCAGACTGGAAACGAGTTGGTCAGACTATGGGTTAATGAAATTGGGGATTTAGTTTTTTTTTTTTAACAAGGATCCAGAGCCTAGAAGACCCCAGAGAAACTTTCATTCATCACACGTGGCAGGTACAAATTGCAAAGAAGCCCCTTTACAGCTCTCGCACCGAGAAACCTGGAATTTGAAGAAGGGGCTTCTAGATATGCAGAAAACACCCTAGAAAGAAAGGTTAAAACGCAATCAAGTCATTGGGTGGCGCCGCTACAGATCGCCGGCGAATTCAAGACGGAGACATCGAGTTCAGGTGCCAGGATGCTCGATATCACACATCTGACGCTGTATTGCATCCGCCGGTCGCTTCTCCACCTCCGGGGACGAACCACTTGGCGATGAAGCCACGCCGAGCTCCGACAGTCGACACGAGAGAGAGCCTCCACTCTGGAGGCAGGAGTTGGGCCGCCATGCCGGCCAAGGATCACGGCGTCGAGAGACTCCGTGTGTGACGCTCGAAGGAGCCCTAGGAGAGCAGCTCCATAGCACCTCTTAGGCAGCCGACGCTGTAGAAGGTGGAGGACAGAGACACCGCCACCACTTCCTTCCTCGCCTCCACGACAGGCCAAGGAAAGTTGGACCTCTGCTCCAGCTCGCGCAGATCGGAAGGAGGCAGGAACCGCCATCCAGATTCAGAAAAGGCCCTGCTCGCCTCAACTCCTCATCGCCACCATGGCCGGCCAGGAGAGAGGCGGCAAGGAATATTGTCGCATAGAACTTGCCCTTCCCCTCGCCACCATGCCCGGACGGGAGAGCAACGTTGTTGCAGCAGCATCTGGGATTGGCAGAGCCTGGAGCCACCATCTTATTGGGGAGGACGACGCCGCTCTCCCTCCAGCTTTGCTCCAACCACAGGAGCAGAATCAGAGCGAGAAGCAACCCTAGAACCTGCAGGATCTGGTGACTGAGATCTAAGGTGCGGCCTCCACTACTAAGCAAATTGGGGATTTAGTTTATTTTAAAGTAATTTGAGGATTTATTTATTGGTGCATCAAGTTGATGATGAAACTTTTGTGAAGAGTAATAGGTTTACATGTTCTGGCAAGAAGTTGATCCCCATTTTCCATGCAACTTTTTTTACCTAAAACTTTTGCGAGGATTGTACAACCATCAAATATCACCCACCATACCTAAAACCATCGATCACTACATTTAGAGCAACATGTACTCGTGTCTATCCTTCAATATATATACCAGACACATCTATCTATTAGCATATATATACACATCCACCATACAACTTGTATCAGTTCTCCGACTACAATAGATATGGATGGCACACGTGTTAGAAAATGTTTACCAAGATGCATGTATGTATGGAGATATCTGGTGCAGGCATGTTGCTACTTAATCTGTTGGAATTGTAGTCATTGGGAATGAGCTAGCTAGCACGATGCTTTGATTCAGCAAGATAAGATAGACTTGGTGTAACGCGAAGCCAACCGACTCACCTACCCTCCATGGGCACATGGATTCAGAACAAAAGTAGCGGGAAAAATGTTCGTTTGTAATTAAACCTCCTGGTAGGAGAAAAAGGGAACGGTGAGAGAAGATCTCTCTGTCTTAGCCCCCTGGTAGGAGAAAATGCTTCCAAAAGAGTTCCATTAAACTTGAATGAATACCGCCACATGGTGACACACGCCATTACCCACCGGTGTGAGAAGCCCATTTAAGACATTGTACTCTCCAAAAACTGCCAATCAACTCTGTCATAAGCCTTCGACATATCTAACTTATAAGTGTAATATGGAGAACTAGGTTTAGTTCCATGCTCCATGAAATGCATACACTCAAATGTCAACAATGCATTATCAATAATCATACGACCCGGAATAAAGACGCTCTGGTTTTCTGATATAATTTGCCTAGCAAAGGCCAGAGTCGGTTCACTAAGCATTTAGATACTGCCTTATACAAGACATTACCGATCGAGCCCAATAGGTCTGTAATCTTTCAGCTCGATAGGGTTCTCAATTTTTGGAATTAGGACAATGGAGGTGTCATTTATATCCTCCAGCATAAATCGTGTGTGAAAGAATTTTTTACTACATGCATCATCCTGCATTATAACCCAGTTCCGCTGATAAAATCTAGCATGAAAACCGTTTGGTCCAGGGGCTTTAATAGGCGCAATCTGGAATAACGGGGTCTGAAATCTCCTCATTTGAGAAATCTTTGCACAACCGCAAATTCATTTCCTCCGGTAACTTGTTTTGGAGTGAGATCAACAATGAGAGTGCAATCCAGGGATGGATCCTGGGTGTACAAAGACTTGAAGTATGAAATTGCCATCCTTTGCATCTCGGTGGGTGCATCTTGGACACCACATTCTCATCCCGGAGGCACGCAATTTTATTTTTACGTGCCCTCCAGACTGCACGGTGATGTAAGAATTTTGAGCCATTCGATTCTGGATCTCTGTAACCATAGCATCACCTCCTTATATAGCAACTTATTCATTTGGTACGAGACAAACTGGATATCTGCAGATGAAGCATTGGCACACTTGAGCGTTGTAGTTTTTCCCGAAGTTTTTGTACTTTCCTTGTAATGTTGTCAATCTTCTGTTTTCCCCAAACGTGCAAATCCTTCATAAGTTTAGTTAAATCCGAGTGAACATCCCCCACATCTGACATCGAACCTATGCCCTTCCACTCTCTATCAATTATTTCCTTCAATATTGGATCGGGCTCCCAATATATCTCATACTGAAGGCTGGGCCCGAATTTCCTTTGCAAGTTGAAGAAAAATTGGACTATGGTCCGAGCAAAGAGTCACGAGATGAGTGAGATGAGTGACCTGTGATTCAGAATAGATGTCCCTCCACCTGTCATCGGCGATAGTATCAAGACAGACCCTCACATTATGCGATCCTGAGTGCTTATTATCATATGTTTGGCCAACAACGATCTTGTTAAAGACATTGATTTTGAGAGCGCGGATTTTTTTGAGGGTGAAACCTATGATCTATGACCATGGCGACGACAGCGCTTGTGCTTTGTTCCCTTTTTGTAGGCATCGGTTTTGGAGAAGATAGATTTCTAGTGTTGTCTTGGTTGTGATTGGCTTGCTATCATAATAGATTACTGTAGTGAGACTTTTTCTTTTTTGTATTTTTTTCTTTCTTTTTTTAGTTGTGTGCATCCGTATTATCATTAGGGCACTGTGTTGTTGCAAAAACGGATGTAATTGATATCTTTGCGAAATTAATATATTTTCAGACGATGTGAGTGTGAGCTAACTAAATTATGGATGATTTCGGCTGAACACTTGTGTTGAAACTTTTGAAAGCTCTACTTGCATTTGTGATTTTTCTACTCACTCTGATCTATATTATTTGATGCTAAAATAGATGTATCTATAACTAAAACGTGTCTAGGTATATCTATATTAGCATCAAGTAGGGAATATTTGATACTTGCTGCTGGTGATATAGATGTAACATTTGGTTCCTGATTGATCCACGTGTGGCTGAACATTTCATCACGTCCACCATTATTTTTTGAGCGAATCACATCCACTAATGGGCCTGACGGGCAACACAGGCTTTTCTCGGTGGTAGGTAGGCCAAGCGAAAAGGGGTGGACCTGGAGCCCACGGTGTGCGGTGAGAATAGAGGCCGCGTGCGTCGCCTCCGTTCTGCCTTCCTCGCCGTGCGCTTTCGCTCCACCACCGCTGCGACCATGCTCCGGCTGCGCGGCGGTCTCCCCCGCCGATCCGCCGCTCTCCTCGGCGCCGTCACCCGCGATGTGCCTCCCGCGCGCCCACAGCCCCCCGCCGTGCTCCCCCTCCCCCGTCGCCTCCACGACGCCGCCGACCACGGCCCGAAACCCACGCGATCCCTCTCCCTCTCTGTCTCTCTCAAGTGGCAGTGCTGTACCATGTTCGTCGTTCAGAGCTCTGCCCGAACAAGTTTCATGGTCTAATTCCACCACTCCCCACCCTTGGCCACCGACCGAGTTCAAACTGATGTTTTCCACTGAATTGAATGTCGCTGTTTGACGTATGTTTTGTTGATTAAACCAGAAAAAGAAGAGCAAATATAGAACCTGGAGTTGGAAGATGGGTCTCGTACTCGAACCGAGAAAAGAAACTAGATACGCTGGTTGGCCAGAAACCAGTCGCACCTGTTGCTCCAAAAGGGTTATACCCTTTACGGGGAATGTTGGAAGTGGTAAGCTATTCGATAACTTCACCTGGCCTGCATGCTTAGGGTTAGGTGTTTTTAGCCTGGTTCTCTTCTGTATATCTATTAATATCTTAGTATTTCTTTAAAAAAAACATGATCTTCATGAACAGCTGACCCAAGTGAAATATTTTATTTGTATTATATATAACACAGGGAAGACAATGTTGATGGACATGTTTTATGGGGCCACTGAAGGTGTCATCAAACACAGGCGGCGGTTTCACTTTCATGAGGTAAATTATGTAGAAGTGGCTTGGCTAGCTGGCAAAACAGAGTACATGTGTGGGCTTCGCAAGAGTTCTGTGAATCAACTTGGTGATTATCATATTTCAGTTTGGATCCTGCTGTCTAGGATCTGTATAAAGTTGAATTACTCTTTCATACAGGCTATGCTTGAAATAAATGATCATATGCATGATGTGTGGAAGAGACGTGATGAGGATAAGTCTATTCACTCGACTACTTTTAGTTGGATATCAGGCCTCCCTTTCGATGCCAAAATAAAGGAGTGGCTGGTTGGGGAAGAAAAGTACAAACAAGATACACAGCAAAAGCATATCCTTTTAGCTGTTGCTGATAAGTTCCTTGTTGATAGACAAGCAAATAAATGTGGTGCAAGCATTTTATGCTTTGACGAGATACAGGTACCTGAATTTAACACTTTGGACAATTGGCTTTTCTGACTTCTTAAAGAAAACTGCCATTTTTTATGTCACACTTAGCATCATTCTTATCAGATTACTGGCATAGTTAATCAATTGTTCCAATTACTCAACGGATAGTCTTGTAGGTAGAATTTCTCAAATCTATTTTTCTTTATTTATGTCCCCTCTTTTATAGTTCTTACAGTCCACAGTACATATGAGTGTAACATACTTGCTATGTAATTTTTTTTAATAAGTGAAAATTAATCTTTCTGATGGTAAATTAGATTGTACACTGATGCCCACATGACTTAGCATAATCCTAACTTCAACTTCTCAGATAGTTTTCGTGAGGTTAATACATTTTATAAATCCTTACATCCAATTTAAGTGTTGTGCTTTAATGTAATGTGTATATGAACACCTATTGCTACTTCACTTTGTCTACCATATTAGCTTGCACTTACTACACAATATTTAGTTGTCACTGTAAAATCAATAAATTCTGTAGCTTCTAGATTTTAATTTTACTAATAAGCTGCATATGTGCAGACTATTGATGCATTTGCTGTTGTGGCTCTGTCTGGTATTCTGAACAGACTGTTAAGCACAGGAACTGTCCTTGTTGCTACCAGTAATAAGGCACCGGAAGATCTGAATCAGGTAGGTAATTTTGTGTTAATTATTTTTTACTTGAGTAATATAGTAAACACTTACCTTTTCATCAAATGAAGAAGGTGGAAGTGAAAGGCATAAATACATTCTAACCTGCTGAAAATTTTGAACTACTGTACCTAGAACTTTTGTTCCTACAAACAGGGACAACTTTGCCCAATTTTAAGACAGAATGTGAAATAAGATCAAATGGTAAAGAACATGAAGTTGCCATCATTGTTATAAACGAGTAACAGTGTGGAAAATGTGTAGAGAAGCTAAAATAGATTTCATCTTTATTTCTCGGCGGCTAAAGATAATGTGGCCTTTAATTCATTGAAATAGGACAACATGGCTAATGGCTATGAACTAAGGTAGAAGTGACTCCACAGGGGGACTCCACCCTGGCTTATTAATTAAGGTATAAGTGAGAACAAGACCACAAAGTGACTCCACCCTGGCTTATTAATTAAGGTAGAAGTGAGAACTCGAACCCGGGACCTAGCCCTTATGCGCTTCTGCACAACAACCACTTATCTGCATCTCGGCTTCTTGTTATTTAACTATTTTGAAACTCGGCATCCATGTACAAGAAATGAAAAGACACTTATTTTTCATGTGCAATATAAATACGGAGTATGACCCCACAATGCAAAGTTTTAATTCAATATGTTGTTTTATTTTAGAGAAACAACATATTCCAATTGCTTTGTCCTTATCACAACATTATATCATCTTGTACAGAGTTTTCCCAAATTACGTTGTGTGTCTATTCCATGAAATATTTTTCAGTGGATTGACATACAAAATCTGTTCCACTCATCATGAGCTTTGTCCTTAGGGCAGGACATAAAGCTCGAATCTCAGTGAGCTTAACAAGCGCTCGTTTTCTTGACTTGTTTGAGCTTGGCTCGTTTTCTGAAAGAACTGAGCCAATCATCATTTTTAGCTCGTTAACGTTAATGAGCTAAAAGATCAAACCGACGAGTTTCGTGAGCTACTTGTTAATCTCACGAACAACCAAGAATTGGTAAGTATAGTGATATATCTCAAAATTAACATGTAGCCGATCTTAGGTCACTTGACCAACTATATATGGCAAACAATGGCGTCCCATTCTCTATAATGACCATTGCTCGTACTTGTATCTTCCCTATCTCATGTTCTAATCTTCTTAAACCCCAATGGCGTCCCACTAGGTATCTTCTGGCCGCATCCTCCTCAACCGTTGCTTCATTCCAACTCCTGACGAGGTCACCCTATTTTGTCAAGCTAATAGATTATAATTTTTCATGCATGTTGAGTGTGTGTGTGTGTGCTCCTCAACGATTCTTAGTGAGCGCTTGTTACGCATAACGGAACCAAGTCAAACTTCACTTTTAGCTTGTTAAAGATAATGAGCTTAATGATCTGAGCATTAACGATCACGAGGCTTAACGAGCCGAACAACTCCTTAGTCTAGCCCTATTTGTCCTCATGACTCCCTTGCATCCATTGTGGCAACGGGCGAAGGAGGGAGAGAGGGGACAAAATCAAGAAGGTGGGGGTTGATTGTGACACGGTGAATTCACCACCATTTTTTTTCCTTTATTAGTCAAGATTGGTGTTGGAAGAGATGACATTGGGCTTTTTTTTGTAAAATAATGCAACTGGTGGTAAATTGTTTGTGTCCATCATTCATACTATTTGTTGGCTATCCTAACATGTTTGAAACATGAAACAATATTATTTAAATACCGCTCTTCTATCGCTAAAATAAGAGGGCAACACAGATGAGCCCCCACTGCAATTGTCCTATTTCAACATGACATGATGGGATATAAACAAGCCACCAATTCTTGCAACTAAGGTTTGCACCTTAGTTGTACAAGGCAACCAAGCAACATGCATACTATTTATTACACTTTATATGAAGTTTTAATTTTAGAAACCTTAGGACAAATGACTCAAACATCACCCACCATACCTTACATCATCACTACATTTAGAGCAACATGTACTTGTGTCTATCCTTCAATATATATATATACCAGACACATCTATCTATTATCATATATACATACCCACCTTTAAAACGTGTATCATCAAATATAATAAATATTGATACCACAAGTGTTAGCAAATGTGTACCAAGATGCATGGATGTATGGAGATATCTGGTGCGGGGCATGTCACTAATCTGTTGGAATTGTAGGCATTGGGAATGAGCTAGGTACCATAAGAAACTGTTTGAGCAAGATGAGATAGACTTAGTGTGACGTGCGGCCAACCGACTCACCTGCCCTCCGTGGGCACATGGATTCACAAAAAAACTAGCGCGGTTCATGGCGAGAAGAGGGCCGAGGACGGGATAAGAATTGTGGGGACAGTCTTGTGATTTTCCCGGTGAATGGTGTGCCGTGATTTTGCTCAGCACAACAACATGCACGTCTAGGACTTATGTTTTCTTTCCTTTTTCCTTGCGGAGAAAAGAGATATATTAATTAAGCAGGGGCATTACAATCAACCGTCATTGCAACATCAATGTCTGGCGGGTAGTTCTGTAACCAATCTTCAGTTCTCTCCTGCACTCTTCCTAAAGCAGCTAGGCTATGAGTGACAAGGTTCGTCTCCCTACTAACTTTAGTACTCCCTTTCCTTAAAACTCTCTAGCTCTAATGTTCGACGCTCTCATAGCATAACACGACATGTTTGGCGCTACTTCATCGACTAGTTATCTACTCGTAGGGAAATAGTGGTAACCGAATTTGAACATTTTGTGCCATGTCGGATGTCTTCTGCTTACGCTATCTACTCTCCGCCCATGGTTTTTGGGATTTAAATGGGGACCGAATGTATATGCTAATTTTGCGGGAGATTTTCTGCAGGTTGCATTTGATTCAAATTTCACCATATCTTTTTTTTTTTTTTTTTTTTTGCGAATCAATTTCACCATATCAGAGTCTCTATGTTTTGCCTGATTATATTACTATTTGGATTCATTCATCGATTTAAATGCAGATACTCTAACAACATCAAATATCACCCACCATACCTAACACCATCGATCACTACATTTAGAGCAACATGTACTCGTGTCTATTCTTCAATATATATACCAGACACATCTATGTATTAGCATATATATAGGGAGTGATGTTTTGGCACATGGGAGCGTATGCTTCCTTTATTTTGAAATACATGTTAGACACATTTTAAAATGTCAAAAAAATTGAAACAAAAATTTCGCGCGTACATCTTCATGTGCTACGCTCACAAAGTCGTTTCATGAAAAATCGACATGTCATGTGGCGTGTGTAAAAAGACAAAATGGTGCTGAAACAAAGACTTGTCACAAGATAAATTTTATCTTTTTCGCTTAGACTACAAAAATATCATTTTTTCGTGAAACTTGACGAATACACATATATTATGGAGATGTACATGTAAATTTTTTTGTCAAATTTTTTTAACACTTGGAAATATGTTTTTATGGTAGAGGGATCATACGCACCCGGGTGCCGAATTGAGTTTCTGCATATATATACATATTCACCATACAACTTGTATCAGTTCTCCGACTACAATAGATATGGATGGCACAAGTGTTAGAAAATGTTTACCAAGATGCATGGATGTATGGAGATATCTGGTGCAGGCATGTTGCTACTTAATCTGTTAGAATTGTAGGCATTGGGAATGAGCTAGCTAGCACAATGAGTTGATTCAGCAAGATAAGATAGACTTGGTGTAAGGCGCAACCAACCGACTCAGTCACCTACCCTCCGTGGGCACATGGATTCAGAACAAAACTAGCGGGGTTCGTAACGGAAGCAAGCCGAGCGGATAAGCGTTGTGGGGACAGTAGTCTTGTCATTCTCCCAATGGATTATGCGCCACGCTTTTGCTCAGTGCAAAAACCATGGACACCTAGAACTTATGTTTTCTTCTCGAAGGGAAATAATGGTAACGGAGTTTTAAAATTTTGTCCCATGGCGGGGACAAATCTTTTTTCCATCGGTTAGCTCAGGTGCATTGTCGTCAGCCATGGCATGTTGCAAGGCTATTTTTGTGAGAAGCCTATAGTTAGAGATCTCGCTGGGAAGTGTTGCTCGCTTGTCTTTTGGAGAGAGTTTGTTGTATAATTTCCCATGGTGTCCGAATTTTGTTCCATGTCTGATTTCCCATAAATTAGCGCTTGTACTGGAACTCTGGAAGCCCACGCAAAAGGCTTATACGGAACTACGGCGTATTAACGTAGATGTATAATAATATCGTTTTCAACGGCAGATCAGTCTGGGTGGTGTAGTTGGTTATCACGTTAGTCTCACACACTAAAGGTCCCCAGTTCGAACCTGGGCTCAGACATTTTTCTTCCTCTCTTTATTAAATAAATAAATAAATACAGTCGGAAAATAAACCTATCACTTTTAACTTCCAGAATTTCTTGATAACCGCACACCATACACCATGTTTGCTCCAAAACATTAGTTATAACAGTGGTGGTCTGGTGCAGATTCCCCTGGACAATTTTTTTTTTGTAAAATCCTGCAACTGATGGTTAATGATACTATGTCAGGCGGGTAGAGTACTTGGTTGAGCAACCTTGCAACATGCGCATGGAAAACTATGAAGTCGTACAAACTGCGCCTGATGCTTGAGCTCAGGGTGACCGTTTTTTTTTTTTTGAAACAGTTTTTAGGAGAAAACCGGGCGAAAACCATACAACAAGACACCGCAGGGCCAAACCCCCACTTGCCACGCCATAAAGGCAAAACGACCTTGTCGCCCTCGCGACACAAAGTCGATATCCTCAACACTGTTAAGATGACGAACATTCGGAGCCGCCGCTCCGACATACCGCTGCTCCGTCACGCCCTGCGCATCCACCAAGACCACCACCTTCCGGGGCCGCCGCCCGTACCACCGCTCGCTCTCGAGCTGCAATGCCGCACGAACCGTTCACCCGCAACCCAAGCTGCCCAGGGCAACGAGACCACGGTCATCACACCAACTCATCCGGGGCCGCCGCCCCGACATAACGTCCGACCGTCCCCACTAGGACGCGCCGACCGAGCCGACTGCCCTGCCGCCCACACGGCCAGGGTCGCCACCCAAGTCGTGGCAAGCCGCATCCCCGCACCATAGAGATGTTGCCGCACCGCCTTCCGGGGCCGCCGCCCCGGCTCACAGCCACCTATCCGAGGCCGTCGCCTCGACATCCTCCAACCCGTCCGGCGTGGCAAGATATCACGACAAGCAAAACCACCACCGCCGAGAGAAGGTCAAGCGCTCCAAGACGACGCCTCCAAGAAGGGAAGCGACGAGACCGTCGCCGTCGCCCGCACCGGCCGAGGCCAAAGCTTGGGTTTTCACCCGGAGAGCATGAAGCCTTCAATGCAGGAGAGGTAGGAGCCCCACGACGATGCCTTCAAGAAGGAGAACGGCGCCCCGGGGCGTCGTCATCGCCGGCACCGACCGAGTCGGGCAGGGCTTTCACCCGGAGCACCATCCTGCCAAAGCGTCCCTCACCGGCAGGGCAGTCAAAGCATGCCGACCAACATGCCATCGCGGATGCCCACCGTCCCGTCGCCGTGCCCCTGAATCCCAAGGCCACCAGCACCTGGCCACCGCTGCAGCACCATGCACGAACCATGCCGCAGCCCCTTGGAACAGCCACCATGCCCGTCGCCACGCCCGCCATCTACAGCCTCGCCGCGGAAGCCAAGAAGAAGGACGCGGCCACAGCCCCGGCCGCCACCAGCCGCAGCGCGACCCCCTGGCAAGCCCAACCAGGCCCGCACGAACCCATCTGGGCCCGCGCGCGCCGCCTTGCGCCATCCTCCCCCGCAGGCCGCAGCACCTCCACCGCTCCCTGGCCGGTCACCACCACGCCCGCACGCAGACCAGCGCCAGCAGCCCCACCCGCGCGTGCCCAACCTCCGGTCCCTGTCATGGAGGCGTCCCTCCAGATCCTCCGCGCAAGGAGCCGAGAGGCGCTAGGTCCCCGCCGCCCCCTTCACCGGCGTCGCCCGGCTTTGCCCGGCGGCAGCCTCGGGGGGCGACGAGGAGGGGGAGATGGTGGGGAGAGGTGGCGGCGGCGGGGGGCTAGGGTTTGCCCCCCCTGTCGCCCGGAGGAGACGACGAGGGGAGCAGGTGACTTTTTCCTCAGCTCAGGGTGACAGTCGACTCAGATTGAGCCTGGATTCTGAAGAGAACCAATGGGGAAAACTGGAAAAGAAAGGAACACAGAGGAACCGTTATGGCTACTTTACTTGTTTTCTTATGGACAAAAGCAGGATATCATCTCACATTCCAAGGCACGTCCGAGGAAAAGATTGACACTTTCAATGGTTTATGCTTCAAATCACAGGATCCCACATGCCATAGACTGATGGATAGACTCTACTTATATTTTTCGCATCGTCTTGTAGCTTGAGAGCTAACTCTTTCTTCACGAGATGCAATCTCAATGTTTGATCAAGTAGTCTGTTACACAAGTGGTGTCCATATCTGTTGAAAGATGAACCTGACCGTGCTCTGCTTGGGATGATCTGTGGTTATCATCCCTTATACTATGCAGATGCATCATGATTCATAAGTCCGTCAACCATCGAAACATTTCTGTCACATAGTTATCACAAGCTGCATACCATAATCGACTTGATTTCAACATCAGCTGCACCACTGATTGTTATGCCCTGGTATCTGATGTTCATTAAGTAAGACATCGAATCCTGCGTTATGACCTCACCAGGAATCAGTACAGGGATACCTGGTGGATACGGGCAGATAAGCTCACCACATATCTCGCCAAAGCTGTCCTCAAGGCACACTCTTCTTTTCTTTGTAAAGAATGCCTCTCTTGGAGTCAGCTTGACAGAAAACTTATCTAATGGGCTACCAACATAATTATGTTTTCCAACTCTGGATTCATTTCCAGAGAAGTATTTTTCTGAAAGATGATTTGCACACTGTACAAGCTTTTCAACATCTTGTCGTCTGGTCCCTAAGTTGACTGCAAATGTCACTGCCTTTGTACCGACAAGCTCAGATACAATTTGATGCTCTTCAGCGAAAACATCATCTGCTTCGTATCCAGATAAATGTAGATCTGACGCACTTAGTGTGATACGCAAGGGGTCAATAGAAGGGAAGTCAGAAACAAAGTTTGACAAGTCCAGGACAGATATCCCTGGGATTAGCCTCAGCTGGTCTTTTGTTTGTAAAGCCATATCCACTGGCTCATCAAAATATTTCACGTTCTCGCTCAACTGAGCTCTTGCAGCATCTAAAGATGAAAGGAGGAGGTAGCTTGGGCTTGAGCTCTGGAGCAACTGGAGGCATTGGCTCACTTTATCTGCATCCACGAGACCTCCAGCCATGTGAAGCATCGAGGACTGTGTAAGCGAGCTCAGAACCTTATGTGTGGATTGCACAACCAAGTCAGCACCTTGCTCAATCGCTGTGCTTGGAAAACTGTCATGGAACCTGAAATGCGCACCATGTGCCTCGTCAACTATAACTGGAATGTGCAACGGATGACAAACATCAACGATGCCTTGGACATTGCTGCATATGCCATGATAGGTCGGTGAAGTAACAAGAACAACACCTATTTTTTTCCCATCCTTCTCAAGCTCCTTCAGTGCTCTATCTACCTGTGACGGCGTGATACCACCAGCGATGTCCCACACATAATTGTACTCTGGTACTATATACTTAGGCACCGCACCAGACAGAACCAGTGCAGAGATCACTGAAATGTGGCAGTTTCGAGGAACAATGAGGAAGTCACCTGGGGAGCAGGTAGCCATCACTGCGGCCTGGATTCCACAGGTACTCCCATTGACCAGGAACCATGTTTTCGATGATCCAAACAGTTGAGCCGCCTGGTTCAAAGCATCCAAAATCACACCCCTAGGGTAGAAGAGGTCATCGAGCTCAGGTAGCTCGGGCAGGTCATGCAAAAACGCTCCCGCGCCAATAAGGTTCAGCAAGGAAGACGGAGCAGCTTTCCCTCTGTTGTGCTCCGGGAAGTGAAAACAGGACACGTCTTGAGCTGCAGTTGATTTCAGTGCCTGCACCAGAGGGGCAGTACCACCTTGGACAGCTACTGATGATTCTGTTATTGTAGCTTCAGTTTCAGATATTCCTGGAGTGTTCCATGAAGTGCCACAACGTGCTATTACATGTCGCTGCGGTGATTTCTGCAAGACTAAGAAACGTTGGATTGGCACATGGGATGGACAGAAGAAGGTGACGCTGAACATGTATATTCTCTGCTCTAATTATCACCAATTTCGGTCAACGCAAACCATCTTCAGTTGAGTAGTATTTGATAGAAAGTATAACACATGATTTCATCAGCGGTCAATCAAGATTGCAAAGTAGATGAATCATGACCAACCTATGCAACGCAAACTAGAAAGCATCTTCAGTTCAGTAGTAGTATTCGAACAAGTCAAAGCAAGTCTAACCCATAGTTTTGGCACGCAAGGGAACGAGGAGAAATTTTTTCTGGACAACAATGAACCATTGGCATAATGCACAGTCCAGGAGTGCACATGGGCGATATACAGATTCAGTTTAGACTGGGACAGAACAGATGCAGCTTAAGTAAAAATAGCCTGACAGGTTCGGATAGACTGGGCCATAATCTAGTTTCGTGCCTACCTCAAAACACAAGGTCCAATCTATCTAAAAAAATCTAAGAATTGTATTATGGTGTTGTGCTGTCCAGACTACCACGAGCAATTCAGCAAACATGTTGCGGGCACTAGAATGGAAGAACGCCGGTACTTCAAACGAGCCCAGGGGAAAATCAGCGACACTTAAACCAACTTCAGCGCAAGGAAGGAGAGGGGTTTACCACGTGTAGAGGCGCGCGTGGGGTCGGAGATTGAATGTGATGCTAGTGGTATTGGAATTGGTGGTGTGTTGATACAAGAGAGTCGCCCAATTGCATATTTTTCTGAGAAACTTTCTGGTGCTAAGTTGAACTATCCTATATATGATAAAGAATTGTATGCTTTAATTAGAGTTCTTGAGGTTTGGTAACATTATTTGTGGCCAAAATAATTTATCATACATTCTGATCATGAAGCTTTAAGATATCTGAAAGCTCAATCAAACTTGCATAGGCGTCTTGCTAAATGGGTTGAGTTCATTGAGTCTTTTTCATACATTATTAAGCATAAGAAGGGAAAAGATAATATTCTTGTTGATGCGCTATCTAGGAAGAATATGCTATTAACTCAACTTGATGTTAAAATTCCTGGATTAGAGATAATATGTGATTTGTATGCTACTGATCATGATTTTGCTGAACCATATCGCTTGTGTGCTATTGGTAAAGCATGGGAAAAATATCACATACATGATGGGTTCTTGTTTAGAGCTAACAAACTATGTGTTCCAAAATCGTCTCTGCGTTTGCTCTTATTGTAGGAATCACATGCTGGAGGATTGATGGGTCACTTTGGGCGTGAGAAGACGCTACTCATGCTCGCTGATCATTTTTATTGGCCAAAGATGAGGCGGGATGTGGACAGATATGTGAAGAGATGCATTACTTGCAACAAGTCCAAGTCCAAGCTGAAGCCTCACGGTTTGTATACTCCTTTACCGACACCTACTACACCATGGGAAGACATTAGCTAGTATGGATTTTGTGTTGGGTTTGCCGCGTACTAAGAGAGGCCGTGATTCGATATTTGTGGTAGTGGATAGATTTTCTAAGATGTCACACTTTATTGCCTGCCACAAGAGCGACGATGTGTCGCATATTGCTAACCTATTTTTCAGGGAGATTGTACGCCTACATGGAGTCCCGAAGACTATTGTTTCTGATCGTGACGTGAATTTTATGAGCAACTTCTGGAAGACGCTTTGGAGAAAGCTGGGGACAAAGCTGTTGTTCAGTACTACTTGTCATCCCCAAACTGATGGTCAAACTGAAGTGGTGAATAGAACATTGTCACAACTGTTGAGATCCATGATTAAGAAGAACCTGAAGTAGTGGGAAGATTGTTTGCCGCATGTGGAGTTTGCTTATAATGGGTACATTCTACCACATAGCTGTGTCCCTTTGAGGTGGTGTATGGTTTCAAACCCATTACTCCACTTGACTTGTTGCCTTTGCGAATACATGAGAGAGTCTATATGGAGACATCAAAGAGGGCAGATTTTGTGCGAAAGATTCATGTGAAGACTAAAGAGTTGATAGAGAAGAAAGGCAAGAACAATGCTGCAAGGATGAACAAGAAGCGCAAGGAGATGTTGTTCAAGCCTAGTGATATGGTCTGGGTACATTTTCGCAAGGATAGTGTTCGCACACGAACACGTCGCCGTGTACCCTCGACGCCGAGCGCGATGCGCGGCAGCACGCGGCGAGGGAGGCTCGCCGGATGCGCGATACGCAAGACAATCCGGCGGGCTCTTTTGAGACCCGAAACCCCGCTCGCCCGGGAGGGACCCCGTCAGGGCTTGCGGTGGCTACGGGCTGCCCTAGGTCGGCCTGACCGCCTCTAGGACCTCGTGGATTCGCAGCCTCCAATCCTGAAGAACAACGAAGAACGAGAAAAAGATACAATGAGAGAGAGATAAAAGTAGATGAACACGAAAAAGTAGTAGATTGATTTGTTCGATTGGTGTTGTTTCAATCGTCCTGCACCCCTCAAGTATATAAGGAGCGGCTGGACTTTCCGTGCAAGAAATAGGGTTGGATTCACGTCCAAAACCCGAAACTAGGTCCAATTCGGATGGTTTGAACCGAACTTTCCAAAACTGTTCGGTTTACCTTGCGGGACAACTTTGAGGCAGTAAACGACCTCAAATCAAAATCTGGTAAACAACAAAGTTGTTCGTCTTGAAAAAACGAAGAACTTTCATGTTGAATTTCCATCTGAGTTAATCTTGACTTCTAAAATCGGCCGAACGGTTCGCAGATGCACATTTGATTTCTTTACGCTCCCGACCAGACACCGGAACCTTCCATGTCTAATAAAGTGCGTTCGTTCCAGAGGTTGCATACTATCTCGGATCGCGATGATCTAAAAATTAAAGTTGTTTGTTTCGACGAGACGCACAACTTTCGTTTCTATCACTTCTTCATTTGAGGTCATCTTAAATAATCTCTAGTGGAAGCCTTCATATCTTGATCCTCGTGGTTACCTCTGAGTGTTAGCATAATCGGCTATTAAGTCGGATCATGGCAAAACTTGACATGATGGACATGATGTATTCTCAATGAGCAATAAAAACTTGCCGATTGAATCTTTCCAATTGCGCCTTATCTATTTTCATTTGTCACGGCGGGATTCTATCCTTGATTAGCTATCGGCCCAAAACGAGTGTCAACAGATAGGTTCCGGAAGCTACGGAAGTCCAAGTTACATCCGAACCCGTAAACTGGCGGTTATTTTTCGGTTTTGACCCTTTTACGGGCTCTGCTAGAGATGCTCTTAGGCCATCAGCCTCACTGGGTCAGACTGAAAACGAGTTGGTCAGACTATGGGTTAATGAAATTGGGGATTTAGTTTCTTTTAGAGTAAATTGAGGATTCATTTATTGGTGCATCAAGTTGATGATGAAACTTTTGTGATGAGTAATTGGTTGACATGTTTTGGCAAGAAGTGGCATGCAGTTCTTTCACCTGAAACTTTGTTGACGATTAAAATTTGGGAAAGTCGGCATTGAGCATGGACTCACCTACACCCCCACATTTTTTGAACTTCCTCTTTCTATTTCTCCCAAACTAAAAAAATATACTGTCTTCAACCTTTGTACGTGATTGGTACATCGGAACATCGATTTGAAAATACTAGTGTTTACTTTTTATGTGCAACGTAAATACGGAGTATGACCCCACAAGAAATATGTATCATGTAATAAAACTATTTCACTAAAAAAAATTCATTATATGTATATTTACATGGTATCCAAGCTTGCTTGAACTATTTTCTACACATCTTACTTTTAATATTTCAGTGACCTGCAAAGTTTTAATTCCATATGTTGTTTTATTTGAGAGAAACAACAGATTCCAATTACTTCATCCCGATCACAACATGATATTATCTTGTACAAACTTTTCCCAAATAGGTTGTTTGTTTGTTCCGGGAATATATTTTGGTGGATTGGAATACCAAATTTGTTCCGCTCATCATGAGCTTTGTCCTCATGGCTCGCTTACATCCACCTAGGAGAAGGAAGGAGAGATGGAACTAAATCAATAGGGTTGGTGGGTTCATTGTGACACGATGAATTCTTTTCTTTTGTGAAAAATCCATCGATCTAATGATAATCACCCATATTAGTAGAAAGAAGCCTAAAAATAATAAAAATTACAAATATATCTTTGACCACCTAGCGATGACTACAAACACTAGCAGGAGCCGGGTCGTGCCGCCGTCCTCGCCTCTCCATAGCTGGGCAAAGCTATCTATAGTAGATCTTGTTGTAGTAGATAGACAGAAAGTTACCGTGCTAAGAGCATCTCTAACAGAGCCCGTAAAAGGCATAAAACCGAAAAATAACCGTCAGTTTATGGGTTCGGGCCGAAAAAGGGGGCCGATCAGTGACCGTAAACAAGCCAAAACTGAAAATATTTTTTCGGTTTTTGTTCGGTTCGCTCCGTCGGCCTGTATTTGTAGGGATCGAAAAGTCGAACCGAAGCTAAACTGAATTCCTAGTGACGTTTTGGCGGGCGGAATCTTCAGCTCCAAACAGTGCGGTTCCGACGGAGGAGTTCCGGAATAGGACCGAAATCCGGCAAAATCCGGCTAGGGCGGCGCGGGTCCGGTGCCAGCGACGGCCGGCGACGGCGTGGCGGCGGCGGGGCAGGGCCGGCGCGAGGCCGACGCGGGCCCTGGCGGCGCGGGTCCGGCCGCGGCAGCGGGTGCGGGCGGGGCGGCGCGCAGGGGAGGCGCACGCGGGCTGCGCGCGCCGCGCGCGCGTGGCCCTGGCGCTAGGCGCGGCGAGCGCGGGGGCGGCGCCGGGCGGCGGGCACGGGTGGCAGTGAGGCGCGGTGGCGGCGCGGGACAAGAAGAAGGAAGGAAGGGAAAAAGGAAAAAAAGACTAACATGTGGGTCTAATAGCATATTTTGGAATATGTTTTTTTACAGTTTTAGTTTACGGGTTCTGATCTGCGCCGACTTTCTTTCGACCCGTAAACGCGAGTTCAGTGGCCTGAACTCGCGTTTTACGGTTTGCATTTTTACAGGCTCTGTTAGAGATGCTCTAAGCCTCCAAAGAACCAGTGCACCAGAGCAACAACCATCACCAAAGATGAGACCAATAGATCGAAAGAACTAGACCTGAAACCACACTAACGAATACGAAAACCGACTGGATCCCAAGAGATCCATAGGACACACTACTCCAAGCGCCTTCATCGGCGGTAGATGCATCACAAGGATAGGGTGAAGATAACATTATTCTAACTTTAAGATGTAGTTGCCGCGTCACCAAAAATCTAAGAAAAAAGCGGAAACCCTCCTGCCGACCAGGGGCCATGGTCGGCCACATGTCCAAGGCCACATGGCTCCTACCGGAGGTGAGCAGACTAGCGACATCACCGACGAAAAAGATGAATCCCTAGATGGGGTTTTAGAAGCTCCTCGTGATCGCCTCACTTTTCCCTACCTCGTATGTGACACATTGAATTCACCACTAACTCGTCCTTAATTAGTCAAGACGTGTGTTGGAAGAGATGACATTGGACTTCTTTTGTACAATAATGCAACAGGTTGTAATTAATTGTGCGGATCATTCACACTATTTATTGCAACTATTATCCCAACATGTTTGCAACGTGAAACAATTTTAAATGCCGCTCTTCTATCGCTCACTACAGGAACGGAGCACTACGCCGACGGCCGGCTGCCCTCGGCGTAGCCACGCCTGGCCCTCGGCGTAGGCTATGCCGACGGCAGCCCTCGGCGTCTGTCCTCGGCGTCTAGGTCCCTCGGCATAGGCCAGTGAGCCGTCGGCGTAGAGGTAGCCCTCGGCGTATGCTTCGTACACCGACGGCCGGCGAGCCCCTCGGCGTACGCGCCCTCGGCGTAGCATCTACGGCGGGCCGTCGCCGTTAACGGCGGGCAGCATACGCCGAGGGCTATGCCGACGGCATCGGTACGCCGACGGTCGTCCTCCGGAGGTGCCCTGGCGAGGCTGTACGCCGACGGCCCCGATATAAAGCCCTCGGCGTACGTGGTGGCCGTCGGCGTCTACCTCCATTCCTGTAGAGGGCAACACAGATCAGCCCCCACTGCAGTTGTCCTATTGATTGGAGATAAACGAGCCACCCATTCTTGCAACCGAGATTTGCACCAACTGTACAAGGCCACCAAACCACATGTATAATATTTATTCCACTTTATATGAAGTTTTAATTTGAGAAACCTTAAGACACATGACTCGAACATTACCCACCATACCTTGCACCACATTTAGGGTAACATGTACTCATGTCTATCCTTCAATATATATACCAGACACTTTTATCTATTAGCATATATACACATATCCAACATACAACTACTATCATCAAATACAGTAGATATAGATGGCACAAGTGTTAGAAAATATGTACCTAGATGCATGGATGTGTCATACTCATGTGTGGAGATACCGGGTCAGACATGTTACCAATTTTTTTATTTTGGAATTGTAGGCATTGGGAATGAGCTAGCTAGCTTGCGTAGTTGCTTGGGCAAGGTGAATGATAGAGTAGGGGCGACGTGTGTTCATGGAACCCACCTTCCCTCCATAGGCGCATGGATTCGCAACCAAACTAGCGAGATGATCATGGCAGGAAGCGGGCCAAGTGGATAAGCGTTTTGAGGACAATCTTGTGATTTTGTCGCTGGATTGTGTGCCGCGCTTCTACCAAGAACACCAACCATGGACGCCTAGAATTTAGTTTTTCTGCTGAGAAGAGGAAGAAGAAGACGATGGGGAAGAAAGATGGCTGAAGTGGAAGTTGCAAGAGTGATGATGTGCAGGAGTAGAGTGTACAATCGTGGCTGCCCTGCTGCATATGGGCCGCCTGGAAGCAGTCTTTGGGCCCTCATACGACTGGCCAACACAGTAAAAATAGACGAGTGTAGGAGTATTAACATTTGCTGCATAGGGGCTTCCAAAAACAAGTATTTTAGGCCATCAGCCCCACTGGGTCAGACTGAAAACGATTTGGCAGACTATGGATTATAATGAAATTGGGGATTTAGTTTCTTTTAGAGTAAATTGAGGATTTACTTATTGGTGCATCAAGTTGATGATGAAACTTTTGTGATGAGTAATTGGTTGACATGTTCTGGCAAGAAGTTGATCTCCATGTGGCATGCAGTTTTTTTTTACCCAAAACTTTTGCGAGGATAGCATGGACTCACCTACACCCCCACGTTTTTAAGTTTATCTTTCTATTTCCCCTAAACTAAAAAATATACAATCTTATACCTTTGTAGATGATTGGTACATCAGAAAGTCGATTTGCGAAAACTATTGTTTATTTTATGTGCAATGTAAACACGGAGTATGACCCCACAAGAAATATGGATCACGCAATAAAACTATTTCATTAAAAAAAATTGTTATATATATATTTACATTGTATCCAGATTTTCTTGAACTATTTTCTACACATTTTAGTTTTAATGTTTCAGTGACCTACAGAGTTTTATTTCCCTTTGTTGTTTTATTTGGGAGAAACAACATATTCCAATTGCTTCTTCCCTATCACAACATTATATCATTGTGTATAGAGTTTTTCAAAATAGGTTGTGTGTCTGTTCCGCGAAATATTTTTTGGTGGATGACATGCCATATTTGTTCGCCTCATCACGAGCTTTGGCCTCATGGCTGGCTTGCATCCATCTTGGCAACGGGAGAAGGAAGGAGAGAGGGGACATAATCAAGGCGATTGATGTGTTGATTGTGAAATGGTGAATTCCCGGTCAACTTTTCCTTAATTAGTCAAGAATGGTGTTGGAAGATATACCATTGGAATTTTTTTGTAAAATAGTGCAACCAGTGGTAAATTATTTGTGTGGATCATTCATACTATTTGTTACAACTGTTATCCTAACATGTTTGCAACGTGAAACAATATTTTTAAATTAAATGCCGCTCTTCTAGCGCTAAAATAAGAGGGCAACACAGATCAACCCCCGCTACAATTGTCCTATTTCAACACGACATGATGGGAGATAAACAATCAAAAAATTCTTGCAATTTAGGTATGCACCAGTTGTACAAGGCCACCAAACCACATGCATAATATTTGTTCCACTTTATATGAAGTTTTAATTTGAGAAACATTAGGACACATGACTCAAACATCACCCACCATACCTAACACCATCACTACATTTAGAGCAACATGTACTCGTGTCTATCCTTCAATATATATACCAGACACATCTATCTATTAGCATATATAAACACATCCACCATACAACTTGTATCAGTTCTCCGACTACAATAGATATGGATGGCACAAGTGTTAGAAAATGTTTACCAAGATGCATGGATGTATGGAGATATCTGGTACATGCATGTTGATACTTAATCTGTTGGAATTGTAGGCATTGGGAATGAGCTAGCTAGCACGATGAGTTGATTCAGCAAGATGAGATAGACTTGGTGTAATGCGCAGCCAACCGACTCACCTACCCTCCGTGGGCACATGGATTCAGAACAAAACTAGCGGGGTTCGTAACGGAAGCATGCCGAGGGGATAAGTGTTGTGGGGACAGTCTTGTCATTCTCCCAATGGATTATGCGCCACGCTTTTGCTCAGTGCAAAAACCATGGACACCTAAAACTTATGGTTCCTTCTCGAAGGGAAATAGTGGTAACGGTCCAACGGAGTTTTAAAATTTTGTCCCATGACGGGGACAAATCTTTTTTCCATCGGTTAGCTCAGGTGCATTGTCGCATGTTGCAAGGTCATTTTGTGAGAAGGCTATAGCGGAAGGTTAGAGATCTCGCCGAGAAGTGTTGCTCGCTTTACAAGCCCACGCAAAAGGCTTATACGGAACTACGACGTATTAATGTAGATGTATAATAATATCGTTTTCATCGGCAGATCACTCTGGGTGGTGTAGTTGGTTATCACGTTAGTCTCACACACTAAAGGTCCCCAGTTCGAACCTGGGCTCAGACATTTTTCTTTCTCTCTTTATTAAATAAATAAATACAGTCCGAAAATAAACCTATCACTTTTAACTTCCTGAAAATTTTGATAACCGCACACCGTACACCATGGCTCCAAAACATCAGTTATAACAGTGGTGGTCTGGTGCAGATGTCCCTGGACAATTTTTTTTGTAAAATCCTGCAACTGATGGTAAATGATAATATGTCAGGCGGGTAGAGTACTTGGTGGAGCAACCTTGCAACATGCGCATGGAAAACTATGAAGTTGTACAAACTGCGTCTGATGCTTGAGCTCAGGGTGACAGTCGACTCAGACTGAGCCTGGATTCTGAAGAGAACCAATGGGGAAAACTGGAAAAGAAAGGAACACGGAGGAACCGTTATGGCTACTTTACTTGTTTTCTTAAAGGGAACTATGGACAAAAGCAGGATATCATCTCACATTCCAAGCCACGTCCGAGGAAAAGATTGACACCTTCAATGGTTTATGCTTCAAATCACAGGATCCCACATGTCATAGACTGACGGATAGGCCCTACTTATATTTTTCCCAGCGTCTTGTAGCTTGACAGCTAACTCTTGCTTCACCAGATGCAATCTCAATGTTTGGTGAAATAGTCACTTGTTCTGTTACACAAGTGGTGTTCATCTATATCTATACCTAATAATAAAGGAGCTAACGTTTCCTTGGTTTCGTTCGTCATAATGCGCTTTGGTCCATCCGTCAGTACGTTTTCGTCCGTCGTCCGAAGCTGAAGTTCTGTTCGTCCGACCGTCTATTCTTCCTACCTTTTGCTTCCTGCCACACGAGCACCGTAGATTCCCGGAAAAACCCGATTGCTTAGGCTTCAACCATCGCGCAGCGTCACGTTGCCGTATTGGTGTTGGACCCAGCTAAGATTGGCAAGCGATCTCTTGGATGCTCCGATCGTAATAAAAGGGAAATAAGTCTCGTGAAGGAAACTGATCCTACGCAAAGTCGGGTATCCTGTCTCGGAGCCATAGTTGATCTGCATCAAACCAAATCGATCGATCCGATCAACAAATTCAGAGTTCCAAGCTAATAGATATGCGAGCCAGCGATTCGACGAGATAGGTATAAATCGCAGGAGCTCGCTGTAATTGGGTTTCGCCGGAGGCGAGGACGGAAGGAGGCGCTCGACTAGGTCGAGTTGTGGGTGTCGCTCGGGTGGGCTCATAGAGCGACAGGTTGCGGACATGAACTCCAAGAGGTCTTCGTTGATCGGAGAAGCTTCCTCAGGCGGAAATTTTGCAGGGTCAAGGATTTTAGGTGCTCACGCCTCATGGCCAGATCGACCTACTGCTCAAATTTGAAGATAGCTCATCGGTGCGTCCTGCAGCGCTTTTTCACGCGGCAACGGAGTCTACGAGAAGATATGCTGCCGCCCGCCATCTGCTTGTGCTCGACTACATCTGCCACACAGCTGGTCGATCCAACTCGGCGAGTTCAGGTCGCTCAATTCAGGTTGACTATATGTCCATGTGAGCAGCAAAGCAATAAAAAATGGAGAAGTCGAATCAGCCTGTTTACTTTTCATCGGGAGGTCAACAATTGTGCTTCGTTTGCCATCAGCTATTCACATGCACCAGCGGTGGTATGTGCAAGTTCAGTCTCCTTGAATTCTTGCTGGAGGAGGAGACACTAATTGCGATCACCAGCGGTGGCATATGCAAGTTCAGTCTCCTTGAATTCTTGCTGGAGGAATACACTATAACAAATTCACCTGAGCCTTCGGATTGCGGAACGGTTCCGTGCTTGGAATATTTGGGGATTATTGTGATTAAGTTGAAGACAAAAGTTAGCATTGTAAACACCATGCTTGATATCACCATGAAATCAACTTCCTGGTTCAATTTAAGAGAATCCGCGGCATCTGGCCATATTTGACAGAATGCTTGAAGTCAACATATCCTTGCTACATCAGCAAGTTCTCTCCTGGATTATACAGGAAATTCATTCTGCTATCGGGCAGTATTGTACGTCCACCGTTACTCTGTATTTCCTGCTCATTTTGTTAGCTAAAGCAGTGCGTTACCTCACTAGAGAGAGATGTGAGCTGCATAATTTCTTCTTTAGTAAATTCTATGTCTACTGAGATCGTTCATTGATGTAGATAAACACATTATACATGCAACCGTTCTTTTGAACAACAAATTTGTTTCAACTCCTAATGAATCCCAATTGGTTTATAAATGATTAATTTTTTTGTTTTCCCTGTAGGTTTCAGTTTTGTAAGTTGAACATCTCCTAAAATATTTTGACATCATCTTTTCTTGTGATATTCTGTGTCAGCGTGGATTCGATGGCCTCCGGTAAAAATTTGGAGCATGGTGAGTGCAGCTGAAAAATTCAGTATATTTTCTTTAAGTGATCACAGCTGCTACCATATGGAAAAATATTGTGGACATTCCTGCAGGCCTGCAGCTATAGCGATAGAGGTTTACGGTTAATTAGACTGTTGAATACTACATGCAAAGGTAGCTTACGAGACAAACTCTTAAGGACCAACAATACTTTACCACATTTGAAATGCTTCCAACTCTTGCAAATCTATGTCAAAATACACAAGTCCAGTCATACTTTTGAATGTTATTTAAGCTCAAACTGAAAGACCGATAGTAGAACATCATGCAAAACTTGAATGCAGTTACCTCTTTTTGAGTGCCATACTGCGGAGAGCATTAGTATGACGATCGCTTGCCTACAACATTGCACGTAAGAAACATTCACTTATAACCAAAGAGATCGTCGCAACGGTGTTTAGGACAAAGGAAATAGATGTAGTGGGTGGGTGTGGTCAAGGTACGCTAATTGTGCACTGTGATATTACAAAGATTGGCATCATTAGAGTTGTGAGTTCTCTTTGTGTTTTTCTCCCGTTGCAACGCATGGGCAATTTTCCTAGTATCTGCTGAAAGAAGAACCTGACCGTGCTCTGCTTGGGATGATCTGTGGTTATCATACCTTATACTATGCAGACAGATAATGATTCATAAGTCCGCGAACCATCGAAATATGTCTGTCACATAGTTATCACAAACTGCATACCATAATCGACTTGAGATCAACATCAGCTGCACCACTGATTGTTATGCCCTGGTCTCTGATGTTCATTAAGTAAGACATGGAATCCTGTGTTACGACCTCACCAGGAATCAGCACAGGGATACTGATACGTCTCCAACGTATCCATAATTTCTGATGTTCCATGCTTGTTTTATGACAATACTTACATGTTTTGCTTGCACTTTATGATGTTTTTATGCGTTTTCCGGAACTAACCTATTAACAAGATGCCACAGTGCCAGTTCCTTTCTCTTTTTTTTGGTTCCAAAAGGCTGTTCGGGCAATATTCTCGAATTCGACAAACGAGACCAAACCTCCTATTTTTCCCGGAAGCATCCAGAACACCGAAGAAGAGTCGGAGAGGGGCCGAGGGCCACCACACCATAAGGCGGCGCGGCCTGAACTGGGCCCGCGCCGGCGTGGTGTGGCGCCCCAGTGCCCCCTCGCGCCTCTTCGCTGTAAATCCCTTTCGACCTAAAAACACCGTAACTCTTGACGAAACTCCAGAAAGACTCCAGGGCGCCGCCACCATCGCGAAACTCCAATTCGGGGGACAGAAGTCTCTGTCCCGGCACCCTGCCGGGACGGGGAAGTGCCCCGGAAGCCATCTCCATCAACGCCATCGCCTCCATCATGCTCCGTGAGTAGTTCCCACATGGACTACGGGTTCTAGCTGTAGCTAGTTGGTATTCTCTCCCCCATGTACTTCAATACAATGATCTCATGAGCTGCCTTACATGATTGAGATTCATCTGATGTAATCGGTGTTGTGTTTGTCGGGATCCGATGGATTGTTACGTTATGATTGTCTATCTACAAAGTTTATGAAGTTATTGTTGCTGCAATCTTGTTGTGTTTAATGCTTGTCATTAGGGCCCGAGTGGCATGATCTTAGATTTGAGCTTTATATTATTGCTTAGATTGTATCTACAAGTTGTATGCACATGTCACTGTCCGGAACCAAAGGCCCCGAAGTGACAGAAATCGGGACAACCGGAGGGGATGGCGGTGATGTGAGGGACACATGTTTTCACGGAGTGTTAATGCTTTGCTCCGGTGCTCTATTAAAAGGAGTACCTTAATATCCAGTAGTTTCCCTTGAGGCCCGGCTGCCACCGGCTGGTAGGACAAAAGATGTTGTGCAAGTTTCTCATTGCGAGCACGTACGACTATTATTGGAAAACATGCCTACATGATTAATGATCTTGATATTCTGTCTTAATGCTATTTCAATCCTATCAATTGCCCGACTGTAATTTGTTCACCCAACACTTGTTATTGGAGAGTTACCACTAGTGTAGATAGCTGGGAACCCGGTCCATCTTTCATCATCATATACTCGTTCTACATGTCAACTGTTTTCGGTGCCATTGCTCTCATATTACTATTACTGCTGCAGTTACTATTGCTCTTATATCAACTACTTTCACATCACCCCTGTTGCTAGTGCTTTTCAGTGCAGCTGAATTGACAACTCAGTTGTTAAGGCTTATAAGTATTCTTTACCTCCCCTTGTGTCGAATCAATAAATTGGGTTTTACTTCCCTCGAATACTGTTGCGATCCCCTATACTTGTGGGTCATCAAGACTATTTTCTGGCGCCGTTGCCGGGGAGGCATAGCTCTACTCATAAGTTCACCTGGGGAGTACATTCTACCTCTCTCTACTTTTATTTTATTTTGTTTTGCTAGTTTACTTTTGTCTAGTTTATTTTTGCTTAGTTTATTTCTGTCTAGTATTAGTTTGCTTAGTTTACTTTTGCTTAGTTTATTTTTGTCTTGTTTTATTTGTCTCATATACCCAAAAATCCATAAAAATTTGAAAAACCAAAAAATTAAAAACTGCAGTTATGGGAGAACCAACAACCTACTTGGAGCTTATAGAATGTTATAATTGTTATAGAGAATCAAGAACTGGTAAAATAATGAGTGCTATGATAGAAAAATTGAATACAATTGCTAAAATCTTGCTTGAACGCCATGATATAAACTGTTGCTCTCAACAGGATACTAAACATCTTAAATTTCAATGTGGCTTTAGTGAGGAATTTTTTATTAAGAACTATAATCGGAATTGCTATATTCATTATGGGTTCGAAGAGGTAGAACAATTTATCTTATTTATGGGAGCCTCCGAGATAGAATCCTTCATGGTTGAGAATTATGAAACTTGTGTTGTTTGTAAGGGCCTTAAAGATTATGTCTCTACTATCCTTAATTCTTGCATAGAATGCTACAGTAGGAATCATTATATCCTTGATTATAAAGAGAAACACATTAATGCACAAGAATGCACTCACAATTTGCAGGAACCTGTGGAAGAAGGAATTGATGAACCTGAAAGCTCATTGGATGAAAAAGAGGAGGAAATTGATGAACCTGAAAGCTCATTGGATGAAAAAGAAGAGAAAAAAAGAGAACAAAAGGAGGAAGAATGGATTAGCTACCCATGCCAACCTTCTAATGAGAGTAACTCTTTATCTCTTACACTATTTGATTGTCCTCCATGCTTACCTAAGAGGTTGAATGTTATGTTCTGTGGATTCTCTTGAAGTATTGCCTATGAGTAAAACTTGTGAAAATAATTATGCTACTGTTATATATGATAATCCATGCTACTTTGATAAATCTTATGATAATGCTTTGTTTGTGCTGATGTCGAAATGCATGGTACTAAAGAATTTTGCTTGGCAAATGTTTATGATAAAGCTCTAGATGACGGTCCTATGTTACTTGATAATATTAATTGTACTACTAATGAAAATGGGATTGGAGAGTTCTTGACTTATTCTATGAGTCCCATATCTATTGAGATTGATCAACTACCTTGCTATATTATTAATAAAAGCAAGTTTGAAAGTTTTAATTCCACTATTCTTGAACTTGATAAAAATTATGTGTCTGGAAATCATGAAAAGTATGCTGCATGTGAGAGTTATATTGTTGAGTTTGTTCATGAAGCTACTGAAAATTATTATGAGAGAGGAAAATATGGTTGTAGAAATTTGCATGGTACTAAAACACCTCTCTATAAGCTTAAAATTTTGAAGCTACACTTGTTTTATCTTCTTATGCTTGTCACTTTGTTCTTCATGAATTTATTTGTGTACAAGATTCCTTTGCATAGGAAGCATGTTAGACTTAAATGTGTTTTGGATTTGCCTCTTGATGTTCTCTTTTGCCTCAAATACTATTTCTTGCGAGTGCATCATTTAAAACTGCTGAGCCCATCTTAATGGCTATAAAGAAAAGAACTTCTTGGGAGATAACCCATGTGTTATTTTGCTACAGTACTTTGTTTTATATTTGTGTCTTGGAAGTTGTTTACTACTGTAGCAACCTCTCCTTATCTTAGTTTTGTGTTTTGTTGTGCCAAGTGAAGCCTCTAATCGAAGGTTGATACTAGATTTGGATTTCTGCGGCAGATTTCTATCTGTCACGAATCTGGACTGTTTTCCCTGTAGGTAACTCAGAAAAATATGCCAATTTACGTGCGTGTTCCTCAGATATGTACGCTGAAGGAGATATGCCCTAGAAGCAATAATAAAGTGGTTATTATTTATATCTTTATGTTTATGATAAATGTTTATATATCATGCTATAATTGTATTAACCGAAACATTAGTACATGTGTGATATATAGACAAACAAAGAGTCCCTAGTATGCCTCTTAACTAGCTTGTTGATTAATGGATGATTAGTTTCATAATCATGAACATTGGATGTTATTAATAACAAGGTTATATCATTGTATGAATGATGTAATGGACACACCCAATTAAGCGTAGCATAAGATCTCGTCATTAAGTTATTTGCTATAAGCATTCGATACATAGTTACCTAGTCCTTATGACCATGAGATCATGTAAATCACTTATACCGGAAAGGTACTTTGATTACATCAAACGCCACTGCGTAAATGGGTGGTTATAAAGGTGGGATTAAGTATCCGTATGAGTTGAGGCATATGGATCAACAGTGGGATTTGTCCATCCCGATGACGGATAGATATACTCGGGCCCTCTCGGTGGAATGTCGTCTAATGTCTTGCAAGCATATGAATAAGTTCATAAGAGACCACATACCACGGTACGAGTAAAGAGTACTTGTCAGAGACGAGGATGAACAAGGTATAGAGTGATACCGAAGATCAAACCTCGGACAAGTAAAATATCGCGTGACAAAGGGAATTGGTATCGTATGTGAATGGTTCATTCGATCACTAAAGTCATCATTGAATATGTGGGAGCCATTATGGATCTCCGGATCCCGCTATTGGTTATTGGTCGGAGTGAGTACTCAACCATGTCGCATAGTTCACGAACCGTAGGTGACACACTTAAAGTTGGATGTTGAAATGGTAGAACTTGAATATGGAATGGAGTTCGAATATTTGTTCGGAGTCCGGATGAGATCCCGGACATCACGAGGAGTTCCGGAATGGTCCGAAGAATAAGATTCATATATAGGAAGTCATATTCCAAGTTTGGAAATGATCCGGTGCATTTATGGCAGGTTCTAGAAGGTTCTAGAAAAGTCCGGAAGAAATCACCATGGAAAGTAGAGTCCGGAGGGACTCCACCTTGCATGACCAGCCAACCCTAAAGGGAGGAATCCAAGGTGGACTCCCCTAGGGTGGCCGGCCAACCCACCTCAGGAAAGGTGGGAGTCCCACCTTGGTAGGACTCCTCCTTGAGTAGGTTTCCCACATATGGGAGGTTTTAGTGTTGGGGTCTTATTCGAAGACTTGGACTAGAACTCTTGGTGCTTCCACCTATATAATGAGGGGCATAGGAGAGGGGGCTGACCACTTCAAGCCTTGGCCGCACCCCTTAGAGGGCCGGCGCCCAACCCCTCTCTCTCCCCAAACCCTAGCGGTCTCTCCTCCACCACATCCCGCACGCTTAAGCGAAGGTCCGCCGGATTTCTCCACCACCACCGACACCACGCCGTCGTGCTGTCGGATTCAAGAGGAGCTACTACTTCCGCTGCCCGCTGAACGGGAGGTGGACGTCGTCTTCATCAACAACCGAACGTGTGACCGAGTACGGAGGTGCTGCCCGTTCGTGGCGCCGGAAGCGATCGTGATCAAGATCTTCTACGCGCTTTTGCAAGCGGCAAGTGAACGTCTACCGCAGCAACAAGAGCCTCATCTTGTAGGCTTTGGAATCTCTTCAAGGGTGAGATCCCCCTCGTTGCTACCGTCTTCTAGATTGCATCTTGGCTTGGATTGCGTGTTCGCGGTAGGAATATTTTTGTTTTCTATGCAACGTTCTCCTACAGTGGTATCAGAGCCGTGTCTATGCATAGATGGTTGCACGAGTAGAACACAATGGTTTTGTGGGCGTTGATGCTCTTGTTATCTTTAGTTTGAGTACTTTGCATCTTTGTGGCATAGTGGGATGAAGCGGCTCGGGCTAACTTTACATGACCGCGTTCATGAGACTTGCTCCTCGTTCGACATGCAACTTGTATTGCATAAGAGGCTTTGCGGGTGTCTGTCTCTCCTACTATAGTGAAGATTCAATTTACTCTTCTATTGACAACACTAGTATCACCGTTGTGGTTCATGTTCGTAGGTAGATTAGATCTTACTCGAAAACCTAAACCACGTAAAATATGCAAACCAAATTAGAGACGTCTAACTTGTTTTTGCAGGGTTTGGTGATGTGATATGGCCATGATGTGATGATGAATATGTATGAGATGATCATTATTGTATTGTGGCAACCGGGAGCCTTATGGTTGTCTTTAAATTTCATGTTGAGTAGTATTTCAAAGTAGTTGTAATAGTTGCTACATGAGGTGAACAACCATGAAGACGGCGCCATGAACCTTGACGCTACCGACGATGATGGAGATCATGCCCGTTGATGATGGAGATCATGTCCGTGCTTTAGAGATGAAGATCGAAGGCGCAAAGACAAAAGGGCCATATCATATCACATATGAACGCATGTGATGTTAATCCTTTTATGCATCTTATTTTGCTTAGATCGCGACGGTAGCATTATAAGATGATCCCTCACATTAATATCAAGATAATAAAGTGTTCTCCCTAGTATGCACCGTACAGTTCGTCGTTTGAAGCATCTCGTGATGATCGGATGTGATAGACTCAACGTTCACATACAACGGGTGTAAGCCATGTTGCACACGCGGAATACTTGGGTTTGCTTGACGAGCCTAGCATGTACACATGGCCTCGGGACAACCGAAAGGTTGAACACGAGTCATATGGATGATATGATCAACATTTTGATGTTCACTATTGAAGCTACATCATCTCACGTGATGATCGGTTTTGGTGTAGTGGATTTGGATCGTGTACCACTTAACAACTATGGGGGATGTTGTATTAAGTGGGAGTTCATTAGTAATTAGATTAAAACATGAACTAATTATCATAAACATAGAGTAGTATTTTGAATTAATATTGTAGTATTGGCATCCGTTTTCTACCATGCGCTAGTCTTGTAATTGAGATAGAAATATTGTTAAAATCTGACAAGAAACTTTACGGATTGGTACCGTATTGTTAAAGAATCAAGAATTGATTAAGTCCTATTGCAAACTTTTAGTAAACCTCACATTGTTGATTCAAAGAGCTATGGTTTCAATTAGTACCTAAAGTTATCTTGTCTCCGTGAAACTTGAAGTTCAAATCTGTTTGAAAAGTAAGGAGCTGAAAATTTTGTTTTCGAAATAATCAAGGTATGAGATATATGTGATATCTAAGACCTTATTGCAAGATGATAGAATATAGTTTGGTGAGACTACATGAACTCATAAGTTTTATGGGAATGTACGAAGGTTGACGCAAGGCGTCACAATCCTCCAACTATTGGGGCACTAACGATATTCGCATATCCATGAAGTGACCATCCTTAATATGCACCGTTGCTAAGACTCGTCGTTTGAAGCATCACGTGATGATCGGGTGTGATAGATTCTACGTGTGCATACAACGGGTGCAAGCTAGATTTGCACATGCAAATACCAAGGTTTAAACTTTATGAGCCTAGCATGTACAGACATGGTCTCGAAAGTTGTCATGAATTAATGGATAAAATTATGAGTGAAATTGTTCATCGTATTACAAAGTTACTAATAGTGAAATCTGGAACACTTGTCATATGATGATTAACTTCAAAATAAGAACCTCAAGGTTATTGGTATTAGACCAACAAACCTAGAAGTTATTGATGTTGAAGTGTTTTTCTGAATAATGAGGAAAGCTAAAAGAGAAACTACAAAAGATATTTTGGCAAAAAGAAAAGAAAAGACTAGAAAGTCTAGCTCAGGTGTATATAAATGATAAACATGTTATGGTTGTATTCCTAGTTAAATCACACTAAGAAATTCTTGGGTATTAGTACTATATTGGTTGGTATGAAGTGTCATACAAAACAACGCAATACAAGAAAACAATGGCCTAAGTGACTGACAAGGAATATGATAGGAATGCACGCCTAGGAACAAAAATAAAGTGTTATTATGTTCATCGTTGGCATTCTATCTAACCCTTAGAATTTATAATAAAGAACTTAATAATTGTTATTTTGCTCTGGTCAAATGAAAACAATGAGTTGTTTAAATTATGACATTACTCCATGTACGATGGATAAGTTATTATAAATCTTAATGGTGAAACACACATACATAACACTGACGCTAAAATGCTATAAGGCAAATGATTTGAATTCCACTCATTTGTGGAACCGCCATTTAGGTCATGTTGGAAAGGAACGCATGAAGAAATGATGTCTACGGGAGCTTCTATTCTTGTAGACAGTGTTGGGCCTCCAAGAGCAGAGGTTTGTAGAACAGCAGCAAGTTTCCCTTAAGTGGATTACCCAAGGTTTATCGAACTCGGGAGGAAGAGGTCAAAGATATCCCTCTCATGCAACCACGCAACCACAAAGCAAGAAGTCTCTTGTGTCCCCAACACACCTAAGAGGTGCACTAGTTCGCGAAGAGATAGTGAAATACAGGTGGTATGAATAAGTAGTAGCAACGGCACCGAGAAAGTGCTTTGCCCAGACGATAAACAAGCGGTAGTAACGCAGAGTAGTAACGCAGTAAAACAGTAAACAAGCAGCAACGGCAGTATTTAGGAACAAGGCCTAGGGATTAGACTCTCACTAGTGGACACTCTCAACATTGATCACATAACAGAATAGATAAATGCATACTCTACACTCTTGTTGGATGATGAACACATTGCGTAGGATTACACGAACCCTCAATGCCGGAGTTAACAAGCTCCACAATAATGCTCATATTTTAGTAACCTTTAGTGTAAGATAGATCAAAAGACTAAACCAAGTACTAGCATAGCATGCACACTGTCACCTTCATGCATATGTAGGAGGAATAGATCACATCAATATTATCATAGCAATAGTTAACTTCGCAATCTACAAGAGATCATGATCATAGCATAAACCAAGTACTAACACGGTGCACACACTGTCACCTTTGCACACGTGCGGGAGGAATAAAACTACTTTAATAACATTGCTAGAGTAGCACATAGATAAATTGTGATACAAACACATTGCAATCATAAAGAGATATAAATAAGCACCTCACTATGCCATTCAACGGTGAATAAGTATTCTGTGAAATATAGCCTAAGAGACCCACACGGTGCACACTGTCACCTTTACACACGTGGGACAAGGAGTCTCCGGAGATCACATAAGTAAAACTCACTTTACTAGCATAGTGACATCTAGATTACAAGCATCATCATATGAATCTCAATCATGTAAGGCAGCTCATGAGATTATTGTATTGAAGTACATAGGAGAGAGATGAACCACATAGCTACCGTACAGCCCGAGCCTCGATGGAGAACTACTCCCTCCTCATGGGAGCAGCGGTGATGAAGATGGCGGTGGAGATGGCAGCGGTGTCGATGGAGAAGCCTTCCGGGGGCACTTCCCCGCTCCGGCAGGGTGCCGGACAGAGACTCTGTCCCCGATCTTGGCTTCGCGATGGCGGCGGCTCGGAAGGTTTTCCGTATCGTGGTTTTTTGTATCAGGGTTTTCGCGATGGAGGCTTTATATAGGCGAAGAGGCGCAGGAGGGTCGAAGGGGTGGCCACACCATAGGCGGCGCGGCCGGGGCCGGGCCGCGCGGCCTGGTCCGGTGGCCTGGCCCCTCGGTCCTTCTCGGGTGTTCTGGATGCTTCCGGTGAAAATAGGAACCTGGGTCTTGATTTCGTCCGATTCCGAGAATATTCGTTACTAGGATTTCTGAAACCAAAAACAGAAAAAGCGGCACTTCGGCATCTTGTTAATAGGTTAGGAAAATGCACGAATATGACATAAAGTGTGCATAAAACATGTAGGTATCATCAATAATGTGGCATGGAACACAAGAAATTATCGATACGTCGGAGACGTATCGCATCCCCAAGCTTAGTTCTCTCGTCCCGAGCAGGTAAAACGATAACAAAGATAATTTCTGAAGTGATATGCCATCATAACCTTGATCATACTATTTGTAAACATATGTAGTGAATGCAGCGATCAAAACAATGGTAATGACATGAGTAAACAAGTGAATCATAAAGCAAAGACTTTTCATGAATAGTACTTCAAGACAAGTATTAATAAGTCTTCCATAAGAGTTAACTCATAAAGCAATAAATCAAAGTAAAGGCATTGAAGCAACACAAAAGAAGATTAAGTTTCGGTTGCTTTCAACTTGTAACATGTATATCTCATGGATAATTGTCAACATAGAGTAATATAACAAGTACAATATGCAAGTATGTAAGAATCAATGCACAGTTAATCACAAATGTTTGCTTCTTGAGGTGGAGAGAGATAGGTGAACTGACTCAACATAAAAGTAAAGAGAATGGTCCTTCAAAGAGGAAAGCATCGATTGCTATATTTGTGCTAGAGCTTTTATTTTGAAAACATGAAACAATTTTGTCAACTAGTAATAAAGCATATGAGTTATGTATATTATATCTTACAAGTTGCAAGTCTCATGCATAGTATACTAATAGTGCCCGCACCTTGTCCTAATTAGCTTGGACTACCGGATCTTTGCAATGCACATGTTTTAACCAAGTGTCACAATGGGGTACCTCCATGCCGCCCGTACAAAGGTCTAAGGAGAAAGCTCGCATTTTGGATTTCTCGCTTTTGATTATTCTCAACTTAGACATCCATACCGGGACAACATGGACAACAGATAATGGACTCCTCTTTAATGCATAAGCATGTGGCAACAATTATTATTCTCATATGAGATTGAGGATATGTGTCCAAAACTGAAACTTCCACCATGAATCATGGCTTTAGTTAGCGGCCCAAAGTTCTTCTCTAACAATATGCATGCTCCAACCATAAAGGTGGTAGATCTCTCTTACTTCAGACAAGACGGACATGCATAGCAACTCACATGATATTCAACAAGGAATAGTTGATGGCGTCCCAGAAACATGGTTATCGCACAACAAGCAACTTAATAAGAGATAAAGTGCATAAGTACATATTCAATACCACAATAGTTTTTAAGCTATTTGTCCCATGAGCTATATATTGCAAAGGTGAATGATGGAATTTTAAAGGTAGCACTCAAGCAATTTACTTTGGAATGGCGGATAAATACCATGTAGTAGGTAGGTATGGTGCACACAAATGGCATAGTGGTTGGCTCAAGTATTTTGGATGCATGAGAAGTATTCCCTCTCGATACAAGGCTTAGGCTAGCAAGGTTATTTGAAACAAACACAAGGATGAACCGGTGCAGCAAAACTCACATAAAAGACATATTGTAAACATTATAAGACTCTACACCGTCTTCCTTGTTGTTCAAAACTCAATACTAGATATTATCTAGACTCTAGAGAAACCAAATATGCAAACCAAATTAGCAAGCTCTAAGTGTTTCTTCATTAATGGGTGCAAAGTATATGATGCAAGAGCTTAAACATGAGCACAACAATTGCCAAGTATCACATTATCCAAGACATTATAGCAATTTACTACATGTATCATTTTCCAATTCCAACCATATAACAAATTAACGAAGAAAAACTTCATGAAAATTAAAAGCTAAGAACACATGTGTTCATATGAACCAGCGGAGCGTGTCTCTCTCCCACAAAGCATTTATTCAAACAAAAACAAAAACAAAAGCACAGGACGCTCCAAGTAAAGTACATAAGATGTGGCGAATAAAAATATAGTTTCAAGAGAAGGAACCCGATAATTTGTCGATGAAGAAGGGGATGCCTTGGGCATCCCCAAGCTTAGACGCTTGAGTCTTCTTAGAATATGCAGGGGTGAACCACCGGGCATCCCCAAGCTTAGAGTTTTCACTCTCCTTGATCATAGTATATCATCCTCCTCTCTTGATCCTTGAAAACTTCCTCCACACCAAACAAACTCATTAGAGGGTTAGTGCATAATCAAAAACTCACATGTTCAGAGGTGACACAATCATTCTTAACACTTCTGGACATTGCTCAAAGCTACTGGACATTAATGGATCAAAAAATTCATCCAACATAGCAAAAGAGGCAATGCGAAATAAAAGACAGAATCTGTCAAAACAGAACAGTCCGTAAAGACGAATTTTAAAGGGCACCAGACTTGCTCAAATTAAAATGCCCAAATTGAATGAAAGTTGCGTACATATCTGAGGATCACTCACGTAAATTGGCTTAATTTTCTGAGTTACCTACAGAGAATTAGGCCCAGATTCGTGACAGCAAAGAAATCTGGAACTGCGCAGTAATCCAAATCTAGTACTTACTTTACTATCAAAGACTTTACTTGGCACAACAAAACACAAAACTAAGATAAGGAGAGGTTGCTACAGTAGTAAACAACTTCCAAGACTCAAATATAAAACAAAGTACTGTAGCAAAATAACACATGGGTTATCTCCCAAGAAGTTCTTTCTTTATAGCCGTTAAGATGGGCTCAGTTTTAATGATGCACTCGCAAGAGATAGTATTTGAAGCAAAGAGAGCATCAAGAGGCAAATTCAAAACACATTTAAGTCTAACATGCTTCCTATGAAGAGGCATCTTGTACACAAATGAATTCATGAAGAACAAAGTGACAAGCATAGGAAGATAAAACAAGTGTAGCTTCAAAAATTTCAGCACATAGAGAGGCATTTTAGTAACATGAAAATTTCTACAACCATATTTTCCTCTCTCATAATAACTTTCAGTAGCAACATGAGCAAACTCAACAATATAACTATCACATAAAGCATTCTTATCATGAGTCTCATGCATAAAATTATTACTCTCCACATAAGCATAATCAATTTTATTAGTTGTAGTGGGAGCAAATTCAACAAAGTAGCTATCATTATTATTCTCATCAAGTGTAGGAGGCATAGTATAATCACAATAAAATTTACTCTCCATAGTAGGTTGTACCAAAAGACCACTGTTATAATCATCATAAATAGGAGGCGAAGTATCATCAAAGAAAATTTTCTCCTCAATGCTTGGGGGACTAAAAAGATCATGAAAACCAGCTTCCCCAAGCTTAGAACTTTCTACATTATTATCAACAATGGTGTTCAAAGCGTTCATACTAATATTACTACCACATGCAAATAAGATTTCATAGGTTTTTTAATTTTCGCATCAAACAATCCATGTTTTAAATCGGGAAATAGAATAAGAAGCTCATTGTTGTCCATTATGCCAAACTAGTGCAAACAAGAAACAAAAAGATGCAATTGGGGATCTAAAGGAAATAGCTTCGAGCACAAACACAATGGCGCCAGAAAAGTACTGGAACCGGAGTATGAGTGCCTTTTTACCTTTCCTCCCAGCAACGGCGAAAAAGTGCTTGATGTCTACGGGAGCTTCTATTCTTGTAGACAGTGTTGGGCCTCCAAAGCAGAGGTTTGTAGAACAGCATCAAGTTTCCCTTAAGTGGATTACCCAAGGTTTATCGAACTCGGGGAGGAAGAGGTCAAAGATATCCCTCTCATGCAACCCTGCAACCACAAAGCAAGAAGTCTCTTGTGTCCCCAACACACCTAAGAGGTGCACTAGTTCGGCGAAGAGATAGTGAAATACAGGTGGTATGAATAAGTAGTAGCAACACTGAAAAGTGCTTTGCCGACAGTAAACAAGCGATAGTAACGCAGCGTGTGCATAAAAAACATAAACAAGCGACAACGCGTATTTAGGAACAAGGCCTAGGGATTAGACTCTCACTAGTGGACACTCTCAACATTGATCACATAAAGAATAGATAAATGCATACTCTACACTCTTGTTGGATGATGAACACATTGCGTAGGATTACACGAACCCTCAATGCCGGAGTTAACAAGCTCCACAATAATGCTCATATTTTAGTAACCTTTAGTGTAAGATAGATCAAAAGACTAAACCAAGTACTAGCATAGCATGCACATTGTCACCTTCATGCATATGTAGGAGGAATAGATCACATCAATATTATCATAGCAATAGTTAACTTCGCAATCTACAAGAGATCATGATCATAGCATAAACCAAGTACTAACACGGTGCACACACTGTCACCTTTGCACACGTGCAGGAGGAATAAAACTACTTTAATAACATTGCTAGAGTAGCACATAGATAAATTGTGATACAAACACATTGCAATCATAAAGAGATATAAATAAGCACCTCACTATGCCATTCAACGGTGAATAAGTATTCTGTGAAATATAGCCTAAGAGACCCACACGGTGCACACACTGTCACCTTTACACACGTGGGACAAGGAGTCTCCGGATCACATAAGTAAAACTCACTTGACTAGCATAGTGACATCTAGATTACAAGCATCATCATATGAATCTCAATCATGTAAGGCAGCTCATGAGATTATTGTATTGAAGTACATAGGAGAGAGATGAACCACATAGCTACAGCCCGAGGCCTCGATGGAGAACTACTCCTCCTCATGGGAGAAGCGGTGATGAAGATGGCGGTGGAGATGGCAGCGGTGTCGATGGAGAAGCCTTCCGGGAAACTTCCCCGCTCAGAGGTGCAACAGACTCTGTCCCCGATCTTGGCTTCGCGATGGCGGCGGCTCGGAAGGTTTTCCGTATCGTGGTTTTTTGTATCTTTTCGCGACGAGAGGCTTTATATAGGCGAAGAGGCGGCAGGGTCGAAGGGGTGGCCACACCATAGGCGGCGCGGCCGGGGCTTGGGCCGCGCCGGCTATGTCCAGTGCTGTGTGGCCCCCTCGGTCCTTCTCGGGTGTTCCGGATGCTTCGGTGAAAATAGGAACACAGGTCTTGATTTCGTCCGATTCCGAGAATATTTCGTTACTAGGATTTACGAAACCAAAAACAGCAGAAACAGCACTTCGGCATCTTGTTAATAGGTTAGTTCCAGAAAATGCACGAATATGACATAAAGTGTGCATAAAACATGTAGGTATCATCAATAATGTGGCATGGAACACAAGAAATTATCGATACGTCGGGGACGTATCAAGAAACTCCATGCAAATGGATTTTTGGAGTCATTTGATTTTTTGAATCGTTTGGCGCTTGCAAATCTTTTCTAAAAGAGAATGACTAAAATACCGTTCATAGGCCAAGTTTTGAACGGGCAACTAACTTAGTGGAAACATACATGATGATGTATATGGATCACTGGGCATAGTTGTGTGCGGAAGATTCTTATACTTCATGAAAACTTCAAACAATGAATTGAGTATATATATGTGGATATATTCGATAAGGAAGAAGTTTGAAACATTTGAATGGATTCAAATAAATTTCAGCATGAAGTAGAAATCATCGTAATAGAAAAGTCAAATATCTATGATTGGATTATAGTGGAAATATTTGAATTACTAGTTTTAGCGAACATCTAAGAGAGTTATGAAATTGTTCTACAACTCACATTTCTTGGAGTATCATAGTGATGATGAAGTATCCGAGAGATGTATCCAAACCTAGTTGGGTCAATGATGAGATAAAATATTAATGCCATTATATTTTTGTGAATTATGCTTTAGAGACTACCGCTTTACACTGAATAGAGCATCATCATGATCCGTTGAAATGACATCATACGAGTTATGACATGGGTATAAACCCTAATAGTCTTTTCTTAAATTTTGGTATGCATAGCATAAGTAAATAAGTTTACAACCAAAATCGGATGAATGTCTTTGTTGGTTATCCCAGAGAATTGATTGGGAATTCTTCCCACAATGGAGACAAAGACAAAGTGTTTGTCAATGTTTCTTATTTCCAAGAAATTGTTTCTAGCGAAGTTTTTGAGTGGGAGAACAATAGAACTTGATAAGGTTTATGAACCTGAGCATAATGATCGAGTAGCGCAGCATCGGAATTGGTTCGGAAGCGGCCACGACGATCATGGCTCCTATGACTACAAAGTGTTTTAGCCATGGAGATCGAAGTACATATTGAACCTTGTAGGTATTGTTTACTTTGTGATCAAATAAATGATTTGTGGACAAAGGATTGATTTTGAACAATGATAAACCAACTACAAGCAAAGAAGTTATGATGGGCCCTGACTCCGTTAAAATGGCCATGCACCATGAAATCCATAATAGATGAATACTTTTGAAAGTAAATGGATCTATAGACTTAGATGAAATATCTTTGAAGAAGCTCGACTTGTTGAAAAATTGTTTACGACAAAGTTCAAAGAGTTGACTACGATAAGATTAGATCTTCCGTAGCAATGCTTATAGTCTATGTGGATTATTCTAGTAATCACTACATATTTCTTTTGTGAGATATGCTAGTAGGATGGCAAAATACATTACTTATCAGAAGTATGTATTAAAGGTGTATACAAGATACAACCAAGAGTTTTGTGGTCCGTGGAATACTAGATAGGTATACGAACTTCAATTGGATGAAGTAAGTATTGCGGAGTTGGAATCTTCACCGATGAAATAGTCAAAGAGTTTTTATTTCATCAGACGATGAAGAGGCTTGCATTTGCAAGAAATTAAGTGGGAGCGCTAAGACACATTTATAATACTTTATGTAGGTGACATATAGTTGGTTATAAATGATGTAATTATATACTTGATTAAAAATGTTTCATTGAGAATTAACTTCAATGAAAGGATATGGACTGAAACAAATTTAGTGTCAAGATCTATGAAGATAGATTGAAACACATAAATAAGTTTAAGTCAAAGTACATATGATGGATATTGAAGTAATTCAATATAGAAATATTAAGAAAATGTTCTTGTCATGTGAAGGTTTAACAAGACTTGAGTGTATCTGACACTCAATGAGTAAAAACACATGAGTGATTATAGATCACGAATAATATGTACACAATCAGATATCATGTGCTATAAAGTGTTATGAGCATATACCAGGATGATTCATATGATGATCATTGGACGACAGTAAGAATATCCTTGAGTACTTTAGAAGAACTAAGGATATATATATATTTTTGTATGAAGAAATGACAAACAAATCGCTGTAAGGTGTTACACCGATATTGGTTTTGTCACATATAAAATATAATTTCAATCTCAAATTAGACTAAGTGTTGTTTAAAAGGTAGCACAATGAGCTAGAAGTTGTCTATGCTAGATTTAGAAGAGTTCTAAATATTGTGACGGATTCTACAAAAGAAGGCAGTATGTCATTATTTTGACAATGACAAAGGATGTTAAGTCAAGAGTTCTTTGAGAACTTGGTGTAGTTCCGATCGAGAACTTTGAAGCTATATTGTGTGTGACAATATTAGTGACATATTTGACTGGAATTAAGGTTCCACCAGAAGATCAAACATAGTTAATGCCGCTCATTTGGAAATGAGTGATGCGTTGAGACGCAAATGAATTACAAAATACATACGTTTTTGAGCGTGTCATCCGTTGACTAAAACCTCTCCCGTGAGCAATACATGATAAAGCACCATAAGGCCAAGGTGTTATATCTTTACAAATGTAAACTAGATTATTGACTCTAGTGCAAGTGGGACTGAAGGAGATATGCCCTAGAAGCAATAATAAAGTGGTTATTATTTATATCTTTATGTTTATGATAAATGTTTATATATCATGCTATAATTGTATTAACCGAAACATTAGTACATGTGTGATATATAGACAAACAAAGAGTCCCTAGTATGCCTCTTAACTAGCTTGTTGATTAATGGATGATTAGTTTCATAATCATGAACATTGGATGTTATTAATAACAAGGTTATATCATTGTATGAATGATGTAATGGACACACCCAATTAAGCGTAGCATAAGATCTCGTCATTAAGTTATTTGCTATAAGCATTCGATACATAGTTACCTAGTCCTTATGACCATGAGATCATGTAAATCACTTATACCGGAAAGGTACTTTGATTACATCAAACGCCCTGAAAAATGGGTTATAAAGGTGGGATTAAGTATCCGGAAAGATGAGTTGAGGCATATGGATCAACAGTGGGATTTGTCCATCCCGATGACGGATAGATATACTGGGCCCTCTCGGTGGAATGTCGTCTAATGTCTTGCAAGCATATGAATAAGTTCATAAGAGACCACATACCACGGTACGAGTAAAGAGTACTTGTCAGGAGACGAGGATGAACAAGGTATAGAGTGATAGAAGATCCAACGGACAAGTAAAATATCGCGTGACAAAGGGAATTGGTATCGTATGTGAATGGTTCATTCGATCACTAAAGTCATCGTTGAATATGTGGGAGCCATTATGGATCTCCAGATCCCGCTATTGGTTATTGGTCGGAGTGAGTACTCAACCATGTCCGCATAGTTCACGAACCGTAGGGTGACACACTTAAAGTTGGATGTTGAAATGGTAGAACTTGAATATGGAATGGAGTTCGAATATTTGTTGAGTCCCGGATCCCGGACATCACGAGGAGTTCAATGGTCGAATAAGATTCATATATAGGAAGTCATATTCCAAGTTTGGAAATGATCCGGTGCATTTATGGCAGGTTCTAGAAGGTTCTAGAAAAGTCCGGAAGAAATCACCATGGAAAGTAGAGTCCGGAGGGACTCCACCTTGCATGACCAGCCAACCCTAAAGGGGTGGACTCCCTAGGGTGGCCGCCAACCGGAAAGGTGGGAGTCCCACCTGGGTAGGACTCCCTCCTTGAGTAGGTTTCCCATATGGGAGGTTTTAGTGTTGGGGTCTTATTCGAAGACTTGGACTAGAACTCTTGGTGCTTCCACCTATATAATGAGGGGCATAGGAGAGGGGGCTGACCACTTCAAGCCTCCACCTTGGCCGCACCTTAGAGGGCGGCGCCCAACCCCTCTCTCTCCCCAAACCCTAGCGGTCTCTCTCCTCCACCACATCCCGCACGCTTAGCGAAGCTCCGCCGGATTTCTCCACCACCACCGACACCACGCCGTCGTGTGTCGGATTCAAGGAGCTACTTCCGCGCCCGGCGGGCAGGGAGGTGGACGTCGTCTTCATCAACAACCGAACGTGTGACCGAGTACGGAGGTGCTGCCCGTTCGTGGCGCCGTGATCAAGATCTTCTACGCGCTTTTGCAAGCGGCAAGTGAACGTCTACCGCCAACAAGAGCCTCATCTTGTAGGCTTTGGAATCTCTTCAAGGGTGAGACTCGATACCCCCTCGTTGCTACCGTCTTCTAGATTGCATCTTGGCTTGGATTGCGTGTCCGCGGTAGGAATATTTTTGTTTTCTATGCAACGTTCTCCTACATACGCAACTTTCATTAGTTTTGAGTTTTCTGATTTGAGCAACGGAAGTATTTTATTAAAATTCGTCTTTACTGGCTGTTCTGTTTTGGCAGATTCTGTCTCTGTTTTTTGCATTGTCTCTTGTGGACTTTAAGCGAGATTTTCTAGACGTAGAGAGCTGTAGCTAATGTTTTATTGAGTTCTTGCAATGTGCCACTACGGGACCAAGGTGGATTCAAATTTTTGAGTACTAACCCCTCTAATGAAGTTTATGAGAAGTTTGGTGTGAAGGAAGTTTTCAAGGGTCAAGAGAGGAGGATGATATATGATCAAGAAGAGTGAAAAGTCTAAGCTTGGGGATGCCCCGTGGTTCATCCCTGCATATTTCAAGAAGACTCAAGTGTCTAAGCTTGGGGATGCCCAAGGCATCCCCTTCTTCATCAACTTATCAGTTCCTCCCCTGAAACTATATTTTTATTCGGTCACATCGTATGTGCTTTACTTGGAGCGTCTGTGTGTTTATTTTTCGTTTTGTTTATGTTTGAATAAATTCGGATCCTAGCAATCCATGTTTGGGAGAGAGACACGCTCCGCTTTTTCATATGAACACTCGTGTTCTTCGTTTTACTTTTAATGTTCAATGAATAAAAGTTGGAAGCTACAATATTTATCTTTATTTGGTTGGGAAAAGAAAATGCCTCATATGTCTTGGATAATTTGACACTTGGCAATTGTTTTGAGCTCTCAAGTTGTTATCACCAGGATTTAACCGCGATCAGGAGGTGGGCCGCAGTCAAGATGGGCTTAAGGAAATATACGTGGAGAGTTATATGAACCGGCCTGTTATACCAAGTTGGGCTTAATTGCTCGTGTATCTGTAACATTTTAGATCTGTTTTAGTTTAGAGATAGAATCTTAGTCGTGCACGGTTTAGTGCATGCCCACATTAGAAAGTCCCTTGGACTATAAATATGTACCTAGGGTTTATGGAATAAACAACAACTCACGTTCAACCCAAAAACAAACCAATCTCGGCGCATCGCCAACTCCTTCGTCTCGAGGGTTTCTATCGGGTAAGCGACATGCGCCTAGATCGCATCTTGCGATCTAGGCAGCAAGCCCCACGTTGTTCATGCGTTGCTCGTACTGAAGCGTTTTTGATGGCGAGCAACGTAGTTATCATTAGATGTGTTAGGGTTAGCATTGTTCTTCGTTTAAGCATGCTTACGTAGTGCAACCCTTGCATATCTAGCCGCCCTCACGCCTATCTCAGGTGTGGGCGGCACCCCTTGATCATTATTTAGTAGATCTGATCCGTTACGATTGCTCCTTGTTCTACAAAGATTAGTTTAATATCGCAATAGTTAGGCCTTACAAAGGGGAGGAGGATCCAGTGGCACGTGGGGTGGCGTTCGCAAGTCCTAAACGGGATGTTCCTAGGATCAACTTCATGTTGGTTTTTTGGCCTTGTTTAGGATCGGCTTACGAGCACCGTGCGTGGCCGCAAGGCCCAACCGAGTAGGATGATCCGATTATGCGGTGAAAACCCTAAATCGTCGTAGATCTCATTAGCTTCATCTTGATCAAGCAGGACCACCAAGTATTCGTGCACCGTACGGATCATGGGTGGATCGGCTCTTTGAGCCGATTCACGGGATAACCTGAGAGCCGATCGAGGCTCGTATTTAACGTTTACATGTATGCCCTTGAGAAACTAAGCGAGGCATCCTCATCACCTTCGACCGGGTATCGGTGGGCACGCCCTGCGCCGCAGCGTGTGACCAGAAGAGCATTGCGGGCCGTCGCTCGGAGGGTCTCACCAGCCGCAGCTCTAGGCTCTTCCCGGCTCTACGGTGTTGACAAGGCCGCGCCCGCCGGTGGGTTTTGGCTCAACACATTCGCACGCCGGTGGGACAATCGTCTACATCAACCACATCGCCATCTACATCGAGATGGCGGACGGCACGCCAGTCCACGGGGATCTGCCTGACGACCTCAAGAAGCAATACAACGAGATCAAGGCTACCCTCGGCCGACCTCATCGCTCTTTCAGAGAACCCGTACCAATGGCATCGAGATGGAAGGGGTTCTCACCGCAAGGTGCGCTCGATGGGATAGACCTCTCTACCGTCGGAGGAACGTACCAGGTGCTCGCGGAGATCAACTACAGGTGGCTCACTCACTACACCGCCACTCGAGAACTTGGTCAACGTGTTGGAGCGTGTCGCTCTGCGCGTGATCCGGGAGATCATGAGCCACCGTACTCGCCGTCGGGACCAGCTCTCGGGACTCATCAAGGAGAGTTGCCATTCCAGTCCCGTCCACCGCTGCCATATGCGTTGGCGGCACTGCTGAGAAGTGCCGACTACACCGGCATTCCTCGTCTACAGATTGGTGGCGACCCTAGTGACTACCGGTTCTTAATGGAGGCGCCTAAGGAGATCCCTCATGGATACGCGTGCATGTATGTGCCGGATTGTGGTGACCGGGCACTCACAAACCAGGCCACAACATCGGGGACTCCGCGAACGGGAGGAACGTCGGCGGCGAGAGACGTGGCTAACTAAATCACACCACACGAAACTCAGAGCCCGCTCCGCAGATGGCGCAGAGCTGGAAAAGCAAACATGGCGGAGCCAAGTACGCCACCCGGCGAATCTTCGAGTGCAACTCCTACGGCCACCACAGGGGATCGAGATCAGTACCATACGAGACCAATTCGGCATGATGCCGAAAGAAGGATCGGCTATTCAAGCCGTACCCCGACGATTACGAGATGATCCCGCTGCCACCTAAATATCGGCTCCCGACTTCTCCAAATTCGTGGATCAGATGGCTCCAGCTCCATCGAGCACGTCGGCCGATATTTGGCTCAACCGGCTTCAGTGTCGGATCGGCTACGCGTGAGGCTCTTTTCACGAGTCCCTCACGGGATCGGCTTTTGGATGGTACACCTCTTTGCCAGCAAACTCCATCCAGTCTGGAAGCAATTGGAAGAACAGTTCCATATGCAATACCATTCGAAGCTTCCGAGTCGGCATTGCCGATCTAGCACAACTACGTCGGCGCGAAACGGTGACAGAATACATCCAGCGCTTCAGAATCTTAGGAACCGATGTTATTCGGTTCATATAAAAGAAAAGATCGAGTTGCAGTGCAGAGCCTTGCAACACAGCTCAAGGACATGGCCTCCAGATTATCCCTCGGCGCACATGGTTCGAAACTATCGCATATGAACGGCGCCACCCCGACCTGTGCCAAGACAAGTTCAAGCGTGCGTGGTTATGGTCGATGAGAGGAAGATGAAGTGCTGCGGAGACCAAGAAATAGCGATGGTGAGTGGACTCGGGGAGGAACCCCCGTGGCACAAATGGGTAAAGCCACCGGGGCCGCCCAGGATTTGATTTTGACGTAACCAAGAACGGATCTTCGACCTCCTGCTCAAGGAGAAACAGTTGATTCTCGAAGGTCTCAAGTTCCCCACAAAAGAGCTAAACGGAAAGCCATACTGCAAATTCCACAACTCGCTTTCCCATGCCACCAACGATGCAGGGTGTGGCGTCGGCACATCCAAGCGGCGATAGAGAAGGGCGGCTAATTTTCAACCAGACGCCATGAAGGTCGACACCCAACCCTTCCCGCCGTTAACATGGTAGAAATTACCTACCCTGAAGGTTGCCCGGTCCCTCGTTCGGCATCAACATGGTAGGACCTGGAAACCACTCGGCAAAGATGGAGATGAGGGCAGCTGCTCTCATAGCAAGGATACAGGAGGCCGCTCCACGCGATCGGCTCCGTCATGATGGCAAGCGCTATGTCACGAGGGAGAGGTGAAGAATATAAGATATCGGCGACCCCTCTCTGATCACCTCCTCAACAAATATGTGAGTCGTATGACCAACGCCGACGGTCCAATTACGATGATAGAGATCGTCTGGCTAGAGAAGCCGAAGATATCGTCGGCGGATCGCGATGAGGAGGAACACGAGGCGTGCCACGGAAGCATCAAGGGAGCAAGATGACAACGCCGGACATGGGACTGCCCCTTCTTCAAACTTCCGGGATTCGGGAATGAGCCGATTGCCCACAATCGGCAATTGCCCAGCAATGAAAAGAAGGGGCAGCCAACGTGTACGTGTTCGAGCGCCTGGGGCCTCTCCACAAAGCAAGCGCCTGAGTCACCTCGTTGGGCAGATCTTGAGGATTCGAAGACGAGGGAGAAGTGGAAGAAGATAGGTACCACCGGCCAAGGTGGTGCCCCGACGGACTCAGCCGAAAAGCACGGCATTGCGCGGCTGGAGGAAGCCGAAAGGTTGTACTGCATACGCTAAGGAAGGCACGGCTGATCGGGCGCAAGGTTCAGCGAACCCTGGATGAAGAGGGTCGTCCACGGAAGATGGAGTGGCGCCCCAAACAGAGGAAAGCCGATGATGAGACATCGGGTGGCACAAACATGGTACTCGTCTTGCCGACAGGCGTAGCGCTCCACGACTCTACGGAGCACCCAAGGTGGACGGCAGCCAAGCGCATCAAGTCGAGGTCGGGTTGGTTTTATCCACGACCAAGTAGCAAGATCAAACCAATGAGCAAATCGGGAGAAGCTGATCCTTGTGATCGGCCCCAAAAAACGAATGAAGGGAACTTACAAAACCTTCAACGAGCAAGCAACGTGGAGGCCGATTCCAGCAATCGGCCAAAATTACCCTCACCCACCTTTCTGCCTGGGTTCAATATGTTATCCAACAAAGCCGATACCATCAATTCTCTTGACAGAATCGGCTCGGGGGGGGCACCCAGGTATATGAAAATACGAGGATATGCAACGGAAGCGTCTCATCTTCTGGTGATGGGTATTGGAATATGGGGGCCGATGCACGGGTCGGCCGTAATAAAAAGTGAAAATTCGAAAATTTTCGAGCACAGCCGATGCAGCAGGCATCGACTTAAGGGCATGAAAGCCGATGCATGGCCATCGACTCAAGAGGAGTAACTGTTACGATCAGAGGGTCAATGGAGCACAAAGGGAGATTTTTTATGAAGGAACTCCTCAATGGAGCAGTTTGGAAGCTCAGATCCTCTCTTCAAGAACAATGTCAGGAACAGCATGGGCGTGCGGATCAGGTCAAGGATGGATCGCATCAGGTCCACCAAAGGGAAGGAGCCTATCTAGCCGGCGGGAACTGAAAAACTCGGGGGGCAGCTCACCTTGAAGGCTTTCCGCTTAGAGAAGCCGATTTGTGTTCAAATCGGCTGGCGCTGCATAAGGAACTTCCCCACGCACGATCAAGCCCAGGTCTATGCAGCTCATTTGTGTATCCTCGTCTCTCTTTTGCCTTGGCTGAGACTCGGGGGGCAACAGGCCTGGTAGGTGCTCTATTGAAGGACCGATTGAAGTACCATCGGCTGATCCTCGTTGCAACCTTCTTCACGAAGCGATGAACGCTCGCTCAGGAGTTGAAGAATGGAAGGATGAATGTCGAAGGACCGATGCGTTGTTGTCGGCTCAGTACACATTGGCAAAGGGGACGAATCGGCAAGGTCAGTAGGAGAGGTAAATTGGCTCAATCAAACTCAGAGGAAATCGGCAAAATCAAATTGGGGAACGGTTCTTCATTGATAGGCGAGATTTCTTACAAAGAGCTAATTGCTCTCAAAAGGAAATACTAGGGGATACATTGCCCCATCTGCTACTACTGACCCTATGCTAGGGGTCCTATCTACGGGCCGTCACTGCCCTCGCCGTCATCCTCAGAGCTCTCATCGGCCCTGCGCTTGGGGCTCCTCGTCGGCTGCTCCCGGAGCCCTCCACGGGGGCTTCGTCCCCGTCTTCGTCGTCCCGCTCGTCGTCGTCCCACATGCGAGCGCTTCGGTGGTAGCCCTCGAGGAGTCGTCGTCGTCGTCGTCCTCCCCTCTCTTCTTCCTCCTCCGCCCCCTCGGAGGTGAAGTCGCCGGAGAAGCGATCGTCATCGCTCTCCTCCTCCGATTCCCGTCGGCGAGGAAACGGAGGTCGCTCTCCCCGTCCGTCGAGGACTGGTCGTCCTCGGACCGGATGGAGAAGTCATGGTCTGACTTCTCCCCGGCCGCAATGGCGCGGCGGGTGTTGGCCTGGACCGCCGGTTGTGCTCCGCGTCGGCTCGCGGGACATGGAGGAGGCTGGAGGTCCGATAGGGCGAGGAGGAAGAAGACATGATGGTGCAGAGGACTTTTGGATGCTAATGCGAGGATGCAGAAAAGGCTGTTCATAGCGGTTAAATAAAAGGGGATATGGTGAAAATTCAATGCCACAGCAGTTTCCGAGGAAGTGGTGTTTGAAAGAAAGAGAAAAGACTGCCAAATCACGCGGAGAAGTTGAGAAGGCAAGTCATCATGGTGACGGATACTGCGACGGTTACGCACGACATGACCCGACGGAAGCGTAATGATTTTGGAAATACCATTTCCAAAACCAGGGGGGCATGTGTTATCACCAGGATTTAACCGCGATCAGGAGGTGGGCCGCAGTCAAGATGGGCTTAAGGAAATATACGTGGAGAGTTATATGAACCGGCCTGTTATACCAAGTTGGGCTTAATTGCTCGTGTATCTGTAACATTTTAGATCTGTTTTAGTTTAGAGATAGAATCTTAGTCGTGCACGGTTTAGTGCATGCCCACATCAGAAAGTCCGCTGGACTATAAATATGTACCTAGGGTTTATGGAATAAACAACAACTCACGTTCAACCCCAAAAACAAACCAATCTCGGCGCATCGCCAACTCCTTCGTCTCGAGGGTTTCTATCAGCGAGATGCGCTAGATCGCATCTTGCGATCTAGGCACAAGCCCCACGTTGTTCATGCGTTGCTCGTGCGAAGCGTTTTTGATGGCGAGCAACGTAGTTATCATTAGATGTGTTAGGGTTAGCATTGTTCTTCGTTTAAGCATGCTTACGTAGTGCAACCCTTGCATATCTAGCCGCCCTCACGCCTATCTCAGTGTGGGGGCGGCCGCTGATCATTATTTAGTAGATCGATCCGTTACGATTGCTCCTTGTTCTACAAAGATTAGTTTAATATGCAATAGTTAGGCCTTACAAAGGGGGGAGGATGGCACGTAAGGTGGCGTTCGCAAGTCCTAAACGGGATGTTCCTAGGATCAACTTCATGTTGGTTTTTTGGCCTTGTTTAGGATCGGCTTACGAGCACCGTGCGTGGCCGCAAGGCCCAACCTGGGTAGGATGATCCGATTATGCGGTGAAAACCCTAAATCGTCGTAGATCTCATTAGCTTCATCTTGATCAAGCAGGACCACCAAGTATTCATGCACCCCGTACGGATCATGGGTGGATCGGCTCTTTGAGCCGATTCACAGGATAAACCTGAGAGCCGATCGAGGCTCGTATTTAATGTTTACATGTGCCCTGCAGGAAACTAAGCGAGGCATCCTCATCACCTTCCGACAGGTATAGGTCGTGGCACGCCCTGCACGCAACGCCGCGTGTGACCGGAAGAGCATTGCGGGCCGTCGCTCGAGAGGGTCTCACCACCGCAGCTCTAGGCTCTTCCCGGCTCTACGGTGTTGACAAGGCCGCTGCCCGCCGGTGGGTTTTGGCAGTCAACACAAGTAGATCATGATTAAGTTTTTTTCATGTAGTTTAAACCTATTAGTGGAGGACTACTGAAGAGCTTGTTAAAATTGGTTTGCATAATTGATCTCTCTTAAGGTCTAGATATTTTCTGGTAAAAGTGTTTGAGAAACAAGGAAGACAGTGTAGAGTATTATAATGCTTGCAATATGTTCTTATGTAAGTTTTGGCTCACGGTTCATACTTGTGTTTGCTTCAAACAACCTTGCTAGCCTAAACCTTGTATCTAGAGGGAATACTTCTCATGCATCCAAAATACTTGAGCCAATCACTATGCCATTTGTGTCCACCATACCTACCTACTATGTGGTATTTCCTGCCATTCCAAAGTAAATTGCTTGAGTGCTACCTTTAAACAATTCAAAATTTATCATCTCTGATTTGTGTCAATGTTTTATAGCTCATGAGGAAGTATGTGGTGTTTATCTTTCAATCTTGTTGGACAACTTTCACCAATGGACTCTTGCTTATCCGCTTATCCAATAATTTTGCAAAAGAGCAATGGGATTCCCAGTCCCAAATTAATTAACCAAAATAGACACTCCTCCATGGTATGTGATTGTTGGGGCAACGAGGATTGGTTAGCCATTTGTGTGCAGGTTGGAAGTGTCATCATCATAATAACTAAAATAAAAGGCACTCCTTCATGGCATGAGATTGTTGGCGCGAGGATTCGGTTAGCCATGGTTTGTGAAAGAAAGGTTGGAAGGAGTGCCACCCAAAATAAAAATAATTCATGGGAGCCGCTCTTGAAGGTTTGTCCTAGCAAGGGGGTTAGAGTACCCACCATTCGTTGACAACAACAAACACCTCTCAAAACTTTACTTTTATGCTCTCTTTATGTTTTCAAAACCAAAGCTCTAGCACAAATATAGCAATCGATGCTTTCCTCTTTGAAGGGCCTTTCTTCTACTTTTATGTTGAGTCAGTTTACCTACTTCCTTCCACCTTAGAAGTAAACACTTGTGTCAACTGTGCATTGATTCTTACATACTTGCATATTTGCATTCATCATATTACTTTGTGTTGACAATTGTCCATGAGATATGCATGTTACAAGTTGAAAGCAACCGCTGAAACTTATATCTTCCTTTGTGTTGCTTCGATGCCTTTACTTTGAACTTATTGCTTTATGAGTTAACTCTTGCGCAAGACTTTTGATGCTTGTCTTGAAAGTACTATTCATGAAAAGTTTTGCTATATGTTATCTACTTGTTAGCAACTATAGATCATTGCCTTGAGTCACTTCATTAATTTCATATGCTTTGTAATAGTATGATCAAGGTTATGTAAGTAGCATGTCACTACAGAAATTATTCTTTTATCGTTTACGTTGGGACGACGAGAACTAAGCTTGAGATCTTATACGTCTATGCTCCATCCATAATGTTTCCATGCTTGTTTTATGACAATACTTACATGTTTTGCTTGCACTTTATGATGTTTTTATGCGTTTTCGAACTAACCTATTAACAAGATGCCACGTGCCAGTTCCTGTTTTGTTGTTTTTGGTTCCGAAAGGCGTTCGGCAATATTCTCGGAATCGACGAAACGAAGACCAAACCTCCTATTTTTCCCGGACATCGAACACCGAAGAAGAGTCGGAGAGGGCAGAGCCACCACACCATGGGCGGCGCGGCTGACCTGGGCCGCGCCGGCTGTGGTGTGGCGCCCCTTGTGCCCCCGCCTCTTCGCCTATAAAATCCCTTTCGACCTAAAAACACCGTAACTCTTGACGAAACTCCGAAAGACGCCCGGGCGCCACCATCGCGAAACTCCAATTCGGGGGAGTCTGTCCGGCACCTGCGGGACGGGGAAGTGCCCCGGAAGCCATCTCCATCAACGCCATCGCCTCCATCATGCTCGTGAGTAGTTCCCACATGGACTACGGGTTCTAGCGTAGCTAGTTGGTATTCTCTCCCCATGTACTTCAATACAATGATCTCATGAGCTGCCTTACATGATTGAGATTCATCGATGTAATCGGTGTTGTGTTTGTCGGATCCGATGGATTGTTACGTTATGATTGTCTATCTACAAAGTTTATGAAGTTATTGTTGCTGCAATCTTGTTGTGTTTAATGCTTGTCATTAGGGCCCAAGTGGCATGATCTTAGATTTGAGCTTTATATTATTGCTTAGATTGTATCTACAAGTTGTATGCACATGTCACTGTCCGGAACCAAAGGACAGAAATCGGGACAACCGGAGGGGATGGCGGTGATGTGAGTGACACATGTTTTCACGGAGTGTTAATGCTTTGCTCCGGTGCTCTATTAAAAGGAGTACCTTAATATCCAGTAGTTTCCCTTGAGGCCGGCTGCCACCCGGGTAGGACAAAAGATGTTGTGCAAGTTTCTCATTGCGAGCACGTACGACTATTATTGGAAAACATGCCTACATGATTAATGATCTTGATATTCTGTCTTAATGCTATTTCAATCCTATCAATTGCCCGACTGTAATTTGTTCACCCAACACTTGTTATTGGAGAGTTACCACTAGTGTAGATAGCTGGGAACCCTGGTCCATCTTTCATCATCATATACTCGTTCTACATGTCACTTTTTCTGGTGCCATTGCTCTCATATTACTATTGCTGTATTATTGTTACTATTGCTCTTATATCACTGCTTTCACATCACCCTGTTGCTAGTGCTTTTCCAGGTGCAACTGAATTGACAACTCAGTTGTTAAGGCTTATAAGTATTCTTTACCTCCCCTTGTGTCGAATCAATAAATTGGGTTTTACTTCCCTCGAAGACTGTTGCGATCCCCTATACTTGTGGGTCATCAGATACCTGGTGGATACGGGCAGATAAGCTCACCACAAATTTCGCCAAGGCTGTCTTCAAGGCACACTCTTCTTTTCTTTGTAAAGAAGGCCTCTCTTGGAGTCAGCTTGACAGAGAACTTATCTAATGGGCTACCAAAATGGTTATGTTTTCCAACTCTGGATTCATGTGCAGAGAAGTATTTTTCTGAAAGATGATTTGCACACCGTACAAGCTTTCCAACATCTTGTCGTCTGGTCCCTAAGTTGACTGCAAATGTCACTGCCTTTGTACCGACAAACTCAGATAAAATTCGATGTTCTTCAGCGAAAACATCATCTGCTTCGTATCCAGATAAATGTAGATCTGACGCACTTAGTGTGATACGCAAAGGATCAATAGCAGGGAAGTCAGAAACAAAGTTTGACAAGTCAAGGAGAGATATCCCTGGGATTAGCCTCAGCTGGTCTTTTGCTTCTAAAGCCATATCCACTGGCTCATCAAAATATTTCACGTTCTCGCTCAACTGAGCTCTTGCAGCATCTAAAGATGACAGGAGGAGGTAGCTTGGGCTTGAGCTCTGGAGCAACTGGAGGCATTGGCTCACTTTATCTGCATCCAAGAGACCTCCAGCCATGTGAAGCATCGAGGACTGTGTAAGCGAGCTCAGAACCTTATGTGTGGATTGCGCAACCAAGTCAGCACCTTGCTCAATCGCTGTGCTTGGAAAACTGTCATGGAACCTGAAATGCGCACCATGTGCCTCATCAACTATAACTGGAATGTGCAACGGATGACAAACATCAACGATGCCTTGCACATTTCTGCATATGCCGTGATAGGTCGGTGAAGTAACAAGAACATCACCTATTTTTTCCCATCCTTCTCAAGCTCCTTCAGTGCTCTATCTACCTGTGACGGCGTGATACCACCAGCAATGTCCCACCCAGAATTGTACTCTGGTACTATATATTTAGGCACCGCACCAGATAGAACCAGTGCAGAGATCACTGAAATGTGGCAGTTTCGAGGAACAATGAGGAAGTCACCTGGGGAGCAGGTAGCCATCACTGCGGCCTGGATTCCGCAGGTAGTCCCGTTGACCAGGAACCATGTTTTCGATGATCCAAACAGTTGAGCCGCCCGGTTCTGAGCATCCAAAATCACACCCCTGGGGTAGAAGAGGTCGTCAAGCTCAGGTAGCTCGGGTAGGTCATGCAAAAACGCTCCCGTGCCAATAAGGTTCAGCAAGGAAGATGGAGCAGCTTTCCCTCTGTTGTGCCCAGGAAAGTGAAAGCAGGACACGTCTTGAGCTGCAGTTGATTTCAGCGCCTGAACCAGAGGGGCGGTACCACCTTGGACAGCTACTGAAGATTCAGTTATTGTAGCTTCAGTTTCAGATATTCCTGGCGTGTTCCATGAAGTGCCAGAATGTGCTATGACATGTCGCTGGGGTGATTCCTGCAAGACTAGAAACATTGGACTGCTGCTCTAATCATCACCAATGTCGGACAACGCAGACCATGTTCAGCTAACTAGTGTTTGAAAGCAAAGTATAACACATGATTTCATCAGCGGTTGATCAAAAGATTCCAAAGTAGATGAATCATGACCAACCTATTCAATGCAAACTAGAAAGCATCTTCAGTTCAGTAGTAGTATTCGAACAAGTCAAAGCAAGTCTAACCCATAGTTTTGGCACGCAAGGGAGCGAGGAGAAAAAGTTTCTGGAAAACAATGAACCCTTGGCATAATGCACGGTCCAGGAGTGCACATAGACGATATACAGATTCAGTTTAGACTGGAACAGAACAGATGCAGCTTAAGTAAAAATAGCCTGACAGATTCGGTTAGACTGGGCCATAGTCTAGTTTCGTGTCTCCTTCACAACACAAGGTCCAATCTACCTAGTAAACAAATCTACGAATTGCATTTATGGTGTTGTGATTGCCAGACTACCACGAGCAATTCGGCAAACAAGTTGCACGCACTAGAATAGAAGAACGCCGGTACTTCGAACGAGCCCACGGGAAAAGCAGTGACACTTGAACCACTGCAGCGCAGGAAGGGTAGGGGGTTACCGCGTGTAGAGGGCGAGGCGCGCGCGGGGACGGAGATGGAGGCATGCTGCTGCGGCTGTTGCTCGGAGGAGGACGATGAGGAAGAAGCATGGTCGTTGGAAACATAGTGGTTCGGGGCAGTGTAATTGCATTTTTGGGCCATCATACAACTGGGCCAGACTAAAAAGGACCCCGTCGGTTGTCGAGGCAAAGATACCCCCTCTATCCCCGTGAGTTGTTGCCGGTTTATACTACCTCTATCCCAATTCTTAAAGATTATAATACTATATTTTAAAAAAAAATCCGTTTCAAAAAAAAAATATTTTAAAAAAAGTAAACTAAGTAGAGTTTGATCAAACTTTAAAAAAATATCAATAAATAATATATTTTAAAGATACCATATGAATATATATTTCACTATCTATCTAGTGATATTGATTTTGTATTTTACATGTTAATGATTTTTGATAAAAGTTTGGTCAAACTTGACATAGTTTGATTGTTAAAAAAAATATAAACATTAAACTTTACGATGGAGGTAGTAGTAGCTACTTCTTAACTAGGTTCAGAAAAAACTACTTCTCAGCTGGTTTTCTTCACTATACGAGAACCATGGAACCTCTCTTGCAGGAAATCAGAATAAAATATCAATTCTACAAAATCAGGAGTAACTAAAAAGGCTAAAAAAATTAATCAGACACAATATTACAATATTATGGATGAATGCCAATATTCACGTCTTGGTTCATTACTCCCATTCAAAAACATAAATAGTTTAAGAGCATGAAATCGAAGAAAACGTTGCGTGCCCATTCACCCTTGCCGATGCTAGAACTTCTAGAATCACCTTGTTGCGAAAATCTTCATGAGCTCCCATAGCCTTCTACTCCTCCCTTAATGAACCACACTTGTCTTCAGAATAATATGGACAACAAATATTTAGTCTATGAAAAAGCAGTTCTTTCACAAGACCTTCGGCTGGTTTCCCTTGGAATTGAAATAGATTGCCATGGCTATGTTGTTGAGACGGTGGTACTATGTATTTAACATATCTATATTAGAGTGCTATCTAAAAATGACTTACACAACTATTGTCATTGCCTTTGGTTGGCCACCAATTCGGAAAGACAGATTTTCGACTAGGAACGACAAGTGCGTTTTTCTTTAATGTTTTTTTTGCAGTTGAACAACAAATACTGGTTGAGATCTATGGCCTTACGACGATGGTTGATACTAGATCTCATCCCTGTCCACAAGGCAACTAGTACGCTTTGCAGGTGTGAGGTCCTCGTTCGCTGCCGATGTGCAACATTAATCGTTCCACCATTCATATAAAGTTTCGGTAAATTTTAGCCTTTCCAAATTTCATTATCGAGCGAGATGTTTCCGGCTCTAATGTAGTACTCCCACCGATCCATATTTCTTTCCATTAAAATAGATATATCTATAATTAAACAAAGAGTGACTAGCACTAACTCTATGCTAAGAGATGGAAACAAACAAAGAGTAGATAACTCCAAGGTTAAAACCTTTGAGAAGGGATCGCCACACGTGCCGATGTCACCGAGTCCAAACTTAGGCCGATCTTGGGAGTTTAATCCCCAAAAGCCAAGCTTCCAGCAACCACTTTAAACAAGGCACAACACTGATGCGTGTGGACATTGCCTAATGAGGACCTTTTCAGGCATTTCCTCTTAAAAGTACTCCCACCGAAAATTGGTAGGCATAAATGTTCTAGTCAAAGATCGTACGAAGACTAACTCAGTGATATTGTAATGTGTCCCAAAATACATGGAATTCAACAATTTCAGCTGAAGTTTTTTCAGTGTATTAACTTACACAAATTCTCTAGATCCTCTTCACCCACACATAATCTGCCTGGGTAGAAAATGAAAAATAATAACCTAGATATTTGCTAAATGAGCGTACACATTTTGCCCGAACTCTCAACACAATCCTAAGAAAAAAATCAGCAAAATGGTACTGCAAAACCATGATTTATTGATCATAGAAAACCATCGCCAACATTCTAAGAAGTTGTAAACCAAAAAACCGTAGGCCGATCTCGGGAGTTTAATCCCCAAAAGTCGAGCTTGGGGCAACCACTTTAAACAAGGGCACAACACTGATGCGTGTGGACATTGCCTAATGATGGCCCTTTCAGGCATTTCCTCTTTAAAGTACTCTCACGGTCTCACCGAAAATTGGTAGGCATAAATGTTCTAGTCAAAGATTGAACATTTATGTGTGCCAAAATACATGGAACTCAACAATTTCAGCTGATGTTTTTTAAACGTATTAACTTACACAAATTGTGTAGATCCTCTTCACCAACACATCATTTGCCTGGGTAGAAAATGAAAAATAATAACTTGAATATTTGCTGAATGAATGTAGACATTTTGCCTGAAGTCTCAACGTACACAATCCTAAGAAATAAATCAGCAAAATGGCACTGCAAAGCCATGATTTATTGATCATAAAAAAACCATCGCCAACATTCTAAGAAGTTGTAAACCAAAGTTGTCCGCAAGAATTCAATGAACCCGTCTGAATGTGTGAATTATTACATCCAAAACACTTGAGCATCAAACAAGGTATTGTACCTGGAGACTTTGTAAGAGCGAACTAGACGGTGATCAGACACCACGGGTTCGCCATCCATGCGACGCTCGACATAGAAAGCAGTCAGCCGTAGCAGACACTTGTCGCCGTCGCCTAAGCTGTCCTTCTCCTTGCCCTCGGGCCGCAAGCGCTCCATGAGGCAGTACCCGCTGCCTTGTTTGTTCACGGCCCTAGCTAGGGGCACGAGCTTGGCATCGATGTGCCTCCATCCAGCATCGACATCCTTATCGAGGCGGAACAGCTTCTCCGTGCCGACCTTTCACTCCTCGGGGTCAGACATGACATGGCCGGTGCAGAGGCGCCCATCCGTGGGGGGACGGCGATATGTGTCGGTTTCAACCGCGTGGAGCCCAACCCACGTGTCCAGCTCGCCGTCATAGTGCGCGTGGCCGATGACCGGCAGCTCCCAGTCGTTGCGGAGCGTCCACTTACGGCTCCGCGAGCAGAAAGAGAAGGTAGCCCCCATCCCGGTGTTCCGGTTGTAGTTGGCGGACACGAGGGGCTCGTAGTCCTGCGGAGAAGGCGCCCCCGGCGGCACGTGCACCACGTGTGCGGTGATGTAGGCAGCCGATTCTCAATCGTTTATGAAGGAAGTGTTGAATCCCGTGGATCAACTAGTGTAGATCTAAACGAGTAGTTTCTATATCTGTAACAAAAGGTGTTCATGGACTCTGTGGGGGAGAGAGAGATCGAGGGTCACCTTCACCGTTGCAGAGGTACCGGAGGACGTCGGCATGGAGATGGTGGCGACGGCGACGGCGACAGCATGAGGTCGAGCGAGAGGGGTGGCGGCGGATCTTCCCGTCGGCACTGCACTAACCCTAATCGGTGGGTCGTCTGGTGGGGCGAGTGGCAGCTTAGGGCAACCTTGTACCGAGTGCCACCGGCCCCACCACTCTATATAGTGCAGGCGACAGGGACCCACCAACCAGCGAATGGTTGGGCGCCCCCGATCAGGGCGCGGTCAAAGGGCACGTCGAGCCGTTGGGCTTGAACATGGTGGAGATCAACCTAACAGTACCGAGATCTGTCGTTTGACATCTAGCAAAGAAACCAATTAATATGTGTGCCTGATAAAATGAATATATCCTTGGCCGTTTGACATCTCGCCGTTCTCGCGGAAATTCAATACGACTCCCGGGTGCATATGCTCCCTGTATCAAAAAATTATATTTCAAAATGTTGGAAAATTTTAACAAAAAATTCTACATGTACATCTCAACAATATATGTATGTTCGTCAAGTTTCGTGAGGAACCAATATGTTTTGTGGTCTGTGTAAAAAAAGAGAAAATTTATCTCCTGAAAAGCCTTATTTTCAGCATTGAATTTTGCCTTTTTTACACACGTCACATGATAAGTCGGATTTTTATGAAACGACTTTGTGAGCGCGTAACACGTGAAGATGTACGTGCAAATTTTTCGTTTCAATTTTTTAAAATTTCAAAATGTATATAACATGTATTTCAAAATAAAGGGAGCATATGCTCCCATGTGCCAAAACACCATTCCCCCGTTCTCGCCGCTCTTGACACGGGAAGTAGTAAAAATGCAGAAGCCATTTGTCGCCCTCACCCAAGCACTCGCCTCTCTCAGGCTTCAGGCGTTCCATGATGCAGTACTCAGTGCCAGTTTGATCCACCATCGCCATCGGCACAAGCTTGGCATCGACGTGGATCCAACCAGCAGCAATGTCCTCGTCCAGATAGCATAACCACTCATTCCCAACCTTCCACTCCGACGGGTCGGATGTGACTTTGCTGTCGCACAGGTAGCACCAGTTGAGGTATGCACCAGTTGTACAAGGCCACCAAACCACATGCATAATATTTGTTCCACTTTAAGTGAAGTTTTAATTTGAGAAACCTTAGGACACGTACTAAAACATCACCCAGCATACCTAACACCATCACTACATTTAGAGAAACATGTACTCGTGTCTATCCTTCAATATATATATATACCACACATCTATCTATTAACTAGCATATATACACATCCACCATATAACTTGTATCATCGAATACAGTAGATATGGATGGCAGACGTGTTAGAAAATGTGTACCAGGATGCATGGATGTATGGAGATGGCATGTCGCTACTTCTGTTGGAATTGTAGGCATTAGGAATGAGCTAGCTACTATAAGAAGTTGCTTCAGCAAGGTGAGATGAAGTAGCAGAGAAGATCTCCGTAAACGGTCGGTGACTACAAGTTGTTCATCGATACGTCGGAGTAGACGAAGTAGCTTCAAAAGAAAGTTAAGCACGAGCGTGCAAACAAAAATATACTGCAATTCTGGCGACGAGGTCATGGTGGATGAAGTATTTGTTGAAGTAGATGTCGAGGACGAACCTGGGTAATCCGTGTGCATGAAACCCGCACGAGGCAATGCGTGATGAGCCCAAGCAGGAGATGCACGCTGCTATGTACCGGGTAGTCAAGGAAGATTGATCTTCTGAATTGCACCGGCGCCAAGAGGACTAATCAGATGTTTGTTGGCTAAAGAAAAAAAATAAAGATCTAATGGGGAGAGAAAATAACACAAAAATTGCTATTACTATGAACCGATCTGTACTGATCGGAAGAAAACTAGCTACGAAATCGGATGCTCCCGGTGAAGATCGATCTCCCCCAAGACGGAGCAGCGAAAGCGGTGGGTGGCTAAACCTCGGTGAAACGAACTACTCCGATACCATGTAAGATTGTGGAATAGTAATTGTATATTGATCGATGATAATTGATTTTCTAAGGCTGTTTATATAGTAGTAAATACTTAAAACAAAAAAAAAACTAGTAAAGATATATCTAGATTCCAATTTTAAACTACCTAATATGACTAAACGGTAATGGGGCTTGCTCCAGTACAACCCCCTCCCCAAACTCAACAAAACCCAACCGGTATTATTTAGGCCCATATCCAAGCCCAGATCCAAAACTCAGTATTTCCACGTATAGGCATACAGTCGCCGCAAGACAGTCCGGTGGGCACCGCAAGACAGTCCGGCGCCGCAAGACTGTCCGGCGTAAACACCACAAGACAGTCCGGCGCTACAAGACAGTCCAACGCAAGCACCGCAAAACAGTCCGGTTAATCTCGTTCCCAACGCGATGGACAGTCCGGCCAAATTGCACCGGACTGTCCGGGGCGGACTATCCAGCCGTTCATCGCGCCGTCACGCTGCCGTCTAGCCTGCATGCCGCCCCAACCATACCGGTACGGACCTACGAGACATTGCCGAGACTCGTGTCGTCCAATTTCGCCTCACAGTGCCTCGTGGCTGCCCATCACCACCTTGTTGCTCCTCCCGCCCGACGGCCACGACCGCCACCGCGCTGACGAATCGCCACCAATAATCCACGTACATACATAATTATATACACTAGATGACCCGGTGCGCCCCGGCGCACAGGCAAAATGAAGAAAGTACTCTAACCACAAGTTTTAATCAGTTAAGTAGTGCTATTTTTTTTCAAAAGTACATACAGTGTTATTTTTTCAATAAAAATACACCAGGATCATCACTAAGAAACCAATGACAAATGTCTATGGGTAAATAATTTAGGTTTCCAACGTAACAGAAAATTGAGAACCACTATACTACTACAGTTACAATACAACAATGGCAATAATGGCAAAACTTGTATGAAAAAATTGCTAATGTTCAATAACATTGTCATACGACACACCCCCGCGCAGAAGCAAAAGCAAGAGAGTACTATAACCATCATAAGTATATTACAGAAGCCAAGTGGTGGAATTCACATGTACATTGTACCGAATTTTAGCGAAGTTACAATAACATTGTCCTGTAGGCAACAACATTATGTACAAACTCAGGAGGTGCAAGTATCCATGTCAAGTATTTTGAAAGAAACAACATAATTATTATATGGTACGATTTTACATGTCTTTTTTCTCTTCTCAAAACTCATATCTACAGCACAAATTACTACCGAATGATCTCATTATGTATAAACTCAGAGGTGGCAGCCAACCTGATAAATTACCACGAGTAATGTGTGGAGCTTGGTCTGGGCCAACACATGTTCTCTATTGATTGAAAGCAGCTTCACGTCCATGCCCATTCATTAACCACCACAAGTGGCCATGCTCCGGTAGCAATCCTCATTATCTTCACATACGATCAGTCCACAATCTGCAGCGTATAAAGAGATTGGTCTGGTAAGAGCTCTTGATCTGAAAAGATCGCATGAAAGAAGAAATCCCCGCATGTGATTAAAAGTTCGCTGCAAATACTGTATAAAAAATGTTTACATACATATAAAGTGTAGGCGAAGGTGAAGACTCGTAATAGCATGGTTCCAAGTGCCGCAGCTACTGCACAGGTGTTTTTTTCATCGCCCATCATCTCATGAAACTGAAAGCAGATGAAACATGAGTCAATATAATGGAACCTCATACAATATCACAATTTGTGTGCTTTGGTACGAAAAAGGAAATATAAATATGAAGGTAGAAATAACTTATACCTGTTAAGGAGCTTAATTAGATAACATCATTGAAAAGGTTACCACACCTTGAAACAAAGAGGAATAAAATTTTATCTTGATCACGAAGACGTGAACAAAGCTACTTGTTCTAAACTGATAAAGTTTATCTCTGGTTAAATAACACATGCTTATATAATTCCTTCAGATTTCGGTAGAGAAAAAAATTCTTCCGGAGATTGATTTTATCAAGCTTTATATGGCATCATGTTGAAATGTGTAGCTGTTATTGTTATATGGTATCCGGAGAAAGCAAAGTGGTGTGCATGTAAATGAAGAAGCGAAGGCAAGAATATTAATTGGGTGCCAAGTGAGAAGTCTACTGACCACAAACACCTCTCACGTTCCCTCATTTCAGTGAGATGGTTACACAAGAACCATAAATTCGTTTTAACCTGGTACTGCAAGAAGCAGATGGTCCAAGCAGCTACCAATTTACTGCATTTGTGCTTCCTGGCGGTAAAGTTTGAAATAATTCCATCAGCACATTACATAGATATTAAGATGGAATCATTGAAACAATAAAATGATGCTAAATTTAATTCATAAACAATGATGCAGTTGCCCTCGGCACACACTGAACCATGTTGACTAATGAAGGTTATACACTGCGGACGAACTTATCAAATTTTACCTTTGTGTATTAACCACACCCGAGAGAGAGAGAGAGAGTGAGATTATCCTATAAATCTATCACAATTTTTTATGCTATCTTGCTATCTTCTTTAGTTGGAAGTAAACATCAAGAACTCAGCGTTAATTAATCATGTAACTGTTAACACCAAACCCATATGAGAAGTGAAGTCAAATGTTTTAATAAATAGGGTTGACTGATATCCATTTGCATCCTACATGTTAATTGCACATCTGACCTAGTTGCTTCTTAAATTTATACACGCTGAACTGTACCCACGGATTAAACAATAACCTTATTTATCTGACCGGCCTAAATTAATACATCCAGTCCAGTTTGAGCCTAGTTAAAGCCCAGCAATCTGCTTTATTTATCTGACCCCTTACAAGCAGTTGATTCAACATTGCACGTTCGAGTGTTGTTCTAGTGATTCTTGCATATTGTTCTCAGTTCACCAATATCATTTTGTACTGACACAGAGGTGGCTGCATATATTCATTCAAATTTGAACGCCAAGCAATTGCAACTCTCTACACAACGTTCTCTCTTATAGGTTGAACGACAAACTCAAATCAGGTTATGTGCACTAAATAATTCAGGCTCAAAAAAGAAGGTAATACAGAGTTAGCTTCATATTGACCATCCCTGGGTTTTGGCCAGTGAAAAACAATGGAACACAACTAACCAAGGATTGGTTTGAGGGTGCCTCCCGCAAGACACCAGTCCAAGCACATTTGCAATATCCATCAAGCCTACCATCGAGTATGGACTCCACTGCACAAGGAAAACATCAATGGTCACCAATAATGCAAAGCAACAGGTAAGCCCATCAAGCGAAAAGAAATTTCAGATATGCAATGGCAAGAAAGTAATTTAAATTAATCGCATGGCAAGCATATTCAGGAGAGTCACCTGGAGATACTCGTATTTCCGCACAGCTGACGGACACTAATTGGATCTGCATTTTATTAACAGCAGCAAACACACGATTTTCCTGGAGTTGCCGTTGCTTTAGCTGAAAAAACAACAATAATGTCTATGTTATATATCAAAAACAAAATGGAACATAACTACAATTTCAGGTTTACTGTGATAGTAGTGCAAATGGAACAAAACTGACAAGAATCCTACGGACCACTACATACTGATACTTATTCTCAAATTGAGTGGACCACAAAGAGGCAAACCTGGCATATTATCTCACTGCATCATAAGCAAATATTTAAACTGCATTATCAAAATAAAGAAGTAAGCATACATATAACAAAAGACACCCTATCACAAGAGGATAAAAAAGAATTGAGACCTAACATTTAATTATCCAGGCCTAAGAGCATGGAGTATAAAGTAAATGTTATATAGCTCGCACTGGCAAATTCAGACAAGGTCGACTAACCATTAATATATCCTACTTGCTGACATGTGCATAACAAAAGGAACCCTATCACAAGAGAATAGAAAACTGAGTGCATCCATTACTTGAAAGAACCCTATTATTTACATGAGCTGCAGTATAAGAACCCTATCAAGATTGAATTACTATCCATAACAAGCTCTTCAAGTGCAATCGGAATACTTTTAAAGTATTCTCAAACATCTGGTCAATATTTGGGATATTAGGAAATGAATAGAACCATCACATCACTAACCATGACAAAGAAAGAAAAGAGGAGGTGCGGACTCACCTCTGAGCAACAACACAAAGGGAAAGGATAATGGGTAGAAGTGAGGCCTCTCAAACTATCAAATTTGTAGGTAAACCACTATCCATCATAAAAATTCCAACAAAAAAGGGATCCCTCGATTCTGGAATCACGTAGAGCCAAAATAAGTTTCTTAATTTTGATTTATAGCTTGCAAGGGCATCTTTTTTCTCACATTTTATCAGATGTATACGGAACACTATATCTTTATCCACTTTATAGCTTTATGGTTCAGTCTACTCAGTTCTCATGTGTGGAGCTAGCTAGTCTACTGCCAACTTTAAGATCTGACCTAAAATCTTAGTAGAGTTCATGCAGAGTAAAATTACCTTCTACTCTTTCATGTCAACAATAGATGGACCCTCTTGCTGCTGCCTCTAACAAGGATCACGGGGGCGGAGCAGGCCACGCTGCACCAGGATCTGAAAAAATCACAGTCAAACAAATTACTACATTATAAACTGGGAATAAAAACGAAAAGTGCAAAGCATATTGTAAGAGAAGACTGTCACTGGATCACGGGGGCGGAGGAGGCCACACATCGTGTCCTCCTACCTGTGCCAACCTGGTGACGACGTGAGAAGGACGAGTTCATGGTACTTAAGCATGAGAAAGGGAAAAAGTTGTGTGTCGTACCTGAATTCCTGGAGCTAGGGCCGATTCTGGCAGCACTTGGAGGAGATCTTTTCTCTCCTGCATCTCCAGCCCCAAGCAGTGATGTACGAGCTCTTCAAAGCGGCCTTGCCATGGATTCCGCCCGTCCTGCACCGGATCCGCCCGTCTAGCCGCCACCAACTCCCGCATCCAGCCGCCTCGTTGCTCGGGGCGCCCTTCCTCCGTCCACCCGCCTCCCCTGCAGCACCTCGTGTGGCGGCCCGTGTAGGAAAACAAGAGGCGGCGGCGATTGGGGAAGGAGGAGAGGAGACGAGGATTGGGGGAGGAGGGGAGAGGAGAGCAGGGGATTGGAAAATAGTGGTGATATGTGATTGGGAGAGTGATTTTTGATCTAGGTTTTCACTGCCCACCCAGTGGCCTACCACGAAAAGGCCCAGACACAAGGATAGAAAAAGGGCGACGTGAGCCAGCCCCTCGCTGCGTCTCTCGCTGGAGGCTCCCACGCACAGGATGGCCCAGCGGTCATGTAGCCAGCAGATGAAACCAAGTAACAAAATTTATAACCGTATCCGATGGTTGTGGGTGAAAGTGGGCTGAAAATTTTACTGTTTAAGGGCCAATCAACGGCCAGGATTGTTTGCCCCCTGAGGATGTCTTCTCTGGCCGGGTAGCCTAGGGGCCTTTTAGAAGAGAAATACGTATGCGGTATACAATTTAGTTGGATCATACGGATTTTGTACAGGGCTACGTATACCCGTTTAATATTAAACGAAGAGGTATCAAGCGATCTCAGCCGTCCTTGTATTTAAGTTTGCTTTGACTTTAGGGGAGGGGTTGTACCGGAGCAAACGCCAACGGTAATATACAGCTGCCCGCCCAAACTATCTTCATATTTTTTTCTGCATCGGTCATTATAAACCATCATACACTCTATTACCACCAACCAACCTTTGAATTTGTGAGCTTATTTTTAATGAACGCCTGAACCAAATTACATCCAGCACGCTTGAGCTTGAAAAAACCTATTGTACATTGACAATTTGTAAGAGCGAGCCGGCCGGCTAGCCGTGGCCACAGGCTCGCCGTTCTCTCCGGGTTTGACATGGAAAGTGGTAAGTCGTAGAAGACATTTGTCACCGTCACCGATGCAGTCGCTCTCCTTAGGCCACAGGATCTCCATGAGGCAGTACTCGATGCTAGCTTCTACATCTGTGGACACCATGGGCACCAGCCTTGCGTCGACGTGGATCAAACCGGCTACGGTGTCCTCGTCGAGGCAGCACAACTTCTCCTTGCCGACCGTCCACTCAGATGGGGCGGACGTGACTTTAGGGCATCTCCAACCAGGCGACCCAAACGGACATCTGTTTTGGGTCGTTTGGGTCGCCGCACGGACATGCGGATGCGCGCGGCGGACATTGGTCTCAGCTAGTAATCCCCAACGCAGCAAGACCCAAATAAAATAAAATCATCTCTTTCCTTGTACTACTTCCACCGGCGCAACAACTCCTTGTACTACTTCCTCCTTGTAGTCCATGGCGGGCGCGGGGCAGCAGCTGTAGGAGGCCATGGCTGGCTGGAGGAGGCCATGGCGGGCGCGCGCAAAATCCGGAGGAGGCCAGGCGCGCGAGCAGCATCTGGAGGAGGCCATGGCGGGCGCGCGACAGGGGCCGTGCTCGTGGCGAGGCGCGGCACGGGGCCTCGTCGTGGCGTGGCGCGGCGGCGCCGTCGTGGCGAGATGCGGCCGCTCCGCCCGGCCGTGGCGCACGGCTCCGCCCGCCCCCGTGCCCGCCCGCCCCGTGCCGGGGCTCCCCGCGTGCCCGGCCGCGCCGCCCCGCCGCGGCCCCGGCCGGCGCCGGCGCCGGCCCCGCCGTGCCGCGCGGCCCCCGCCCGGCCTCCCGCCCCGCCCCGTCACGCTCGCCCGCGGCGCCGCGCCGTTGGCCAGCGCCGCCCCCGCCCCCGCCGGCCCCGCCGGCCCCCCGCCGCCCTCCCCGCCCGTGGCCGACGCGCCGCGCCCGCCCGCGGCCGAGCTCGCCCCGCCGCCGGCCCGTGCCCGCCCGCCCCCCGGTGCGCGACGGCCCGCCCGCCCCGCCCGTGGCGGCGCCGGCGCCGCCCCCGCCGACGCGCGGCGAGCCCGCCCACGCCGCGGCCGGCTCCGCCCACGCCTTTGCCGTCGACGAGCTTCGCCGTCGACGACTTTCTCGTTTTGGCAGCGGCAACTTCGGGCACGGATGAAAAAAAAGGAGGAGTCGGCGCCGGGGTACGCCATACGTCGGCGGCGCCGGCAGTTGGCCAGGCCAGCCAAACTCCGGTGGCTATTCCGGCCATAATCATGGGAAAAAGAAGATAGAGGAGAGAGAAGGTGTGGGGCTAGGCGGATAAAACCGGACGTCCGAGCCGTCCGAAACCATCCGGACAGACGCAAAGTCCGCCCAGATTTGGGACCGGTTTGGGTCGCCCCGGACTTTAATGGCTGTCCGTTTTGGGTTTAGGTTGCCCCGTTGGGTGCTGTTTTTGTCCGAAAAAACCTAAACGGACGAAAGATTCCCATTTGGGTCTCTGCGTTGGAGATGCCCTTAGCTGTGCACATGTATCAGTCGCACCGACGGCTGTACCCATCCGCCAGGTGGAGTCCGAGCCATGTGTCGAGCGTTCCATCATAGTGGGCGTGGCTGACGTTCGGCAGGTGCCAGCCACTTCTCTCGTTGGCGTGGAACTTACACACACAAAGATCTCGTGTTCGTGCGGCACCGCACCTGGAGTCGTGTGCACCGCGTGCGCCGTGATGTGATCGGCTTCGAAGGGTAACATCAGAAGATTATCGTTGTCGCTCCACCAACACAAAGAGAAAGAAAACAATGGCTCCTCTTTGTCCCCAAACCACGGAGAGGAAGGGGACAATGACCGCCAGTTCCAGAACTCGTCGTGCTCGCCGCCGCGATCGGCGGTCAGGCAGTGCAGGCCCAAGGGACACAAGTCCTCGTAGTAGTACACAGACCCGGACGACTCTAACATGTAGAGCCTGTTCCCGATCGGCGGTCCTCCGCTGAAGAGCTCCTGGATCTTGGCCAAACAAGATCGGTGACCAACCCGTGGTCACCGTGTGAAAGCTCAAAGTAGCAGCATAAGATATAGCAGCCGCCACAACCTCTTTGTCGCCGTCGGTGCACTGCCCCTCGCCGCCACGGCCGGCCAAGAGGACACCAAAGAGAAGAAGAAGCTGAGGTTGCTGGCGGCAGCGCTTATTGACCGGAGCTCACCGCAGCCGCTCCGCTGGACGCCCACCATGGACGCGAGCTAAGAGCCACCATGATCTGCTTCCCGATGCTGCGCCAGCCATCAAGAAGCTCAAGCTCCGACCCACCTTATTTGCCGAGATGCCTGCGCTGAAGCCGAGGAACAGCCGTCGCCCTCGCCACCGGAACCACGCCGCCGCACCTCCCAACAACAGGATGCTCCAGATCTGATGGGGAAGAACTGGTGACCTATTCCAAGACGCCACTACGGGACTACTAGACCTACCTACAACTACGCCGGCGCCTTTCCGTCGCCATCTCCGGCCGGCAGAGCCGCCGGAGAGGGGTCGAGATCGGCCCGGGAAGGAAGAGGAGACTCTCAACTACTGTTCACTCTTGAGAGAGGGGAGGAGGGAAATGAGCTCCTGGTACATGAAAAAACCTATTGTACATTGACAATTTGTAAGAGCGAGCCGGCCGGCTAGCCGTGGCCACCGGCTCGCCGTTCTCTCCGGGTTTGACATGGAAAGTGGTAAGTCGTAGAAGACATTTGTCACCGTCACCGATGCAGTCGCTCTCCTTAGGCCGCAGGAGCTCCATGAGGCAGTACTCGATGCTAGCTTCTTCATCTGTGGACATAATGCGCACGAGCCTTGCGTCGACGTGGATCAAACCGGCTACGGTGTCCTCGTCGAGGCAGCACAACTTCTTCTTGCCAACCGTCTACTCAGATGGGGCGGACGTGACTTTAGCTGCGCACATGTATCAGTCGCACCGACGGCTGTACCCATCCGCCAGGTGAAGTCCGAGCCATGTGTCGAGCGTTCCATCATAGTGGGCGTGGCTGACGATCGGCAGGTGCCAGCCACCGTGCCGAATTCATCTCACTGGAACCGTCCACTCGCTCCTCGTCCTTAGTGAGCAGAAAGAGAAGGTAGCACTTTCTTCGCTCGTTGGCGTGGAACTTACATACACAAAGATCTTGTGTTCGCGCGGCACCGCACCTGGCGTCGTGTGCACCGCGTGCGCCGTGATGTGATCGGCTTCGAAGGGTAACATCAGAAGATTATCGTTGTCGCTCCACCAACACAAAGAGAAAGAAAACAATGGCTCCTCTTTGTCCCCCAACCACGGAGAGGAAGGGGACAATGGCCGCCAGTTCCAGAACTCGTCGTCCTTGCTGCCGCGATCGGCGGCAGTGCAGGCCCAAGGGACACAAGTCCTCGTCGAGGTACTTGTAGTAGTACTCAGACCCGGACGACTCTAACATGTAGAGCCTGTTCCCGACGGCCATCGCCGCCTGGTTGAAACACCAACCGCGGAGGAAGCCTTCCGGAAGCTGAGGCGAAAAGACCTGCACGCCCGGCTTGGTGTCGTAGATGAAGACGCAGCCGGCCTCGTCTTTTTCGGATATGTCCATGTTGCGGCAGGAGCCTATGGCGATGATGCTGCTGCCCACGGCGGCGAACTGCGCGCGATTGTTGATGGTTGGGAACGCCACGCGGAGGAGTGGAGGCTCAGGGCGACTCTGCGCGCCCGCCGCCAAGATTGTCGTCGTCGACGTCCAGCTTGTGGATACCGAACCCGTCCTTGCTGTCATCGAGAACCACGTATAGATGCCGCTTCGCTGCCGGTTGATCTCTGCCTTAGAATCGACATTGGAGTTGCTGGAGGCGTATCCCCGTGAGCCGATCAGGCTACTGTGGCTGCCAAGTACAACGGTTCGCTGGGTCACATGCCGGCCGACAGGCCGGAGACCGGAGAGTAGCGGCTGATGGCGATTGAGTAACGATCGCCACGCCGTCTGAATTTCATTGTCGAGCGAGATGTTTACGGCTCTAATATAGTACATGATATTTTTGAGCGAGATATGATGACCATTGCCATCTTAAGTAGACTGCAATCTAACCAAAGGTTCTAGAAAAAGACTCGCTGCGGGTTCTCAAAAAAAAAAAAAAACAGGTTGGGAAATTATGAAAATAATTTTGGTTAACATGAGTTGATATGTAAATGCACATTGGAATGATCAAATTTCCAAGTTTAGAAAATTGGGCTGAAGTTTTGAAGTTTTAATACTTCAAGAAGGGATTGCCACACATGCCGATGTACCGAGTCCAAACCGTAGGCCGATCTCGGGAGTTTAATCCCCAAAAGTCGAGCTTGGGTCAACCACTTTAAACAAGGGCACAACACTGATGCGTGTGGACATTGCCTAATGATGGCCCTTTCAGCCATTTCCTCTTTAAAGTACTCTCACGGTCTCACCGAAAATTGGTAGGCATAAATGTTCTAGTCAAAGATTGAACATTTATGTGTGCCAAAATACATGGAACTCAACAATTTCAGCTGATGTTTTTTCAACGTATTAACTTACACAAATTGTGTAGATACTCTTCACCAACACATCATTTGCCTGGGTAGAAAATGAAAAATAATAACTTGAATATTTCCTGAATGAACGTAGACATTTTGCCTGAAGTCTCAACGTACGCAATCCTAAGAAATAAATCAGCAAAATGGCACTGCAAAGCCATGATTTATTAACCTTATAAAAAAACCATTGCCAATGTCCTTGGGAGTTGCGAACCAAAATGTTAAACCAAAATTGTCCGCAAGAATTCAATGAACCCGCCTGAATGTGTGAATTATTACATCCAAAACACTTGAGCATCAAACAAGGTATTGTACCTGGAGACTTTGTAAGAGCGAACTAGGCGGTGATCAGACACCACGGGTTCGCCGTCCATGCCACGCGTGACATAGAAAGCAGTCAGCCGTAGCAGACACTTGTCGCCGTCGCCTAAGCTGTCCTTCTCCTCGCCCTCTGGCCGCAGGCGCTCCATGAGGCAGTACTTGCTGCCTTGTGATTTGTTCACAGCCAGCGGCACGAGCTTAGCGTCGATGTGCCTCCAGCCAGCTGCGACATCCTTGTCGAGGCGGAATAGCTTCTCGGTGCCGACCTTCCACTCCTCGGGGTCAGACGTGACGTGGCCGATGCAGAGGCGCCCATCCGTGGGGGGGCGGCAGTATGTGTCGGTTTCAACCGCGTGGAGCCCAACCCACGTGTCCAGCTCGCCGTCGTAGTGCGCGTGTCCGACGACCGGCAGTTCCCAGTCGCTGCGGAGCGTCCACTTCCGGCTCCGCGAGCAGAAGGAGAAGGTAGCCCCCATCCCGGTGTTCCGGTTGTAGTTGGCGGACACGAGGAGCTCGTGGTCCTGCGGAGAAGGTGCCCCCGGTGGCACGTGCACCGCGTGTGCGGTGATGTAGGCGTCGAAGAAGGGGAGGATATTGAGGTCATCGTTCTCGCTCCACCGCCACGGCGAGGAAGGGGACAGCGGCTGCCACCTCCACGATATCTTGTCGTTGCCAACGGCAACCGTGCCATCGTCGTAGTTCTGCAGGCAGTGCAAGCCCGTGCGGAACAAGTTCTCGTCGTCGGAGCTGTAGTAGCACTCGAACCCATACCCGCACGACTTGAGCATGTACAGCCTGCTCTCGGCGGCGATGGCTGTGTCGTAACCGAAGGCGAGGCCCCATGGGATCTGAGGCGAGACAAGCTGCGAAGCCGTCTTGGTGTCGTAGATGAGGACGCCGCCGTAGTCGCGCTTGTTGGTATCGTACTGGTCCAATCTGGGGCTGATAAATGTGGCGACGATTGTGCTGCCCAAGGCGGCGAACTGCGCGTCCTCGTTGACATCTGGAAACGCCACCCGGAGGACCGGAGGGCCCGGGAGGAGTCCCCGGACGCCACCGTCCTGATCATCGTCCTTTTCCATGTCGAGGTCCAGCTTGTGGATGCCGTAGCCGTCTTTGTGGTCGTCCAGCACGACGTATAGATGCCGCTTCGTCGCCGCCGCCACCGGATCATCCCTCTTGATCACCTCGATGTCGGCGTGGGAATCCCCAGAGGCGTGTCCTGGCGATCCGGCCAGGTTGTTGCCGCCGTTACCACGAACGGCGGACGGCTGGCTCGCATGGCGGCGGACTGGCCGGAGACGGGACAGGAGAAGATGTTGCCGGCTGAAGAAGGATCCGCGTGCCCACATTTTAAGCCGGCGGCCGATGGCAGTCTAGGGCTTTCTTATTTTTGTGAAGGCAACGATAAGAGGAATATAAGATGGCAGGATCGACTACACCCGAGTAAATCTGATAATCTTTGATCTCGTCTCAACTCTCAACTCTCAACTCTCAATGGACGGCCGCGACTCCGCGATCAGCGGACAGTGGTGTACTCCATTGGATAAAGCGACATCAATTAGTACCCTTTGGATGGATGATACGACATGTGCGTGCAAGGAGAACATTATGCTACATGTGCCCCGATAGAAGAGGAAGACCTACCGGAGGCCTGGACACGTGATCTAGCTGGAGTGTTGAGTTCCGGAAGGCTCCGCCGGCGAATGTAACAGTGCTTTTGCCGGAGTTTCTTTGATCGGTGGTATTGATCGTGCACGTCTTTTATTCCGACCGATGGTTCTGGAGGAGCGGTGCGAAGCTCTTTTTCTGTGTTGACATCAAGTGACTATGGATCCATGATGAAAGTCGGAGGGAAGAACTAGCTAAGGGAGGTTCAAGTCTCCGCATTGTTGAGGGACTTGCTTGGTGTTCTGGGCTTCACAGCAGCGGTATGAAAGTGGGGGCGACAACACAGTAAAGTTGATCCTACCTTTCGGTGAAAGGTCAGGCCTTGCGGTTGTGCAGCAATGACCTTGTTGGAGGCATTGTTTTGAGAGCGGGGACTATCTTCGGTGAAAACCTAAGATCGTTGATCGGGCGACGATGGTGTTCGGCACTGTTCAATTCTTGGAGGCGTCGTTTTTGGAGATTCTGTATTTCGTGTGTTGTCTTGGCGGTGGATGTATTGCTTGGCCGAGATACTGTAGCGGGACTTTTGTTTCTTAGTTTTATTTTTCTTTTTTTTTGCTGTGTGCATCCGTAGTGCCATTAGGATGGTGCGTTGTTGCAGAGGCTGGGTGTAATTGGTATCGTTTTGATATTAATATATTCCCTTTATCGAAAAACATGTGCCCCGATATATAGAACCTAGGTTCAGCATCCAGGTGTTTGATACGTCCAAAACGTATCTACTTTCCCGAACACTTTTGCTATTGTTTGGCCTCTAATCTGTGTATTTTGGATGCAACTAACACGGACTAACGCTGTTTTCAGAGCGCTGCAGTGTGTCTCGTTTTTGTGCAAATCCAACTGGAAAAAACCTCGGAATTTATGCAGAAGGCCCTATTTTCCCAGAAACTAACGGAGCCAGAAGGGCAATTGAAGTGGAGGCCCGAGGGCCCCCACACCACGGCGCGGCCCGGGGGCCGGCGCGGTGGGTGTGGCCCCTCGGCCGGCCTCCGACGCCCGACTACTTATTCGCCTCGACCTAAAAACGCACGGAGGGAAGTCGCAGAAACCCTCCGAACGCCGCCACATCGCGAAACTCCGTCGCGGGAGCCGGTCTCCGTTCGGCACTCCGCCGGAGACGGGGTGGAGGAGATCATCACCGCCATCACCGTCAACGCCTCTCCATCAACCAGCAATGTTTCCCCATCCATGTGTGAGTAATTCCCCGCTGTAGGCTGAAGGGGATGGTAGGGATTGGATGAGATTGGTCATGTAATAGCATAAGATTGTTAGGGCATAGTGCCTAGTGTCCGTAGATGGTACTTTTATGATATTGTTGCAACTTGTTATGCTTAATGCTTGTCACTAGGGCCCGAGTGCCATGATCTCAGATCTGAACATGCTATTGTTTCATCATGATATTCATTGTTTATGGTCTTACCAAGTTGTATACACATGTCGCTGTCCGGAACCAATGGCCCCGAAGTGACAGAATCGGGACAACCGGAGGGAATGGCGATGTGAGGATCACATGTGTTCACGGAGTGTTAATGCTTTGCTCCGGTACTCTATTAAAAGGAGTATCTTAATATCCAGGTAGTTTCCCTTGAGGCCCGGCTGCCACCTGGTAGGACAAAAGATGTTGTGCAAGTTCTCATTGCGAGCACGTACGACTATAATTGGAACACATGCCTATTGATTGATTAGTACTTGGATACCGTTTTATTATTATCTGCAAATGCCCTGCTATGATTGTTACATGAGTTTCTCTCATCCATGCAACGCCCGTCATCCGTCCCCGTGCCTACAGTATTTTAATCCTGCTGTTTACTAAAATCACTACGCTGTTTTTGTTACTTCTGCTCTTTGTTATTTCACTCTGCTACTACTATAAAACATTACTCTGATAAACTCTTACGAGCAAGTGTTTCCAGTGCAGCTGAATTGACAACTCCGCTGTTAAGGCTTTCAAGTATTCTTTGTCTCCCCTTGTGTCGAATCAATAAATTGGGTAATACTTCCTCGAAGACTGTTGCGATCCCCTATACTTGTGGGTCATCAAGACTATTTTATAATTGTTGGGATAGCTTTATTTGGAAGTTCACTTGGATTAATATTGTTCGCTGCAAATTCTCCATCATGGGTAAACCTCGCGATACTAAGATCGCCATATTACCATCCACTACAAGAAAGGTACAATTCTGAGTACCTCCGCTACACATGATTCACCATCTGTGATTGATAAACTTGTTTCACCGCCACATGCTTCGCATGCGGGTACATCTGCTGAATCTGAACACTCTCATAATACTGATAATATTTCTGCTGTGCTTGATGATAGTGGTTCATTGGGATCTTTTCTAGATGCTACAATTGCTAGGTCTAGACAAACTGAAAATACTGAAACTCCTGATGCTACTACACCTGTTAATTCACCTGAACTTGAATACTCTAGTGATGATCTTGATGAAGATTATGTGGAACTTGATGATGATTTTATTGAAAAATGCAATGCTACTACTGATGCAAGAAAAATTAAAAAGTTGCTTGCAGAACACCGTTAGATATAAATTGTCTCCTGATCCTAAATTTGCCACATCTCCTATAAACATTAGGGATAGAGATTATGATTTTTCTCTTGATCTATCTCATATAGCTATTGTTGAGAAAACACCTTTTTGTGGTACTGAAAAAGAAAGTGTTGTTGAACACATGACTGAGTTATCTACTTTGAGTAGCTTGTTTTCGATGATGTTAAGAAGCGTACTTTTGTTGCTAAAATATTTCCATTCTCATTGAAGGATGACTAAAACTTGGTATAATAGTTTGCCACCTGGTTCTATTAAAAGTCCAAAAGAATTGCTTGATGTTTTCTTCCGCAAATACTTTCTGCTAGTGCTCAACATCTTTGCAGAGAGTTTATAATTTTGATCAGGGAGATGAAGAGAAATTGGAGGCTTGGGCGAGATTTTGCTCTCTTATTAGAGCTTTGCCTGACCATGATTTAGAAAAGCATGATTTACTTGATATATTTTATAGTGGATTAACCATTGAGTCTAGGGCATACCTGGATAGTTGTGCTGGTTGTGTTTTCAGGAAAAGAACTCCGGACGAAGCTGAAGAATTATTGGCTAAAATAGGCCGGAATTATGATGATTGGAATACGCCTGAACCACTCCAACGCCAATAGTGAAGAAGAGGGGTTTAATTAAATTGAATGATGAAGATATGAGGGAAGCCAAGAAGTCTCTCAAGGAGAAAGGTATTAAATCTGAAGATGTGAAGAATCTACCTCCTATAGAAGATATATGTGAGATAATTCCACCTTCATCCATGATTGAGGTAAACTCCCTTCAACGCTTTACTAGGAAGATATTCCGTATTCGAAACCTCCTGCACAATGCTTACATGAGTTTGATAATTATATTGTTAAGCAAGAAAATTTTAATATGAGAGTAGAGAATCATCTAATGGAAAATTCTCAAGCTATTAGTCAATTGCATGATATTGTGGAGAGAACCTCCAATGATGTTAAGATGCTTGTCAAACATTTTCAAATGATTCAAACTCAAATTGATCAACTCACTAAAGTGCAAAATGACTTGTTAGAGAATAATTCTAAAGAGAAACATGCTTATGAAGTAACAACTAGAGGTGGTGTCTCTACCCAGGATCCTCTATATCCTGAAGGGCATCCAAAAGAATTGAACAAGATTCTCAACGCATTGAACCTAGTGCTCATTCTAAGAAGAAAAAGAAAAGAAAAGAAACATAAAAATGTTGTAGAATCCTCTGAACCTGTTAATGATCCTAATAGTATATCTATTTCTGATGCTGAAACTGAAAGTGGTAATGAACATGATAATAGTGAAGATAATGATAAGAATGATACTCCTGATAAAGAAGAGGTTGAAAAAGAACCTGAAAAGCATGCTAAAAATAAAAAGTATACTAAAGAAGATTTTATTACCGAGAAACATGGTAATGAAAGAGAACCTTGGGTGCAAAAGCAAATGCCTTTTCCTGCTAAGAAACTAAAATCAAAGGAAGAGGAACACTATAATAAATTGTGATTGGATGAAACCTTTATTCTTGCAAATCCCTTTAACGATGCTATTAAATTGCCTCCTTATTCAAAGTATATGAAAGATATTGTTACTAACAAAAGGAAAATCCCCAATGAGGAAATTTCCACTATGCTTGCTAATTACTCTTTCAATGGCAAAATTCCAAAGAAGTTGGGCGACCCAGGTATACCTACTATTCCTTGTTCTATTAAGAATAATTATGTCAAAACTGCTCTATGTGACTTGGGAGCCGGTGTTAGTGTTATGCCCTTTTCTCTTTATAAGAGACTTTACTTAGATAAGTTGATACCTACTTTGATATATCTTTGCAAATGGCTGATAAATCTACTGCTATTCCTGTTGGTATATGTGAGAATGTCCTGTTCAAGTTACTACTAACTGCTATTAACTGATTTTGTTGTGTTGGAAATGCGAAGATGATAATATGTCTATTATTCTTGGGAGACCTTTTCTTAACACCGCAGGGGCTGTTATTGATTGCAATAAAGGAAAGGTTACTTTCAATGTTGATGATAAGGAACACACTGTCTATTTCCCCAAGAGGATTGAAAAAGCGTGCGGAGTTAATACTATTTCTCATGTGAGAACTATCAAAGTGGGAACTATTGATTGTCCCATATATGAGCCTAAAGAAGAATATCAAACTCTTGTTATTGGATCCATATCAATACAGTTCAAGGTAACATGATTGATTTGAGGTTTATTTCTTCATATGCTATGTAAAATTTATTTGGTGGCAAGACTTGATCAACCTTGTTAACAAATACATCTTATATGCATAGAGGAGGTAAACAACATCTCTTTCTTCCTCCACTTTCTTTAGTTGCTGTAGCATTTTTAATTTGCAAAGTTTCTTAGTTGATTTGAGATTTCAAAAATTTTCCTGGCCAGTAATAATAAACTTAATACCAGAAAATGTGCATTTTCAAAGTTTTCAAAAATTCGTAAAATTATACCGTTGGTCCTATTTTTCCGAGGCACACTGGGAGCACCAGAGGATGACCTGTGGGGCACCTGAGGGCGCCAAACCACACAGCCGGCGCGGCCAGGAGGTGGCAGCGCCACCATGTGGTGTGGGCCCTCCTTGCCCCACTTTGCCATCTCTTCCTCCCAGCACCTTCTCTCTCCCAAAAAACTCGTACCAAGTTCATCTCTCTCGTTTTTGCTCCAGCTCCAGATTTCTCGATCTCTTTGCTCAGCCCAGATTTCTGTCTGAAATTTGGCACATTTGCTCTTCGGTATGTGACTCCTCCACCCATCCAAGTAAAATTTCGTTTGGTTGAGTATATCTTGAATATTTTGCTGCTGTAGGTAACATGTTTAGTGAGCTTGCATGCTTGTCCTAAGTGGTAGAAACTAGTTTTGATGCATGATTAGTACTCTAGCAAGTTCCTATGGTAGTTTCCCTCAATTTTATGTCACCAAATCAAATTTTTATATTGGTTGTTGAAATTTCAGAAAATGGAATGGAATAGATATCACTTGAATCAGCAAGAATTGGAAGTCCAACAAGTTATGGTAGTCAATCGTGAAGAGGGAGTATACCCCTTACTACCGCAGATTTCATGAGAAGCGCGGGGATATTTGAAGATGTTCAAAACCTAATTTCTCGTGCAGGGCTGAGTGACTTTGTTGAAGGAGCCAAGACAATATGTAAAATTAACTATGGCTTTTGTGCAGGACTTCAAGTTTAATTGGTCGCGATCTAACCCCACGGTCCATATAAAATTTACAATAAAACTGTCAACTTGCCATTTAGTGCTTTTTGTGCAGCAATTAGAATACCGCAATGGGGGTCGTGCGAGAAGATAAGGGGATCGCCGCAAGAACTCTCGGATCTTTACAAGATGATTTGCTATGGAAGGAGTTTCTCGGGTGAAAGTGGTAAAATCACTAGTATTCAGCTCAGCTATCCGCTACTTTGCTTATTTTATTACCAAATGCGTTCTCGCCAAAAGGATTGGTAGTAAACTTTCTATCCCGGATTTGGCTTTTCTAGCTGCAGCACTGCAAAATAGTAGGTCTTATAATTTGGGGGCATTAATAGCTTATAGACTTGCTACTAACCGTGAGAAAGGTGGAATGTGTGGAGGCCTCACCGCCTCCCGTTTACTAGCTTTTCATAATGTAGAACCTCATCATTTTGATATTCCGTTCCCCGTAGAAAAACTTGACATAGCCTCTATGATTAAACATGAATTTGTTTCAGATTCCTCCAACTTGGGTAACCTGTATTATAAGATGATATTTTATAAGAAAGTTTGGAGAATAACTAAGAAAACTAGTAAGATTACTGCGCATTTTTGTCTAACCTTGATTCCAGGATAGATTGGTCGGTCCAGAAGGTGCTGGATGCACATAGAGAGAGGAGGCCAACATGCAAGAGACGACATAGAGGTCGAGGAGCACCTCGACTCATCATCCGATGCAACAAGTTCCTCGCATCAACATGGTGGATATGCAGAGCCTCCACGCTTTTCTTCTGCGCAGGAGCTTTACTATGACTACTCCATGGACTACCCACCGGCGAGGAACGACCCTCGTTGGGGTTGAACTCCACTTAGGCCAAAAACCTAAGCTTGGGGGGAGGTATACCGGCATCACTCATTCTTTGCATATTATGATTGCTGGATACTTGCACATACTTGCTTTGTTCGTTTGAGTGGTTTTCCAATGAGAGGAAGATGATATTTGGGGAAGTGCTGCCTGAAAACAGATTCTGGGCTGTTACCGTAAAAATTCGTATGCCCAGCCAGAACAGTATTTTGAGTTGAAATTTTTTGTGCATGTTCCCCAGGTTGTTATCTAACTTTCATTAGTTGATCACTTTTTGAACTGAGCAATGTAAGATTTTTGTAAAAATCGATTTCTGTACTGCTGTCAAGTTTTGGCAGATTTCTGCCATCTTGCTTTTCTGAGTTTCTTTTAGTTTGCTATTTCTTGTTTCCACTTTGTTTTTTTTTCCCAAAACACAAAAAGACCAAAAATATTTCTGTTGTTTCTCTTCATCATTTGTTTATCTTGGCTTCTTGCATTTGTTTCACTTTATTCGCTATTGCTAGTTTGCTATAAGAAAACCCAAAAAGATTTTGCTTTGTTTGCTCGTTTCCTTTTGTTCTTATTTGCAAATTGAAAACACCAAAAATATTTGCTGTTCTTCTTTGGTTTGTAAAGTTCATCATGAGTTCAATGGTCTTCGGTGGCTGGAGCGTGGTTTTCATTTCATATTATCCAAACTACACAAGTGAAAAGGCAATAATGACGATCGACAATCGATTGTGGTGAGAGGCTGGTATGAACTCTATTTGTTTTCATCTTTGTACATATACTCATCCATGTGAGCATGCTTAGTTGGTTCATGTGAGGTATATGTTATTTGAGAAAGTCTAGTAGTTTATGATCTCTCATGTTTTGCTCCAATCTATTAATATGAGTAGCATGTCATGGATGTTTGTTTGCATTGTTTTATTCATAAGTAAGTATGGCATTGTGGTATCCTCCTGAATAATTCATTTATATCGACTTGGCACATGCTCACGCATGCATATGACTGAACAAGAGTCAATTAAGCCTCAATGATTTACATTGCTTCAGAGTTCTTGTATCACTTTTATGCCTCGGTTAATTTATTTTGCCGCAAGCATGATTATGACAATTTTTGCTCTCTTGATTTGTCGCTCCCTAGTCTTTTTGCTAGCCTTCACTTGTATTGAGCGGGAACGCTGCTCGTGCCTCCAAACACATGAAAACCAAGTTATTCCAGAGTGTCCACCATAAATACCTATTCATGGCATTTCAAACCATTCCAAGCAAATTCTCATGCGCTACCTTTAAAATCTTCAAAATGCTTCTCAATTTGTGTTTATGTTTCATAGCTCATGAGGAAGTATGTGGTGTTTAGCTTTCAACCTTGTCATTTACTTTTGACGGACTCTCATATGGAATAGTGGCACATCCGCTTATCCAATAATTTTGCAAAAAGAGCTGGCATGGGATTCCCAGTCCCAATTAATTAACTTAAATAGACACTCCTCCATGGTTTGTGATTGTTGGACGGCACCCGAAGGATTCGGTTAGCCATGGCTTGTGTAAGCAAAGGTTGGGGGAGTGTCATCATCATAATAAAACTAAAATAAAAAGGCACTCCTTCATGGTATGAAATTGTTGGCACCCGGATTCGGTTAGCCATGGTTTGTGTAAGAAAGGTTGGAAGGAGTGCCACATAAATATGCAATAATTCATGGGAGCGCTCTTGAAAGTCCGGTTGGCGAGGTAGTTAGTGTACCCATTACCATTCGTTGACAACAACAAACACCTCTCAAAATAATTTTACTCCTGATTTATAAAAGTGAGAAGCTCTAGCGCATGTTAATCCCTGCTTCCCTCTGCGAAGGGTCAATCTTTTACTTTTATGTTGTGTCTCCATCCTTTCTTTGAGCACTTTCTTGAGAGCACACTTGTCATTCTTAGTATAATATGCTTGTCTCAAAATATGATTGATTGTGGTATAACTTTGATGCTTTTATCTTTGACAATCACTACTTCTAGTCTTTCTATGAACTCGAGAGGTGCCCGGGCATTTATGTTTTGCCAATCAAATACAGGCAAGCGAGATACCACTTTATCATACTCTCTTATGAACATTGCAATCCTGCTTATATACATGATTCATGATGCTTATTATTAATTGTTGGTACCTCTTCATGATTGATATAGCTGTTAGATGATCTTATTTGCATGTACCTTGTTATGAACTGCTCAAGGATTAGCCATATCATGAGAATATATACATCATATGAGCAAATGTGTTCGTGAAAGTTCTTTTATCGCTCAGTTGTTAACTGAATTGCTTGAGGACAAGCAATAAGCTAAGCAGTTTGATTGTCAAAACGTATCTACTTTCCGAACACTTTGCTATTGTTTGGCCTCTAATCTGTGTATTTTGGATGCAACTAACACGGACTAACGCTGTTTTCAATGCTCTGGTGTCTCGTTTTTGTGCAGAAATCCAACTTTCGGGAAACACTCGGAATATGCGAAGGCCCTATTTTCCCAGAAACTAACGGAGTGGAAGGGCAATTGAAGTGCCCGAGGGCCCCACCCGGCGGCTAGGGGCGCGCGGCGGGTGGGTGTGGCCCTCGGCCGGCCTCAGCGCCCCGCCGGACTCTTATTCGCCTCGACCTAAAAACGCACGGAGGAAGTCGTCGCGCGAAACCCTCCGAACGCCGCCACATCGCGAAACTCCGTCGCGGGAGCCGAGAAGTCTCCGTTCGGCACTCCGCAGGACGGGGAATTGGAGGAGATCATCACCGCCATCACCGTCAACGCCTCTCCATCAACCAGCAATGTTTCCCCCATCCATGTGTGAGTAATTCCCCCGCTGTAGGCGAAGGGGATGGTAGGGATTGGATGAGATTGGTCATGTAATAGCATAAGATTGTTAGGGCATAGTGCCTAGTGTCCGTAGATGGTACTTTTATGATATTGTTGCAACTTGTTATGCTTAATGCTTGTCACTAGGGCCCGAGTGCCATGATCTCAGATCGAACATGTTATTGTTTCATCATGATATTCATTGTTTATGGTCTTACCTGCAAGTTGTATACACATGTCATTCCGAACCAATGGCCCAGTGGCAAATCGGGACAACCGGAGGAATGGCAGATGTGAGGATCACATGTGTTTACGGAGTGTTAATGCTTTGCTCCGGTACTCTATTAAAAGGAGTACCTTAATATCCAGTAGTTTCCCTTGAGGGCTGCCACCTGGTAGGACAAAAGATGTTGTGCAATTTCTCATTCGAGCACGTACGACTATAATTGGAACACATGCCTATTGATTGATTAGTACTTGGATACCGTTTTATTATTATCTGCAAATGCCCTGCTATGATTGTTACATGAGTTTCTCTCATCCATGCAACGCCGTCATCCGTCCCCGTGCCTACAGTATTTTAATCCTGCTGTTTACTAAAATCACTACTGCTGTCTTTGTTACTCGCTGCTGTTATTTCACTACTGCTACTACTATAAAACTGTTACTCTTGATAAACTCTTGCGAGCAAGTCTGTTTCCAGTGCAGCTGAATTGACAACTCATTGTTAAGGCTTTCAAGTATTCTTTGTCTCCCCTTGTGTCGAATCAATAAATTGGGTAATACTTCCCTCGAAGACTGTTGCGATCCCCTATACTTGTGGGTCATCAGTGCTCCAAAAAAATATAAAGTTCCGATCAAATTTTGTTTCTTAATTCAAGATCAGGTGACGAATTCCCAGTTTTTTATTTTCTTTTAACAATGGAAGTATATTATAATATCAAAATGATATTACTTACATCTAGCAGCTGCAACAACGAAATGTCAAGAGTACGCAAGTCTAGAGGTTGAAGATGAGGAGCATCTCAAGAATTCCATTGTAATATTTGTTTTTATTGAGTTGCTTTGTACTGCTCAATGTTTCTCGTAATGTCAGGGTTCTCCTGGCGAAAAAAGAGTACGTAAGTCTAGACATTAATGATGCTTAAAATCATAATACTCTAGAACTCTCTATATATTACAATTATAGTATCTCTTCATTTAGTTAAACCATTAATGGACAATTATGAATTTTATAAACCAGTATAAAATTTAGAGGTTTCTATGATATTTAAAGAAATTTATATACACATGCAAATGTACATATATTTGCAGTTTATTTGAGCCGCAGTAAATTTATCCATGAATACATGAGATTTTTTCCCCTTTTTCTGTAAGCATGAATAATAAGTTTAAACAAATAATTTTAAGGAGTGACACAAAAAGGAAACAACTAACATAAGTTTCAGTGTAAAATATGTTAGATTTTGTGCAAGTGCAATTTCCTTGATCAAAATTAGAAATGCATATTACAAACAAACCTATGTTGGTTTGTATTTGGCTGCGTTGCATTTTCTAAATTTACTATAAACAATACTCCACGAAAGAATCAGTACAGGGATACCTGGTGGATACGGGCAGATAAGCTCACCACATATCTCGCCAAGGCTGTCCTCAAGGCACACTCTTCTTTTCTTTGTAAAGAATGCCTCTCTTGGAGTCAGCTTGACAGAAAACTTATCTAATGGGCTACCAACATAATTATGTTTTCCAACTCTGGATTCATTTCCAGAGAAGTATTTTTCTTAAAGATGATTTGCACACTGTACAAGCTTTTCGACATCTTGTCGTCTGGTCCCTAAGTTGACTGCAAATGTCACTGGCTTTGTACCGACAAGCTCAGATACAATTTGATGCTCTTCAGCGAAAACATCATCTGCTTCGTATCCAGATAAATGTAGATCTGACGCACTTAGTGTGATACGCAAGGGGTCAATAGAAGGGAAGTCAGAAACAAAGTTTGACAAGTCCAGGACAGATATCCCTGGGATTAGCCTCAGCTGGTCTTTTGTTTGTAAAGCCATATCCACTGGCTCATCAAAATATTTCACGTTCTCGCTCAACTGAGCTCTTGCAGCATCTAAAGATGAAAGGAGGAGGTAGCTTGGGCTTGAGCTCTGGAGCAACTGGAGGCATTGGCTCACTTTATCTACATCCACGAGACCTCCAGCCATGTGAAGCATCGAGGACTGTGTAAGCGAGCTCAGATCCTTATGTGTGGATTGCACAACCAAGTCAGCACCTTGCTCAATCGCTGTGCTTGGAAAACTGTCATGGAACCTGAAATGCGCACCATGTGCCTCGTCAACTATAACTGGAATGTGCAATGGATGACAAACATCAACGATGCCTTGGACATTGCTGAATATGCCATGATAGGTCGGTGAAGTAACAAGAACAGCACCTATTTTTTTCCCATCCTTCTCAAGCTCCTTCAGTGCTCTATCTACCTGTGACGGCGTGATACCACCAGCAATGTCCCACACATAATTGTACTCTGGTACTATATACTTAGGCACCGCACCAGACAGCCAGTGCAGAGATCACTGAAATGTGGCAGTTTCGAGGAACAATGAGGAAGTCACCTGGGGAGCAGGTAGCCATCACTGCGGCCTAGATTCCGCAGGTACTCCCGTTGACCAGGAACCATGTTTTCGATGATCCAAACAGTTGAGCCGCCCGGTTCTGAGCATCCAAAATCACACCCCTGGGGTAGAAGAGGTCGTCAAGCTCAGGTAGCTCGGGCAGGTCATGCAAAAATGCTCCCGTGCCAATAAGGTTCAGCAAGGAAGACGGAGCAGCTTTCCCTCTGTTGTGCCCCGGGAAGTGAAAACAGGGTACGTCTTGAGCTGCAGTTGATTTCAGTGCCTGCACCAGAGGGGCGGTACCACCTTGGACAGCTACTGAAGTCTCTGTTATTGTAGCTTCAGTTTCAGATACTCCTGGCGAGTTCCATGAAGTGCCACAATGTGCTATGACATGTTGCTGGGGTGATTCCTGCATGCAAGACTAAGAAACGTTGGATTGGCACATGCGATGGACAGAAGAAGGTGATGCTGAACATCGCTTCACTTGTACGAGGTCGATCAAAGATTGCAAAGTATATATTCGCTGCTCTAATCATCACCAATGTTGGACAACGCAAACCATGTTCATCAAACTAGTGTTTGAAAGCAAAGTATAACACATGATTACATCAGCGGTCGATCAAGATTGCAAAGTAGATGAATCATGACCAACCTATGCAACGCAAACTAGAAAGCATCTTCGGTTCAGTAGTAGTATCAAACAAGTCAAAGCAAGTCAAACCCATAGTTTTGGCACACAAGGGAACGAGGAGAATTGTTTTCTGGAAAACAATGAACCTTGGCATAATGCGCTGTCCAGGAGTGCACATGGACGATACACAGATTCAGTTTAGACTGGAACAGAACAGATATAGCCTGACAGATTCGGTTAGACTGGGCCATAGTCTAGTTTCGTGTCTACTTCAAAACACAAGGTCCAATCTACCTAGTAAACAAATCTACGAATTGTATTATGGTGTTGTGCTGTCCAGACTACCACGAGCAATTCGGCAAACAGGTTGCGGGCACTAGAATGGAAGAACGCCGGTACTTTTTTTTTTTGACTGTAACGCCGGTACTTCAAACGAGCCCAGGGGAAAATCAGCGACACTCAAACCAACTGCAGCGCAAGGAAGGAGAGGGGGTTACCGCGTGTAGAGGGCGAGGCGCGCGCGGGGACGGAGTAGGAGGCCTGCTGCTCAGAGGAGGACGACGGGGAAGAAGCATGGTCGTGGGAAGCATGTGCTGGGCAGTGTAATTGCATTTTTGGGCCATCGGACAACTGGGCCAGACTAAAAAGGACCCCGTCCGTTGTCGAGGCAAAGAGTTATCTTCTCAGTTGTTACCGCTTACCAGTTTATACTACCTCTATCCCAATGCTTAAAGATTACATCTTTTTTAAAAAAGGTAAAATAATTAAAGTTTGATCAAACCTTAAGAAAATTCTGTCAATAAATAAGATATTTTATAGATTTTTTTAACAATAGGTCAAAGCCCGACGTTAAATTAATAACGTCCTCAACAACGACAAGATACAATACAAGGTGCTGAACCCAGCTTAAAGAACGCACACCACACCAAGAGAGACTACCGTCGGGATGTGAACAACGGGCACGGCGATTACGACGACTACGCAGACTCGGGACAGAAACTGGACATCAACAGTGTCGGGCCGGAGCTCACCCAAAGAGCGAGCCAACGAACATGCACGCTGTCGACCGCCCTCCCTGTCGAAGGCGACGCCACCAGAGGCCGACCACCACCAGGCAACCGAAACGCTGCACACATACCACCAAGTAGCATCTGGGAAGCTCAACAATGGAGTAGAGCACGCTGCAAGCTTTGCCGAAGATCACCAAACAAAGAGCCGATACCATCCGAAAAAGACTCGCACCTCCGCCACCCAACCAACGGAGAGCCGCACACCGTGAGCTCCAAGGCGGGGTCTTCAAGAAGAGAGCGACGCAAGAGCGCCGCCACCGCCCGATCCAAGAATCTTGGGCTTTCGCCCGGAGCACCTAGGAGAGCCGAGAAGAGCCGCATCGACGCCTTCAAGAAGGGGACGACATCTATGAACGTCGCCGCCGCGTCTCAGGAAGACCCGAGCAGGATTTTCCCCTCGGCAAGGCGTCTCTGCCTCCCACATAGGGCATGGAACACCGCCAAAACGGCGACCGCACCGCTACTCGGAGCACCGCTCGCCGAGACCACGTCGCCCGCACGACCATGGCCTACAGCCAGAACCTGCACCTCTGGCTCGCCCGCCAACCAGCAAGGTTCCCACCAATCGAGGCCGCCACCCCAGAGTCCAAACCCCTGGCGCCACCACACCGCAACAGAGCACAAAGGTCATCACCGACGAATGGCTCCCTCACCCAACCAGCCGACCATCGACCTCACCGGCATCTACCCCACACAGATCCCGGTGAGGGAGCTCCTCCAGAAACAAGGGCAGCCCACTGCCATCACGGCTGGTGCCGCCACGAGATCTGGAGCTCGGGCGAACTCCCGCTGCAAGATCGACGGCCAGCAGCCACCCCGGATGTCGAGGGCGTCAGATCTGGCGGAGGGGCAGAGAAGGGCTCGAGAAAGGGGCTGAGGCCCCTACCCAAGGCTCGAACTCGAGGCGACCAGGGTGAAGAAGCCCATAGCCGTGCTGCCTTGTGCCCTCCCGGAGTCCACGCCGCCCGAGCGCGTAGCCGACCGAGCGTCGCTGATGCGCGTAGATGTACACGTCCGTTGGGAACCCCAAGAGGAAGGTATGATGCGCACAGCAGCAAGTTTTCCCTCAGAAAGAAACCAAGGTTATCGAACCAGTAGGAGCCAAGAAGCACGTGAAGGTTGTTGGTGGAGGAATGTAGTGCGTGCGCAACACCGGTGAAACCGGCGCCAACGTGGAACTACAACACAATCAAAGTACTTTGCCCCAGCAGCGAGGTTGTCAATCTCACCGGCTTGCTGAAAACAAAGGATTAAGCGTATCGAGTGGAAGATGGTGTTTGTTTGCAAAGAACAGTAAAGCAGTAGAATGTATTCAGATGTAAAAGAATGGACCGGGGTCCACGGTTCACTAGTGGTGTCTCTCCAATAAGATAACTAACATCTCGGGTGAACAAATTACAGGTGATCAATTGACAAATAAAGATTCAATACATATCAACGATGATTACTATGTGATTTAATCGGGCATTACGACAAAGTACATAGAACCTATCCATCATGCATCTATGCCTAAATAATCCACCTTCGAGTTATCATCCGGGGATAACGTAGCATAGAAAACAAAAATTTTCCTACGGCGAACACGCAATCCAAGCCAAGATGCAATCTAGAAGACGGTAGCAACGAGGGGATTGTCGAGACTCACCCTTGAAGAGATTCCAAAGCCTACAAGAGGAGGCTCTTGTTGCTGCGGTAGACGTTCACTTGCCGCTTGCAAAAGCGCGTAGAAGATCTTGATCACGATCGGTTCGGGCGCCACGAACGGCAGCACCTCCGTACTCGGTCACACGTTCGGTTGTTGATGAAGACGACGTCCACCTCCCCGTTCCAGCGGGCAGCGGAAGTAGTAGCTCCTCTTGAATCCGACACGACGGCGTGGTGTCGGTGGCGGTGGAGAAATCCGGCGGAGCTTCGCTAAGCGTGCGGGATATGGTGGAGGAGCCGGGCGCTAGGGTTTGGGGAGAGGGGTGGCCGGCCACTATGGCGGCCAAGCTTGTGGCTGTGGCTTTGGCCGGCCCCCCCCTTGCCCTCTATATAGGTGGAAGCCCCAAGTGTTGGACTACAAGTCTTCGAATAAGAACCAAAACCTTCCATATGGTGGAAACCCCCAAGCTAGTTCCCACTAGAGGTGGGAATTCCACCTTCCATAGGGGGGGTGGCCGGCCCCTAAGGGGGAGTCCACTTGGGACTCTCCCCCACTAGGGTTGGCCGGCCATGGAGGTGGAGTCCCATGTGGACTCCACCTTCCTTGGTGGTTTCTTCCGGACTTTTCTAGAACCTTCTAGAACCTTCCATAGAACTTTCCGTATCATTTTATTCACATAAAATGACATCCTATATATGAATCTTATTCTAGGACCATTCCGGAACTCCTCGTGATGTCCGGGATCACATCCGGACTCCGAACAAATATTGAACTCCATTCCATATTCAAGTTCTACCATTTCAACATCCAACTTTAAGTGTGTCACCCTACGGTTCGCGAACTATGCGGACATGGTTGAGTACTCACTCCGACCAATAACCAATAGCGGGATACGGAGTTCCATAATGGCTCCCACATATTCAACGATGACTTTAGTGATCGAATGAACCATTCACATACGATACCAATTCCCTTTGTCACGCGATATTTTACTTGTCCAGAGGTTTGATCATCGGTATCACACTATACCTTGTTCAACCTCGTCTCCGACAAGTACTCTTTACTCGTACTACGTGGTATGTGGTCTCTTATGAACTTATTCATATGCTTGCAAGACATTAGACGACATTCCACGAGAGGGCCCAGAGTATATCTATCCGTCATCAGGATGGACAAATCCATTGATCCATATGCCTCAACTCATACTTTCGGATACTTAATCCCACCTTTATAACCACCCATTTACGCAGTGGCGTTTGATGTAATCAAAGTACCTTTCCGGTATAAGTGATTTGATCTCATGGTCATAAGGACTAGGTAACTATGTATTGAAAGCTTATAGCAAATAACTTAATGGATCTTATGCTACGCTTGTGGGTGTGTCCATTACATCATTCATACAATGATATAACCTTGTTATTAATAACATCCAATGTTCATGATTATGAAACTAATCATCTATTAATCAACAAGCTAGTTAGAGGCTTACTAGGGACTCTTTGTTGTTTACATATCACACATGTATCAATGTTTCGAGTTAATACAATTATAGCATGGTATATAAACATTTATCATAAACATAAAGATATATATAATAACCACTTTTATTATTGCCTCTTGGGCATATCTCCAACAGTCTCACTTGCACTAGAGTCAATAATCTAGATTACATTGTAATATACCTAACACCCATGGCATTATGTGTTGGTCATGCTTTGCCCTAGGAGAGCTTTAGTCAACGGATCTGCTACATTCGGATCAGTGTGTACTTTGCAAATCTTTACTTCTCCATCTTCGATGTATTCGCGAATCGAGTGGTAACGCAGCTTGATATGCTTCAGCCTCTTGTGTGACCTTGGCTCTTGTGCATTGGCGATGGCACCCGTTATCACAATAGATGACAAATGGGTCCAATGCACTAGGAACCACACCGAGCTCTACAATGAACCTCTTCATCCATACCGCCGATGAAGCCTCGAAGCCGCTATGTACTCCCGATTCTGTGAGGATTTTGCCACCGTGCTGCTTCAGCTTCCCACTTACTGCTGACACCATTCAATATAAACACGTACCAGGATTGTGACTTAGAGTCATCGGGATCGGTGTTCCAACTTGCATCGGTGTAACTTGTTACAACGAGCTCTTGGTCACCTCCATAACAAAGAAACATATCCTTAGTTCTTTTCAAGTACTTCAGGATATTCTTGACCTTGTCCAGTGTTCCATTCTGGATCACTTTGATATTCTGTAGTCAAACTAACGCATGTGCTATATCCGGTCTTGTACATAGCATGGCATACATGATAGAGCCTCTTGAGGGCATAGGGGATCCGACTCATCCTTTCTCTTTCTTCTGCGTTGCCGAGTCCTTGAGTCTTACTCAAGACCTTGCCTGGTAACATAGGTAAGAATCCTTTCTTACTTTCGTCCATTCTAAACTTCTTGAATCTTGTCCAGATATGTACTCTGTGATAGCCCTATTAGACGTCTTGATCTATCTCTATAAATCTTGATGCCTAATATATATGATGCTTCACAAGGTCTTTCATTGAAAAACTATTATTCAAATAACCCTTTACACTGCTTTATATTCTTCCCAATCAATAATATGTCATCTACATATAATATCAGAATACTAGAGCTCCCATCACTTTCTTGTAAATCAGGCCTCTCCATGACCTTGTATAAACCGAAGTCTTTGATCACCTTATCAAACGTCGGTTCCAACTTCTCGATGCTTGCTTGATCCATAGATTGAACGCTGAAAGTTTGCATACTTTGTCAACATTTTTAGGATCGACAAAACCTTTGGGTTGTACCATATACAACTCTTCCTCAATGTCTCCATTAAGGAATGCAGTTTTGACATCCATCCGCCAAATCTCATAATCGAAAAATGCATCTATTGCTAACAAAATCCTCAGATTTTAGCTTCGCTACAGGTGAGAAAGTCTCATCGTAGTCAACACCTTGAATTTGTCGGAAACCCTTTAAGTCGAGCTTTATAGACAGTAATATTACCATCGGCATCTTGTTTTCTTTTGAAGATCCATTTATTCTCGACAAGCCTTGCGGCTATCAGGTAAGTCTACCAAAGTCCATACTTTGTTATCATACATGGATCCCATTTCGGATTTCAGCTTCTTGCCATTTGTTGGAATCTGGGCTCATCATCGCTTCTTCATACGTCGCGGGGTCTTCATCATTGTTATCCACAATCATGACATTTAGACAAGGATCATACCAATCTGGAGTGGCACGATCCTTGTCGATCTGCGAGGTTCAGTAGCTGTCTCATTTGAAGTTTCATGATCATTATCATTAGCTTCCTCTGTGTTCGGTGTAGGTGGTACAGGAACATTTTTCGGTGCTTTGCTACTGCGATCAGCAGTAGAGATTCTTCAATCTCATCGAGTTCTACTTTTCTTCCAGTCACTTCTTAGTGAGAAATTCTTTCTCAAAGGTTCCGTTCTGTAACAAAGATCTTGCCTTGATTCTGATAGAAAGTGTACCCTATAGTTTCCTTAGGGTATCCTATGAAGACGCATTTCTCGCTTTGGGTTCTAGCTTGTCCGGATTGTAACTTTTTACATAGGCTTCGTAACCCCAAACTTTACAACCAATAGGTTTCTTATTAAACCATAATTCATACGGCGTCGCAACGGATTTGATGGTGCTCTATTTAAAGTGAATGCGGTGTCTCTAATGCATAACTCCAAAATGATAACTGACAAATCGGTAAGAGACATCATAGACGAACCATATCTAAGAGAGTTCGATTAGACGTTCGGACACACCGTTGGTTGTGGTGTTCGTGGTGTCAATTGTGAAAGTATTCAGCATTTTTAAATGCATGCCAAACTCATAACTTAGATATTCACCTCATGATCAGATCGTAGAAATTTAATCTTCTTGTTACGTTGATTTTCTACTTCACTTTGGAATTCCTTAAACTTCTCAAAGTTTGGATTTATGTTTCATTAAATAGATATACATATCTACTCAAATCATCTGTGAAGGTTAGAACATAACGATAACCACCGCGATACTACACTCATTGGTCCACACATATCTATGATTTTCAATAAGTGGTGGCTCGCTCCATCATACCGAGGAAGGTCTTAGTCATTTTCCCTCGGACATGCTTCCATCTATCAAGTGACTCAAAGTCAAGTGATTCAAGTAATCCATCGGTATGGGGTTTCATGCGTTTCCTCAATATGACCAAGACAGTGCCACATATAAGTAGAATTATCATTCAATTTAATTAGCTTAGCATCAATGTTATGTATATGTGTATCACTACTATAGGATCTAATAGAAATAAGCCATTCTTTTCGGGTGCTTTCGACCATAAAAGATATTATTCATAAGATAGAACAACCATTATTCTAGGACTTGAATGAATAACCGTCTTGCATTAAACAAGATCCTGATATAATGTTCATGCTCAACGCGGGACATAATAACAATTATTTAGGCTTAAAACTAATCCAGAAGGTAGATGTAGAGGGTGTCTTGATCACATTGACCTTGGATCCGTTCCAACATCGTCACTTCATCTTTCAGAGTTGTCGTTTATTCTTTAGTTCTGTTTCGAGTTACAAATATGAGCAACCGAACCAGTATCAAATACCAGGTACTAGAACGAGAACCAGTGAAATGAACATCTATAACATGTATATAGGATATACCTTCTTTCTTCTTCTTGACAAGGCCGCTCTTCAGATCCGCCAAATACTTGGAGCAATTACGCTTCCAGTGTCCCTTCTCTTTGGGTAATAGCAATCAGCATCAGGCTTAGGGCCGTTCTTAGGTTTCATAGGAGGTGTGGCAGCTTTCTTGCCACCCTTCTTGAATTTTCCCTTAGACTTGCCCTGTTTCTTGAAACTGGTGGTCTTGTTGACCATCAACACTTGGTGCTCTTTCTTAATCTCCATCTCCAGCAGCTTTTAACATGCCAAAGAGTTCAGGAAACTCCTTGTTCATGTTCTGCATATTGTAATTCATCACAAAGTTCTAACTTGGTGGCAGTGATTGAGGGACACGATTAATCCCAGTCAGTAGGAATCACTATTCCCAAGTCACTGAGTTTCTTCGCAGCCCGGTCATAACGAGCATGTGCTCACTAATGGAGCTGCCTTCTTCCATCATACAGCTGAAAAAGTGTTTCGATGCTTCATAGCATTCCACGGCCGCATGAGTTTCAAAAATAGTCTTCAACTCTTTCATCAACTCATGGGATGGTGGTGCTCAAAACGTTTTTTGAAGATCGGATTCAGGCTGCATAAGATGGCACCGAACTTCGAGAATAAAGTTTTCGAGGTTGCGTAAACATTCTTTACTTCATCGGTTGGTTTCTGCAGGAGGGTCACCTAGCGGTGCATCAAGCACATTGCAGATTTCCGCCATTGGAAGATCCTCACATGACGGAACCGGTCGGTTGCTACCGTTGCTCTTAAGTTTTTCTTTCTCTAGGAACTGGTTTAAATTGATTGGGGACGCCATATCTACAACATATTTGCAATAGTTTAGACTAGTTTATGACAAATTGAGTTCAAATTTTAATTCAACATAATTAAAAATCTAGGTGAACTCCCACTCAAAACAATATCCCTCGCATTGTCTTAGTGATCACACGAACCAAATCTACCTTTTTAAACCGATCATCACGAAAAGATGTGATTTCAATGGCGAACACTCAAAGTGTTCATCATATCAATCATATGATTCATGCTCTACCTTTCGGTATCCATGTACAAGACCATGTCATGCATACTAGGCTCGTCAAGGCCACCTTAGTATCACATGTGCAAACACCCGTTGTATGTACTTATTGAATCTATCACACCCGATCATCACGAGATGCTTGAAAAAGACTTGATAACGGTGCTACTAAGGATGAACACTTTATTATCTTGAGATTTTAGTGAGAGGATCATCTTATAATGCTACCGTCGCGATCTAAGCAAAATAAGATGCATAAAAGGATTAACATCACATGCAGTTCATATGTGATATGATATGGCCCTTGTCTTTGCGCCTTTGATCTTGATCTCCAAAGCGTGGACATGATCTCCATCATCAACGGGCATGATCTCCATCATCGTCGGCGAAGCACCAAGGTCAATAGCGCCGTCTTCATGATCGTCCTCCATGTAGCAACTATTACAACTACTTTGAAATACTCCACAACATGAAATTTAAAGACAACCATAAGGCTCCTGCCGGTTGCCACAATACAATAATGATCATCTCATACATATTCATCATCACATTATGGCCATATCACATCACCAAACCCTGCAAAAACAAGTTAGACGTTCTCTAATTTGGTTTGCATATTTTACGTGGTTTAGGGTTTTCGAGTAGATCCAATCTACCTACGAACATGAACCACACGGTGATACTAGTGTTTTCAATAGAGGAGTAAATTGAATCTTCACTATGGAGGAGAGACAGACACCCATAAAGCCACTTATGCAATACAAGTTGCATGTCAAGCGTGGAACAAATCTCATGAACGCGGTCATGTAAAGATTCTTAAACACTTCACACTATGCCACAAGGATGCAAAGTGCTCAACTAAAGATAACAAGAGCATCAACGCCCACAAACCATTGTGTTCACTCGTGCAACCATCTATGCATAGACACGGCTGCGATACCCCTTTGTAGGATAACGTAGCATAGAAAGCAAAAATTTTCTCGGCGAACACGCAATCAGCCAAGATGCAATCCCAAGACGGTAGCAACGAGGGGATTGTCGAGACTCACCTGAAGAGAGA